>JAAGVU020000035.1:20872795-20894220 GCA_011763525.2 Mormyrus iriodes | reverse complement strand
ACATCCCGCAGTACAGTGCACATGCCACATTACTGTGAAGCACACATCCCGCATTACAGTACAGCACACATCCCGCATCACAGCGCACTCCCCACCCCCCCGGGTCCGGCTGCCTCCTGCTTTTTCCCCCGTCGCGAGGCTATGTTTTTAGTACTCTGTTGGCCCCACCCCAACCTGAGAAAGGGGACAAATTCTGGCGCCTGGCGAACACCTGAGCGCTTTATAAGGCCAGAATCCGATCCCAATTCAGGTGCCCGTTTGAGCGCACCGGCGGTAGGGATGAAACAGAGACAGAGCATGCCTTTATAAATCACACAGACCGGGGGACAGCCAGAATCAAAACAGTGCAGATAAGGGCACCCAGCCGCCATGCAGAGAGAGCCGGCACACCCCAGGACGATGAGGTGACTGATGAGGCCATAAGTGTTTGCAGTAATGCCCCCAGAGTGGGCTGAAGCCAGCTTTCACTGCAGAGAAGAAGAGCCCTCCCTGGTGCCCAGGGAAGCCGGCCTCAGACCAGGACCACACACAACACGGAAGCCACCCCACGGACACGCAGCGCTCCAGCAGGTGGGGGACTGAGGGCAGGGGGGTATGACCCCACCACATACTCCCTGAGCCTCCCACGAGCAACCGCTTCAGTCACGTCAGCTCTTCGGCAAATAAATGATGGAATAAACACATTTGAAAACCCCAGCGAGACCATGAGGTGGGGCTGCATATCACAGTGCACAGCCCCTCCCAGCCAGCAGGGTGTGCCACCTCAAACGCCAGGGAGCCTGTATCCCATCATTGACTACCCCACCCAACCCACCCCACGGGAAGCAAGATTGCGCAGAGGAACATGGCCTGGGGATGGGGGCGTGGCATCTGGGACTGGGGCATCCTGGGGGCAGGGAGACAGGGGCATAGGATCCTGGGAAATCACCCGGGGAAAAACAAGGGTGCCCTGTGTGGCAGGAACACGGGCAGCGCTCAAGTGATTTCCCCTGAGGATGTGAAACATCGAGCACGATGTCGTCAGAAGAGGGCTCGGAAAAAGCTGAAATTCCACAGAAGCCCTTCTGTCCCACGCGCTCGCATGAGGACACCAGCTCTGAGGACGCGGTCCCACCTCCACTGTGACATCCAGCGCTGGAGGAGGAACCGAGCATTTCAAACCGATGTAAGCACGCTGTGATTCCATTGGGGCTGTGGATGGACTCCGGATTCCTCAGCATCCGGTGGGAACTCCCCGCCCGTCCCCATCTCAGGCGGACTGCCCAGTGTCACCCTCGCCTGCTATCGGATCCCATTTCAGCACGGATACTAGAAGTGAAAGCTGTCTGCCGCAGATACAGGCCAGATGGGTGCGATGTTTAAAACACATGCAGTAAACAAGTATTCCGAGGCGGTGAATGATTTACAGCCTTCCTGATTGGCAATTAGGGGAATGGCATCTACTCCCAGGAGGGCTGAGCTCAGTGCCAGGCTGGCACCGGCTTTATTACACCTGATGACGGGCTGTTGGATGGATGGGGGGGGGGGGTTGAGATAATCATGCAGTGTAGCAGACTGGCTGCATAGCAGTGCATCACTCCTGTTAGTTCATTATGAAGGATCTGGGGAGCTCACCCTGCCCTCCCAGGACGTCATGTTTATCCAGGTCACAGCCTGGGCCCACGGAGAAGCTGTGATAACTGGGGCAGGCCGTATGGGTCATGACCCCCCGGGCATGGACACCCAATCTTAAAGTATAAAATAAAGTTTGCCTGAATGAACTAAATGGCTCCTGACAATGATGAAGTGCACTCCCCCTGATCGAAGCAGCCTCATTAAGCACACACCCCACGATGGTGGTGGGGGTGGGGGGCACCCGGCTCATTTCTGGACTCCATGTACTACCTGCCTGTGGCCGTGGCCAGCAAAACCCCCACCACCCTCACCTGACCCGCCTGCCACAAGTACAGCCCCACCCACCAAATTTCCACCATGAAGGACCCAGATGCCCCTAAACATGCTGAGCAACACATCCCAAAGTCTCCCCCCCGGAAGCTCACAGGCTTCAGCAGACTCCCCCACCCACAGCACAGCCTGGCTCCATCTATCCATCATCGCTTATCGAGGTGCACAGTGGCAGCTGGCCTGGAGCCCATCCCAGGAAGTATAGGGCAGGCAGCCTGGATTCAGGAAGAAAACATCGACCCCGCCACACGCAACACCCCCCAGGGGATGAGGCCATAGCACCCCCCCGTCACTTTCATTATAGCTACTGCATCTAACATTCATCATTAGTATCTTCCAGCACAACCCAGATGCCGGTTATCTAGGTTAACCCTGTGACGGTCAGTTTGTTATCGTTTCCGGCAGACGGTTGACACCCTGGTTGGGATCATCCTTGCTCGTGTTCCAGGCTGCAGGATTGAGCACGCGGTGAAGCAGATTGTCCGGAGGTCTCGCTGACCTGCAAAACTGCTGCCATCACACAGACTAAAGGTACCACGCAGCCGTAAATAAACGTCGTTAAAAATCAGACAAGGAAGGGAACCCTCAAACTTCCAAAGATGTGGCGCACAGGAACCTGCAGACGGCTCCAGACGTAACACAGAGCAGCAGGGCGGCGTGCAATGTAAATGCCGACCGTTAAAGAATGTTCCAGAAGGTGGGAAACATGCCAGATATGTTAGCGTCTCAGGATAAAGATGGTGGTGTGGAGACCTGCCCCTACCTCTGTCCTCACCCGTGGAGTAGAAGGATGACAGCTAATCCAACCAGTTACGAGGCCTCAACTACACCAGCAGCCCCCGAAAGCACCATCAGCAAACCCACAGTCTCAAAGCCCACAGCCAGGAAGAAGACCTCCAACCGAAAGTCTTGCAGTCTGCGGTCATGAGGACAAAGAGCATGTACGAGCAAGACCCCAGAGTGGGTCGAAAAAGGAGACAGTGGCTAGACGCGTCCAGACCTGTGCTCAGTGTCATTGGGGTTTACCATGTCCTGACGCGCTGGGGGGGGGGTACGGCGAGCAGCACACCGGAGACGGCGGCCACCTTTCATCACTCCACACCCAAAGCCGGTAATACCATAATTACGTCGCTCGTTTTCGCAATTACCACATTACTGGCTGCGAGCGGAGGCTGAAAGCAGACCTGCGACGAGAAGCTGGGCAGATGTGAGGGTGCTGGTAATGCTCCAGTGCCTTTGATGTCTGCTCAGCACTACTCAAGGTGTCCTTCCCCCGAAAGCGCCCAAGGGTCCGTTTCTGTCCAGGGCCAGACAAATGTGGGGGACAGACAGTGTGAATTCAAACCCTCATTTCTATAGATGTCGCTCTCCATGCTACAGTAAAACCTACAGGTACTGTCCACAGGGAATTCCAAGCCTGTCCTGCGGGACCCTCAGTCCGTTGGAACCCAACCTGTGTGGGTGTTTCCAAATTCAGACCATAAGCGGTAAATCCCGAGAGCGTCATCACCCATAACATTGGAGCCGTGACCCGAGCCCGGCAGCGTGCTGCTGTGACACACAGAGGCTCCCAGACTGCCTTCCGAGCACAGGGGCGGCCCTAATACATCACTCCGAATAAAAGTCACGCTCAACCTCACTGCAGTTCATCCGCTTCTCGACTGCCTCATGCAGATGGCAGAGCAGCGAGTACATTGAGATCAGAACCCAGAACCCACCGGGGCCCACAGAGGGCTACCTTACTCAGCGATGCCGCTGAAGAGCGACGGAGGCGTGACTGAAGCAGTCCGTGACATCTGAAGGAAGGCACCCCAAAGGGCCACCATCACCATCACGTCTCATTTCGCCACCTTCGATGGGTTCTGGATTCCCTACCTAGTTAGTGACTTCTGAGTTTAACTGAAGTGCCATTTCTGTGTGCTGTCCCAGATGTGGCCGGGGTTCTGACAAGCCAGTCGTGGTCTGATCGAGCAAGCAGCAGAAATAGGACTCCACCGCAAGCACAGGCACGCAGGCACACAGACAGACAGACATATACCACTAACGGCACATCGATGCAGAAATCCGGACTGATACCAATAACAGATATATTTCTGTCTAATATCATTAGCACAGGTACATCGGGGTGTAAAAATGCACTGATGCATGTAGATAAATCTTTTATTAAGATGGTGATTCAACTTCCTCGATCGCTAAAATGGACTTTAGGAAGTAAAATACAGATATATCATCTGTGAGCTACGATGCTTTTGGGAAACTCGCCCCTGTTCTGTAGCATGGAACACTACCAATCCTTTATGTGTAACAATGAAAATTAATGTCCTGAGATTATACTTTCTAAGCATGCCATTAATAGTGTGTACTTAACTTCCCAGGGTAATACTTCAGCTGATCTCGTATAAGCCCACAAAATCCTGCGTCCCCGACTGCGGAGAACGGCCGATCGTCCAACGCGAATCACCGGCACTTCTGGTAGTCGTGTCTTCAGCTCTGGTGCTGCAAACTTTCAATACTGATAAGGTTTCAATATCAGCTGACAATATCGACCAAGACTGACACATCGGACTGATGTCGATATCTTGATTTTTTGCGAACATCAGCAGATACCAATATGTTAACCAATATTTCTGGCATCTCTAACACACACACACACTGTCATGCACACTCATGTGAGCAAGATATGACTGCGCTACAGACATATACAACTTGTATAATTTATTTGAACATCGTGTCATTTCATCCATCCATCCATCCATCTTTGGTAACCAGGGTGGCGGTTGGATCCTACCCCAGGCAGCACAGGGCACTAAGCAATAAACAGCCTGAGAGGGACCCCAGTCTATCACGGGGCTTGATTATCACTTATGAACAGTGGCACCTGCCTGTTCACAGCCTATAGCCTCAATGGGTGATGGTCTGATTTGCACCCCCCCTAGTGGAGCTCTGGGGATCTGTGGGATTGTGCTGCTTATGGTTCCCAGGGGAGGGGGCGTGGGGGTGTCGTTATTGAATTATCCATCACGTCCTACAGGTGTGGGTCAGCGAGATGAAACCCCAGCTCTTCCCACAAGTGATTCATGGAGGGAGAGTGGATTTATTGCCCCAGGGCACCACGTCCCGGCATTAATCACCGGCCGTCCTCCCGGGGCCAAATCCGACATTAACATGTCATTTGGGACGCAGAGCCATTCCAGACACGCTCCAGCCCGTGACACGACGGACAGAGGAACCATCAGACTTCGTTCAGATTCCCTGTCATGCCTTTCACCGTGTCTCTGCGTCCGCCGTTTGTTTGGGCTGTGTGTTTAAGGATTTACACTGTCCCCCCCCCCCCCTTCATGCCATTGCCTGTCAGGAGGGGAGATTATCCCCACGTATCCCACCAATACACAGCTGGGAGCGTGCTTGCGCGAGAGGACTGATATGAAATGGGGGGAGGCATTCGAATATCAGCTCCCGGAAGGACAAAAAACCACCAGCCAGAACACGGGGCATTAGCCGCCGGGGGAGGGGGGAGAGAGGAGCGCCGCCATTCAGCGACAGCCAACGCACGCAGTTTAGGCGCGCGACAGCCCATGGTGACCGCGTCTCCTCCTGTCACGTCTTTGCGACAGCCAACACCAGACCCAGGGGGACATCGGAAGATGGATTATTTTTTCGGTATTGTAATATCGTTGCAGCCGTCGGACAGGGGCGCTCTCGGCCGGGACCAGGCGGCCGCCATCGCTCGGAGGCACCCCTCGGTCCGTGCCACGAGCGACAGATGGCGAGCGGCTCTGCTGTTCACGCTGGTCCTGCAGCAGATCGGCGTGACCGCGGCGGGGGCCATCTCACCACGCTTAAAAAAAGAAAGAGAAAAACAGGCTCCGGCAGGAGAACCGGCATCAGACTGGCCAGATCCAGGCAGAAGGAGATGGCCGGAGGGCCCACGCGCTCAAACGCGCCACCACCGTGTCAAGACCGCATCGTGACCGCAATGCGACTGCTCATCTCCGTCACGGACGGAAGCATGCGTGATTCACCTTTACGTTGAATTAGTAGGGGGGCGGGCACCAAGATGCACACCATATGTCCGTGCTTCCTGTTACCGACATACACACTAAAGCATGATCAGCTAAAGCCGGCAAAGATGCCCGACTGACCCCCGGAGTGGAGGGTGGACACCAGGCAGATTGATGGTGATTACATGATTGTATGTTACAGTTGTATTTCCACCCAAAAACCACCCCAGTGTCAAAACATAATTTATTACAAGCACTCTGAAAAAAATAGCTAAATTATGTATAGCCCAAAAAAATGACTGTCTTTTTGTAGATGGCTCCAACCATGCGGTATAAATATCAGACAGACAGACTCCGGGGCATTTGAAAAAGAAAAAAAAACACCTTCTTTTCAACCTCTTAATTGAGAAAAACTCATATTATGACTTCTTTGCTGTTTAATTATGGGAAAAGGCTGGCAAATCTTGCCATAGCAAATTTGCCTAGAGTACAAATTTAAAAAATGTAAATACAATGGAAAATCTTGGCAGGGTGCAGGGAGCGTCCTTGACGGTTAACGCTACCGAGCACGGGTCCCGGCCGCCCACCCGCCGGCCCGTATCCAGAGCGACGTGGCTGAAGCGCCTTCCTAGGGCGCCTGCTGCAATGCCAGACCGCCACACTTCCTAACGGGAGGGCCGAAAGCCGCCCGAAATTACAGCCCGGCAGTCGCGCGAAATGCAAAGCAGATGGCAGCAGAGCCGAGAGTCAGGGTACCCGCTGGAAACATCCTGCTTTCACTTAAAGCGTGCCCCACTGGCGACGGTCCTGCTCTCTCTCGTAAAGGCGGCGTTTTAAAAATAAACGCCGATTAAGAGCTCCTTAACATCCCAGAAGAGCCAGCAACATGAAACAGCTACTAGGAAGCCCACATTATTATTTGGTAGCATTATTCTTTTTTAAAGCAGACAAAACCTACTCGGGGCACACATTTCGCACGTTACCTCCAATTCCACGTGGTCTGGATCCGGTTCACTTCCTTGCTGGGAAATCCAGCCGCCCGGATCAAGCAGGGATCCGAGCGGAAAAGCCCCGCAGACGGGAACATGCGAGTGACACGACGCTACTACCAGACAGCCGAGAAATTCTGTCTAAATTTTCAGTTATCGGATGAGTTAATGGGGCTCCGAGTGACCGAACAGTGACGGGGGAGGAGTGTTCACAATCAGCGTAGGCAGGGCTCAAACCCCCCGCCCCATCACAGCCGACAGGGCCAGACCCATGGTGCTGGGAAGCTGCGAAAATTCAGACGCGTAGCTGAGAACCACAGACAAAGAAAAACGAGGCTGGCGACGCCATCTAAAGGATGAAAACATACATGGCCCAAGTTTTCAGCCTGTCGGGCCGATGCAGGAGGGGCAGACGGGGGGCCACTCACAGCCAAGTAGCTTTGGACAGACCCCTTAAATATAAACGGAGTTTGGGGTCAAACGGAAAAGCAGTGGGGAAAGACCCGGCCGCAAGCCGACGTGGAGAGCTGAAAGTAAATATTGTGTGTGTGGGTGGGGGCGAGCCGGGGCTTTTGGCTGACCCAGACAATGGGCTGTTCATCCGGCTCTCACCCCCCCCCCCCATAAACACACGCACACACACACAGGGTGGATTGAGATCTCGCGATCCGCCGAAGACTGCATGTCTGTCTGTCTGCCTGCATATCTGTCCGTCCATCTTCCTGCCTGATTCCCATTCTATCTGCCTGCCTCTCTGCATATGTGCCTGTCTACCTGTCTGCTTGCCATTTCGTCTCCCTGCCAGTCTGTTTTTCTGTCTGCCTGAATATGTCTGTCCATCTTCCTGTCTGCCATTCTGTCTGTGTCTGTCTGCCTTCCTGCCTCTCTGCATGTGTGTCTGCCTTCCTGTCTCTCTGCAAACGTCTGCATATCCGCCTGTCTGTATCTTTCTGCTTGCCTGCCTGCCAATCTGTCTTCCTGCCTACCTTCCATTCTGTCTTCCTGCCTGCCATTCTGTCTAGCTGCACGGAAGCCTCAGCCAGCCACTACGTCAGCCCAGGCTCCCCAGTCTGGGAAAACGAGGAGGTCCCGCCCCGCTAGGGAAGCACACTGATGGCCGTCAGCTGCCAGGAGGATGGACGAGCGGTAATTAGCGTCACGAGTCCCCCTCCCCCTTCCTGGGCCCGGCGGGCTGGGGGGGAAAGTAATGGGGAACATGGACACACCCTGCCTGGGCCCCGTGCCACAGCGTGCCTCCGGTGATCAGCTGTTAACCACAGAGCCAGACCCACGGCGGCGTAAATCACATGATCTGTAATGGACTGACAAGTGAGGCAGCGGATAACCACCTAAAGAGAGCTGACGGGAAAATCGTAAAAGGGCCAGTTCCCCCAGAGCCTGAATGGACTTCAGTTACCTATGACCACCAGGCAACTTTCGAAACTTCAGCATTTTTTAATGAAACATCTATGACAGAATACCAAAGGGCAGGGATTGAGCGAGTAAATCAAAGGCGTTTCACGGCTGCTCAGATCCTGCGAGATCTGAGGTTCATCGAGCTCAGAAAGCGGCCCCCAATGTCATCTCACACCCCCACCCTTCCCAAAACTATGCGCTGACGCCAAAAGGAGCCAGAAAAGTTTACCAAATGCTTGCCTGGAAGCTAGAATCCATGAATATTCACCAAGACTAGCAAGTCTGGCCTGGGGAAATTTAAATGGTCTTAATAACAGATGTAGCCGCACTACCATGCATGCCAGGAGGGGTGGGGGTCTTACCAGCGCTTATGAAACGCTTCCCGGTGACACACAAACATCTTGCACATTCTTAACAATCAGACAAACCTCTCTACCATATTGACAACAAGGATCCAATTCACAAAGTGAGCTACGGGCAGCCAAGGCAGCTGTCAACAGCAAGGGGGGGGATGCAGAGGACTGGCCTGTTCTTTGGTCTCCAATCACTAAAGAACGGAGGCCAGAAATGGAGCATTTAACCGCAGAAACCCGTGTCATGGGTCCCTATGGTATGCCACAGACCCACCTACTCCCTCGGGATCAAATATCATGAGCTGCACACACTCCAAGCTTCAAATTTTTATTGTCTCACTCAGTCTTGTGTGGTGGATCTGGGAACGTGTCAGGACGCGGAACGGAAGCATGAAGCACGTTTATTTATTATTATTTATTATTTCAGAAAACTCTGGTAGGCAGATCGATGCTCGCTAAACCCATTACTGCGCTCACCCGCGACACAGCGCACTGCCTACATAGTGTCTCTTGAGAAGTAATGCCCCGCTAAGACGTCACCAAAGGCAGGGGGGCAGGAGAGAGGGGCTCCCCCGGTCCACGCCGGGGCAGGAGCGGCCCCAAAGCCCCGCGCTTCAAACAGCTTCGCAGTTAAGCCGAAAAGAAAAGCGGCAAACGTTCTTTTCTATATAAAGCAAAACCGTCTTTATCGTGCTTTCCATGTGCCACGACGACTGGAAAGATGCAGGGCAAATACATTTAATATATTAATATCCGCCCACAGGATTCCCAAAACGCAAAATGGCAGCAAAATTGACTGTTTAAAGACTTTGAACTTTGACTGAGGTCAGATACGCCACGGCCCCTTGCAAACAATTAACTAGTTGAAATAAATAATAAGATACTGGCTATTATTCATCACGGAAATGACACTTGAATGGTTTTACTACCCAGGATCCGGGTGGGTGAGACACACACAGGAGATCGGTCCCTGGGAAACCAGCTGAAGCGCTGTACTTTGAAGAAATGGGTGGTTTTACTGTACTTCATGGCCACAATACTTAACTTTAAGTTCCACACGGAGGTGACCGGCGCATTTCATTACAAGCCACAAACCGACCAGAATAGCAATCGCTGACATGGAAAGATGGAAACAGTGACAATCTGGCAGAAAATAAATCTCCAACGCGATCGTCTAAGTTCACTACGAGGTCCTGGATGTGCCCCGATCGTCCGATTAACCATGCACACGGAAGATAGCGGGGACCTTGCCGGGGCAGGACCCACCCGAGCGACACGCCGAGGACGGGCAGCGGGCAGACCGATTCCCGCATGTGATCCAACACGCCCGAGACGGCGCAGCCCTCAGCGGAGACTCGGCGCCCCGATCCGCCCCGACATGCGCCGCCTTTGATTTCCCAGGTCCAGGCTCCGCACAAACCGGAACAGCGGCCAGCCTGCCTGGGCTCGGCGGAATGCTGTTAAATATAACTCCAAAGGCCAAGTCTCCATCTTTTCTCTCATCACGACGAAACTTAAAAAAAAACTCACATTGCATCTCACTGGTAGTTTCGCTCAAGAGAGTGAAGGTTATAAAATGACCGGATTTTACTTTAAATCACAACGGAGTAATCACATTATCTCGGTCCATATCAACATGTTCTGAGCATGAGAGAAGCGCGTCGACGATTTTCCCTGTGTCCCAATAGAAAAGTTATTAGCATTCTTTTAAAAATGCTGCCACGATCGTGCGCTAAGGATCCGAAACAAAAAAAAATGCGGCAGCCGGTTACCGATCACCGATTACCTCGCCCGTAACACCGTGGCGGATTCCTGCACACCTGCCTCCCAACGCGCACCGCGACCGGGGCTCGTTAATCGATACAAAGTAAATATCAGCGAAGCAAATGTTACAACATGTAGCGAAGCAGGGAAAAGTCCCGGGGCACGCAGACTTCCCATTCAGCGACTATGTGGGCACATAAAAACGCCAGGAGACATAAGTGTGAAGGTCTCCCGGAGGTGCGAGGTGAACAAGTGATAAAAGGAGAGATGGCAGCGCGTTAGCAATCCCAACTCAGGCGTCAATGCGGAAGAAACGCTTGATGCTGATAAAAGTGTGCACGGGCGACAGGGATGGAAACTGTAACCAAATTTAGGCGCGGTGGTGATTTCTGTACGCTGCGATCCGCCGAAACGTGAGCCAGATCAGACTCACCGACGCTGCGGGATACAGGCGATCATTAAAAAATAAATAAACGGAAGCTTACCGTGGGGAGATATACTATTACCGCAGTCCGTGTGTTCTGCAAAAGAACTCCATATGAAATTGTAACTTTGGCGATTTGGAAATAAATTCAGAGGAATCCTGACCTAGCCCCATGCACAGAGCTGGATAACTAGTCTCATTTGGGCTTGGAGCGACCCCCCCCCTCTTCCCCCCGAGCTTCCACTCCGCTGGAATACGAGTGTACATGACGTCACCGACAGCAAGGGCTGAGGCCTCAGACCCCATTGGGCACGGTCGGGAAAAGGAGGCGTTCCATTGGAGGGTCGTGCCATTGAATTGGCCAATGGGAAGGGATGAAAACGGTTCCCTTAGCTACAAGTTTTGTCAACCAACTTTACGTATGTAAATTATATGCGAGGTGGATGACACTTAGTGGTGCTTTCCCTTAACAGTCCATATTTCCATAGTCTTTCTCCTGATGATCGCTCAGTAAAAATTAGAGTCACTAAGTACACCACTTCATATCCAGAAATTATAACCTGCATCAAATTCATGCAGTCCATTTGAACTCCAGGCCTAACTTCTGTTTTAATTGACTATCAATATCCGCAAAATAATAAAAAAAAACATTATAACACACTATATGAAACACTAGTCCCGGAGCAATTTCTGCACGTTCTTTACTGTATTCTAATACCATTGTGATTCGGTGACTTCATATTTGAAGATATATTTGCATGACTAATTCCAACACACGAGTCAGCAGTGTTCCGCATAATTTAATTTGCGTTTATTTATTTGCTTAGCAGACAGAATTCAGCGTTGATAAAACAGTTTGATGTTTACAAAACAATTATGTTTGAGTTACTTTCCCAAAGCTCGACTGCCTTCCTGATAGATGCCTTTTTCTGGTCAGACGTTCACATCTTTAACTACTAACCATTTTCAGTCCTTTTAAAATGTTAATCAGGCAGCACGTTGAGGATATCATACCCCGTTTTTTTCTTGTTGCATGCAAAGGTATTGTTCGGCCAAGTATGGTGCTTAAATCCTAGCTGGGTTCACAGACAAGGTCATATCAGGTATAAACAGGTTTTTGTCGTTGAAAGGTTAACTCAGTAAATACCTGTTACGCACATACTCAAAGGGAATTCAAAAAAGGTGTATGTTACACCGTTAACCAAGTTCATGTCTAGTATTATGGATCTGAAATTTAATGAATTGCATGCAAGAAAAACATGTCTTAATTTTTTAACATAAGTTTACATGAATGTGCTTCTGTTGAGTAGTAAACTTATCGTCCTTTGATATGAAAAATATACCATATCACAGCAAATTTGAAGTATTTTTCCCTGAGGAATGTCCATTGTTATGCATCGATTTCAATATCTATTTTCCGTTCTTTAGGAGTTAGTTTAAAGGACAATAGCTGAGGAATTCGCTTAAGAATTTTTGCTCGTGTCTGTTAGCTCAGCTATAGGAAAGGTGGGTCCAGCTGGATAACCAAGAACTGCTTCCCTATTGCCTAAATACCTGACCATATAAATTCCGAGCTGGGCAAGACACTACGGATGGAAACCGATGAATGGGGGCTCACAAACCCCTCCCCCCCTGCTGCCGGCCAGTTAGAGGCAGGGCCAGTGACACAGTGGTCTGCGAGATGGGTGCCCCACTCACATCTCACGCGACTGCAGGCTCTACGTGCCGGTTTCATTTCATACAAGTCAAAGGAGCGCCGCACACGAGCCCTTAGGGGAGAACAAATGCGAGCGGTAATGGACTGCGAGGGTAAGTAATTAGAGTGTCATAAATTGAGGGGAAAACAATCGTCAGCCTATCTATAATTTCGCTAAAATAATTTTGGTAGCACGCAACAAAACCCTGATTAAATAAACAAACACCAATCTTTTTACAACAGGAAAATATTCAACAACATAACGCCTCTCTCTAATAGTCATATTATCCACAAAGCTCCTGAAACAGACAAAGAACAATGAATTTACATTTTACATATATTATGCATTAAGTACAGGCTATATCTACTCAAAAACTTTTTTTTGCTAATTTCGACATTAAAGGTTAGTACACATTTTATTTTTTACTTTATATCTTCTGTTGAATTCCTAAAAAATATGTATATTTTCCATCTCACCCGAAGCTCCACCCTTGGAACACGAGCCAAGTTATTCATTGAAATTGCAACACAGAAGATAATAAGACAATTTAATATTTAGTGAATTTCTAAGAACCTTGATTTTGAATGGACTCGCCATAGTCAATCAAGATTCAGTGATTTCAACAACAGTAACATTGTGTTGTTTCTTGTGGTCCTAATTAAATACCCCCAAACAAATCGTCTGTCCACCCAACAATGACATACCAAATTTAACCAACCATTAGTGATCTGATAGAATTGTCCCTGGTGTCACATGTGAAGGGAGAGACACAACCCAGATACAGTTTTCAACTAAACAAAAACGGGCCTTATTCGACACACACTAGACAATCCTGACAACAATGACCAAGCTGGGGATCACATTGAGGGCAGGCACATATATACACTGAAAAGGGTTATAGTCTGGGGACAGGTGTGGATGGTTAAGACACGAGAGTTGGGAACAATGTAATAACAGGATGACCAGCGACCTCTGCTGGCCAAAGGGGGATAAGATGGAAGCAGTCCACGACCAGGAGACAAGGGACCTGGGAAATTGAACACAAAAACCCAACAGAATAGGACCAGGGCTGGAGTGTGTGTGTAATGCTGTGGACAGGACTTAGGACCCGGCGGAGTGGACTGGACTTCAGAGGCTGGCAAGGTGCCCTCCACTGGGCTGGGTGTGGTAGACTTGGGCTGAGCAGTCTCTTCTGGATGGGCATGGGAGACCTGAGCTAAGCGGCCTCCCCTGGCCCAGGCACTGGAGACGCGGGGTCTCCTGGGCCAGGCACCTGGGACACAGGCAGAGAGACCCTCTCTGAGCATGGAACATGGGACATGGGCGGAGTGGCCCACTCTGGGCCAGGCATCTGGGGCATGGGCAAAGCAGCCCTTTCTGGGCTGGGAACATGGGACATGGGCGGAGTGGCCCACTCTGGGCCAGGCACCAGGGGCATGGGCAGAGTGGCCCTCTCTGGGCTGGGCACCTGGGTCACGGGTGGAGCGGCCCACTCTGGGCCGGTCACCTGGGGCACGGGCGAAGCAGCCCTCTCTGGGCTGGGAACGTGGGACATGGGCGGAGTGAGGACAGCGGGCTGAGTTGCGGCAGGCTGCAGGAGGACAGTGGACTGAACTGTGGCGAGCTATAGGGAGCCGGCGTGCTGAGCTGTGGCGGAATGTAGGGAGCTGGCGGGCTGAGCTGTGGCAGAATGTAGGGAGCTGGCGGGCTGAGCTGTGGCGGAATGTAGGGAGCCGGCAGGCTGAGCTGTGGCAGGCTGTAGGGAGCCGGCGGGCTGAGCTGCAGCGGGCTGTAGGGAGGACAACGGGCTGAGCTGTGGCAGGCTACAGGGAGCCGGTGGGCTGAGTTGTGGCGGAATGTAGGGAGGAGGGCGGGCTGAGCTGTGGCAGGCTGTAGGGAGCTGGCGGGCTGAGCTGTGGCGGGCTGTAGGGAGGACGGTGGGCTGAGCTGTGGCGGGCTGTAGGGAGCCGGTGGGCTGAGCTGCGGCAGGACTGGGAGACCATACCCTCTCTGAGTCGTCTTCTGAATTTCTGAGGCAGCAGGTTAGGGGAGGAGTCCTCTTCACTCTCTGGCTAGGTGGTCGGAAACCCGAGTCATTCTGTCACTGGAATGGGCAGTGTGATCCGAACTGTAGGGAGCTCGCAGGGATCGTCTGCGTCCAGCTTCTCCAGGTGTCAGATACTCAGTGGCTCTATGAGCAGGTTGTCTATGAACCATCTGGGAATTGGTGATGTAAACCCTTGGGAAAATCTGGCCGGGGTTCAAGGAGCAGGGAAACAGGTAGAGCCTGGGGGGGCTCACAGAGAAAGTCGATGGGTTGTTTTCGGAGCTCGGTCATTCTGTCACGTGTGAAGGGAGAGACAGGACCCAGATGCACCTTTCAACTAAGCAGAAATGGGCTTTACTCAACACACACTAGACATTCCTGACAATGACGAAGATCGAGCTGAGGAGCACAGTGAGGGCAGGCACATATATACCCTGAACAGGATTAACGGACCGGAGACAGGTGTGGATGGTTAAGACATTAAGGCTGGGAATAATGTAATTACGGGATGACCAGCGACCTCTTCTGGACAAATAGGAACAAGACAGAGGCGGATCATGACACTTGGACCACCCATAAGAGCTCAGCTCCCCCCACCCCCCCAAAGAGAGAAAACATGGTTCAGATTCCCCTAGACTTCTAACACAGAATGTGAACACTGGAACCCACCCAAAATACCCAAATGACCACCCCCAAATGGCATCCAGGTAAGGATTTACGAAGATTACACCAGCTACCATTTTACATTTAACAGCAGGATATATAATACAGTAACTATTGCATGCAATTTAAAAGTGATGAAACAAGTCAATATGTTTGACTATTACTGCCTGCTTAGCCTTCTGTAGTCATCGCAGTATGTATTACATGACAAAAAAACATTTCTGTTATTTGCACTAGGAGACAAGGATTGAAATGCAGTTTCTTTAGACAGAACTAAACTATAAGACTTTCATTAACCAATCAACAGAATAAAACTCGACTGCCTGTAGATCTACTTACAGTTTTGAGCAGCATGTTAGTCTGCCACTTCTGTTATCTGCCCATTGCTGTCACCAGTAGAACAACCTCATTCTTATGCTATTTCATTTTTTTATGCTATTTCATTTTTCTTACTGTTTTTTTCTTCTGTAATTTGTTAACTCAAAGCCTTAAGACCTAAGACACATGAAAAGGGATGCCTGGAACTACCAGAAAATAAGACTGGGATTGGATTATATGTAAGGCTACGCACGTTACTGGAAGATGCTGCTGGTGCTGTCGTCGCTTGCCCTGGATTGAGTCAGAAGCGACACCAGCTTTATCAGTAGTGGCCGTGCTGTAAAACGGTAAGCTTACGGCCCTTATGATGTCTTCAAGAGCGCTTCTGCATAAGACAGCCTGCTATGCTGGTGCAGTGTGGAGCTGTTGGGCACAACTTTTTTTGTGAAGTGAGATTGAATGAGTACAACGTCGCACACTTGGAAATTAAAAGCAGCTGCTTCTGTATATACAGTATTGTTGCATTAATTGTATATATATATACATATACACACACACATATATATATATACACACACACACACACATACACAGTATGGTTGCATTGATATATATATAGTGACTGGATGTAGTTGATAAACTGAGTGACAGCTCATCGTTTCCAGATTAAAAAAAAACAAAAAAAACATCCATTTTCTATAACCACTTAGTCCATATGGGTTGTCTGGAGCCTATGGGCGCAAGGCAGGGAACAACCCAAGATGGGGCACCAACCCATCGCTGGGCACACTCACACACCATTCACACACATGCACACCTATGGGCAATTTGGCAACTCCAATCAGCCTCAGCATGTTTTTGGGACTGTGGGGGGAAAACTGGAGTACCCAGAGGAAACCCCACGACGACAACATGCAAATTCCACACACATGGAACCCACGTGGAGACCTGAACCCTAGTCCCAGAGGTGTGAGGCAACAGTGCTAACCACTGCACCACCGTGCCGCCCCAAATGAAAAGCATTAGACTTCAAATTCTTAACAGGCTGCAAAGATAATAAAGCAATTGAACAGATTATTCCTCCCTGTGTACGTGCCGCAGAAGGACACCTTTCGCAATGGCCCTGTAGCAGAGAAATACTTTAAAGGGATGGAGATGTTCTGCAGGTATCTGGAGCCAAAACATTGGGGGAGACACACTGAAGATGCTGGAGTGACCTGGATCTCTCAGTATAGAATGAGAATCAGTCACAAAGCATCATTGTAAAGAGGCCAAGTGCCAAAGCATTTGTTTCCGTCAACTGACTTCAGCGAAATAGGGCAGGTACCTCAGTAGAGTTATCCTGGAGATGACAGGGCGACACAGCATTAACCTGAAATTAATTTTCAGTTATTTCTGATAAAGTTTGTAAAAGGGGTAAACCTTTTGATGGAGGGCACGACTTAATACTGTCATAACCTGAGTCTTAATAAGCACCACTCTGACATTCACGAGTTCATACCTCAAAGGCTATAGATTGAGGGCTCTTGTAACCTTCACAGCACTGACAGGCAATAGGTTATGCTTTTAAGCGCAAGTAAATCATAAGCTAAATATGTACAGTATAGTGATGCGTAGCCAGCTATGATCGCTTTGAGCCTCGTATCTACGGCGAAGGGAAATTCATTACTTAGTGCTTTGGTCAGTTCCAGGCTGTTAAATTACAGGCTTTTGCATTTCCAAAGTTGCAGCGTGTCTGTAGTATTGGACTCTAAAGCCACAACACTCAGCATAACTGCACTAACGAACCAGGCTGCCAACAGAGCTCTGGAAGTAAGCTAGTTAATTAACACATAATCTGTTACATAACACAAACTGTCGAGTGGTGATGATACAAACCTGGAACATGGGAAATCAAGAATATCTCATTCAATATGAAGAGTCCAGTCTACTGGATCCCTCAGCATGTCATTCCACTCATTCTAAAGGCACTGATGTTTGTATTGACGATATATTTCATATTAATTTGTATTAGTATATATTTTCGTCAACACTAAGGCCTATTTTATGTCACCTTTAATATAATGCTTACATGTATTTGTAAGTCATATTTTTCCAGGCTGAGCAACATTAACAGGGATATTGTTTTATTGTAAACAGTGAAATTTTAGAAATATCTACTGATGTAAACATAAACAAATCATTTAAAATCCCTGGCAATACAGCGTGTTATGTAACAGCTGCTGTTTATTGTGGAATCTCCAGATTAAAATGAATAAAAAGTGTAGAAATGAAAATTCCAATAATAAAACCTCTGTGAGTCCATCGATCGCCCACCTTGAAGCTCACCCCCCTGTAAGAAGGCGATACCCCCCCTGGCAGAATAGGGGATTACTCCCTCCGAAGCTAGTTAGTAAATTACGGCCGACGCCACTCGCCGTGTCTCAGCATCGTTAAACCCTCCCAAGGCTCGACCGATTCAGCCCCGCTGCACAAACCAGATAAGACTGCCTCTGTATGCATAAGCTGGCTGAACCAAATATCCCTCCTCCCACCCACACTCAGACAATGCTTGTAGGATGCATTTAAGGATAATAAAATAAATCAGCGGGGTCCGCTGTGGGATTTGATTCGGCGGCATGGATCTTTGGCTCATTTGGTCAACCTCCGTGACATTACTGGAGACCAAACTAATAAGAGGACCAGCACGCTTATGAGAGCTTCATATTGCCTCGTCATCCTACGATATGAAAGTCTCTGGTCTCACAGTACAGTGGAATTGTGAGAAAGAAAAACAACTGAAATTGTAAATATCGATCCGTCAGTCTCTCTTCCTTAACCGGTATAGGGTAGCGGGGGACTATCCCAGGAAATTTGAGGCATGAGGTGGGGCTTATCCTCAGCCACACAACCACACCCTTAAAGTATAGAACAGCAGGACGTGTTGCCTTCTTTCAGTCATATGTTTCAGATATACTAGACCAGTTCCATCCTCGCCACTGGAATACTGGAATGTGGCATCCTCAGTCAGCTAACTGTCTCCGAATTAGCCCATAGACTAATTCGAGGTACCTTTTGGAGGGTGACGCTTGCCACCTCTGCTGTCTTGGAGGCCCCCGGCGCTGGTAGATTAGCTTCATTTTCATTCTGCAGGTTCCTTCAGCTCCACCTGAGGTCGCCTCCTGACAACCATCTCTGGCGATGCCTGAAGCCTCCTAGCAAGTTAGCAGCTCTCTGTCCCATGGCTATTATCCTTAGGTGTCCCGCAGAGACTGACACTGGGTCCCCTCTGTCTTTTCACTGCATGCTAAGACTAAGAGAGACTTAGGGATCTCGTCACGGTGTCTCCCACCACTCTCATTGGGTTAGATGTTACAACATTCTCTCACACTTGCAGGTCCACTCATATCTCACCGTGCCATTTGTCCAGTTGTCCATCCAGGTTTTGATAATCTCCTGCCAGTCCTTCCTCCACCGCGCACCATCAGACCACTGTAGGTTGTCCAGAACACCACTGCCCCCTGCTGCATTCATCTGTGTGCCAACCCGCTCTCCTACAGTTGGAACCCAAGACTGCAGAAATCATGAAATGGCACAAGTCCCATCCCTCCAAACTGCTCCTTGGCCCAGAAGCTTCGATGGCTGTATTCTGCTGGTAAATTGAACACTTTGCATACAATAATAATATACAATATTATGCATGTTATAATATATATACGGTATATTCCGACTGAATACAAAGCTTAAATAAATTGATATTTTGTGAATATTTATTGTCACTTAACTTCATTTATACTACGAATAGTATTTTTCATTGAGTGCACAGTTCCTGGGATAACAATAATACAGACTTGTTACATTTTAAACGAGTCTGGAGTTTTTTCTGCATGAAATATTTCATTGTTACAACACTGCTGCGATTTCTAAGCTGTTCTGTTGGCGTTCAAACATCAGATCTTATTCTGTCCGTGGAATTCTCTCATTTATGTTGAAGAGCATGAGGCTACGATGATCCGAATACTGACTTGTGCAGTCTAAATTATTCTCCATGCAAGCATCAAAAATGATTTGCGGTCATATATGGCACAATAAGCGGTTGAAACATGGATGTCATCGGCCTTAAGACTCCCAGAAACGTTGACGATGCCGGGAGGAGATTGGAGCCGTCGGTGGAGATGGCCCTCAATTACATCAGTGCAAGTTTTCGAACGCGAGGCGTATATTTAGCGTGGGTGCGTACGGCGGCTCGTGGTGCCGCGGAGATCTGTTTGTATTTCCTATCACACTCCTCCCTCCTCTGTGCTCCCTCCAGTGTGTGCCGCCTTTAGTATGTGAAATATTAGAAGTGTATTACAGGAGTCAGGTACAAGGCGCAGGGTTAAGAACAAGGCGCGCTGCCAGTTGCCGCAGGTCCCTCCTGGCCTTTCATGACGATGGGATTGGCACTGAAGCAAAACAAACACCCGCTTCTTGTGGTTTCCTTCATTGCAGCAGATCTGGACAAACAGGCACACAAACACACACACACAGACACAAACACACACACACACGGGTACACAAACACACACATACAAACACACACACACACACACACACAGAAACACACACATACAGGCACACAAACACGCACAGACACACACACACACACACACGCACACAGAGACACAAACACACACAAAGACACACACACAAACACACACACAGACGCACAGGCACACAAACACACACACACACACAAACACACACACACAGAAAAGAAAGAGACTGCAGAAAGAGAGTGATGTTACACACACACAGTTTCTCATAGGCTGCACTGACGGCTGATGATACACAGGGCAGCTTTCTGAGTGATGTTCCTGGGCACTTGCTAACCAAGTGAGACAAAGGGCAACTCACCTGGATCTGGATTATTTCAAAAAGTTGCCCACTGCCGATATTACCAAACATGTGAATTCTCAGTCTAGTTCCATAAAGTGACTGTGTCTTCTTGAACAGTTGATACTGCACCTACAGGAACCCCAGTATATTTCTTTCCTAAACCTTCCCTGAGGTTTCATATATTTCCAAATGCTGAGCTGTACATCCTCAGACTTTAATCTGACAAGAAGCTGCTCAGTGGAATAATAACCCTTAGCGCTGCGACGTGACTGAGGCCATCCCTGTCCTGCAGCCTGTCTGAGAATGTTAGCAGGGGATAGACGTGCATGCAATCCCAGAAGCCCCTGCTGCACGCCCCCAGTGGGGAGAAGGACCCTGATCTCAGAACCTGAAGCCCTGCTGGAGCATGTAATACCTGCCATAAGTATCTTATCATTCAGGGACGAGTCTGAGAAGCAAGTGATGGAGGGCTGGTGTGAGATACTGAAGTGTCGACTTGCTACCCACGGGCTGGTCACATGGTGTTCGCTCCCCATCTCACAGGCCCTGCCAGAGGCTATGGGTGCTGATCACTCCAGTACACTCTGTCAAGTCCAGGCAAACCTCAAAATGTTCTTAGGTTGATGCTCAAGAGCAGAAGAACATTTTATAGGGAGACATCATAAATCTCGTTTTTTTCTATGTTGACTCAGTTGAATGCATTTTTTCCTTGCGCTGACTAGAGCAGAAGAATTTTTCTAATGATTAGATACATTTCTGAAAAGTGACAGAAATGCTTCAGGCCATGTGTTATAGAAAGATGTAAAACTGCAAGTATATTGTTGTGATTTGTATTTGGATTGCTGTTTGGACTGGCTGACTGGTGTTTGTCTATTATCAACGTGATTGGGTCTCTCTCCCTGATAGGTGTGACCGGTCAGCCCTTCATCAACGTGATTGGGTCTCTCTCCCT
>JAAGVU020000035.1:20857775-20868961 GCA_011763525.2 Mormyrus iriodes | reverse complement strand
CTCCTGTGGGGGCAGGCGATCCCAGGACGCGGGGCCCCCGCCCCGTCCCCCCAAAACAGGGGCCGCCCCCAAGCCCCCAGAAATAAAAAACCTCCCCCCCCCCCCCCCCCCCCCCACACACACACACACACACACACACACACACAATGCCACTGTCGGTTTAAGAGGCAAACGCTGTTTGGGTGCGGCTTACCTTCAAGTTAAATAAGGGGCATCAGCTTTGAGAAATAACTTCTGCAAGGCACACGGCGGCACCGAAGGGGCTCAGATAAGGGCTGTGATGCTGTGGGAGTCTCTCTCTCTCACTCACACACACACACACACACACTCACACATAGACTCTCACGGGAGACAGAAACAGACTCACACACAGCAGTGAAAGCAGACAGAGGGCACAAACACTCATTCATCGACTGCCCTGCTCACACACGGATTCACGCACACATAGCGTATAAACACACAAACGGATTCCTTCATCCCTGAGTCACACTGTAGCGTTCGTCATACCTTGTGGCACCGTACATGCCAGGCTGCTTCATTCCCGCTGAAGCCAGCCGACCCTTCAATGCCTCCCCTCCCCCGGTCAGCCACCATTAGCCCTCAGATTAATATCGCTCCCCGCTGCTCCAATAAGCCAGCCAAGTGAGGAGGATTCTGCGTGGGCTGTGACATTATGATAAATCGTTATTGATGTACTGCACAGGAGTGTAGTGCAGGGAAACTTTCCCAAAAACTGAGCAACAACTTTTCCCAAAAATGTCCCAGACTGCTGGTGTCTCACCCCCACCCCAGGTGGTATAGCCCGGCTGGTGTCCTCCCCAAGTGGTATAGCCTAGCTGGTGTCTCCCCTCCAAGTGGCATAGCCCGACTGGTGTTTCCCCTCCAAGTGGTATAGCCCACCTGGTGTCCTCCCTCCAAGTGGTATAGCCAAGCTTGTGTGCCTCCCCAAGCCCCTCCCACTTCCCATAGCATCCACCCAGACCTGCAATGATAAAGTGACCATTGGTGCCCAGACCTCTTGGATGGGCTCTGACCTTCACCTCCCTGGCATCTGAGTGAGCCCTTGGCTAAAGACCTGAGAGCAGCTGAGTTGGGTTTAAAGCAGCTCGCATTAGTAATGAATTTCAGCGTTCACTGATGCAACCAGCATTAAGTGTACTCCTCATCTCTTCACCAATAATCTTTCCCTTGGGACTAATAACAGCAACTGGTTAATAATTTCTATAGCCATGTTAATTACCCAGCACTCCATTTGTTTGTTTTACTATTAAACAGACTGGTTAGTGTGACGTATGAGACTTATATCTAGACCAACTTGGTCCTCAACCACTGATCTAGTTTAACACCTATAGCAATGTCCTCTTATAGTAGGCTCTCAGATTCATTTGGTGCTGGTCGACCCTGTACCAGGAGTGTGTGCTGACCCAGTCCCAGCTGCAGAAAATGATCACAGGAAGATGCAGCCTACTGGAGGTTCCAAGCAAAGGCTGGAGGTCTTCTCACAGGCTGGAGGTCTGCTCACAGGCTGGGGGTTGGCTCACAGGCTGGAGGTCAGCTCACAGGCTGGAGGTCTGCTCACAGGCTGGGGGTCGGCTCACAGGCTGGAGGTCAGCTCACAGGCTGGAGGTCAGCTCACAGGCTGGAAGTTGGCTCACAGACTGGGGGTCAGCTCACAGGCCAGGGGTCTCCAGTCTTTGGATTTATCTTGTACCTCCAAACCACCCCATTTGTGCCTTGGTGTTTTTGGCTCAAAGGACTGACTCTGTGAGGTGGCCAGCGAGGACAAATGCTACCCTCTTAATTTACCGAAACAAGCCCTGAGGCATCCCTTTGTTCTCGCATTGGCTTGTGTTGTTCACTCGGAAATAAGAGTCACACATTTTATTCCTCGCCTGGCAGGACTGTGTATTCGTGCTGTCCCGCAGGAGAGCCAGCCCGGTCCTCCGCAATGCGGAATGCGCTTGTCACATGTGTTCAGCTGTTTACAGACAGAAGGCCTTCTTCAGAAGCTTCATGGGCGTCGACTAATTAAAATAACGAGCCACCAGTATCGTGCCTTCAATTATCCCACACAATGCACAGGGCCTGCTTGTCCAGTTGTTTACACCAAAACTTGAATTATAAAGTCTTGCCATTTTCTAATGCACGGAAGGTCAAGGTCCCCTACACACTATACCCCTTGTCCTGGACCCATGAGGATAATTTTCTCTCCTTACACTAACCTTCATCTGCGGGAGCTCTAAACAGGGTCTGTTGGGCCCCGATAGCTCCATAGCTGTGCTGAGTCACACACTGATTGATGAGAGTGTCTGTGGTAGAAGTCTGGCTGACTATCTTACTCCATACCAAGTCACCTGACTCAGTATGGCAAGGACTCCTGTGCTGAGACAGAGTTTTCAGGAACTCCCATGAGCCTTTGTGTCATGTGGTTAGATGCGGTTCTGGCGCTTCAAGTGGTTGAGAATTCCCTCTATATTGGTCTCTCAGAAGAATTAATCTTTAATCTGACTGGTTCTATGTTTCTACCCACTACCCAAAGCTTCCTAAAGCATTTCGACAAATGTGACATCCATATGGCGTTCCTAATTAGCGTTTATGCTTTTACTTCAGGTCAGGATCAAATATCACAGACTAAACATCTAGCTGGCATGTGAATCAATTAAATTTGAGTTTCCAAGGCTCAGTCACAGTAATTTCCAAAAGTTTTCATTCGATGAATGTTTGTCCTTGGCAGTGAAACTCTTCTTTTATTAAAAAGTATCCAGATCGTTCTGTGTAGATTGACAACATTTTTCACAAGCATACTGATTCAAACAGGGCCGCTGGCGTGCAGCCTACTTTGTGAAAAACGACCCTCCCATGCCTCAATTAATCACTGTGGGATTAATTAAGGTGGAGTTAAGCAAACGATGTGACCAGGATGAGTGGCGGTGTTGTGGACCTCCCCAGCACAGGCCTCACAGGAATGTTCAGCTTTTGGTCATCGCCCCAGGCTCTCCACCTCCCCTGTCGAACCCAATGGAACCAGGTTCTGTGCTGAAGCAGTTCCAGATCCTCTGCCTTCTCTGTTGCACCCAATAAAACGAGGCTGTCCGCCAGAGCATCTCCTAAACTTCTCTTGCAAATTGTTCTTCATTTCTTGAGGTTAGCGTAAACAGCTGCTGGTGGTGATATGCCCAAGGCCTTCACGCTCTGCGAGAGACGGCTGTTTCAAAATGGATCTCCCCCCCGTGTGTCATTTTACTGTTTTGCTTTTCTGGGTTTTTTTCTGGGCCAGATGTTCGCCATGGTTACCTCGGAGTGATGCAATCGGCAGCTGCGTCTCACCCTCCTGTATTTGAGGAGCCCTCATAGCCTGTCATTATGATGAGTGGCCAGGAGAGAAGCCGTCGATTGCAGGCAGTCCACATCCTGCTGCGGCTGGTGTATCCACGGTTTAGCCAACCGGCGCCACGTGTTCTGGTAGGAAGACAAGTCATTGGGGGGGCACTGCCTCACTGACTCAAGTGCATGCTGAGGTTAGCTTACAGACCACAAGCTTTACCGGATTATCAGAGGAAGCCAAAGGACCTGAGGGGAACCCATGCAAGCATGTAGAGAAGACGTAACCTCTGCTTTGGTGACCCCAGGGATAATGTGTAAAATGTACAAAATTTCCAGCCTGCCCTGACTTTTGTAACATTAGTAATGTGACTGAGAGCTGAGCAGGCTGCACCAGGCTGGGGGTAGATATCATGGTTCCATTTTCCAGAACTGCGACATAAAATCGTGAGCATTTGTACCGTGGTTTCAGTGTCAGTTTCAGAACCATCACACCACTAGTTTCAACCTCCACAGTTCAAAGAGCGTGTGGGTTACTTGAAGTGGTGTTTCTAAACTACTCTGTGCTGGGCTGGCGTTCCATCCAGGATTCCTCATGCCCTCGGCCACACTGTGACCCAGCACTGGATAAATGGGTAGAAGATGGGTGGAAGGACATTTACTAACATTTACATTTAGGAACCTTTACTACCAGCCAATCAGAAAAGGCAGAGCCAGTCAGTGACCTTCTCACAGCGCCATCTAGTGACCTTTAGAAACCTGCATCCCTGCAGTGTTGCATGTGGGTCTTCATGTATGTGCTTTCCCTACAGGCTGTAGGAAAAGGGGCAGCATCGATGTCGATGGCATAAAGCAGCCCAGAGTATTAACTCCCCACCTGGCCGCTATAGCGATAACCAAGGAAACGTTGCCGTAGGACATACTGAGCCGACCGCAGCGGCCTTTCAGCCCGGCGCGTGTGCTGCGCTTACTGCCGCTCATGCCCCGCCTCCGCTCAGTGGCCCGGCTCCCGGTGCACGTGCTTCACTTCTTTTCGCCGTTACTCGCTGCAGATTTCTTCTCTTTTTCTCAGTTCCTACGTGACGCCTTGCACAGGTGAGCCCGAAAGCAAGAGCAAACCATCAAGATCCATTTTGGCTGGAAAGCTGAGCGCATCTCTGCCGAGTAGCGGATTGTGGGAAGCGTCGCCGGGGCCACCGTAGGCGCGGATAGGGGCGGGGCCACCCTGCCTCCTCAGCCAGTCGGTAAAAAAACGCGACGGCCCATGGCAGATAATTGTAACAATGGTCCCACATTCTGTGGAGACTCGTTTCTTTCCACTCAGATACTGCGGAAACACAGCGCAGATACAAACAAACTATCAACTGTCACGTCTCCCTACATCATCTGAGGAAAACTGCGTAGTTCTGGTAGGGGGAGGAAGGGGGAGTTCGGGTGTGACCAGTCTCTTTATTTTTCATTTTATTCCTCACATCCTCCTTTCTCTTTGTCCCACGGGGGCAGGGGTGTTCAAATCTTCAAACCTAACAGACTCAGACACACGTATTGCAATAATCTGCACCTGGAGACGAAACAGTTTGATTCTGGTTGATAAAGCGGGGGACCCATCTAAGCCCTGTTTGGCAGACACACACACACACACACACACACACGCACACACACACACGCACGCACACACACACACACAGGTGTTAATGGCTCTGCTCAGAGTCCCGCAGACCTTCAGAAACATCCTCTTATCTTATCTGAGGCGGGATGGAGCTTGATTGATTGGGTAATTATGTGGGCAGCCGTGGTCTCTGTAGCTGACATCGCTCACCTATTACAATAGGATGTGTCTATGAGAGTCTGTCAGTTTGAGGAATAGTGTGGGAGAAATTACAATCAATTGTAACACTATCAGTTTCTTTAATTTACTGTTTGTCATCCTTTGGGTGTATTGAATTTCTCCTCTCACAACAAAAACAAGAATTAGTTATAAAGAACGACTGGATTTTTAAATCGTAAATTTGGTCGTGTTTGGTGTCTGATCAGTGGGTCTTTTTTTAATACTTGTAAAGGGTTATCTCATTTTCACTCCTCCCCTGTAAGGCTATTATTCCTTCCCAGCCGGGTGAAGTTTGTTGACGACCCCACGCTTCCTCTTGGGTTCAGAGCAGGTTCCTTTGAAATGCTCGAAAAAGGCCCCCCCTGGACTGAGATTTAGGCACAGACCACATATTCCCTCTGGAAGGCTCTTTACCTGCTTATTTTTGGCAGTTTTTAAGCATATCGTGTGAAATAGAACAAGTGGGGCATGTAGCTTTCCACAGACTCTGTGGTACAACAGCTGTTCCCCGCTTGCCGAACAGGGCTTTGATTTTGACAAAATCCGTGTGTAAAGAGTGGCTTCACACAGCCGCAAAGTTAGAACCGTCGGGAAATCAGAGGCTGCCAGGCTGACTGTAATCTGAAAAGGAGCCTTATTAGCCGAGAGAGGTGGATTTGCACCACGGGCGCTCTGAAATCATGGCAGCATGACCCCCCCATGGGAGGGATGGAGGATTGAGGGTGGGGTGATGTTACATCCCGTGGCAGAGCTGAACTTGCCGGCAAAGCAAAGAAGAGTGAAAATTTTGCACCTTGATTTCATATCAATCTGCTTGAAAATCTACTACCTCACATTCTTATTGTTTGCATTTGTGTAACAGGCTGATTATATTGGCCAACATAGTGGTGTAGCGGTCAGTCCCGATGCCTCACACGCCTGGGACCTATGTTCAAGTCCCCACCATGGCTGTATGTGTGTGAAGTTTGCATGTTCTTTCCATGTTGTTGTGGGGTTTCTTCTGGGTGCTCCAAAAAGGTGAGTTGGAATTACCAAATTGGCCATAGCTGTGAATGTGCCCTGTGATGGGTTAGTGCTTTGACCTGGGTTGTTTCCTACCTTGTGCCCATAGGCTTTGGGCTCCCTTCAACCCTGAATATGACTGGAGGGTACAGAAGACAGAGGGACTGAGTACCATAGTTGTGCCCCCCTTATCCCCTGGGCATATATTCCAAGACCCCCAACAGATGCGTGAAACCACAGATGGTACTGAACCCTACAGATACATGGTGCTTCACACCTCTAGTGGTGAGGGTTCGATTTCCACCTCCATGGTATGTCTGTGGAGGTTGGAAGATTCCGGCTGGTCACTAAGACCTGGACTCTGTAGGGCTGCCCTCAAGCTGAGCTCCTTTTGCTGGCCGGTCGCTCAGCTCTGGACTCTGTAGGCCTGCCATCAAGCTGAGCTCCTTTTGCCAACCAGTTGCTCAGTCCTGGACTCTGTAGGCCTGCCCTCAAGCCGAGCTGCTTTTGCCAACCGGTCGCTCAGCCCTGGACTCTGTAGGCCTGCCATCAAGCTGAGCTCCTTTTGCCAACCAGTCGCTCAGCCCTGGACTCTGTAGGCCTGCCCTCAAGCCGAGCTCCTTTTGCCAACCAGTCGCTCAGTCCTGGATTCTGTAGTCCTGCCCTCAAGCTGAGCTCCTTTCGCCAGCCATTCGTTCAGCCCTGGATTCTGTAGGCCTACCCTCAAGCTGAGCTCCTTTCGCTGGCTGGTCGCTCAGGCTGGGACTCTGTAGGCCTGCTCTGAAGTTGAACCCCTTTTGCCAGCTGGCTGTTAAGCCCTGGACTCTGTAGGCCTGCCCTCAAGCCGAGCTCCATTTGCTGGCTAGGTGGTTCATCAACTTTTTTTTCAAAATACTGAATTCAGCAGGAAAATATTCGTCTCTGGTTTGCTTGGGTAAGTCTTACAGAATATAAGTAATAGGTCTTGTTGTCCGTCCACGTTGAATCACTCCTCAAAAATTTGTTTTCCATTAAGTAAAAAAAGGTTCAAATTCATAATTAAAGAACGACACCGATCAATGTGCCTAATAGCTGGTGAAACTGTCACCCTGAACTAGAAACAACCTGGAAAATCCCTCTAGCTGTTTAGCTGTCCAACTGAAGCCTCCACATTTGCCTCATTTGCCGATTGATTGAATTCTTTAGCTGCTAGCTGCTGATTAATCTTGCTTGAAAGAATGAAGCTTATAATTTTCATTTTCTACGCCTTGCTGTCACGCCTCGGCAGTCTGATGCATATGGACACAGAAATAGCATCCACTACAAACGAACTTCTGCTCCCTGTCCGTGGGTGTCGAGCTAGACACAGCCCCGGTGAAGTGCCTCACCGGTGATCTGCCAGACCATCGAGATGAAACCACATGAGTTCTATCGGAGTGGCTATCTGCCATGCACCGGGCCCCTCCCTCGGTGGATGGCAGTGTGCTGTTTCTATAGGAACACTCATTTGTGTGTGTGTGCTGAGTACCTGCGCTCTCTCTGAGTCACAGTCTCATGAGTCAATACACTCAAAAAGAGTATCAGTTTGTACCTTTGCTTGTCACTAGGGCTGTACCCTCAAAGGTCTGCCAATTGCACCCTACCTGCAGGTAATTGCACCTTTTAAGGTACAATGGACTATGAGGAACATTTATGTACCATTGGGGGCACATTGACGGTGTTGGTACCTTGGGGACGATCCTCAGAGTCCATTTCTGTACCTTAAAAGGTACATTTACCTACAGCTAGGGTGTAATTGGCAGACCTTTGAGGGTACAGATCCAGTGACAAGCAAAGGCACAAATTGGTGCTTTTTTCTGACAGCGAGAGAGGCAGGAGAGCCTCAAGGCTGGACACAATCGGATGTATAAAACAGCTGTAACGCCTGTTTATGACAACTGCAGATGACAGGACACCTGGAGAGAGTTTTATTTCCCCTTATTAAGCATGGGGTTACATGTGATGCGCAAGGCTAAATAACAGATTAATGTGACTGGGGTTTAATCATGCTAATGTCACTAAGATTTGTACGTCTTTCTGGCTTTTGCAGAAATACGTTTGCATTATTCCGTGGGCCTCTCCGTGCTCCCTGGGCCGGCCGGCTCACACCTCATTCCTGCTGCAAACGCCTGATACACCATTAGCATACCGTCACCCTGGAAGCGAGTCCTGGCTCGCTCGCTGCTCCACGTGTCCGTCTGTCGCTAATGCCACAGCCTCTGCCAGCTGTCCAGGAGGCCACGCCTCTCTGCCGGCCTGTTGTGGGTGCTGAGGGGGCTAGCCGGCGCACATGGGAGGGAGTACGGTGAAGAGTCGGGCCTTCTCCTGAGTCTCCAAGCCCATCAGGAGGAAGGGAGTCAAACCCAAAGCCTAGCGTACTGGGGACAGGAATGGAAGAAGAGCACAAATGAGTTCTGGCCTGGAGGATGCCCTCAGGATGGGGGCATTGTCATTGGTCTGCCTATAGGAGACGTCCTCAGAGGTCACATGATCTTCAAGAATTCTAGTTTTATCATCACGTGTACCAAGTACAGTGAAGTCTTTACTTCCACGTCCATGTCACTGTGTCTGTGAGGCTGAAGGATCACGCCCCTTGCCGAGCCGACAGGAGGGGACAGGAGCTTATGTCCGCCTGGACTTGTCTCAGTGTTATTTCTGACAGTCTTCACATATCTGGAGTCCCGGTAATGAAGTCACCCTTGACAGACTCAAGAACACAGGGAATTAAAAAAAGACTGATAGAGGCAGTTGGGCTGGAATTGATTGTGCATTGTTTGGCGGGATAATTCAACAGACAATGAAACATTATCTTATTGCTACGCAGATTTGTTTCTGTCGGAGTGCCAGAGTCAATAACAGATCACTATATTCACATTACTCACACAAATGAAGCAGGGCTTCACTGGTGATCAACGTTATTGGCATGCTGTATCCTTACTGCCCGCGTCCCCTCCCCACCTTCTGTCGCCACAGCTTATCCCCCCCCCGCCCCACACGGGTCTTGTCCGACGTGGCTTATTTGTTATACCTGTGTGTCGCATTGTTGTGGCTGCCGTCTGTGCCAGGCAGGTGGCATGGGCAGGGGGAGAGACGGAGATGTGAGACAGAGAAGAAAAAAAAACAACAGAGCGGTCACATGATCTCTGAAAAACAGGCAGAGCCGATAAATTGGTTACAGGAGGGGGCTGAACCATGACGAGGAGATGCAGTGATGGGACCTGCGGTTCAGACAGCGGTGGGGTCCCAGACAGGCTCACGTGGTCCCTGACATTTGGAGGGTGGGTTGGACCTGCGCTCACACTCAAGTGGGAGCCAATCAACTTCTTGACAAACAGGTGCAGTTTCTGTAAGGGAGCATGGACGTCCATCCATCCATCCATCCATCCATCTTTTCACCAATTATGCTAGTCAGGGTAACAGGGAACCTGGACAGTAACCCAGTCAGCATAGGTTACAATGGATGGGATACCAGTCCATTGCAGGACACACGCATAGTTACACACTACAGGCAATTTAGAGAAACCAGAAACCACATAGATAGTGTGTTTCCTTGTACTTCCCTTGAGCTGAAGCTAAAACAGCTGTCTTTTGTTCTCCACACCTTTGGCTGTGGGTGTGTGTCCCCCAGATAAATTCCTCATTCCCTCCCCACATCCTTCTGTAGAGGGGTCCCTTTCACCCCCTAACTGGGGCAAATCTTACCCCTGCCCATGCCCTGAACCTGCAATTTATTATTAAAAACAAACAAACTAATTGATTAATTGATTGATTGATTGATTGATAACTTAAAACAGGGCGTGGTGAGTGAGTCAGGAGGCTAAGCTTCTGTGCCTGTGATCAAAAGATTGCCAGTTTGAGCCCGGCCTTGACAGAATAGTCACATCTGCCTGGGCCCTTGAGCAAAACCCTTAACCCGCAGCTCCAGGGGTGTCGCACATTGGCTGACCCTGTGCTCTGACCCCCCCAAGCTATGGAGAGCGACATGGGGTCGGTGAAGAGAAGCATTCCAATGTACCTGTACTTGTGCAAATGGCAGATAAAGGATTTATCATTTGCCACCCTTTCTTGACAGTGCCACCTGCTGGTCCTAGGGAGTGTGTGCGCCAGTCAAACTTCTGTCCCGCGGATAAAAGCAGTATGCCAACAGGCCAGTGAATATGCATGAGCAAATCACGCTGTTTGAAACACCTATAGTCTCCATGCAGCTGCTTTTGAAATCTCTGAATAACACACCCCCCCCAAAGACCCATTTTCACTCTAATTAAAAGAGCCACATATGCAGTATGTAAATTTTGTTGTGCGACTTGTTGAGTCACAATTATGAAAATTCATCAGTGTCGATAAATTGCTATCAAAATTACATGATGATGAGCTCCCCAGCCCCTTGGTGTCGCCCTCTGTGCCATGTCAGTAATTACCCCGTGAATGTGCCTCATGCCAGCGCCCTGGACAGGTGCCAGCAGGGCTTTTCCCAGAAGGCTCGGCCGATAAAATTGAGAGTGTCGGTAATCAGGCTATTTCTATCCTTAAATACTCAACCAAGAGAGTCTAACATAGCTGGAGCCTTACTCAAGGGTCAAGATGTAAAGGCTTCGATGTGCCTGTACATGTAGCAGTTACATATGGCAGCACGTCACCTTCGGCCTGTGAGGTCACACCTAGTATGGCGAACTAACCATATACAAATAATGACTAGAAAACAGAAAATAGATGTTGCTATAGTAACTCTTAAGAAATTACAATTCACATAAGGTACAGGAGCAAGTAATGATGCACTTCTGGTTTAATGCACTTTCTGTGTTTATATATATCTCAGTGGTTCTGTGCGCAGTGGTGAAAAAGAAACTCAATTTCAATACATGAGTGAAAGACAAAGAATGTGGCTGAGTGGAATTAGCCTCTGTGGCCGTGGGGTGCTGCACGCTGGCTGACCCTGCACTGTGACCCGCCAGCTCGCTCTCACCTGTGTGTGTATCTCATGGACGGCAATATGGGGTGGGTGAAAAGAGAATATCCC
>JAAGVU020000035.1:20835922-20856426 GCA_011763525.2 Mormyrus iriodes | reverse complement strand
TTTTGACTGGTAGTGTGTGTGTGTGTGTGTGTGTGTGTGTGTGTGTGTGTGTGTGTGTGTGTGTGTGTGTATATAAAGTAAAAATATTGTACATTCTAATCTATTGATCTTACAAAAACAAACATATCCTTTTAAATTTACTCAAGACAGGTTTGAATATAACATTGTACGTTACACTGTACATTTTGTAAATGCACCCCCGCCCCCCCAGGGCAAGTGCCAGGTGGCTGCAGGAGCTGTGCTGGTTGTGTAGATTGAGCAGCCTGGTTCAGAGCGTCAGAGCAGAAAATAACACCTGATACAGGACTGGAAATGTTTAGGCTGGAGGTGAGAACTAGGAAATGAAAGGCATGGATGGAACAGAGACGCCTTCAGCCGGGCGAGAGACAAGGCCTGTGTAATGGCGAGCCTGACCACCAGAGGGCAGTATTATAGGTGGAGGGGAGCTTGCGAGGGTGCCGTGCAAACTGCGTTCTGAGGGTCCCTGGGTTCGGCAGCCACTATTGCATCCAGCATTAATAAATACAGAAAATAATCGCCATCAAGCAAATTATCTGCCTGAAATCTCTAAAGTTTATTAGCAGAGAGTTCCTGCAACATTACATTAAGCGACGCTAAATATTCTTTGAAACTTAAAATAATAAGCCACCGGCCATTTGATTCTTTGACAGAGAAAAATGTAGGCTTATTAGTCGCTGATTTTAATATGATGAAGGACTTAGGGTCATTCCAGTGCAGTCAGGACTAAGAGCCGGAAAACAAAACAAAAAAAGGTCAACCAAACGAAAAAGAAGATTATGGTCTGTCTTAAGCTGTTCTTTGTAATGCTGCAGAATTCAGTGTTCTAAGAAAATCTTTGTTTTATTTTATTGCCTTGTGTAATTACGCTAATAAATCGAGTGCAAAATAGAGCAGCACTTTCGCTAGGTGTGTTTTGATGAAGAAGTGCATTTTGGGTTTGGGATTAACAAACGCGTGGCAAAGCAATGGAAAGAGAAACTGGCATTTTAGGGTGGACGGGAGCAAAGGGTACTGGCTCAGAACAGGGTGCCAGGCTGGTTGGGCTTCGGGGTCCAGGCACGTTTGCTGAGGGTGGGGGCAAAGAAGACCCCTTCTTCAGCACAGCCTCCGCACGTCGGCTAATCACGTAATATGTTATTAATCTTCCTCCCCAGTCTTTCCATCTGACTCAGACGATCAGCAATTGCTGGGAACTTTGCCAGTATCGTCCGTCAGATCCCTAACAGTCTAGTTTGTCTGTCAGCAGAGTCTTTTAGAAAAGAGTATTTCAATCATTATGAGTTCTGATGTTTCCTTAATGTTATGTATTGATGTCAGAGCACCCGTAATATACAGAGGGTACATTAGTAGGGCATAATTGTCAAACCTATGCATTAAAAATGACAATGCAGTTAAAATTTCTACATATGAGATTACAGTGAAAGAACATGGTTTGTTAAAATCGTTGGAGGTTGGACAGATAGATGTAGGACAGTTCATTTTCCCACTGATTTTTTTTTCTGGTGAAAGGGCTGTGATTGGATGGATGGATGGACAATAAATAATAATAATAATAATAAAATTGCTAGGAACAGGATGGGAAGAGGCATGGAGCTTCCAGGTCACCTAGTCCCCTTAGAAAGAGGTATTACTCACTCTGGAAGGATCAACCTGCTTTTAAAATGTCATTCTTCCTGCCGAAGAGCCCGGATCCATTTGTCAGGTGTCTTCACAGGAGATCTGATAACATGCTCGCCACTGCCACCTGCTGGTGCACTGCAGTTACTACATGTAGCGTGACACTGGTCCCTTCAGGTGTGTGCAAGGTGGCAGATGTTGACCTCAAGCAAGATGATGGGCAGAATTTGAGTCTGAAAAAGCCAACAGCAGGAAGAGGAGGGGATGTTTACCTCACCTCTCTTCTAGAGTCACTGTTTGCTTTTGTCTTCCTGTAACTGTCCAGTGCAGGAAAATGGGGCTACAGCTGTTATGTAATGTTTCAGGGTGTCATCATGCAATAGTATTTACCCTGTTGAAAGTATATCTAAACTGCCAAGGACACACAGTGAAAGTTATTTTATTTCAGTAAATTATTTCTTCTCAGGCCTGACAGACGGTTACACAACAAGGGCTCTGTCAGGCCAATCAGCTCCCACTGAAATCTCCAAGCGGGATGGCAGGACGATGGCGCGACACCTTGTTTGGGCACAAGAAGTGAGTGAGACTGTAATACTCCTCCTAATCGTCTGTAAAACAGAAAAAGTAACTGTGGTACAGAATCACACTTGGAGGAATGTGAGAAGTGCCCACATGATCACCTTCATGGCTGGCCGTCAGGAAAAACAAGTCTAGAAAGATCTGTGTGAGATAGGGAGCGAGTGGATGTTTTATGGGGAAATGCTCACCTGCGGTTAGTTACTAACTACCGCCGATGTGAGGCAGCTTTTCCCTGGGACGGCGTGAGAAGCTACGCCGAGTCCCTTTGTTTCATCGGCTGGATCTTTCCTGTCTGTCAGCGCGTCCTTAGAGCTGAAATTCCAGTTTTGTGTGTTATGCTCTGTTGAATGTGCTATGTGAACATGCCCTCCACCCATCCCATCCTCCAAGTCGCGTGTTTCTGAGGCCTGAGGTGGCCCTTGGGGTAAGCCCAGCTCATGAGCGCATGGGCCAAGCCCACCCAGGCCTCTCCTCCAGCCGGGCTTGACACGGTGTGGCCGAGGGCAAGGGGCTGTCACCTACTGGCTGATCATGATACCGGACCCTTGATCAAGGTACTAAATCTGAATTAGCAGTAAAATATGCAGCTGTGTGACTGGGTGAGACTGAGAGCAGATTTCAGTGGAAGCCATTAGCTAACCCTGTCCTTACTGTGTGGGGAAGATATTAATAACTGATTGGAGACGAGCAGCCTGTCCAGAGCAAAGTGACAGGGAAACTGACAGCAAGTAACCTAGGCGGCGGGAAGCTGGAGGGGGTGGGGGACAGGGAGAGAGGGGAGGGATATAGAGAGGAGGGAGAGAGAGGGGGACAGGGAGAGAGAAAGGAAGAGCGATAGAGAGAGGGAGAGGGGGGAGAGAGAGAGGAGAGATAGACAGGGGGGGAGGGAGAGAAAGAAGGGGCGAGGGATAGAGATGGGGAGAGAGAGAAGGGGAGAGGGATAGAGAGAGAAGGGCAGAGGGAGAGAGAGAGGGGGAGAGAATGGGAGAAGGATAGAGAGAGGGGGAGAGATGGAGAGGGAGGGGGGAGGTATAGAGAGAGGGGGAGAGAAGGAGGGGGGCAGAGGGATAGAGAGAGGGGGAGAGAAGGAGAGGGGGGGAGAGGGATAGAGAGAGGGGGAGAGAAGGAGGGGGGGAGAGGGATAGAGAGAGGGGGGAGAGAGAGAAGGGGAGAGGAATAGAGAGAGGGGGAGAAAGAGAGAGAGCAGGGGGGACCTTGTGCAGGGCCTGAACTGACTGGATGGTCCTCAGGGTGTGTGTTGCTGTCACCAGAAGGAACTGCTCTGCTCCGCAGCTCGCCAGCTTCACACCGGCTGCTTCCACACTGAAGCTGCCTGCTTGCAGCCTATCAGACGTCAGTGCTGTGGGTTCACCGTCTGGCCCCAGCGCCGAGTCTCTGCGCTGTCTGCACGCATAGGTTAGTGTGTGTCCTGGTGAGGGACTGGCACCCCGTCCACTCTGCCCCCGCCCTGTGCCCTGTGCCCCCCCCCCCCGCTGCCTTATCACAATCCTCCCCAGATATGACCACATTATTTTATTGCTGTTATTTTATGTTGTAATAAATTTTAAGAAGATAAACAGAGGTGATAATTATGTAAAACAGTCCTGCTCATACATCTGCCCTGGCTCAGACACGCCCATGTTTCCTTGCCCATCAGGTGTGTCACTTTACTTTGACAAGGACTGTTATAAATGTGCTTTAATCTGGCTTAATAGAGACGAATTCTCAGTTTTAGCTTCAGTGACACGGGCTGCTAATCGGGCAGGTTAGGCCTGCAGTTCCTCTCCATTCATGCTGCACTTTTACCTGCTGAGCCGTGGGTGGCGCCGTAGATGGTTAGCAGGTCGTGTTTTGGGCTTCCTCTGCTTATGCTGCCGTATTCGACCAAACGGCTCTCTAAAAGCCGACAGGCGTGGCGCTTACATCCGACCTCGGGCCAGAGACCTTCTCGCGCTCTGTATCTGACGTCACGCTTCACAATCATCTGCATAGTGCATCACATGTGATTTCCAGACGTGCTCAGCCGGCAGCATCCCAAAGAGAAATGTGACCGAATCTGTCCGTACAGCGCTTTATTACATCAAAACCGCATAAAAAAATCAAGATTACTGCACTAAAACAGAAAATTCCAGAAATCAATAGTTACCAAATATGCTTATTAAGTTAAATAAGTTTGGAAATGCAAATATTAACACTATTTACAGAGGAGGTTCATTCGGCGATCACAGCCCTATACCCCCTGCGAGGTTTGGGGCGGTGGTGTTGGTGTGACGGCCAGGCCCAGGCGCTTCTTTATGAAGTGGGACACCAGGCACTGGGGCCGCTGTTGGTACTCCACCAGGACATCATGGGGGGTGGAGATCTGGTCACCCTCGAAGCGGTCCAGAAGAGTCACGCAGACAACCGCAGCTGGAACAGGTCAGAGACCGCGAGTCACAGGGTGACATCAAAATACAGCAGTGCTGGGCGTCATCGCATTGTTAGAAATGTTAGAAATAGGCAGGGGCGGTGGGGGGACTCTGTCCCAGATGTGTAGATCTTTACAGCTGCATGAATCTTGGTTTCAGTGGAAAGCTGTACCAGTGTGCATCTGATTATTATTATTATTATTATTATTATTATTATTATCCAGTATGTGTCTATTTTGCCCAGCAAGCTGGGACCCAAGCACAGAATGTGACATTCAAGTTTCCCAATCTTTTCCAAACCAGCTTTTGTCTGCCTGAGGGGATTGATTTATTTTCCCAATTTTGTCTGTGCAGCTCACACCACCCCCCCATTTCCAGAGGTGGAAAGTTCAGGTTCAGAAAGTACAAATCCAGACCAAGATTTCATTTAAACCAACCAGCTGAGTACTCTGTGGCTATGACTGTTTATTCTCAACTGGTTGGTTGAAATGAAATCTTGGTCTGGATTTGTACTTTCTGAACCTGAATACCCATAATCCCCTTGGGGTTCAGTACCCTTACTGTCTGCTAATACATCAGCATGTCTCAGGAAGGGAGTTCATGGCCCAGCCAGTTACCTCTGAGGCCACAGACGTGGCACATGGCAGCGAAGACCGTGGACTCCATCTCGATGTTCCTCACCCCGGCCTTGTGGGCCTTGTGCAGGTACTCTAGCTTCTCCTCAGGGGAGAAAGAACAGAGTGCGCCATCCAGTCGGCCTTGACCTGTAGGGGGAGCATTATCCTTCAGCCAGGAAGCCATACCTCTAAGCTGTGGGCATGAACTAACACCATGACGTCCACATTTTCCCAAAACAAACAGCCATCTTTCATAGAAGGTTGGGTCCATTGAATGTTGCTGTATGAATAACTTGTGCCGTTCTCTGAACTTTAGCCAGCTGCCCCACTTGGAGTATAAACCAGCACATGGACTCCCCAGATGAACGTTCTCTGATCCTGTCCTGGCCTTGCTCATCTGCAACACCTCCCACATCCCCGCTCAGCAGACCGCTCTCTCATCACACCACGGTGCCGTCGAGGGGACGCTACCTTCATAGAAGTCATCGGTGCACATGGTGTTGCCGATGATGGCTGGAAGAGCCGGGAGCTCACTAGAGCATCGGAGCAGCTCCTGCGCTAGGCCCCCATCCAGCTCCGTGCTTCTGACGATCACCTGATCCAGCACCACCTGCTCAAACTGCGGTCGGAAGAAGGAGTCCACGGCCTTATCGGTGATCACCACAGTCCCTGGAGGCAAGCCTGCGAGAGACCTTCATCACATGCTTATGTACTTTGCAGAAGCTCTTCTCCTGAGCACCATGAATACAACATCTGCAGATAAGTGCAGTGACACAGTAGCACAGCAAAACGTTAGCGCTGAGTGATTCAGCATTGGCTGCTAAGTGAGCGTATCAGACTCAATCTGCAAAGCACACTGCGAGGCAACCTGTCCTTTATAACAATTTACATGTTCATAAGACTATTTTCTGATGAAGCTATTTGCATAACTTACAGCAAGGTTATTTGATGATAGCCCTGAAGATCCGAGTCCGGAACATTCTCCAGCTCCCACTGTATCATTTAGAGCTCAGATAGGCATCTAAATTGGTTCATTTACTCTAACGAGGCTTAATAGGTTTAATCGGGTTGGTCAGGAAAACCTCCAGCCCTCAGCCCTCCTGGAACATGGCTGAATATCTCCATCCATAAGCACATATGAAAAGTGTCATTTTATTTCTGCTAATATATACTAAGGATTGAAATGATTAAGCCACATTGTGGGTCATGAACCATCCACTCTCGTACCTTAACCATTGCGCCAACAGCTGCACTACCAAGGGTCAAATTAGTAATAATAATAATAATAATAATTAGATGTATACAGTGCATTTCAAAACCCAAAGATGCTAAAAATTAAAAAATGACTAAAATCTAGGTCTGAAGGGCACAGAGCAGGTTCTCAAGAGGAGAACAGTGGTCAGACGGCTGGCAGATACTGTGGCAGAAACGTACCGGGCTGGTAGATGGTGAGCAGATCGTTCACCCTGAGGGCTTTGATATCGTACCTTTGAACTAGATGCTTAACACAATGAGCTCCAGCTAAAAGAAATGCCAGCAGAGATGGGCTCACCAATGCCGCCTGACGTGCCGATGCGGAAGAGGATGACATCACAGCAGTGAGCATGGTGAAGTAGTTTGATGAGCTCATGGAGCATGATAGATATGGAGGGGACCCCCATGCCGTGCTGGAATGGCAGAGTGGACAGTCACACCACGTTCTGACGCGCGTGTAACGGGTCGTCTTTTTTTGACGAACATTCAAACCCCCAGTGTCAGTACCCCCTTAGTAAAGACAGCGTGCTCGTGTGAGGGATGCCACGTACGGTTGTCACGGAAACTTCAGAGCCCACATGTGGTGTAGGTGTGTGTGTGGGGTTTACTCACGCTGATTGATAGCACTGGGCCCACTTTGTACATGCAGTAGCGATCTGTTCCGGCACAGATGTCTTGGACGTCGCCAGCATTCCCACACAGGCCCAGTTCCTGGTGCATGAACTCGGCGAAGGCCTTCATTCGGCTGGCGCTACCCCCAACACACACAAACTGGGGAGACAGAAGTAGGCCCTCAGCTCATTATGCAGGCGACGCACTCCTTTGGGTGGCCCGGCTCCCATTTCTAACGTGCCTGGAGCACAGGCAGCCATATTGACCTAAGAATCCTTGTTATTTCCCTTTCTTTTAAATTCCTCTCATTGGATTTTCTCCCCTCCTCGGGGCCCTCTCGCTTTTATGTTTTCGCATCCATAAATTTTGATTAGCTGTCATCTGTTTTAGATTGTTAAACATTATTTTAATCATATTTATATGTTTCTGCCGTTAAGGGCCTTACGGCAATGTCACATGGAAGGGAGCTCGGTTCACTAGTAAACTGCGGGAAGCCGAACTTCATCCCACCTTGGTGTCTCCAAACATCTCTGGCAGGTTGTGGGTTCTCGTGCTCAGGCTGAAGTGATAGAGGATGTCTTCTTCCATGGAGTCCAGGTGTGGGTTCATCACGTGCACCTCCTGGTCTCTGCAGAATTTTAACCCTCTCTTTACAGGGGGTACCACCCCATGGCAGGATATCTCAAACAAAACTAGGCTGCTCTTTATTGGTTTCACAATTAAAATCAGACCACACAGCACCACACTTGTGTATTTAAAGGGCTTAATGATGTAAAATTTACACTCATAAATTGAACACGGCAAATTCATGTGATCATCTCAACCCAGCTCTTCTTTCCATCAGAACATACTAGAAAGTTCTTGCCGTATGTGGACTTCAAATAGATGTAAGCAAATGGGTCCTCTTATCGTTTTCGAATGCTGTGCTTAAAATCCCATCGAGATGAATACTGCATGTTAACGGCAAGTATTTACATGAACTTACTTTGTATACTCACTGTGCTCGTTCCCCATGCTTTTCAGTACTTTTAGAGGCATCTTTTGCTAGTGGAAGTTTTCCTGAAATAATGGCAATTTCAGAACACAGGGAGTGAATCCTTGAGAAGGTGATACACGGCTCTGTGATGTGAATGTGCCTCGGCGCCGACTTACAGTGACAAAGGGCTCGCAGTTTGCAGCCCCAGCATCACATCCAGGCTTCAAACCAATCTTAAAAAGCTGCGGCAGACTGGAAAGCTGTTATAGCTTAGGGTTTTTGAGACCCCTGGCCCACGTCACCGAATAATCTCAGGGGGAAATGAACCCTCAGCTCCGCCCCCAGAAAACACCCCCCCCCCAGCCCAGCAGAGGTGGAGTCACTCCATGTCCCGACCTCATGTTTGCGGTAGCAGCAGTTTTCAGGTTATGCTCTCACAGATCCTCAGAACACGATTCGACAATCATACTCCATATTAAACCAGTAGACCTTTGTGGCTGATATCAGAGCAGCGGTGCTCTGCATTCTTGCTGCGAGTAAACACCTTGGGACTTTGCACTTTATATAATACTCTGCAAAATACAAGTAGAGCTCATTAATAAAAAACGTATCCCCCCCCTGCAATTTTCATCACGATGGGACTGTTCCCAAAATGTTACGAAAGACAGTCACTGTACATCTCATGTTTGCAGTCTAAGGCAGTGGGGGACAGAGGGGGGCAGGTTTGTTTTGAAAGCTTGTGCTGTCAATGTACAGCTAGTTCCTGAAAACTGACAGTAAAGCACATGACTTTGGTAATACAAGTTAATCAATAATCATCAGATGCCGTTACTGTTAATGTTGGAACACACTGTGTTCAAAACATCTAGAATTTTCCTTTGGCAATTCCTCCGGTGATGAACAAAGTTGGTAGCCAGTGAAAGTACCCAGTGGATTGTGACGGAGTTGAATGAAACTACACTGAAAAATCCAGTTGACAATATAAAGTCTTTTTAAAATGAAACGACAGCAAAAACAGGACGCACTGTCCATGCACGTGCAACTTTATTGATTGGCTGATACGCCTTCAGCAATGACGAATGCAAACATTTGGTTTTGGTAAAAACATCGGAAGACCTTGCATTTTACACTACAGCTTCCAAAAAAAAAGATTAACAGTCACATCAAAGCAAATTAAAACGTCACAGTGAAGCCAGATATATGCCAAGAGAAGGAATTCCATGAGGAGAATCTGCTCAATAACTAATAGCAACTTACGAGAAGGTCCCTGCCAACAATATCAGACTCACAACCCTGTCTGGAATAGAAAGAGGTTGGAAGATGGACTGACAATCATGCACAGCAGGTCAGATGCTTCTGTAAGAGGACAGCTTGACTTTACAAACGCCTTAGCTCTATTCAAATGCAGGATGATGGCCACCTCAGGTGCTAAACACAAACTGGTCCTTCACAGTTTAAGCAGAGGTTTCCAGAGACTGGGTCCTAAAGGGGCGTGGTCTGAGCGAGCGACAGAGTCCTTCTGATGCCCGATAGGAGCTGCCGTATACGGCAGACCCAGAGGGGAAAGCTGAAGGCAAACATCGGATGTTGGCAATAATAATCATTGAAAAATATTATATATACAGATGCATACAAAAAAATAATAGAAGATGGCCGTCTGGAGTGAAGGAGGGCGGATTGTATGGGCGGCGTTCGTGGTACGGATCCTGAAGCTGCTTCACTCTGCTTCACCAGGACCTGCGATCTCCTCTGCTGGGGTAGGGCCTGTTGGGTCAGAGATCACACCTGCGGCATAGACACGTCCCATGAATCGAGCTTTGGAGTAGCAGTCCATGCACAGGCCAAGCGGTTGTACGAGTGAAATTCCCAGCTACGAAATGCATACAGTTCTAAGTGATGCATAATATACTTGCAAGTTACCATACAATCCCAGGATAAGGAACAATGACCCGTTTCTTCAGCGGCATAAAAATATGATCATAAAATCTGTGGCAATGCATTGTGGGAGTCTGACTGTGAAAATGCCATAATCTGTGGCAATGCATTGTGGGAGTCTGACTGTGAAAATGCCATAACGAAACAAAACACCCCTTACTAGATGCGTAGTCATCATCGCCGCTGGGCGACTTCTTCTCGTCTTCGGCGTATCCAAAGCTTAGTAATTTTGACATGTTGACAGGAGTACACCTTTTGTCGAAGGACCTTTGGGGAATTGCAAAACAGGTGAGATGCTGCCAAGCCTCCTCAGACTGGAGGACAGGGGCATGATGCGAGCACTCGGAATCGAGAAGAGACCAGACAAGGTCAACCCTCAAGACTAGTCTACTGGCAGCAGAGAGTCCACAGAACGTGGGGGACCAGATTAGAGCAGAGCCAAGAAAACAGCTGGTTTCACACAGTGTCCTGGGGGTGTAAAGTTACTGCTGTAGTAGTACACCCCTTCGCCAGGGGTGTAAATATTTTTGATATGAGACAGTCATATGACGAGATTAGCATGCTCAAGCAATAAGGTCATACTAGCACCAAGAGCAGATAGCGTTGTGGTTAAGGATTCAGACTTGGCACCTGAAGGTTGTTGGTTCACATTACACCCTTTTGAAAGCTATTCAGCCTAATAATAGCTGTAATGAAATATCCCACTCAGCAAAGGGCTTTGAAAAAGCCTTTGCTAATGCCTTTCATCCAGAGTAAATAACAGTGCAGTGAGCAGATCCCACGAGGTCGGGCTCATGCGGACACTGACAAGCTCAGACGTCTGCCGGAGATGGCCTTGGAAATAGCGAAAAGTAAACGGCAAGCCTGGTTACTCATTACTGTCAAAACATTTCACTATGGGCCTTTATTTATTTATTTTGTAAAGGTCAAACCATGCAGCCTCAAAAGAAAACAGAAAGGAGTAATTGGCTAAGACGAGCCGGGGAATGAATCTCGGCACTAATTGTCCACCCACATCCTCGTTAAACATTTTCTACCTTGTGTGCGATCGAAGGTCTCCGAGTTGAACGAGATGCAAATTCACTTTTGATATGAGGGATGGGGACAAACAGAATGGCGGTCTCCGGTGAGGGTGACCACGTTCCCGCCGAGATCTGGGGGCAGCACGGTCTGAGTGCTGATGTTCTGTACTTAGATGGAAGCAGGAATGTAGAGACAGGAGGAGGGGTGTCTGCAGCCTAAGCACACAGAGCGGCCGTGTACAGCTCGCCCTGGACGCAGAACCTGGCACCGTGATGGCAAACACACGGCCGTGGAGCTACGGGCCCACCGATGAGGAGACGTTGGAGGTGCCAGGGCAGAGATACCAGGGAGGGTACCTGTGTCATGTGTTAAGATCTCAGCCAAAAAGCTGGTTCATAATTTCTATGGACATGCCTGCCGTAATGTAAATTTCATCACAGAGATACGGTGAGAAGGCCGCATTTGAGTACCCTGCGTACCGACGGCAGGACACGGTCACTTCTCCACAAACAAACAGATAATCATTTCGTAACTCATCTCTTATCGGCAGGATGTAAAACATAAGCCAATTAATAGGCAGCTGCAATCAAAACTGCTTGGTTAAATAACTGACCTCCTCTCTCTGGTTTATGATAAACCTACTTGTCTTTTGATAGAGCACAGAAAGAGGTAGTTTTTAAAAGAGTCGAAAAACAAAGAAGCATTTGCCCCGTCGCCCGGATTTCCTGGCAGTAGTGAATGCTGGGATTGTAGTCTCCAGTATCTAGTAGATAGCAGTAGCATGTAGTTTGTTCAAATGTTTTCTTATACGATGAAGTTGTTTTAGCCTTAATTTATTTCTAAACGATATCACTAACTTAATTCTAACCAGTTAGAATGCAAATTCTTGGTATCAAAAAGTCAGCTGTAGCTATTTTAGCTAGTGAGATTGAAAACATTTTGCTAATTTATTTCAGTGGGAGTTGGAATTTGAACTAGTTATCAGGAATTCAATTGTAACTAGCTATAATTAAAACTGATTTATAACTAGTTACATCTGAATTCCTGATATCAGAAATTAGATTTTCAACGATTTAAAATTTTATTTCTGATATCAACAAATGACATTTTGACTAGTTACACCACAAGTACATTTCCCCTTAGGGAGAGGTTGCTGTGGTTATAAGTCTCTAAGAAAGGCACTGGGGGAACCTGGAGATGACACGGCATGGGAACATTACCGGATGTCCTCCTGAACTTATAATTCAGCAACATTTGATGAATTAAAAATAAAACTGTGAAACTGTTACGGCTGAGATGTGAGCAAGTGACCTCTCTGTATAGGTGAAACATCCTGTCATTTTTAATTATTAATGCTAATTATCTTCACCCTAGTATTATTCTGCAGATTATTAGTTAAACTTGCTTTCATATATTCCGAGACAGGGGCGTATACATAAAAACATACCATAGCCAAGATACAAAACTGAGTCATTGTCAGTATTAACTCTACAGGATGAATGAATAATTAAACAAATGGGTATTTAAAGACACATAGCATGCCAGAAAACTGATTAAAACATTTTAATTATATCTTATACAACACATCCTACTATTTGAAATAATGCATGAATTGCATATTAAATGCAGAATATTTTTATGCTACTACTGCAAATTGCAAAGTTGACAAACGCATACTGCCACCTAGTGAAGAGATACAGGAAATGCACATAGGAAATCAGAACTCACGTTTTCTTGAACTTGTTCACCTGATGAACCCCGTCAGACATTAAGGACATCTTGGCCATTTCCCCACTCACTTTAGGAACCTGCATGGCAAAAATGAAAAGCCAGTTAAATCCGTTTGCTTCGCTCTCTGCTATTTAAATGAGGACGAGAACATAGAAAGGAAAGCGACTAACTCGCAAAGCAGCTAATGGGACACATGGCGTGTCCTGTGGTCTTCTTTCGAAACATACACCCTTTTTACGGTTATTGTATGACATCAGATCACATCCAGATCTACAATCGCTCAGGACGGGAGTCTAACAGGCTCTCATGGGAGTGTTCATAGTGACACAGAATAGGCTGAAATCGATTGAAATTAATATATTAATGGCTAAAAGTTAGAAAACGATAATATTGGCTTCATGTTCCCTAACAGAATCAGGATAATGATGGGCTCTGATATCAGTCATTTCTGAGTTATTGCAAAGCAGAGAGTGAGATACGAGCCATCTGCCAAACCGCAGAGCCTGGCTAGACTAAATCGGAGCACCCCAGGCAGTGGCCACATCACACATGCTGGACATCTGTAACCACATCTCTGGTGCCAGATTCTGGAAAGCTGAAATACGACCGAGAGGGGGAAAAAAAAACACTTCATCCCACCACAGGAGTTTGAAATTCACTTATTGTACAAAAGTGGATCATGGCCAGACCATGTATTCATGCACACGACCAAATAATTTTTTTAATGTCAGGCGCCAAGCAAGCAGCTGCAAAGCATGAAATGTAAGTTAGATGATCAATAAGGAAGCAGGGAGTGTGAAGCACAGCGTGGAATGATGGCCACGTCCATTCACCTCTGCGTCCGGAGATTTGGCATCATTCTCTCGTTCCCAAGCCGACTTATTGTCACCCCCAAAGGGAGCAGTAGGTGGCTGGAAAGTCCCTTCAGTTGGACTTTTCTTGGCCTCCTCAGGTGTCATTATAACAGCACTTGTTCTTTCAGTGAAGCTGTAAGTACAAAGCCATAATAACGTTCCCATACACCTACGGCTGAAAGACAAACTGAATTATATAACACGGAAAGTTACGCAATTCGATACCATCTACACAGACAGTTCTGCGTTTTAAACATTTGATAATGTCTGTGACTAGTGTATAACTATGCAAAATAACTAATGAATATCCGTTAGGACTTAACCTACATCAAACTGCCATGTAATGGTGAAAACGGGAAGGGTTTTTATTAACCACATAATTAATCTGTATGCATGGGAATACTTCTCTAATAATTTTTTTTAAATAACACCTTAAATAAATTCTCAAAATCAATAATCGTACAGTTTCTTAATAGCATAAAAAAATAAAAACCATGAAATTTTAGAACCATGCAACTGACATTTCACTGTCAATGTAAAACCAAACTGAAAATGACAATCCAGAAGTTTACACACAAATTATACCCCAGCACTTGGTGAGTGAGGGTTATATGTAACATCTCTTACCACTCGCTTTCTTTAGAGTCTAATTCGGCAGCAAACCAGTCAGGGGGTCTGTATTGAGAATTGGCTTGGGTGGTCACATCCGGCTCCTCGTGCCACAGCAAACCTGAGCATTTATACAAGGAAGACAGGGTTTTAACATCAACCAGCCTCCGGACACGTTCTGCCATCTGTAACTCCAACTTATGACAGAGTACAGGATGCATCGACTGAATGTATGGAATGTGTGCATGGCATGGCCAAAAAACCAGTCAAAACAAAAACACTGAAAGGCTCTACTATACATTTGAAGCAATTCCCCTTAGCAATAAAAAGGAAGCATATTTCTTTTACATTTCAGCATAGGTGGAAAGTTCAGGTCCAGAAAATGTAAATCCAGACCAAGATTTTGTTCCAACCATCCAGTTGAGTACTCAATGGATGGTTGGAACACAACCTTGGTCTGGATTTATACTTTCTGGACCTGAACTTTCCACCTTTGCAATTCAGCGTGCCTTGTTGAGTATGGAGGTGCAGTTGATTTGTTACCCTTTTGCCCCCCTTGTTTGGCGAGCTTAACGTAATCGGAATCGGTCTCAAAAATGCCCACACGCCGGCCGCGTGTCCTCTCCTCGGGAGCGGCCGCAGCAGTATGGGACAGGCCGGGTATCTGCGACGCCGGGCCCCGTGATCCATTGCTTATCAAGTCTATGTCATGGAAAGTCTTTATGCCTGAAAGGAAAATGCAGCGGGGTTCAATAAGGGTATATATAATTTAGGAAAAAATTCACTGTTCATAACTACCAAAATTGATTGGACTATCATAAAATAGTGCTGCACTATTAATAGATCCTAAATTACCAGATATGTATAAATAAATCAACAGCTGGGGTAAGGCCAGGCCACGGTTTGCGGAACCATCGCCGTCATTCTTTGCCTGTGGGCGTTTTCGTAAAACTGCACGGTAAACTACACATGCAGAGTCAAACATTACAAAAACTACCACAGTTACACATGTATTGCTTTGTGTATGAAATGGTGTGGAAAGAACACGAAATACCATTTGGATCAGTGCATTTAGTAGCATTTACAGCTAAATATTTGATTTTGAAATACATCGTTTAAATACAGGTTTAAATTTTCCTTGCCAATATTTAAATTCAGTGGTACAGCCATTAGATTTACTGAATCAGAAACTAGCAAAACATAGATAACTTATAAAACTAAAAACAAAGAGATCGTTATAGTGCCAGTCCTAGTAAACTTTAGCAATACATTTAAAAATGAAACAAGAACACTTCAACATGATTCTATCTGGACGGGTTAGTATTGTAAAGATGGACGCGAATTACATTGATTTTAGAAGCGTTTGCAGTCTACCGTACTACCTCACAAAAACGCGCACATAAAAATGACGAGGTCTAGTGTTTCCGAAGCAGCGATTAGCTACATAAAATAAGGCCAGTGGCAAGTGGGATCAACAGGGAGTGGCAGTTGACTTACTAACTACACTCTTTAGTGCAATGACACCTTACAATGACTATGGTCAACCAGCGCTCCAATTTTAGATCTGGGACACTTGCCTTGCTTCTTCCGTCGATGATCTGCAACGCCGCTCATGACTGAAGAGGATGTCTTAAACAGCCTATGATTTGTACGATCCTGCAGAAAAACTGGAAAAGGGATAAAATACGCTAAATTACTACGGTAAAGACAGAAACAAGGAACACGGATATCATCCTAAAGCAGTAGCTACCACTGTGAGCAAGCTATGCAGAAAAGGCAAAGGGCCTTCGATTTAACGCCATTTAAAAAGTAGATTTAGTAAGAACAAATAATTTCCTAGCTGAAGTGAAACGATCCATCGCATAGCACAGGGTAAAAAAAAACGAGAAACGGGACTCCGTTTCTCGAAATGAAGTGGAAAGCGGTGATGAGTATTCGCTACCTGGCTCCGCAGCCTGCCGATGTCAGCGCTCTGACTGTTTCCGGAAGTCCAGCTGAACAGTTGCCATGGCGATGGAACGGCAACTCAAAGGATGCTGACCATCCAGTGCCGCGCGAAATCGCGTGCCGATCACTTACCTATAAATACCTTTACGAAACTTAAATCATTATTATTACTATTATTACTGCCATTGTTCTTATTATTAAAGTACATAAGAAGTTATTCATCCCAGCAAAGATGCATACATCAGCAAAGGAACAAAACGTGCAGATACACACAGAAACACAAACACACTGCAAACAATTTCTTGCAGACCATAAACACAGTGAGAACATTTAGGTTGTTCTTCTTATTGTTGTTGTTATAATAATAATAATAATAGTAGTAGTAGTAGCAATGGGGACGTGGACAAGACAAAAAAGTAGCAGGCTTGCTGGTCATTTATTTCATTTTTCCTCTTAAGTTGCTTTTGCAGCCGGTTTGGCCAGTTTTACGGTGAATGAGCGCGAGCACGCCGCACTGGAACCTGTCACTGGATTTAGAAGAATGCGCATATATTTCAGGCTGCATAACTCGTTTGATATACGCCGTTTCGTGTAGGGACGACTCGGTTAAAATGTATTGCTATTGTTAGGTCCCAGCTAAGGTTTATAAATGCTTTCCTATGCCCGCGTATTACTAGTCTTATTTGATTAACTTATACTTAATTCAGGTTGCCTATATATCTCAATTTGGCCGTCTTCCTTAGGTGCTTCTGAGAACATTTTTCTAAAATAAAAAAAGCTAAAAACAATATTAAGATTCATCATGCAGTGTATGTTGACATGTTGTAGCTGGTAATTATGTTCCAGATGAAGTGTATTTCATAAAGTACATTGCGTTAAGCGGCTGAATAAAAAGGCAGGCGCTTCGCAGATTTTCCAAACGTTTCTACGAGGCTCAGCAGTGCTCCCCCTAGAAAAGGGACCCAGAACTCTGTATAGCTACATTATATTTGTGCTTATGAAGGAGATCGGCACTTTAAATCGCTCATTTACAGTTATGGCCAAACATAAAATTATTCTGCAACTCAGTATAGGCCTACATTAAGATTAAACTGTACCCTGACTATGTCGGAGGAGTTTAAAAAGACATTAATTGATGGTTCTAATTTGAATAATCGGTTCCCCATCTGGACGCAAACAAAGTGTTAAGTATTTAGGTATGTTAGTGGCTACACCGCATTACCATAGTCCTTTGCCTTTTAGATTTGTAATGGCAGCGTTTGTTAAGTTTAAAGGGAAAACAATTCAAAAATAAGATAAAGTTTGTATAGTTTAGAGGTGATGAGGGACCAAGCTTCCTGTGAACAGACCTGTAGGCGTCCTTTCCAGGTAGCGGCGGTGGGAGTCAGCCCGGAGGAAATGATGTGTCGGCTAAAGTCCTTTAATTACGCGGAGCCTCAAGGCCACTTCCTCCGGCTAGGTATGCGGTGAGGACTCCCTCAGCCCCCGCACCGCCAGCGGAGACGCAGGGCGGCTCCGATTGCCTTTCCGCAGACTCGCCATGCAGCTCGGACACAGTGAAACTTCACGGGAGGCACCGAAGAAGGACGATGTCGGCTGAATTTGGACGCCTGCCTTTTAAGAGATAGAAAAAAACTCCCTTCCGCGCTTCCAGACGGATGGCTTAATTACTTGATCGCACTGGAAAGTACGCGTTGGACCTCGGTCTGGAAAACACTTTATTTCGTTCTAAGTAAAGGTACGTTTTGGGCTGATTTATGTTGATAGTACTAAACTTTGCTTGCTCTTTAAGAATACCTGCACGCTCAGATAACTGCATTAAATGTGAAGTTCCCTGATTGGAAACGACTAAAGCATCCTCCAGATTTCATTTTAAAAAGGAAAAGCGTGCCTTTAGTCGTGATTCTTGACTGCATTTTTCGCCACGCATTCTTGAAGAGAGGCTGTTAAATAGTTATCTGCATTCTGAATTTTTTCCTTCATATCCGAGAAATATATTGGGATGACTGGAAAAGACTGTACGGAATGTAGCTTCGTGGTTAACTTTGCTTTCCAGTAACGAATCCCTCCCATGCACTATGCATACATATTTTTAAATGCCGGGCTGTGTTTGCATGGCGTCTCTCCGGCGCTTTCGGACGCAGGACTGCGACCGATCGTTACTTTGTTACTGCCTTTTGTCATGATAAAGGGATCCGCGGCTCGTGGCGCCCGGCGTGCGCTGGATCCGGCTGTGCCACGTCGGGCGACGGCCGTGACAAAGGAGGGGAAAGCACTATCAAAGCGATAATACCCTGACTGATTACTATTGTGCTTGCAATATATTTTGAAAGGGTGATCCAAGCGCTGTAACACCCATAGAACAAATTCCTCATGCCCAAAACCCCGAAAGTAGTGATGGGGAAAAAAATGTATCACTATTTGCACACATTACTAAAATAAAAAAAGGAAGTCGTTTACTGATGTCCATTTATACATGGAACAGGATGCGTGCAGTATATAAAACAAGCTTTCCTTCTGGGTGACCGGCTTTAAATGTCAATATGTAAAATTAAAAGTTGCAGCTATTTTTGGGAGAGGCAGAAATAAAATGTGATATCTCTAACTGTACAGACTGCATTGGTGTGAGAAGTCAGGCAGACGCCGGTAATTAACCTGCTGTCCATGCCCCATGGCTGTATGTGGTGCCTCTGTGAAAGGTGGCTGATGGTTCAGACTGCGCTGAGTGGTTGAGCAAGTTTGAGTTTGAGAACATTTCCGTCCATGTTTAGTAGATACTTGGGAGAGGAGTAGGTGTTTCAGACTGCTTATTAAACAGTTTGTCATGGTGAGATCATCTTGTCAAGTCAAACCAGGTGTACCTTACGGATGACTGTTGAGTGTGGATCACTGATCTGCTGGCTGGTCTGTTTTTTGTGTGAGCTGCACCTGGGGGTGCTGAGTGATGGGCCCATGGTGACAGTTCAGCTTCAAAAGTCTGCACAACATCTGCACAAACCCATTATTACAAGCAGCAGTGGGGGCCGGGCGTGGATGGTGGAGTGATTAATTGCGGGGGGGATCTGGAGGGATGATGTCAGTGACTCTCGTTTGGCGGCAGGATGACCTTCCTGACTGGTGCCCTATGGTCCCCAGATAGCAGTTAGATAACTGGGCCTCTGTCTGTCTTGGCTGAGGGCTACATCTTGTTCGGGAGGTGGGGGGGGGGGGGGCAGGAGGAGCTGGCTCTGTGTTTCACATTTAAAAATCACGTTACGTTCCTGCATTTGGAGCGAAGGAGGAGGAATCAGAAGAGATGAAGCAGAGGGTGGTGTAGGCTGTGCCTGCAGCATTGTGGTGGGAGATGTTTTCATGCTGGAACAGTGGAATCGGTGCCTGGCTGTGATTATTATCACAGCATGGGGGCCCCAGCAGACACAGAGAAACAGGCTGATATCTACCAGCAGCTCTCACGCCCCATGGCAAAGGTATGAGTTTAGGCGGGAGCACAATAAAAGCTGTTCTCCCTGCTCCTTGGTAGCTGGGATCATTTCTTAGTCAGTCGGCGCACGCTGATATCAAAATCTACCCACGTGCCTTACATTTTTACACATCACTCATGTATTTTTAAGCTTGTATGTAGAAAAAATGAAGTGTAATCTCTCTGATTGGCTAATAGGCAAAGGTATGTCCATGCTCCCCACACACACAGTCAGAGCTCACCCCCTCCCCAACTGCTACACACACTAATCTCCTCTAATCTTGGAATATAGCAATCATTGGACTTGTTTACTGTATTGTCCCTGTATCCGTTGTCTAAACCACGGGCCATCCCCCACAGTCTGCTAGCTATCTTTCCACTTGGGCTGTTTGTTTTTCATTTGAGCACCATTCTGAGAGGCATTCTGGGTAAGGCTGTCTGCTGAGTGCACGCTCTGTAAACACGGTGGGCAGCCAACGGTCTCTAGCGCCCCTCCTCGTCATGGGCACGCAAGTCTGCGTGCTGGTCCATGCCTCTCCGATTTGACCCACGAGCCTCGCCAAATCAGCTGTCGGCCTATCTTCTGTGCCTCCCATCACCCTTGATTTTCAAAGCCTATTACTGCCGAGACCTGTTGACCCCGTGCGTGTGGGTCCTGTGTATATGGTCATGTGCAGCCTCATGGCACAGTAATGAGTTTTTCAAATAACTGACTGGCTATAAGGCCTGATGGTGAGCAGGGTCATGTGACCGGGCAAAAGGTGGAACGGGAGCTTTATATGGGGACATACACTCACCTAAAGGATTATTAGGAACACCTGTTCAATTTCTCATTAATGCAATTATCTAATCAACCAATCA
>JAAGVU020000035.1:20819925-20835176 GCA_011763525.2 Mormyrus iriodes | reverse complement strand
CAGTTCTGAAGGCGAAAGGGGGTCAAACACCGTATTAGTATGGTGTTCCTAATAATCCTTTAGGTGAGTGTAGGTGGGGGTACAGGAAACAAAATGGTGGGAGGGCTCCGGGGTGTGAGGGTCTGGCTGTTTAGTCCAGGGGGTGGGGGGGTAGATGGGACCCAGGTGATGTTAACGAACAGGTTCATTATGTGACACCCCCCTGCCCTCCCCAGGTGGTTTTCTGTGGACAGGAAGTACCCCCTTGTGCGCTATTGCATTGTTTTCACATTAAAAACATGAAAGCCCCTCCCCCCCATGCTGGCTCTGCCAAGAAATGTGAAGTGACCACGGAGCTGTGATTGAGATAAAGGCGCCTGATTGTTTTTCCCCCGTCTTGGGGGAAGGCAGATGCCTTTCTTCCTTGGACCTGAAGCTGCTGAAAATGTGCTTTTACCATTAATGATACTTTCAGGTCAGTTAGAATGGAAACTGCTAATGACCAGTTTGACTGCTTACTGCTTCTGCCTGGAATCCGTCTTTTCTGTCTGGGTTGGAGCCCTTTACCAAACTGACTCACATCTGCAGAGCTTTTCACAGCACTGGGGGGTGTGGGGGGAGGAGGCAGACGGGGCTGGGGGGTGGTGAGTGCTTTGACAGCAGTGATCTCAGGCCACGCTGCGATCTGGCTGTTTGGTGGCAGCTGGTACTGTGGGTTGGAGGTGGGGCCAGAGTCTGGGGGGTGGGGCTGTCATTCAGGCTCTCGCTAAAGGCAGGCTGTGAAGTGCATGCGTGGCCAGAGACTGCAGGTCTGGGCAGGTGTCTGGGACTGTACTACTACGCTCTGTGTGTCTGTGTGTCTGTGTGTGTCTATGGGTTTTTCCCATAGAAATGAATGGCGTCCCCATAAAGATATGAATACGTGGACTGCGTTCGTGGTACATGCACGTGCGAACTCATCCATGCCCACGGAACCATAAAAGTACAGTATGATGGTGGAGTTTGTGGAGACGGTGATAGCTGGTCCAGGGCTCTGGGAACCGCAGGACCGAGTCTGGTAGGAAGACTGAAAGGAAGTCTGATGGCAGCCTGGGGCCAGAGTGCCACACTAAAGGCTGGGGGGAGGGGCGGTGGTTTTTTGTCAATGTAGCAAGGACACAGCTGTGAATTTCTGTTATAAAGACTGCAAGATGCCTTCGAGGGGCTTGGTAGGGAGACCTTCGTCATGTGGTCCTGGGGGCCGCTTCAGTTTCGGAGAAGGGCTTTCTGAGGAGCATGGGACTCTCGGTGGCTGAACGGCAATAAAATGTCAGAAATGTCTGATGCCTTGTTTCCTTTAGCAGGGATGCAGGAGGCTGTGATCGGGAAACAGATCTTGGCCGACGCGAACTGGCACTCCAGCCCTGTAAGAGCTGGAGGGTATCTGACAGGCTTATGGTGGGGAAACTGGGAAGGTGTTCCGACTTGCAAACCGTACCCAAGGAAGAGTTAGGACAGTGTCTCATTAGACTCGGCGGGGGGGAGGGGTGAACTGGACAGCTGACTAGAAGCTGGAAACCTGTGCTGACACTGCGAGTCCAAACAGCTGGTCTGGGATCTCCTGTCTCTCTGTCTGTCTGTCTGTCTGGGTGAGATTCTGACCTTTGACTTTGGATATAACTAAATATAGAAGACTCGTCTTTCCAGTTAAGGAGATGTTAATAATATAGTCTTATTAATACGGCTGTTAAACTCACACAGAGCACGCTCACAGTGACCGCTTAGATTCTCTGTGTTAATTTTGTAGGCCTGAAGTCTCACGTGTCACAAACCAGGGCTTCCAGTCACTAATTAAATCATTACTACGGCAATGTTGGCTGCGGGGGGGGGGTCTTGTGTCATTTTCCTGTCCTTCCCTGGTTCAGCTTCGCCGTGGGCTCAGGAATGTTTCTTTGTTCCACGTCGGGGTGACATTTTGGGCTGGGTTCTTCGGCCTGCGTGGGTGAAATGGCCCGGCCCATGTGTGAAAGCCCCACCCCCGAGCTTGGGTTCGGGGGGAGGTGGGGGATAGTTGCCGTCTTTTCCTTACTCCCTGTGTTCTTTTACCTGGAACCACACTGAGGGTTGGCAGCGAGATGCGGAAACATCGCGAGCCAAGAGCTAGTCTAGCTAGCCTCACTGTAAAGTTTTTCTGAAAGGCAATTGGAACGCTGCGAGTTTCCCCGAAGGTGCTGGATGTTCGGACAGAAAACAGCCACTTGCTGGGATGTTTTTGTAGAGAAATCATGGGGAGGGGCACCTGCTCCCACCCACTGGCCTCCTGGCTGCCCTCCGGCTCACGTGACGCCATGCTCTCCTGCCTGCTGTGTGGAAGAGCTCGAAGTTATCTGTGCACCAGCCTTTGTGACGGTAGTGTAGGGACCGGCAAATGTGTTTTAATGCTGCAGGGGACAGGGGCTTGGAAGCCCTGTGGGGCGAGACTAGCGGAGTGGGAGACCCCAGGTGTCCTGAGCTGTGGGAGGGCCTCTGCCTTGCATGTAGGGGCTGTAACGCGTCTCCCTGAGCTCAGTGGAACCTCTGCCTTGCATGTAGGGGCCGTAACGCGTCTCCCTGAGCTCAGTGGAACCTCTGCCTTGCATGTAGGGGCCGTAATGCGTCTCCCTGAGCTCAGTGGGACCTCTGCCTTGTGTATAGGGGCTGTAACGCGTCTCCCTCAGCTGTCTTGTTTTTTGCAGGCTCTGACTTTGCGACCCTAGCCCTGAGTCCTCAACAAACTGACACCCCTTCCGTAAGCTTCTGAGGGCGATTATGGAGAGCCCGCTTTCCGCTCTGGAAATGTTGATCCAGCACGTGTCTCAAAACGCACAAATTGCCTGAAAAACTCTGATTCTTGTTACTGTGGAGTAGCTATACACTGGGATTATATCCCATCTGCAGCTGTACTTAATGGGAGTATTTACTGTTTCTTTAAAAGCTTATTACTGCTTTAAACACCATGGTGATAAACCCCCTCCCCCCCTTGCTGACAGGGTGGGATTTTATGGATTTTACGGGGGGGGGGGGCTTGGTTGAGAATCTATATTCCTATCTGTATCTGTATGTGTCTTTTGTCGATGTTCTGCTGGACAGGGATGTGTAATGGGAGGTGGTGGGCTCCAATCACATTCCTCGTAGTGAGACACTACAGGCCAATCCTCCTGGAATGGGATGGGGGATGGGGGCAGATGCCGTTGGGAGCAGCTGCCGTTATCTCTTCCCTGGGGGGCCTCAGAGGTATTTCCCTGGGTCATCTCCCTCTGCCGGATGGGATCCCTGCTCCCTTACACCTGCGGCAGCCTCCCTGTGCTTGGGCAGTCTGGCACGTGGCAGACTCGTTTATTCCACATTCTGTCCGCGACCGGTCACCCTAGCCACTGGATTTCTCCCACTGCACGCTCTGGGGACTGTGGAAATGGGAAATCTGCCGGCAAGTGACATGAGGTGGAGCGTGCCTGCGGGGGGAGACTTTAAACTGAAGGCCCGAAAAGTATGGCCACAAAAATGGCATGGTGGTGTGACATGGCGAATGTCTTCTGGTGTGAAGTTGTGAGGTGCATTCTGGGTAAGGAGAGGCGGACCCAGGAGAGAGGGTGCAAGGCCGTAGCAGGCTTTAGTAGAAAAGGGTGATTTTTATTTTACATCAAACTGCTTTGAGATGACTCTTATTTCTGAGGACTTCTGTAATTCTCTGACCGCAGTGGCATTTTGGGAATGTGAGCGTTTCTGGAATTTCGATCTGTTCCGTCCACGGCGGGGCCTGGAATTATCGTCTTTGGCGACCCAGCAACTCTGGCAGGAGGATGTGGGGAATGTGTTTAACAGATTGTCCTTTCGCGAAATACTGCACCCCTACCTGGCAAAGCAGACTCAGGGTCTACAGTCCATGCGTCCTACCTGGGCTGTGCTGCTGCTTTCAGCTTCCTGGAAAGAGCTTCAGGCCCCAAGTGAGCTTGACCGAGATAAGTGGATGGATGGAAGGATGGATGATGTCTGTTTTCTTCAGTTACTCACCTTTCTTACATTGCTGAGACTAATTCCCATTTCCCCTGGTGAATGCAGACCTAAGGTCAGCCCCTCCTCTGATTTATTTATTTTTTGGCGGGGGGAGGGAGTGGAGTAAAATAAGGATCCTCCTGCTCTCGCTCTGACATGCTGCAGGTAGACGGGCAAAGTGGCGGCATGGGCGTAAATTCCCGAAACGTGGGGAAAAGGCAGAATAAAACGTTCACTCTAACCTCTGTTTGGGAATAGGCTCTGTTCTATAGCACAAAAAAGTTATTTTTGCAAGCTACAGTAGCAATGATTAAGACCCCAAGGTAGCTAATTAGCTAACTAAGTAAAAATGATAAAAAAAAGAGATGATTACTTTGGACAATCAACCTTTTTCCAGGATCTTGTTATCGTTCATCACTTATAAGAGCTGTTTATAATTCATTATTAAATCGGTACTAACAGAAAATGATGTGATGTCATTCCGCTCTCCGTAGCGGCAAGCTTGGCAATTTTCAGCCCCCCACCCCCAAAATCAGGCTTCTCTTCCTTTATGCATTTTTATCTTATCGTGTGTAAGTTAAATTCCTATAGTAATATTTGATATTTTTTGAGTAAAGTTAAAAAGGTTTGAATTTGGGTTATCAAAATAACCTAATAATCAAAGCATGACAGAAATTAAAGATTTCAAATGCGTCAAATTTATCAAATAACCATAATCGAATCTGATCACATTGGAGTCAAAGATTCACACTATGAATATTATAATGTGCCATTAATAATAACAATACTGAATCTTATCAGTGTTTGCTATATTAATTCCTAGTCTAATTTCATAGTATATGATGGGCAGGTTATTTTAGTCGTTTCTCTGTGTGGTTTTGCTTATTAAAATTAAGCTTACCCTAAGCTTGTTTCCTGAGTGTCCGGTGTCCCTCAGAATTCATGGATTTGTGTGTGTTTGTTGAAGCAGAGCTTGGTCTTGCCCGGTTGGGGGTGGGATGGTGTTCTGTGCCTGTTCTGGAAGATAGATGGTGTGTTGGCATGTGAGACCCTCCCCCATATACACACAAAAAACCTCGTGCCAGGCACCATCTGCATGTCCCTGCCCCTTCCAAGGCAGAAGCAGACGGCCGGGCCTCAGCGATCTGACTCCCCCCTCGGCCCCGCCTCCCAGCGCCCCCACGTCACCTGGCTCCCCATCCCCTGAGATGCCAGCTCTGGCGCAGCTCACTACCTCCAACCTCCAGGCCGATGATTCAGAGACTCCTCCTGAGAGGAAGGAGGCACCGTCTCAAAGTGTGTTTCCCCGACTGGGGGAGCCTGTTGCCAACCCCCCCCCCGCCTGCATTTTTATTATAAAAACAGCCCCTGTGTTTCAGAGTGCCCCGTTTACGCTTCTCCTGACAGGCGGCTGGATTTCTTATGTCATTCCAAACTGCCAGAATTCCGCAATATTCTAGCACAATGCGACTTTAGCCTTAGTTCAGGGGTGGGCCCTGGTGGCTGGGGGTGCCCCTCGCCCCCTTTCCTCTGCGGGATCTGTCCAGTGTCCACTCACCCTCCTCAGCTTGGGATACAGCTATAACAGCCACAGCCCTGCCACAGCTGCCTCCAATATGACACGGGAAACGGGGATGACTAAGGGGGGGGCTCTGCAGACCGTCCCTTGCCCAGCTACATCCTGGTGGTTTCAGAGGCTGGCGCCGAGCTCTCGGCCCCCAACCACCCCCCCTCCCCCCCGAGAGTGGTGCATGATGGGAGATGCCGTTCTACTGTGGTTTCTGACATTTCACACAGGAATGTTGTTCTGAGCCCTGCAGCCCTCGCTCGGTATTCCTTATTCCATCGGTGTGGTGAATGGGTTGGAGATATAGAGCTATTTATAGCCCCCCATAATCCCGCCGCACGGACTTTTGAGGCGTGGCTTCAAATGGCTGACGGCGAGAACGAGAGCCCTGGTTCTCCAGGCGGCCCTAAAGGTCCCAGGCGTGTTTGGACGAGACAAACAGCATTTTGGCACCGCGCGTGACAGAAGTGGCCTGACTTTGCTTGATGGTGACAAACTGGAACCTTCTGGAAAATATGGTGTTGGTTTATTGGTACAAGACAGGCTGGGAAGTTCTGGATTCCACAGGGCACGACGCCAGGCCCCACCCCAGTGCAAAGCCACTGCAGACCACATGGAGGCGATGTGTGCAGCCTGCAGCTGATCATCTCCTTAGCTTATGGAGGGGCGAGGCAGGTTCAGCGATGGTCCCTATTCTGTGTGTTGCCAACCACAACAGGGAGGCCCTGGATGCTGTTTGGGGGCGGGGAGTGGCATGTGTAATGCATTCATCAAATTTGGGGGAGGGGGGGGATTTTACTCCCTCAGCCAGCCTCTAAGAGCATGAATAACTGGCCAATTTTCGCCGCGAAATCCTCTCTATCGGGCTCCCTGCACGGCCTGCTCTTTTCTCCTCCCACGCCCCTCGCACCCGCGGGGCCAATGGGAGTGCGCTGGTCTCCCTCTGCTCAGTGCTGTGTTGCCGGGACAACGAAGCGGCATCCCATCCACTTGGGCTGAGCGCTTCGAACTTGTTGTTGACTCTCTGCTGGCGACGGAGTGGCCTTTTATCTCCACGTGAGAGTCCTCCCTGCGCACCACCCGCCCGCCCGCAAGGCGCTCTCTCGCGCTCGAAACGCCGTCTCGGGCCGCCGAGCCCATGATCCCTGTCTGACTGGAAGCCTGGTGTGTTCAGCAACTGTCTGCTGTCAGGTCGCCCCAGATGCTGTGGGCTCGAGGTGGTTTGAGAAAACAACACAGCTTTTGTTCCCCGTTTGTTCCTCAAACTGCGCTGGCATTCCTCCTGTGCTGAAGACGTCCTGGATATAGAGACAGAGCTGCGTGCATGCATGGTCTCTGTGATTCATTATTAATTAATGAGCTTTGAATCCCTTTTCCCCGTCTCCAGGTCTGTGGTGCTGCAAGGCATCATGGTCGTCGTGATTCTGCTGATGTTGGTGTTAACTTCTACCAGCTTGGAAGGTAAGTCCTGTTTAGGTTGACCCCCCTGCCCAGGCCTCGAAGCTCAACTTGTCTGTTTAAGCAAGACTATCTGTCTAACTGCCTGTCTGGAAGCTCTGCCCCATTCCGCAGGGGACTGCTGGCCCGGTACCTCTCACCGGGCAGCCTGTTCAGGCTCCACGGAGCATCTTTTAAGGCTTTTTCTCGTATTTGTGCCAATGTTTATTTTTAAGTTTTATTTTTAGCGAAGAGTTTGAACATAAAGGCAAATCTGTGAGCAGGGATATTACTCACAGCTGTTCCTTGGTGCTTTAAGCCATTGCCAGGGGTTCAGGCCCGTTTCGTTAGTGTGGGCATGCAGTGTGCACCTTCCTTCCCCGGCTACCTAGCGTGCCCTGTGCTAAATCACGGTGGGGGAAAATTCCCACGTTTTTCTGTGGGCAGACGGATGGATGATTCAGCTCTCTGCACACCCCCTGTCCCCCTCCCTACCCAGGCAAGGAGGTGGGGCTTCAGCCCAGGGATAGTGAGTGCATGTGCGAAGGTCCAGGGTGTGCCACCAGGGGGCGCTGCCTCGGCCCGCAGTGCTTCTCCGCCCTCCTGGTTTCGAACGGGACCTCGACACACCGGAAGGGATGCGTGGTGGGGACCGAGGACGGGGGCGTGGACTGCAGGGGCCCCGCCTCCCAGGAGCTAGTGGTGAAGTGCTGCCGGGGTCGCCTCTGCAATGCCAACTTGACCGTGGAGGTCCCACTGAGAGGTGAGCAGTGAGTGCGTGAGCAACCCTTTCAGGGTGGGGAAGGGAATGCAGCATCCACATCGCTGAAAGTGTCCCTGTCCTTTTACTGTGACTGCATTCTCAGCTAAGTCAGGTACGAAGCTGGATGGGGATCCGACAGCCTCCGCAGATGGAGGAACAAACCTCCCCTCACATATAACCTGTTTAAAGCTTCTGTTCGTGGGTAGTTTTGGTCTTGCCCCAAAGGGAGAATGTGTGCTTTGTTTTCCTATCTGTCTGTTTCGAGTGTGGAGGCTCCATCTCACCACAGGATGTGTAGTTTCGATGCCAGCGCCATTTACTCACTGCTCTCCTTCTTCCTGTGCCCCCCCCCCCCAGAAGAGAAGCCCACCCCCCGGGAACATGAGTGTGTGTGTGAGGGCCGCGCGTGCGTCAGTGGCACCCACTGCTGGGGGCAGCAGTGCTTTGCCTCGGTGACGCTGAGTGGCGGCGCGCGGCTGTATTTGAAGGGCTGCTTCCGCGTGTATGAACAAGGCCGCATGACCTGCAAGACGCCGCCCTCCGCTGACCAGGTGGTGGAGTGCTGCCAGGGGCACCTGTGCAACCGCAACATCAGCGTGGAGCTGCCCGCTCAGAGTAAGCTCAGCCCCCCCACAGCGCAGACACCCAAATGGCTCGGACCTTTCTGTCATAATTTACTAATGTTCTCTTTAAGTCACTGGCTACATCCTGAAATTTCGTTTTTTTTGACGGTTCCCTTGTTCCCTTCCTCGACAACCTGCTGTCTAAAATTGAAGGTTTAAAAACCTGATGAGGGAAGGAACGAGTGAGTGAGTGAGCGAGGAAGGTATCGTGGGCAAAAAGCAATATCGGGACACACTTGCATCCTCCATGACTTCCTTGACCATGCTCTGCCTGTATGTACAGAGTCATCACATTCTGCCACGTGTGGGGGTCACCAAAGGTGAATTTTTCTTCCTCAAAGGTTACTCTCAACTAGGCTTCCACACGCCCCCGGCAGAGGGGTGATTTGAGTGAATATCTGCCCTCAATGACTCGTTTCTTAAGGTATTAAGACCAGTGTTTAAACATCTGGAATTCAAAAAAACTGGGTGAGGGAGGGTGGTTCAAATAAGGGTTTTGGGACGGAGCCATTGTGTTCGTTAGCATCTGACACAAGATTTCCTGCTTAATAATAAAAGGAACATTATTAAAGAGGCTTTTAGTTTAGTCTTCTCTACTGGTGTCGTATTGCTGTCTTTCTCCTGATTCTCTGACAGTCGGACAGTCGGTCTTTGCTGCTTTGGCGTGAAGCATGTGACACTGAACCTGTCGGCAGCAGTTTAGCGTGTGTGTGGCCCACTGAGCCGTCCTGCATCAGGCTGATTTCTGAGCGCCGCATGGCAGCTTCTGGGTGGCACAGTGCTGTTTGGGGTGCTGGGTAGTGGTCCTGACTCTGTCCCCACCCCTTCCTCCCACTCGCTCAGGAGAGCCCCCCAGTGGCCTGAGTGATGGCGCATCCTCGCTGGCCATGGTGGTGGTGGCCCCCATGGTCGTTCTCGTTGTCCTCTCGTCCATCGCCGTCCTGGTCTTCCGGCGCATCCACCAAAAGCAGATGGAGCGGCTGGCGTCACGTGACACAGAGTATGGCGCCATCGAAGGGCTGGTGGCGTCCAACGTGGGCGAGAGCACGTTGGCGGTGAGCCAGGGGATGGGGAGGTAGGGCTCTTCGGGGGTGTCTCCCACGTTTACGTCCCACGGCATGTGGACCCTCAAGCAGCTGTCTGGGGCCTCATTCACGGGGACTAACACTGGCAGGGCCTCTGGACTGTCTTTTAGGGCATCCTGGCCTCTCCTGCCCCTCCCCCCCGTTCCCTCCTTCCTGCCACCATTGATTCTGTCCCTGCTGTGTATGTTTGTTTCTCAGCACAGCTGCAGGATAACTTTTTTTTTTTTTATTCTCCCATATCCAGCAATGTCACGCCTCACCCCCGAACTGGGACTCGCCCTGTCATTACCGGAATGCTTTAACTCCAATGGGGCAGACCACCTGGGTGCATGTGTGCGTGTGTGTGTGTGTGGGGGGGGGGGTTCTTCTCCAGGAAATCTCCTCTTCAAATTTTGAGCACTTCTGCTTGGCTTTTTCCACATTCTTTTTTGTTGCACAGCAGCACCCTCTTGTGGTAGCTACAGCTTCCTGGCAGGAGCTGGCCTGTAATCTTGTGCAGAGACTGGATATAAATACAAGGCTTAGCACTGAGCCTCTTTGAAGTGCGAGGAAGGGATTTAATCAAATCACTCGTCCGCCCACTAATCATGGGAGACAGACGTGGTGGAGTCGTTTTTCACCCATCAGGAATTTCGGTTGCAGTGAAAATTCGGGGCAGATTTTAGATGCGGCAGTTACACCGCCCACTTGCATGCACTGTCCATTTTTTCTGTTATTGTCTCCTGCCATGTTGTTATCCCCATCCTCCCGTGAAGGACATCTGGCTTGCGACTGGGCGGTCTGCTGATGCGGCCCGATTCCGCTTTCCTCACAGGACCTGCTGGACCACTCCTGCACTTCAGGCAGCGGTTCCGGGCTCCCGTTCCTGGTTCAGAGGACCGTCGCCAGGCAGATCACACTCAACGAGTGCGTGGGTCAGTGTCCCAGTCTGCTGGCAGAGTGCAGCACGATCATTTTCACGTCCGGCGGTGAAAGTTTTACTTGTGGGTGGTCTTGTAGCGTCACGCCTGCAGGACTGATTATCACCCTTGGCTGTGTGTGTGTGTGTGTGTGTGTGTGTGTGTGTGTGTGTGTGTGTGGAGCTCACATGTCCTCCCTGTCTCTTGCTGGAATCCCTGTTTGTTCCTCAAACAAACGGCAAAGTGATAGGTAGGCCTTCACCAGTGTTGTCCAATCAGCCATTTCAGACAGACTCTTTCATTACAAAGAGAATGCGTCGGTATCTATCCATCCACATACAGCAGCCCACATTTCCTCCTGCCCCCGCCACAGGTAAGGGGCGGTACGGGGAGGTGTGGCGGAGCCAGTGGCAGGGTGAGAACGTGGCTGTCAAGATCTTCTCCTCCAGGGATGAGAAGTCTTGGTTCCGGGAGACAGAGATCTACAACACGGTGTTGTTGAGGCACGAGAACATCCTAGGTGAGGCTGCGTGCATCTGTGCCATTAGCATGTGTGCGGTTAGCATCTGCACCGTTAGCGTGCACGCAGTTAGCGTCTGCACCGTTTGCGTGCATGCGGTTAGCATCTGCACCATTAGCGTGTGTGTGGTTAGCATCTGCACTGTTAGCGTGTGCACGGTTAGCGCGCAATGGTACATACATACTTCGGTTAAGTCACATAATCAGTTAAATTGGTTCCATGTCATCGCTTGTTTATTCTGAAGTTTGATATTTAAGGCTCTTTTTATTCCTGGATGTGTAATTAAAATAAGTCAGAGATGACCCTTAAGGTCAGGTCTGACCCAGCCGCCTGGCTCCATGCCTCACAGGCTTCATCGCATCGGACATGACGTCCCGCAACTCCAGCACACAGCTCTGGCTGATCACGCACTTCCACGAGCCGGGCTCCCTGTACGACTACCTGCAGCTCAGCACGCTGGATGCCGCTGGCTGCCTGCGGATGGCGCTGTCCATCGCCAGCGGCCTGGCGCACCTCCACGTTGAAATCTTCGGCACGCAGGGCAAGCCGGCCATCGCCCACCGCGACCTCAAGAGCAAGAACATTCTGGTGAACAAGACGGGCCAGTGCTGCATTGCCGACCTGGGTAAGTGCCACACGGCGGGGGACAGGGAGACAGATCCCAAATCTGACTTTGAACATGAAGTATTAGAAATGTCAGAGGTGAAGCAGACCTTCATAATTACTTGCCACTGGAGGACACCTACATCCATAACCTGAAGCTTAATAACATTTAAAAAAAAATGCTTAAAAACGCTGATGGTTGGTTGAAGTTTGCAGTCTTGTACCTCCCCTCACCTTGCCCCTGGATTACCAACCCCCCCATCCCTCCACCCCACCCCCCAGACGGTACGCGCAGTGCAGTTCTGTGCTGAATGAAATCCAGTCAGTAATGTGCAGTGTTAAATCGTTGCTCCGCTTTGGCTCAAAGGGGGGATTAAGGGCGCCGGATTCTGCGATGCTTTTGGTAAATGGGGATGCTGTAATGGTGAATGAGTGCTGCCAAGGTTAGATACTGATGTGTCATTTAAAATGTTAATTCTAAAATGTTTATGCAGTGTGGAAGTAGGTTTGTCTGCACCTTGTGAGCTGGTCAGGGCTTCTGATGCAGTCAACAGCTATAAACAAACTAAGGACAGAAACCATCCATGCAGAGTTAGTGCGCCACATTTAAGCAGGTGCAGTGTGGCGACAGACCTGTGCAGTAACAGGGAGAGCACAGCTACGATTAACATGTTAACTTCAGGAAAAAATAATGGACTGTTTCTATTTTAAATACTTTCAGGGTGGAGCCACTAGGGGGCAGTAGGGGAGTAAACTGCTGTGTTGGTTTCACCTCCAAATGCAGCTTTGGGGAAAATTTTTTGGCTTGCCATACCAAAAGTTACCCAAGCACGGTGAGAGTTGTCCTCCAGTTTATAGAAACAAGCAATTAAGAGATGTTTCAGTTAAAGCAGTGAAAGTGGGTTAAAAAGCGTGTGTGAGATTTGAAGATCCAATTCTTTGTCACTGTACATCGCAGTATGGTGAGATTGGGATAGAAACCAGGGCTGGCAGCCTGAGACAAGTCTGCACACACATGCACACACATTTACATGTATGTAACCCTTTTATTAGCTTGTAAATAGTCTGTAGGGTTTGCAAACTACCCCAACGCTTTTGATGTAGCCAATTTTAGGGTTATAATGGAATAATGTGGATTTGTTGTAAGATTTCTTGTGTGAGCGTGAGAGTCAGAAAGCGTGATTGTCATACGAGATGCGTGAGCTAGCAACTCCCCGAACAATGGAGACAAAACACAAGATAAGACGTAATATTTAACAATAGCTAATAAATAAGTGCCAAGTACAGTTGGATAGGTGGTGGTGGTGCGGTGCGTGGCAGGGGCAGGGAGGTTCAGCCTGGTTACCCCATTTGGATAAAAACTCCTAAGTCAGGTAAGGTGGCTGGGTTGCCCTGTACCTTCCACCTGATACTAACATCCCAAACAAATGACGTTTATGGTGCCATGTGTCGGGGAGGGAGAGAAAGCAAGAGGGGCGGTTTGCTCCCTTGGATTCCTGTTAATGTCACCCCACCTCCTGCTGCAGTCTCACACTGGCCTAGCAGGTGTGCTTTTTAATTCCTCTTACCTGTCGACGTCTAGGCCTGGCCGTGATGCACTTCCAGGACACCAATGAGCTGGACGTGGGCAATAACCCGAAAGTGGGCACCAAGCGGTACATGGCTCCCGAGATTCTGGACGACAGCATCCAGACGGACTGCTTCGAGTCTTACAAGAGGGTGGATATCTGGGCTTTCGGCCTGGTGCTGTGGGAGATCGCCAGGAGGACTGTCAGCAATGGTCGGTAATTTTTGTCCTTGTGTGCTCACTGTAGACTGTCTGTGGGGGAATGGATGCAGCCTGATGTAAAGGTTTAAATGCTGTTATTTATTCAGGCTAATGGATGAACGGCCTGCCCTGTTTATTAGACTAAAATTACTAATAAATTAAGGGCTCTGTAATTCACTTGGATTTAATGTTAATATTGACTGCTGGATTAATCTTTAAGCTGTTACAACATTATGGTTGAGCTCTGATTTTAACTACACTGCCGACCATTTTGCCACAGTGACCCTATTCCAGCAGACCTTTAGATCTCGGTGCCTTGACTGTTTTTGCGCCCACAGGAGGACCTTCCTATTTATGCGTTTCTATTTCCTTGGTTTCTTTCTACTCAGGGATCGTGGAAGACTACAAGCCACCCTTCTATGACGTGGTGCCCAGTGACCCCAGCTTCGAGGACATGAGGAAACTGGTGTGCATAGATCAACAAAGACCCAACATACCCAACCGATGGTCCTCGGACCCTGTGAGTAGATGATCCGACTCAAAACCCCATCGTGTTTCACAAACCTGAAAATGTCAGCGTCGACAGCCTGTGCCTATTAAAGTGACAGGTGTCCTTTAAATTACAGATAAGGTGAAGGCTTGAACTGATCAATGTCCTTACCTGTTTCCCAGACATTAATGGCCATCTCAAAACTGATGAAGGAGTCCTGGTACCAGAATCCGTCCGCTAGACTGACCGCTCTCCGCATCAAAAAGACTTTGACAAAGATCAACAACTCGCTGGACAAAATCAACTCGGATTGCTGAGTTTCCTCCAAAAGGGAGACGCCAAAGACCTCTGGCAGTCTGCTGGGAGCTTCACCGGCCAATAAGACGACAAGTGTGGCTGAGGGGGCTTCCCCCGCTTTCGCGTGGTGGCAAACCTTATTTATCGTGAGAACCCAACAGGACACGTTTTGGTATCCAAAGAACACTTTGAGGGCATTCAGAAGACTGTCAATACTCTTGGGGGTAAAGCTTTGCTAACTGTTCCGTTCTTCAGGGATGAAATGCCTTAGCTGCCTTTCTCAGCATGACTTAATTTCCAGGAAGGTTCGGAAATGTTTCGTCCAGCAATACGGATTTATACCGCTGCACTACCAGCCTCCATTCCGCTCTTGCACTGTTCCGAGGAGCGTTCCGAAGAAAAACCTTGACCCCAAAAAAACAGGAAGTTAATCCTTACTAACTCTGTATCTTTTTAGTTGAATAAAGAGCATCTGGAGACTCTAACAGCCTCACCTCTGCCAGTGTTTACAGCTATTATGGGTATCTTTTTTTTTTTTTTTAAATGAAACCCGTAATATCTTAAATGCAGCCAAAACCAGGAGCACGCCGCCATTACAGGCAATCCCCGCGAGGCATCACCTTGGAAATCCTGCCGGACGCTTCAGAGCTGTCCTGTTCCTGCCCTGCAACCCGTTAAGCTTTAATCAGCACACATGCTGAGCAGAGAACAAATAAAGGAATTAAAATACGTATACATAAAAGCCAATGATTTTGTGTGGGAGCAAAAGCTCTTTCTGTAAAGGTCTATTGTCTTAACCCAAAAATGTGTGTCGTAAAATGAAAGTATTTTGTTTTATAATATGTAGTGATTTCTATTAATTAAACTGGAGGAACATTTCAACAAACTGTTAGCTACTTTATTTATTGACTTTATAACATACTAGTGTTTAGGTTCAGTTTGCTTATCAGAAAGTAAAGAAATTAGGGTCTGTGCAAGCGACGGTCACACATAGTAGTCAATGGGAAATTCTTTATTGTATATGTTTCTCTTGTTCCTGCAACTTGTATATTGTTACACTTTATTTTAATAATAAACTTAACAGCTAACACTCACAGGTGATGTGGTCCTGAATCTTACTTTAATAACACTATGTAACAAATTTTTATTTTTATTTTATTCCTGGGTACAAAGTGTGTTTTCCTAACCCGTTATGCCTAAAACAAACAG
>JAAGVU020000035.1:20754082-20798294 GCA_011763525.2 Mormyrus iriodes | reverse complement strand
GTTCTCCCCAAACGAGCTTGATGGGCCGAATGGCCTCCTCTCGTTTGTACATTTCTTATGTTCTTATGTTCTTAAGCGCAATGCCAAGCATTGGATAGAGTGGTGTAAAGCACATCGCCACTGGACTATGGAGCAGTGGAAATGTGTTCTGTGGAGTGACGAATCATGTTTTTCTGTCTGGCAGTCTGATGGATTAGTCTGGGTTTGGCGGATGCCAGGAGAATGTTACTTGCTTAACTGCATTGTGCCAAGTGTAAAGTTTGGCGGAGAAGGGATAATGGTATGGGGTTGTTTTTCAGGGGCTGGGCCCCTTAGTTCCAGTGAAGGGAACTCTTAATGCTTCAGCAGACCAAGACATTTTCAACAATTCTATGCTTCCAACGTAGGAACAGTTTGGGGAAGGCCCTTTTCTGTTCCAGCATGACTGTGCCCCAGTACACAAAGCACGGTCCATAAAGACATGGTTAAGTGAGTTTGGTGTGGAAGAACTTGACTGGCCCACACAGCCCTGACCTCAACCCCATTGAACACCTTTGGGATGAACTTGAACGGAGATTGCAAGCCAAGCCTTCACAACCAACATCAGTGCCTACCCTCACAAATGCTTTTCTGGATGAATGGGCAAAAATTCCCACAGACACACCCCATAATCCTGTGGAAAGCCTTCCCAGAAGAGTGGCAGCTGTTATAGGTGCAACGGGGGGGACCAACTCCATATTGATGCCTATGGGTTTAGGATGGCATGTCCTATAAGTTCCTGTGGGTGTAATGGCCAGGTGTCCAAATACTTTTATCCATATAGTGTAGATTTATAGTTACTGATGCTTTTTCGGTCATCTGTAGGGAGCTATGAAGATTACCAGTTGCCTTACTATGACATGGTGGGGTCAGATCCTTCAGCAGAGGAAATGAGGAAGGTGGTGTGTGAGCAACAGCTCAGGCCGAGCATTCCTAACCAGTGGCAAAACTGTGAGGTAAGGAAGATCATTTTGAGGTTATGAGGCAGAAGAATAAGGATTGCAAATTACATAAGGGAGGGCCATTTCGAAATAATGGAAAAGCTGATTCATAAGGATGGAGTGTTCCTAATCAATTGCTATTAGCTAGGACAATTAAATTAAATTAGTTTTAAGCTGAAATTAGGGCTGCAAGTTAGGATAGAATCATGGATCCTAGGATACGATAGCATTGTGATAGTTGTGGTATGAAAAGGCTGAAAAAAGGTCATATGACCAAGATAAAATGTCACAAGTTGTCATTCATGCGGGTGATAGCTATTCATGTCATCTGTCTATGCCGTGTATGGTCGTGCTGCTAATACGTGTAAATTTCCTGCTAGTGTGTAGGTCATGTTAAAAATAGTCTTTCAACCGACTGCAAGAATTAATCGAGAATTGAAAACGGACTCGATATATGTCTCTGTGTTGATGCAGGCGCTGAGGATCATGGGTAAGACGATGAGGGAGTGCTGGTATGCTAATGCTGCTGCCCGACTCACTGCCTTGCGAGTTAAGAAGACCATCACTCAGATGACCGTCATCAAGACCAACTGATTAGCTAAGCCCACTGCTCCACCAAGGTGGCTGGTCCATCCGGCCAGGACACTATTCTCCAACCTTTCGGCCATGTTGTCTTCTTGCCGTGTTGGCCAACGTACGTCACTCTGCATGAGAGTTTGTCAAGTTCATAAAAACGTTAGATGTTATACGAAACAGCCGGCCATTTAAAGTTGACGCAGAAGTCGACCCCCTCAGGTGAGATGTCACGGTTACATACTGATCATGTGCAGGTTTTCATGTTACCTCAAAAACACTGAAGTGCCCAGACTTGAAGTTGGCCAATAATGCACACTGATGTTGTAGGTATAATGTAAGAGTTAATGAGGGTTCCATCACAGGGCTGCAAAATTACATACGACACAGGTGTCCTTTCCCTTTATCACGGATATCTCAAGGGGACCCATTACTTTAGTTTCTACACCAGACAAAGTATTTTTCTCTTCTTGTGTAAGAAAAGTTGATTTGTTTTTAAGTGCTGCTGAAGAGTTGTAGGACAATGTGCTGGTGGACCACATGCAGTCAAGAAGGTTCAAGGGCAGCCATAAAAAATCCACTTGGCCAACTAGAAAAAACCAATAGCAAAGGTCCTTAGCCAGATCAACTTATTTCAGCTTAACTTATGTTTTACATACCTCACAGGAAGAACCTTTGTCTTCCTCGTGCAGTTCCATCAGTCTAGCCATCCAACCCTATAAACCAGTGTTTCCCAACCCAGTTACACACGGTTCACATTTTTGCTCCCTCCCAGCTCCCTGCTAGACAATACACATTTTTACTCCCTGTCAGCTCCCTACTAACAGTTGGGAAGGAGCAAAAACATGCACTGTCTGTGGGTCCCCAAGGACAGGATTGGGAATGACTGCCATTTAGTGCAACAAGGACTAGTACATTTAAATTGCTTATGTTATCAATGCCCATGGGTGATCAGTCACAGAAAAGCTAAGAATCTCAGCTAAACTCAGGTTTATATGTTTTTTGAGCATCATCAGGAGAAAGAGGAAGGTGAAGCAGTCTGGATTGCCAGTTCTCAGTCTCTCCTCAGGAATTGCCCACAGCTCTATGACTCAGACTGCGGGATTTGTGCAGACTACGTCATTAAGCAAATGACTTGTTCTGTACACATTTTTAAAAGGCCAATGTCAAATGTAAATAACACAAATATTTATATTTTATATAAAAATTCTTATGTCCTTTAGTTTGTTGTTTTTTGCAATGTAAGGTATGTGTAAGTAAAGAAATTGTTCGATGATTATTTTAGGTGCATATTTTGTATGTAATGTAAAGTATGTCGTTGGACATACTTATGTGAAAATGTCAATGTGTTTTTTCATGTGTGAAAGTTGTTGATTGATAAAGTTCACGGTGATGTCAGTGGTGATGTGATTGCATTAAAATGTAGTCTCCGATGTTCATAGTGTCATACTTTTTTTCATGTTGCATGCAAATTATTTCTGCTCAGACCGACCATATTACTGCTTCCTGGATAGTCTACATCAGTGTTTCCCAAACCAGTGCTTGGGGACCCCCAGACAGTCCACGTTTTTGTTCTCTCCCAGCTTCCCTGCCAATGTGTCCACATATCTGCTCCTTCCCGTCGAGCTGTCCCTGCCGCCGTCACCTGGACAGCACTGGCCTGACTCCGCGCCCTGCCCAGGGGAACCTGCTGCCGCCGCAGCCTCCACGCCCTGCCCAGGGGAACCTGCTGCTGCCGCAGCCTCAGGGCCCGTCCGGGCCACCGCTGAGGTCCCCGATCTCCTCTCCCGCCGGGGGGAACTGAGCCAGGAGGATGAGCCACGTTTCTGGCTGTCACGGCCCCCTGGGGTTCCTTTAGGCAGCACCCTGGGCAGCCTGGCCAAGTGCCAGGCATGTGTTCCTTTTCCCACAGGGGAAGACGAGGGCATGCTCGGCGCGGTGCTCACCCGGGCTCAGCCTCCGCGTCGCCCCCTAGCTCCGTGCCCGCGGCCTCCGCGTTGCCCCCTAGCTACCATTCCAGTCCCGTGGTCTCCGTGTCGCCCCCTGGCTCCAATCCCTGTCCCGTGGTCTCCGCGTCGCCCCCTGGCTCCATCCCCGTGGTCTTCTCGTCTCCCTCCAGTCTTGCGGTCTCATCGTCTCCCTCCAGTCCCAGTCCTGCCGTCTCCTCGTCTCCCTCCAGTCCTGCCGTCTCCTCGTCGCCCCCCAGTCCTGCTGTCTCCTCGTCTCCCTCCAGTCCTGCCGTCTCCTCGTCTCCCTCCAGTCCTGCATCCCCCTCATTGCCCCCCACTCCCAGTCCTGCATCCTCCTCGTCGCCTCCCAGTCCTGTAGTCTCCTCATCGCCTCCCAGTCCTGTAGTCTCCTTGTCGCCCCCCAGTCCCAGTCCTGCCATCCCCTCATCGCCCTCCAGTCCTGCAGTCCCCTCGTTGCCCTCCAGTCCCAGTCCGGCCGTCTCCTCGGCTCTCTGCTCCGTTCCTACCCGGTCCCTTCCTTCTCTGTACCCACGTCTGCCTCCCCGGCAAGCGCCTTTTTCCCCTCAGCCTCCCGGTTTCCCTCCTCCTGTATGGTCCCTGCCCGTTGCTCGTGGCCTGTTCCTTCAGGGCCAGTATCCTACCCCTGCCATTGTCCCTCAGGTCTCACTTCATGTCCCTGCCACTACTCCCCGTGTTTTACTTCCAGGCCCCAAACCGTGTGTCCCAGGCCCGGTCCCTTGGCGTTCTCCGGTCCCTACCCGTGCTCTGCTCCAGGTCCCTCCGGTCCCTACCCGTGCTCCGCTCCAGGTCACTCTGGTCCCTACCTTCGTTCCCTGTGCTCCGCCACAGGTCCCTGCCTTTATTCCCCGTGCTCCATCGCAGGTCCCTCCGGTCCCTAGTTCCATTCCCAGGGCTCTCCCTCGGGCCCCTAACGTCTTCCTCCCTGGTCCCTCGTCTCTGTCCGGGTGTCTTGTCCCTCCTCTGTGGCCCCTAAGTCCCCTGACCCTGTTCCCTCAGTTGATGTTCTTGTCCCGGTTCCTGGTGTTCGCCCTATCTGTTGTCGTTCTTCCCCTGTTGGACTGTCTGGCCCTGTCCGTTGGTCTCTCCTGTCCCTGCTGATGGTCCCCTCCTTGTGTTCTCTGTGTTCATCCCCCGGGTGATCCCTGGTCCTGCCCTAGTCTTTTCCCGTCCAGTCCGTTGTCTAGGTTTATGCTTTGTGGTCCCCACTGGTGTCAGTCCCCGTCCTGGTGTCCCCTCTTCTGATCCTGTTGTTTCCTCAGGTCTCCCGTCCGGTGTCTACGGTCCTGTCCTGGTCTGACGTCCCTGTCCTTGCCCCGTGTCCTGACCCCATGTGCCCATCGTGTCCTGGGCTCCCCCTTGGTTGGGATAGCACACCCGGAGTGTGCGCTTTTGGGGGGGGGGTCCCGTCACGTCCAGCTCTGCCCTACCAGTCTGTTCCCTATTTTTCCCACAGGTGGGGCTGCTAATCAGCCACGCCTGTAGCTCATTATCGTTACCTTGTGTTCCTGCCCTATTGTTAATCAGTCACAGGTGCCCCTCGTTCATTCCTATGTGTTCCTGTGTATAAGAGTTTCCCCAGTCCTGTGCTCCCCTGTCGGGTCATTGATGTTATGGTGTTGTGTAGTTGCCTGTTTGCCTGCGCATAGTGGTAACCTGTCAATAAAGTCCCCACATGGGGTGATTCCCAGCCTGCTCTCCCTGGATTGCTCCCTCCCTGCCTGCGTCAAGCCTCGCCGTCAGCCCCGCGCTCGTGACACTTCCCAGCTTTCTACTAGAAGCTCGGAGGGAACAAAAATGTGGACCGTCTGGAATTCCCCAAGGACCGGGTTGGGAAACACTGGTCTCGTTAATGAAAAGTTTTGGGGACACTGTGACCTGCATACAGGCTCAGTGGATAACACTGTGATCTCATGCCTTTAGGGCTCACACAGCTATGGGCAATTTGGTAACTCCAATTAACATCAGCATGTTTTTTTTGGACTGTGGGGGGGAAACCAGAGTACACGGTGGAAACCCCACAACAACACGGGGAGAACATGCAAACTCCACAAACACAGAACCCTGGCGGAGACTCAAACCCTGGTTCCAGAGGTGTGAGGCAACAGTGCTAACCACTGCACCACCATATTGGAACATATTAAGTTTAATATTGTAAAGTTATATTTGAACATGTGGCTTGTGTTAGTCATATCAATATGTCATAATAATTAATTGTAAATGTATTTACTTTTTCCTGTGTAGCTCAGTTTGGCCTAGCCTGTAATGACTGACTGGTTGTGCTCTCTCACCTTGTACCCCTTGAGCAAAAAGCCTAGTCACCTATGTGCATAATACATATTTTTGCTCAGGTGTACGCAGTTACTGTAGAGTTTAGTTGCTCAGATTAGTTGTTACTTAGTTATACCCCAAATATGTTTTCATAAAGTAGTTCATAATGAAACCCATCCAGCTTGTGTTTCCAACAGGTTTCCATGGAGACGTCACTATCAGGTGGGTGCCTGACCTCTGCCTGCAGAAATGAGTGCATGGCCATCAGAAAAGCCATGATGGCACCAGCCCGGAGTGCAGGGCCGGCCTCCTACACCTCCTACAACAAGCAGCAAGGGGACACTGAGTGAAGCAGCAGTTGATTTAAGAAACAGATGAAAGTGATTCAGAGAAAAACTCAGATAAGATCAAACTGTGACAGTACAGAGGCAGTTTGTTTGTTAAGCAGTAAAACTGAATGAAGAGCAGCCGTCTGTTTCTAGGCCATGTGCAGTTTAATAATTAAAGACTGTACGCTCTTTCTGTGCTTTATACATAGACAACTTCATCTGAGTATAATACGAACTGGATTTGCACCGTTTAAAAGATGCCAGGTTTCAATGTCTTCTAAGAAGTGTGCCAAGGAATTGTTTTATTCAATCCTACCAATCAATGCTTCGTTATCAAACCTAAATCTGAAGCTTCAAGCTAAACTGCAGAGGTCTGGGCCACATATTTACATGCAGTCTTGCAAGGAGTACATTGTTCGATGGAATGTGGAGATTTGCACACAGCCACTAGCTCAAAATATATCTGATGCTTTAATACTTCAACAATTTCATTGAAGTCTGATTTACGAAATAAAAGGCAGGATTGGATGGTCATGGCTGCAGGGGGCTTTGCACACACTCTCCAGTGCATGGCTGTAAACACATTTCTCATCAAAGGAGACTCGTAAGAATAGGAGGCCTTTGGCCCAAATTATCCTGTAAAGCGTTGTGTAGCTAATAAAAATTATCCAGAGGCATAAATGTAGATATAATTACAATACCACCCACTATCTTTGAAAGGTAGCAGGTAGTTAAGAGTGTGAACTCCTAAAAGAAGGTTGCTGATTCAAGTCCCCGATTGTAGCCCTGGTTCAAAATAACACTCTACTTAACATCTGAGTACAGGTACATTAGAATTCTTCTTTTTACATATCCTGTCCTGCCCTTTTTTGAGACATACAGATGAAAGTGAAACTTGCAGTCTTAACACAGGGTCAGCCATTTATCTGGTGCCCCCTTCCTCAAAGGTCCACCAGCAACCTTCTGCTTATGAGACCTAGCCTGCTGAGCCACAAGCCACCCCTTGTGTGCTATGATACCACGATTAAAGGCATGGTACCTTAATCATGCCAAGTTGCTCCAGCTTCTCCTTGTTGGAGTTCAATGATGAGCCTGGAGCCTAACCAGCTGAGTAAATGTGTGAATCACTTTCCATTAAGAACATCTGCTAAATAAAGAAGAATAGCCACTGTGAATTTTACAGTGACACATGCTTTTCTTAGAAGAGTAACTTGTTTTACAGATTATTTCTCATTTGAATGATTTTGTTTGGATGTGGCGACAGAAACTACATGCTTCTGAAATCGTAAATTCTGAAGGACAGGTTAAGGTATCTCCAGCTCTCTGCATTTCTGCAGCATGTAAGGTAATGCCAAGCAGACCCATTCCTTCACTCTACCTTCACTTAGCTGGTTCTTTTACTGCTGTTCTCTGTGAATGATGCCATGTTCCACTAACGATGTCTGTGAAATTGCCAGACTGGGATATGCAGCTGTTTCTGCAGACACTGGCTGCATTCTGCAGGGTCACTTTTTGACATTAACCAGTACTGGGTTTCAGTGGGCCTGGAACCCATTTCAGAAAGTACAGGACACGAGGCACGAGGCAGTCTGGATGGGATGTTCACCAATCGAAGAGCAGTGGAACCTCTTCGTAACTATATTTCAGCCATTCATTTACTGCAGGCCTACACAGGTTCTCTTGTTTACCATGTTTACATTTGTTGCATATGCATTTGTGCATATGATGCTTAGTGAATGAACTAAAAGTACGGCGCCACCACAAGGCCCCGTGTTGGTTTTACATGTAAGCTCCAGCGACTTCTATAATTGACAACATAATACCCTTCTGAATTACCGTCCCATCTACAGGGTTATCAAATATTTGCTTCCCCAAGGCTTTGGATGCCACTGTACTGACTCCTAAAGGGCAGTCCTTCATGTGACTCCAGGACTGAGCTTGTCTAGGCTGAGGATTCTGGGATTGCTACAATATGTTTTTAATAAGTCATTGATCAGAAGGCTTTTTTGTAGGACTATGGTCCCTGATCACCAGTCATTTGTAAATGAATAATGCTTAGTAAAGATTGCTGATTATTCCAGAAGTTTTAACTGTTGAATGAAAAAGGTGATGTCAGTTACGCTACCCATGTCTTCTTGACACTATTGTGATACTGTACTTGTGGGTTGTCATGACTGAGGACTGAATAGAGGCTGTCAGTTGGCCAGAGGAAGTCTTTACCGTCACACTTGGCTCATCTGCGATACTGATCTGAGTCAACCTGTTTGCTTACTGTGACTCAAAGGACTGCTGTGGTAGCAGTGAGGAAAAGCCTGGCTCGAGTTGCCTTTGAGTTTTTCTGTGCCTCGCCTTTCAAAGTCCTAGCGGTTCCCGTAAAAGGGGATGCAGAAATGCATTTCAGCAAAGAGAGAATTGAAGTGCGCCACTAAAATAAATTAATGCTACACCAGGTATTTTCTACAAACCAAACGAAAATCCTCCTTACTCCGCTTCGCCTCTCGCCACAATGCGCTGTCAACTGTGTCGGTCTAAGATAGGAACCCAGGCAGTTTCAGGGTTATTTTTCAATGTTGTGTTTCTGTTTCTTCTGCACTTTCATCCTATATGCAGAGAACTCCCATTACAAGCTGAACACAGAAAGGTACCAGTGAATTACACTAAAGCTGATTTTCATAGCACTCAATGACCTCTGCCAGCTGCAATGAACTGCAGACTGTTATATAATAATGTCCAATATAACTGCCTATAATAGTCTGCATAATAGGTATTGTTTTACTACTGAAAAATCCCCTGTAATATGCTGCAAAGTGTAAAAAATTATTTACACGTTAAAATTGCCACATATATACTTGCACCAGGTTTTCGCACCAGCGCATTTGTTATTTTTTTTATTTCTTACTTATTCGGACTTCTTGTTTACACACATACACATCACCCATGATTATGTGGGCTGGCAAAATGTATCACCTGACAAAATTCATTAGGTCCCCTCCCCCACCACATTCACTATAGGGGACCCCAAAGTCCAGGTCTATTATTTAATCCTAGTCCAGCACTGCTGTCAGCGCAGTTATATGTTGCATCATGGTCCTAAGGGACGACATTTCCTGCCACCATATACCTGTATATGCTCTCTTGACTTTTTTTTCCAGATTTTTAGAAATCAATGTCATAAAAAACTGCATGTTAAACATGTTGTGGCACCATTAGGAACACGTTACAAATGCTCCCATTTCCAAATAGGTATTTTGATAATTCATCTTGACATATACAGTACTGTGCAAAAATCTTAGGCAGTCAAAAGAAATGTTTAAAGCTATTTATCGGGGTAGTAAATGCATTTTTGCTCAGAGCAAAAACCACAACTTAGCATTAGAACGTATGAAAATTAAGAGTAACAACAAAAACTAGTAAGAATTTCTTCTGTTTTCCAAAAAGTCACTGATATCTAGGTGGATGGCTAGATGAACACTGATTCAGTCCCCAAACCTCTCCACAGAGGCACCCCAGCCATTCCATATATTTGTTAAATTTCACCACCAGCTCATTTAATTAATTAAATTAATTAGTTAAAAAAGTTACTGATATATTGATTAGCCATATGAGGTTGAGTCAAAAAATATGTGGGTGTACTGGATGGTTGCTGCAAATACTGGGGTGATTTTAGCAGAAGTTTTGAAGTGGCTAAGCTGACACACTTTGACAGGCATGCTAGCATAGTTTTACACCAACATGAAGATTATTTAAACTTTTCTTTGACTGCCTATGACTTTTGCACAGTACTGTACATCCCATTCAAAGTGTGCATCTTGAGAATGCCAGGCTTGAGTTAAATGATGTTTCAAGCACCTTCGCGGCCTTGCCCTCTGCAGAGTAGCAGTGTCTAGAGTCCGTGTGGTTTGAGGAGGATTCCAATTCAGGCCACTTCATTCTTCGACTTCTAAGGTACTTTTCACACCTCGTCCTGCTGGGGATGAAGAGCCAGGTGATGTGGGTTGGGGATGCCATGTTTATCTAACCTGTAGTCCACAACTTGTCCACATCAGTAACTTCATATCTGATGTTGTGATGGGGGTGACCCTGACAGACAGCATTTCCACCAATCCTGCTTTTAAATTACAACACGGACTCCAGGTGCTCTGGATCTCTAGAGGTTTGTGGGATTTATCACTGAAGGAAGAGATAGGAAACAAGACTGAAGTCTGGTGGACAGGTTTCATTTTTTGTATGACGTAAAAAAGAACCATCTGTAGGTCAGTGCTGGAACGACAAAAGACTTTAGTCACCACCCAGAGAGAGAGTGTAGAAATTGTGCAGTGCTGTAAGTGCTTTGGCATCTACAACAGTGACAGGTTGGACTGGCAGGACAACACTGAGGAAGTCTACAAGGCTAGAATCCTCCAGTTTGACCAGTCTGTTGTAGCCAACGTAAAGTTTCAAGTCTGGACTCCAGAGAAGTGTTGCTGACAGGAGGAATGGTGTCCAAGCTGCACTCCAGTCTGAATAGCGAGGCTCATCCTCTTCACAGACAACAGAGCTAAGAAGCACCTTCATGCACAGGCTTATCTCCACACTCCTTTGTGTGTGCGGCAGGATATACCGATGAGCCAAAACATGATGACTACCCCCACATGAAGTGAATTATTTTAACTATCTAGTAAAAGCGGTGTGTGTAAAGGTCTGGGATATATTAAAAACGGTAAGCTAACATTTGGTACTCATGTTAGACATGTTGACTGCTGATATGGAAATGCAGAAATGGACAGCAATAAAGATCTGTGTGACTCTGACGAGGGCCAAGTCATTATGGCCAGATGACTGGGTCAGTGCATCTCTGAAAAGGCAAGGTTTCTGGGGTGCTACAATTGGCAGATACCTTTGATGGTAATCACAGGAGCAATGTGATATGACACACAAAGCATCAAACCCTTTGGTTATGGGGCTACGTAGCCGCCGGCCGGTCAGAGTCTGACCCCCGTCCACCATCGAAAACGCCTAAAATGGGCACACGATCATTACTACCGGACCTTCGTGGGATGGAAGAAGACCATCTGGTCTGATGAATCCCATTTTATCATTTTATGGTTTGTACCACACAAGACAGCCTTCATTCACATCCTGCATCAACGAATCCTGGCCATCCAGCACCCTGTCGGCGGTTCTTAGTTTTCCCTCCTTGGACCACTGTCAGAAGGTATTCGCCATGGCTAACCATGAGCGCCCCACAAGCCTTGCCTTTTCGGAGATGCTCTGCCCCAGTTTTCTGGCCATAATGACTTGGCCCTCGTCAAAGTCATGCAGATCTTAATCCCTGCCTGTTCCTAATGCATTCAATGTGTCGACTACAAGAATCAAATGTTAGCTTACCGTCTAATATATCCAAGACCTCCATGCATTGTTTTTATCAAGACAGTTAACATTATTTTTTAAACATGGAGATAGTCATACTTTTTTGACTGATTGGTGTATTTGTTTGTTTACTTATTTGGGAGAAGAGCACTATTGTGCTGGGAGTTATTTTTGCAATGCTTCTGCTGAACAGCAACCCCCCATCCCAAAAAAGAGCACCTTTCATCAATAAGTTTAATCTTAATCCTGACTTGAACTGTATGCCAAATATGATTTCCATGTTATCACTTTTCATTAGATACATGTTATACTTAAAGAGGCCCAATGAACTCCTTTTAAGGCTTACTGTTGTTTTTAATGTAACACTAAAGTAATTTTAAAAAATCAACTTAAGACAGCATTCTCTATAGGCATATAGTCCATATAGCTTTGGCCTATATGGTCAAATGCGTGGCGATTTCTGTCCCTTGAAATATAAAGCAGAGTTTTAATTCACATACATGAATCATGGTAAGGGGTGGTGCCTTATCGTGGGTGAACATGAAGCGCCTGGCAGGTTCACAGCGATCACATGTGAGCATTTCCGTTCTGAAACACTTTTACTCTTAACGCAGCACAGGAGCACAGCCCAGGCTCACAAGCCATGCGACACACTGCCGTGACAAGGCGACGCTTGTAAGCTCCACAATGAACTTCGGCAGGATCAGAAGGCGAAACAGCCAGGATAGCTACCTCCAGAACGGCGCCCCCATGGGCAAGGCACAGCTGTGGCACAGGCGATCGCTCAACAGCAGCAGTGAGAGGAAATGTATGGAGAATGCAGCGACAACATTCAGGACTATGCCCAGGGTACAGAGGCAGGTGAGCAAAGTGCATTACTGCGTTAAACTACATTAAACATCTTAAATGCATTTTTGAGGAGCAAAGAACGAGGAATAAACACAACATTTTGCTTGCAACTTTTTAGTTGCAAGCAAACTAAACATTTTAACAAATGAAATATTTTTATATTTTACAAAATGAAGCATTTTCCATGAAAATTTATGTTTTTTGCCATTAATTGGAATACATCTATTAAACACAGTCTGAGTAAACTATGTTTTCTGCAACTTAATTTAATTAAAGAATGGGTTTAATGAATCAAAAGGCAATGTGTGGTATAGGTCTGTGGGCAATGATGGTTCACTCGTTGAACTGGTGTGGGCATTTGTGAATACTCTGCATGATAAGAAAAAAAATAGCTACGCATCTTTTCGAGGCTGCAGTTTTTTTTATCTGAGGACTGTGTGAAATTGATGTGGGGAGATGATTTTATGAATTAAAAACATAAACACATTTGCCAATGAAACCAACCAAGCACGTTTTGTTCCTAAAATAAGGTAAATGCAAAATGTTGTCTTGTTATCTTAAAGCTAAATAATGATGCTCATATTCTCACAAGCTGTTGCAGATACTCTCAACGGTGCAGGCTTTGCATACTTAACAGCAAGACAATGACAGTTGTATGTGTCTGAAGTAGTGCAATGTCTTTCTCTCAGGTCAGTCGCTCTCGCTCCAACTCCCTGGTTGACTACACCGACATCAGGTAATGCCCTGCATCTTGTCATCTGTTTTGGCCATTTAATGAGTCATTTCTGGTCCCGATGTCTGCCGGGTCCATATCTTTAAAAAAAGTCTGACGTCATTTTCTTTAACGTGTTACTTAGGACAACAGTTTCGCTGGAAAAGCAAGATAATGAAACATTTGGATTTGAAATTCAGGTAAGGCACTGTTGCTGCACTGTTTCAATACTGACAGTTAGTCTTTGCCAAACCACAGATCAGTTCTATAGCACACGTAGCAGTTGGGTTGACTCTTTGTGGGTGGCTTCCCACACTGTTGGTGACATTTGGGTGGTTATTTTGCCTGGACAGACCTACGGTCTGCGAGCACAGCACAGCACCCTGATGGAGATGTACACCTTCATCTCGTCGGTTCAGCAGGAAAGCCCGGCTGAGCGTGCCGGCCTGACAGTAGGTGAGCCCACCCCTGTTCCCACTTCCTCCAGAAACTTCCTCTGAAATGTTCTTTTGCAGACACCCACCCATGTAACATAGCTAACCGCTTAAATCCACCGCCCCTCTCAATCACCCCCCACCTCCCCATTTTACATGCCAGGTGACATAATCGTCACCATCAACGGTGTCTGCACAGAGGGGTCTGCCCACCAGTGCATTGTGGACCTGATTCGGGAGTGCACCAACTTATTAACGTGAGTATGCCGCAGCGTCGCATTGCTGCCGTAAAAGCCCAACGTTACCTGAAGAGATCCCATGACAATTAGGAATCTGAACTTGCGACCAAAACCTGCACATCTAGGAAGGCTTTGCATGCTCTTTATAAAACATTTAGCTATACAAATAGCAACTAGTGTAACATTCTCCCAATGTTCACCAAATACAATTTGGCAGTTGAAAATGACAATTCCCCTGACTGTGGCTCAGAGATTCAGACTCCGTATCAAAGATTCAATATTAACATACTCTTGGTAATAGTTTCCCCTTACAGACTGTCCTCATAAATTATCACGAAAGATTAATGGTGCTATTCAAAACATGATTACCGGTATACTGCACGATTTACAATATCTGGTGACAAAGAATAACACTTCACGTAAACAGGACCTGCGATCTCAGTTTCGGGGTCCTGCAGTCCATGCAGTTAGCCGCACCACCGTTATTCGCCGTGTGGGGCTGAACAGAGAAAACACACGAAAATCCTTTCTGCAACCGTATTTCTCGGCAGTTATTCTGGCAAAAACCTGAGTGCGTTTTGGGACACAGGGTTCCTGCAGCCCTGCGCATGCGTGTCTGCGCAGACGCGCAGCCAGAGTACGCTTTTGTTCAGGTACTATTTATGTAGCTAGATTTCACAGCCGCATCTCTGGTCTCCCCACTGTGATTAAAATCCGGTGCTGTTTATTCAGTCCCACCCGCAATTCTTTCATGTTGTCTGTTCTAATTTGCCCTGGTAAACTCTCTATTTTCAGCACAGTGAGTCTGATTGTGAGGCTCAGCGTTACATTCCCTGCGCCCGGTTATGCTGCCCCAAGTGGGAAAAAATAAGAACAGCAGGGGGTCTTAACGTATACAATTGTAATGCGGGCTTTTTCAAATTGATGTGCCCCTATTTTAAAATAATATTGCAGGATTTCAACATTCATCAGTCTAATTTTGGGTATGTTCTGTATAAGACATTGTGACTTACGTTGTAACATTGTAACTTAAGCCACTGTAACTCTTAGCGCCTCACTTGCCTTCTCGCCCGGTCGGCAGGATCGAGATGGTGGGGGGCACGGCCGTGAAGATGATCGAGCTGGACCGGAGGCTGAGGCAGCTGAAGGTACGTCTCCCTCCCCTTCCCGCATCGCAGCGGGCCGGCTGCTGATCGCACTCCGCCGGTGAGCTTTAACATCCGCCGCCCTGAGCGTAAAACTAAAGCTGGTCACCCTGAAACTAAAAAAAAAACAGCTGAGCTTTCTTCTGGGAGTGACCCGCGCAATGAAGTCATGCAGTAATCACTTTAAAAGCATGTTTTCGGAGCCTCGGTGGTTTGCGAGCGGTGAGGCGTTTCCGCCGCTCGTCTTCTCACGGCCGTTTTCTCACGTGCCCCTTTTTTCCCGCTCAGAAAAGCCTGCGTGAGAAGTACGTGGAGCTGCGCGCGCTCGCGCTGAGGGAGCGACACCTTACCGGAGGTAAAGAGGCCGGACCCGCGCGCCGCAGGATGTCCTCTCCGCGCGCTTAACGAAAAACACTCCATGCTAACGTGCAGAGAAGATTCCGTTACTGTAAATGCCTGCTTTCTCGGCTGCTGTCTGACAGCTGAGTGCTTCCGCTGCGTACCAAGCAAATAAATCCCTTGGTGAACGCGTGCTTATCAAATAATGTATTTTAATTGGGACCATCTAAAACTCAAATCTCAAAAAAAAACTGATCTAAATTTTAGATGATAATTTGTGCTGATAGCCTATTTGTTTGGTGTGCAATTTACCTCTCAGGCAGGGCTGAATTTAGGGGAATTGGGGGCCCTGGGCTACAGTCATTTTTGGGGCCCTACCTACAGTATAAAATTCTGCTATAACAACCAGGGAAAAAAAAATTTGGGGCCCCTATAACTCAAGGTCCTGGGCGCCAGCCCTGCTCTCATGTGACCTGAATGAACCAATCGTGTCGGGGACCAGCTAAGGAACCCTCTCCTCCGTTTCCAGGCAACCTCAATGACTGCCTGTCGCTGGACTCTGCGGGGTCCATGGCCTCGCCCGGCAGCCGGAGCGGGCACCGATTCTCCAGCGACAGCAGCTGCCGTAGTTACACTATGGAGGACAGCGAGGACGGCGGTGCCAGCGTGTTCGAGGACCCGAGCCCGCGCAGCCCGGCGGCGGACGACGCATGCTTCTTTCCCGCAGACTTTCCGCAGGCCTCTGTGTACCGCACACGCAGCGTCAGCCAGGGCAGTAGCTGTGGCTCGCTTTCGCCTCGCTGGGACCTGCCAGAGGCCTCTTCGCCGTTCGGGACGGTCCCCCGCAGGCTGAGGCAGGGTAGTGTCAGGAAACGCCTCCTGAAGTTCATCCCCGGGCTGCACCACTCTGTGGAAGAGGAGTGACCGTGCCGCGGCCAGTCAGCCCTAGTGGCACGTCAGCATTACTGGCACGAAATGAGAGGGGACTCAGTGCCAACCTCCATGCAAACACGTTTGGAAAGACTTTCTGCAAATCTCTCTTTTCACAAATAAGAAACATTATCAATGGCCATTTTCCAGTAGAGTCAAGAAGATTTGAATGTGTGGTATGAGTTACAGGTGATAACCAGTTCATTCACCCACCCCAGTAGCATTATTATTTTGCCAAATATATTTTGGTATTTGTGTGAATAGATATGAGGGCACAGCAGCCGTTCCTGTCAGAAGATACGCATCTGCAAACTAACTTCACCACTACGCCTTACCGCTCATCGATGGGTGGCTTTGGTCTGTTAGAATTCAGGTCACATGATATTTTCTATTTTTATTGTTGCAGTTTTCATTTGTTTATCTGATGCCTGTATCCAATGCATCAGATGGGGGGGGGGGGTAACTTTTAAGTATGCACCCTGAGATTTGAGCCCACAACCTTGTTAGCACAATGCTGTCTTTGGTAAGCTGCAGGAAGTCCTTATTCAGTTTAGTTTTCAGCAGGTTCAGCTTCAAAGATGTAGGAAAAACTCCCTGTGTGTTCTCATCAAACAGAGCAATAAGCATTAAGTGATGGATGGATGGATGGTTTTAGGCTAACTAAACTGAGAATTCACCTTCCTAGGAGGCATGATATCCAAATGTCACAATATCAAGTCCTTCGTATGCGACTTTGGCTGGAGGCAATGCTGTTTTGAGCCCGTTGACAACAGTCTCAAGCACACACTTGTGATATGGGTTTTATTTCTGGTAGTTTCAATCATTCGTCATAGATTACATGCATCTATTTTCATATTTTCAGTTAAGGGGAAAGGTGAAACTGACCCAGACAGGAAAAACTGCTTTGCACCCTGTAAAGTATATGTATTTTTTTACACTTCCACACATCTTTTGTGATTTTGCATTGCAGAAATGCAATGGCAATGATTTAGGGGTCCCTGTCAGTGGCAAGCTGGCAACAGACTGTGACCCCTACAGCTTCAGAGGTCCTGGGCCAGTGGGGTGAACTGACCTTTGAGGGGAGGGAGGCACCAGCAGGTCTGCTCGTCGTCCCTCAAAAAGCTGCGCAGAAGAGATGAAAACAGGATGTGGGTGGCTGAAGGTGTGAAGCGTGCTGGCTGTATTTCCGCAGTGGCTTTCTGCCCCCCTCCCCGTCTCGGATATTTACGCACGCCACTGATCTCGATCAGCCCGTCTGTTTCTGCTGTTTCCTGCATTTGCAAATATTTGCATTCATATTTCGAACGCAGGACCTCGATGTCTGATGAGTACAGCTTGCTTTTTATATGAGAATCAATTGCATGAAATCATTTTCTCATGTCTGTTAATAGCGAAACTCCATAATGACATGTTTATATTAAAAAGTACACATTTTGAAAAAAACTCCTGTTGGTCCATATTGAGAGTAACATTTAAACGTATTCAAGGCTCCAAGGGTAGAACTTTAGTCCCTTAAGTTCAGGGTTGGAAGTCCGAAAGCTGGTGCTGCCGTTAGTATGTGGAGTTTGCATGTCCTGTTTTGTGTTGAGTGGGATATTGGTTGCCTCTGTGTGGGTGTGTGCGTTGTGATTGACTAACATCCCATCCAGGGTGTTCCCCAAACACAAAGGTGTTTCCTAACATCAGGTCTAGCTCGCTGTAACATTGTATTTGGTAAGCATTGAAATCTCTTCATTTCAGATTTTGAGTAACTCCAACAAGGCATTAAATGTAATTTGTCATAAGTCATAAACATCAGCCTGGCTTGGAGTGCCATCGTGGTCCTCAGCAAACTGATGCGGTCTGATTCTCATTTTGCTCTTCTGAAAGTGGGAATGTGGCTGTGGAAAGTGTGAGTTTCATGCTTTTCAGCTGTGCTCTTGTAGTTGCTGAATGCAACTGTTTCTTTACAGGTTTACCAGGCCTTTGGTATCCCCCTGTAACATGCAGCCATGCTCTGGGGAGAATCATTGAGAGTCAATGGCTCGCCTGTGTATTTACATGGCAGGTCCGCATATATACACTAGACCGCAGATGTGTTCTAGGGCAGTGTATTATAATACTAAAGTAACACACATTTATTTCTGCTCTGTACTTATGTCTGTCACACCTGTTACATACAGTCAAAGGGAATGATGTTTAAATGATCTTCATGTTGGTGTAAAACTCTGATTTTATTTCTGTCAAAGTGGGTCCGCTTAGTCATTTCAAAACCTCTCCTAAAATCACACCAGGATTTGCAGCAACCATCCAGAACACCCGTGTATTTTTTTTTAACTTATTCACTATCCCACCTAGTTTGACTAATCAACGCCTCACTGAGCTAATTAACTAATCAAGTTATGCATTGGCTGGGGTGCCCTTGAGGAGAGGTTTGAGAATAATGTGGTGTTTATTTAGCTATCCAACAAGATATCAGTAACCTTTTGGAGATCAGGAGAAATTCTTGTTTATTTTTTACACCGTTACTGTTAATTTTCATATATTTTAATGTCAAATTGTATTCTTTTTTTCCTGTGCAAACATTTACTTCCACCCAGATAAATAGCCTTAAACATTTTCTTAGACTTTTGTACAGTACAGTATATTGTCTGCTGGTGCTGCATTTCAAAGAGCATATCATTTATTAATTAGAATGACTTACATTTCTTGTGATTCAACCATAATTATCGGTATAATGAAGTAAGCTGGGTGCTGGTGGCTTTAGGTATTAATAAGGCAGAAAGGCACCTTCTTGGCAGTTTGATCCCCCTCTCTGCATGGCGGCCACAGGCTGCTGCCACACCCAAACCGCGCCAGAAACGTTAACCCCCAGGTTTCGCTCTACCCTATACTCCCTGCACCAGCCGCAGCATTCGGCAGTGCAGAGCGTTCGTGCATAGCTGCCCAGCTAGCGCGGCTCTCTGGAGACCACTGCCGTTTATCAGAGCCTGGTACTTTTACGGGAGTTTGCTCTGGTGTGGCTGGGGGTGCAGGAGCTGCCCAGACTTTTTTCATCTTTTATTGCTCTTCTGTACTTTCTGCTGGTTCAGAAAGACAGAGGAACTGAGAAGTTACTGTGGTAAGGAGGACACTTTCAGAACCTTCTGTCTTCTATGGGGCAACAAGTTTCTACCGAATTGCCACAAAAATTCTAGCCACATAATTAAAAGAAGATGCTGCAGATAAAGGAGAAATACATTTCACGGACGTGAAGGCTGCTTCTACTGGACCCATTCGTGCAGGGGGGTCAAACCCCAATCCTGGAGGGGCGGAGCCCTGTCTAGCTTAGTGCAGGGAGGTCAAACCTCAGTCCTGGGGGGGCGGAGCCCTGTGTATCTTAGAGCAGCGGGGGTCAAACCCCAGTCCTGGGGGGCGGAGCCCTGTGTAGCTTAGTGCAGGGGGGTCAAATCCCAGTCCTGGGGGGGCGGAGCCCTGTGTAGCTTAGTGCAGGAGGGTCAAACCCCAGTCCTGGGGGGCACTCCATGTGTAATTTACCTCACCCAGTGTCCAACAGGGGTCACTACATTGGGTCACTGGTTATGCCATGCCATCATGTGATCTTGGGCTTATGCCTGCACACAGTAATGTGTTATCACGGTCTTTGAGTATGATGGGTGCCGTTTTATTTATTAATTCACTGAATATGTTTTTCCAAGCTGTGTTATTGCTGCATAAATGATGTGTTCATGCAGGTTCCAGCCAATCAGCATCCCATCCTGAATGACTTGGAATGTGGTTTCATCAGTCAGGTTCCTGGTCCTGCCTCGCTTTACGATTTCACGTCTGCAGCCTTACAATATGACGTTTTATCCCTTTATGGAGATATTTCACTCACACTGAATCACCCAGAAGCCACTGGCTCATCTGGTTTTATTCGAAGCTTCTGTTTGTGCTTTTAACTTCTTCTTTTCTTAAGAAAAAACGCCGTGATGGTTTGCTGGACGTGTTTTCAGTGTTTTGCGAACATAAAAAACCCCTGAGAACTGAGGTACAGCAGCCCAGCACGTTACAAACCACTTCCCATGTGTCTGCGAGTCAAAGGTGTCCTTGACCCAGAGCCACCCCGTGAAATCCCCCTCAGCCGCCGCATCCGTCTCTGGCATCATCAGCCGGGCGCGACAGCAGACGTGAGATCTGGTAAGCAGTGTGTTGGGAACCACGCAAATGTCAAAAAAAACATGTTTTAAGCTTTTGTGTCATTTCTGTGAAGGAGACGGGATGAACAAACTCACTTATGAGCTTTTAGAAATATAATGCAAAACACGAAAAAAAAATTCAACCATCTTCCATAACCGCATGGCCAACTCAGGGTCACTTTCAACCAGGAGCCAATCCCAGAAAACATGGGCCACGCGGCAGAGGACGGGAAGCCAGTACATCTCCAGACACATGCTCAAACGGTACCGGCGATTTGGAGATGCTAATTTAGGTAATTGCATGTTATTGATCTGCAGGAGATACCTCAGACACCAGTAGGAAGCTTGCTGACATTTTGCAAAAACACAAAGCAGGGTTGGGGGGAGCAAACCCCCTAACCTGAAGGTGTCAACAGTACTGCCACCACAATGATGATATTAATGATATTCAAGTTAAAGAGGTAAGGGCACCTCATCGCTGACATCTAACTGTGCGTGTGATAGAAACTCGAGACCCAAAACCTCCAGCCACAGGATGAGGGTTTCAGCTCCACCCTTCCCAACCATGGGGCCACGCCTTGGCTGATTGGCCAAACCTGTATTCACCAAAATGTGGATGGGCCAGTTACCTATGGAACAAGTGCATGCTTCAATGCCTGTTAACACCAAAACTCATTTCTGGAATGCTTTAGATCTCGCGAGTGGGTTACTGCTACTAGATCTCACATGTGACATTTTTGTGGTGCTATATCTCATACACACTATATGGACAAAGTACTGGGACACCTGGCCATTACACCCACAGGAACTTATACGACATGCCATTCTAAATCCATAGGCATCAATATGGAGTTGGTCCCCCCTTTGCACCTATAACAGCTGCCACTCTTCTGGGAAGGCTTTCCACAGGATTCTGGGGTGTGTCTCTGGGGATCTTTGCCCATTCATTCAGAAGAATATTTTTGAGGTCAGGCACTGATGTTGGATGTGAAGCCTTGGCTCGCAATCTCCATTCTAGTTCATCCCAAAGGTGTCCGATGGGGTTGAGATCAGGGCTGTGTGCGGACCAGTCAAGTTGTTCCACAACAACCTCATCCAACCATGTCTTTTGGACCTTGCCTTGTGCACTGGGGCACTGTCATGCTGGAACAGAAAAGGGCCTTCCCCAAACTGTTCCCACAAAGTTGGAAGCATAGGATTATCCAAAACGTCTTAGTTTGCTGAAGCATTAAGAGTTCCCTTCACTGGAACTAAGGGGCCCAGCCCCTGAAAATCAACCCCATACCATTATCCCTCCTCTACCAAACTTTACAGTTGGCACAATGCAGTCAGCCAGGTAACATTCTTCAGGCATCCACCAAACCTAAACTCATCCATCAGACTGCAAGACAGAGAAGCGTGATTCGGCACTCCACAGAACACATTTCCACTGCTCTAGAGTCCGATGGCAGCGTGCTTTACATCATTCCATCTAACGCTTGGCATTGCGCTTGGTGATGTGAGGCTTGCATGCAGCTGCTATGCCATGGAAGCCCATTGCATGAAGCTCCCATCGCTGGCTTTTGTTCTGGGGTTAATGCCAGAGGAAGTTTGGAACTCTGCAGTTACTGAGTCAACAGAGCGTTGTTGACTTTTACACACTATGTGCCTCAGCCCTCAGCGAACCCCACTCTGTCACTGTACATGGTCTGACACTTTGTGGCTGAGTTTCTGTTGTTCCTAAACTCTTCCACTTTGCAGTAATACCACTTACAGCTGACCGTGGAATATCTAGGCGGGAAGAAATTTCTCAAACTGACTTATTGCAAAGGTGGCATCCTATGACAGAACCATGACTGAATTCACTGAGCTCTTCAGAATGACCCATTCTTTCACAGATGTTTGTAAACCTGACTGCATGGCTAGGTGCTTGACTTTATACACCTGTGACAATGGGTCTGAATGAAACACCTGAATTCAATGATCAAGAGTTGTGTCCCCATACTTTTGTCTATATAGTATATATGGTCTGAGTTGTTGATCTCATGCTTCATCTCTAACTCTCTTGGCTCATTCACAAACATGACCTACAAACTTGACACCAAATTATTATCTAGATTCGAAAGGCAGCCACGCGGAAATCATGACAGAATTAGAAAAGTCTCTTTATATGCTGGCGCTGAAAAATAAAGGGCTGTTCACTGGCCTAGAAATCAAATTAATGAAATTTCCTGCTCCTCATTGGTTAAACTCACTTAATGATTTACACAGTGCAAAATGCATCCCTTTGACCAATTAAATTATATTTGTTCTGACAATTGGAGTGGCAAGGAGATTTGGCAGCCATGAACGAAATAGTAGCACCCAATCAGATCGGAGGAGGCTTTCCAGCCGGTAGGAGACAATGTTTGCATACTGTTAGCACAAAGGAGCAATTCTGGATAATAAAAAACAGGGAAACAGCAGGACTATGATGGGATGTAGTGCTGAGTTGGCGGGTTCTCCAAAAGCTTTCATGATGTCCAAGCCCTGTGCGAGGCAACCAGAGCTGCTGTTGCTCCATGAGAAGCGGCAGGAGAAGATTTCTTTAGCCAAGACAGTTATGTTGAGGGCCAGTGGCAGGGGCTCAGCGAGAGCCAGGACAATGTGCAGGTGGATGTTCAGCGCATGCCCAAACGTGGGTGGGGGGGGGCATTGGGTCATCTGAGAGTGGTGGGAGGGTCAGCGGCGACGAGCCCTCCACATACCACACTGCTCTGAACAGGCTGCATTTCTCTGTATCTGAATCTACATCCCACAGTACAGAAGCACTCACAGCGTAGACCACTGAGGACCAGGCTACTGGCGTTCGCAGAGGGACTTCTGGAGAAACACTGAACGCAGCCCAACAGAAACATCAAGGTAAGGAGATCAGTTAGGGCACGATCTCAATCATTCACTCATAACATGCATTCTATTATTTGTTTGTTTATTGACATATTTATTTAGTAGTTTTTTGGCTGTTTATTATTTTTGATTGTCGACCTTTTGGGTGGTCAATTAGGGGTTCCCGATATTTTGATGCTCCCGGCCCCTGTGGACTTGCTGGGGGGGGGGGGGTGTACTGGAGGATCAATCAGGGTTTTCTTAAGTTTAATCATGTTCATTATTTTCAGATTTAAACGGGACACGTGAACGTGAGGCGTCGTAATCAACAAAAATAACGAAGCCCTCTGTGAAACCTCCAGCGTTCCACGGCCCCGCGGAATAGAGGCCACGGACCAGGGGATGGGAACCCCTGCTTTACACCCTTTAGACTAAAAAGAATATTATTGTGCTTGTGGGCAGTACCTCATATGCCCTATCTCTCTCTCGTGAAAAGCAGAATAGATTAACTTTCAGGAGCCAACAATTACAAAAACAGAAACACAGCCAGCAGAGCAGCACAGGCTGGTAATGTGGACACTGTCTCCCTGCACACTGTCTCTCTGCACACTGTCTGCAGGAGCAGCTCCAGTCCCGATGGAGGAGCAGTTCAGGGAGGCGATGCATGCGGCCGACCTCTCTCCTGTGCCTGCTGAGGGAGCGGCTGGTCCAGTAAACAGGGAGACGGAGGTCCTGCAGCCAGGAGGTGAGGATCTCCTGGGTGAGGGCCACGAAGAGGAGGAAGAAGAAGCAGCAGACAGGATGCTGCTTGACAGTAGCTCCCAGGAATCTGCAACCTGCCCTGGGGCCAGTCCTCGTTTCAGCTTGCAATTTCCTGAGAATGCGCCCTCTAGTGACCAGGGGAGTACTACAGCCAGCCACAACAGCCATGCCAAGTACAGCACTGTCTCTTACCGCAAAATCCGCAAGGGGAACACCAAGCAGAGGATTGATGAGTTTGAGTCCATGATGCACACATGATAATAACTGTTTTGCCTTTATCTGCAGCAGGTAGATTAACTGGAATAATGCTACGTCGCAATGTAGTGTTAAAACACGTTGTTAATTGCATTAATTAATTTCTTAATCGATAGATTTAGCTTTGAAATTCTTTTCATTTTTCATTTCTTTTAAGTTATTTTTGAACTTTTGATTTAAGAGCACTTTGGCTTATTGATAGAATTTTAGGGGTCAGTCCAGGCACAGTTTGAGGTGCCATTATTGCATTAACTTGGAACCTTTTTTTTAAAATAATAAGTGCATTATATTTGTCATAATCATAAATGCAACTTTAAATGTGCAAAAATTTAATCATAATCAGTTATAAATTATGAACGAGGAAACACCTCTTCTAGATGTGTTTTATGGACATGAACCTGTAACATGTAAAAATGTAACAGCCACGGCGAAAACTACAAGTGTGATTTCATACGTCAAACAGTTCGTGGGAATTTTACTTACACAAACGTTCTGAGGGCAGAAGGGACAATGATTGGTTCAGAGTTATAACCAATCAAATTGTAGAGGAGGTGTGTCCAAACGACTAGAGGAATTGGGACCAACCAGTCAGATGTCTTGGCCCCGCCTCTCTAGTTGCTTTCACCCACCTCCTCTACAATTTGATTGGTTATAACTCTGAACCAATCATTGTTCCTTCTGCCCTCAGAACATGTTGTGTAAATAAAACTCCCATGGGCTGTCAGAAACCTCTCCGCTTCATAGCAGACAGAGTTGAATTCTTTTCACAATAGGTTAAACGTTGCGCACTTCATAAAATTATTGTTCACACTGGTGAGTCCATATTTGGTGAGACTACTTGCTTGAAAAAAGGCAAGAAAATAACAATAAATATTAACCTTCCAAAAAGATGATTTAATTTAAATTTAGCGCTGAGCTCTCTGTTGATGGTGCCAAAGAACCGTAACAATAATCTTGTGTTTGAAAGACCATAACAATAATCTTGTGTTTCGATTTATAAAGGAATTTAAAAGAGCTGTTTTGTGGGCCTACTGCTGTGCTGCAGTACACATTACACATTTATTTACAGGGGCCCATTGTGATATATGACAAAAAATACATTTTATTGGTTAGAACAATTAACTTCACGGGCATTTGTTTTTAGTAAAATATGGTCAATAACGCACAATTAAGTTTAAAAAAGTATAAATTCTAACGCAGGAGTAACACTGCCTCGTAGTGGCAGATATTATATTGCACCTGGGGGATATGAAGCCTTACAGCCTGTACGTATTCGAGAGCTCTGTAATGGCATCCTTGCCGTTTAATGTGATTGTTTCATTATTTCCATCCTTTTCTTGTCACGTCACCAGAGCGATTATACATGCTTCATTACATGAACACATTGCCGTCTCCCTTAAAGCTGTACACTCTTTACTTTTAGTAACATATGTGATTGAATTTATCACAGTTTTCCTGTTAATTCATTACTAGTTTTTCTGTTAGTTCCAGCACCACCAGAATTCATCATGCTTCACAAAGGAAACCGGTACAGCCCATCCAGGAAGTCCAGGAAAGATTACAGCGAGTCAGTCCGTTTATAAGTTGTGTATATTTCATCGATTGCCTAAATGATTTATTTTTATTTTCACGAGGCTTAAAAAGGTCTCATTTAAACGACTGTTGCCTTATTATGCGCAAGGTGTTCGGCAAACTAGAGAGGCAGCTCTGTGTAGCTGTCTGACAGTTACATTAAAGAACATGGTAATGAAAAGCCCTGATTAAAATTACAACAGTTGGCGTTTGTGATTTGCATGGAGGTCGTGTTTTGTTAATATGCCTCTTGTTACAGCGGTCAACTAGAGACAGATTGGTGAATATTGACCCGTGACATTAACTGCTCCTGATTATATGCACGAGGTAATTTAATTAATTCATTATGAAGTGTGGCTCGCAGGAGCCGATTAATGTTTGGTTATGTAAAGCAAATTTGACTTTATTGGTAAATGGAAGGTTTCACTGCGTTACAGTGGTAGTATGATATAAGCAACTCCTTAACAGTTTTATTTAATTACTTTCAAAGGTACAAAACGATCGATACATCTGTGCCATAAATCGACTGTAGATCTATATATATCGAGGACCCGTGAAAAAATTAAGGTTTAATGTATAGTATTTGTAACTCGCTAAAGTTGTGTTGTATGTTGAATTGCATGTTACATATTCGCAAATTAGACGTGTTTGCCTTTTTCTAGTCTTCCAATGTGTGGAATAAATGTAATGATCCCGGTTTTGAGTTTGAAAAGAGGCTTTTTGCGTACAAACTTTAATCTGCTTTGAAACTCCATTGACTGTTAGTCGTATTACTTGCTTTCTCTATGGGGCACTACACCAAAAGCTATCGGGAACCTGAAACCCTTCATTTAGTAGATTAGTGCCATTTGTGGCGTAAATAAATATGTTGTTTCCTACAGGAATGCAGCACCTTTTTGGCAGTAGTTGGTTAAATTCATGAATGAATGTTAAACGGCCGAAATGCGGCGTGCAATAACTTCCTATCGCCACAAGATGGCGCCATCTCGCTTTTTATTTAATTCATTTGCTGAAAAGTTAAAAAAAAAATTATCCGTTACACAATTAGTATTACAAAAAGTATTAAACTTTTTGATCGTTGCAAGTGCAATAGGAACAAAAGGTTCTCCGTTAAATCGAAGATCCATTAAAAATTCGTCCGCGATAAAAAAAGATACAGAAAATATGATAATCCGTGCATCAGTAGTGTCCAGTTTAGCCTAGGCCGTGGACGGCATCTCTTCACTGGTGACAGAGACTACAAAACAATGAGTATATTTTTAGTCATCTGCGGTCGTATTGCTTTTTGCAGCTTGGGGGAAAGTGTTGTTGCTGCATGCTGGGGGTGGACTTCGCCAGTAAATGTCAGGCTGTAATGTGGTCTGAGGCGAAGCTCGTAGGCCAACCTGCAGCTTATTGTTTATTTTTTTTATATTAATTTTATTTTTTGTTTATGTTTTCTTCAGATGAATGTTTTAAAGTCTTTAAAGAAAATTACTGCAACCTGCAGTAAAATTCCTCTCTCCTGTGGCTCCTGGCTGGGCTCGCACACGCTGCCTGGGATCCAGCCTGTTTCTATGCACGTCTGTGCGGATTTACATGTCTGTCCTGCCCAATTTCCCCATACTTTGAACTTTCCTCCCACGGTACTGCGTAGTAAATCATATATCTAGGGATACAGCCGATGTAGATCACAACTGGGGCAGATTATAGGTAACATGGGGGAGTTTCTGCTCCGTTAACAATATTGCACCGAGCAGATACGTGGAAAAGGTGCAGTAAGTTTGCGCGCGTGCCTTTTGTCATTTCTGCACCCTTTAATTCCCGATTGTGACAGATGGGAATTGAAGGAAGGGACGGAGTCTTTTTCAGCCCCGGTCCCTTTTGTTACATCTGCGCAAGCTGCGTCGGGTACTAGGACTTTTATCTCACGGTGGCAAGAGAGATGGGGAATATTGAATCTGAATGAACTTTCCTCTTTCTTCAATTCCATCCTTTATGTTGCTCTCCATCCGCCTTTTGTCTTGTTGCCGACTCCGTTTCCTGCTCATTCATCTATTTTGCCCTTTTCGCCGATCTGATAGCATTAAACATATAATTAAGCCATAAAGGTGGGGGGCTGATGAGTGTGGCAGATGGTAATTGCCTCCTATATTTGAATGAAATTATATGCATTGCTACAATTTATAGCTTTCGCCTCATATTTTATTCAGCAACCTTTTATCTCCGTTCCTGCGGAGTTATTCTGCAGAAAACAGCAGGCGTAACAGAGCCAGAAACACTGTGTGGGCTGCAACCTCCAATATCATATTTTGTCTTTAAAATAAGCTCGGTAACAAAAAAAGTCATTAAACATACCTTGGCACAAGTGCAGGGCGAATGGAGCCGTATTCTTGTTTTGAGAGTGAATACATCTACATATTTCTTGCTTAATTCTGAGAAATTGCCACCATCTTACTAAGCTTTGAGCCTTACTTATTACGCTGATTGATAATTGCCTGATGGTTGCATTTTTACTTTGTTTCCCGAGGTGCACTTAATGCAAAAGGGATGAGCGCTGTGTGTACTTAGTTTTTAATGGAAGGAAAGATGAGTCGTGAACATTCAGAAGATCTACGTGTCTGCTGTCCAGCCCCGCATAAGAAGCTCACCGCAGCTGAGGCGCCTGCCCTCGGTAGCTCCGGTAAGACGGTGTGAGCTTAATAAGACTGCATACAATAAAGGCATCCGAGTGAATTGACTGCGTAATAAGACCTTAGACACGTAGCGTTTAGTCAGGGCACAAGATCCCTTACTGTTGAATAAAGTAAGTGATATTTACTTAGATTTTTTACCTCTATCTGAAAGTGATGAGTGTACCTTGTGCGGACGGGCTGTATCTCCTCCTTAGGACTCCAACTGCCCGTAATAACCTGAAAAGGGGGCATTAATGCATCCGATTGATCGGAATGAACAAACTTCATTTGTGGGATCAATAACTGCCCACTTGACAGCGCTGAAGAGCTGCATTCATTAGTTTTTTTTTCTTTTTGCTTGTACTTTCCAAATAAGGGACTAACCCGCACGTCCCGCCTAAAAAACGGTGCGTTAGTGGACGTGTCCAAAATACCATAAGTATTTATAACCCTTCCCGCGAAATAACTTAGTGATTTAACAGGTAATAATAATAATAATAATAATATTTAATCGAGGCTGAAATGACTGCATATTAGAGTGGAAATCCGATCTGTCTGGGGTTTGCACTCCTTTATTTCTGATGATTTTTTGAAGTTATGACCTCCGGCACTGTGGCCAAAGGGCAGGGCAGAGTCTGTTGTCTGGCTTGGGGCTGACTTACTCCGCATTGTAAACAGGGATAACACCACCATCAAAGTAATATGACAGTCACCCATTTCCTGACATTCGTGTCGCACTGGACTCTCACCCCGAAAAAAAGCCGGACAGGCTGTAGCGTTTTGTTTTTGTTTTTTTTTTTCCTTTTTCTCTGCCTGTCGAGCCGATTAAATAAGGAAATATATTTTGCACGACCTCATTCATAGCCTATTTCTTGGCCTGCTCTGAATTTGGGGAGCTACTTTCTGATTTTGAATGGTTACATCTAACCACACGCATTTTTGGGATTGTATTCACTGTTTATCTGGCAGCCAGTTTGTGGCTGGGAGGGTGGGAGGGGTGCAATATCCCCCCCCCCCCCCCCCATGCTGATTTAAATAAGGGACAAATGTCATATTTCCATGGCCTCAGGGCACCCGTGTGTCACTGGACCCCCAACAGGGGGGTCACTGAACAGCGCCCCCAGGTCACTGTCGCTGCAGTTTGGGGCCATGGCTGAACTTCTCTCAGGAAGCAGGAGCGCAGCTCGCTGGCCAGGAATAATTACGGTCGATCGGTGACCCTGAGCTGCTTGCTTTTCCGTAAGGAAAACGTCCGACTCCTTAGGTTTCAGGAGAAATAATCAGTTTTTATCTTACACAGTTTCTTTTCTTTACCTTCCTAGATGATAAAATTCTATCTAATTCAGCCATAAGGTTATGCATACGCCTGTGTGGTTATACACGCACGTTTGCTGTAGCAGATGTATAAAGTGGCCGGGCAAAGTGGTTTTATCCAGCCTGGAAAGCGAACATACCTGCCGAGATGAGTGTGTAATTAAACGTAGCTTGTAAACACCCACTCCTGACCACCCATATTCCCACACTCCCCCTGAGGCTTCAGTCTGGTCTCTGCCTGCCTCCTCTCCAGGGTTCCTAGGCTCTAAACTCAGGAAGTTGATTTGTTCCCGTCCAAACGTCCTTTATTTTTGAGAGCCCCTGTGTATGCTTCACAGACTCAGCTGAGATATCCGTACAGGTGAGTACAAGGGGCATCTACTGCTGGAAGAATTTTTGGGTTTTTATTAGGGATTTTTTTGGACATTGTGGAACAGTGTGTGGGTTTGGAGTGTTGGGGGAGGGGCTGGTGTTTCAGGCATATTTACTGGTGTCTCGAGAGTATTTCCAAGACATATGAGAACATGACGAATACGAATTGAACCGCCCCAGAGGCTTGGCGTAGAGACGGGGTTATTACATTATTAATGAAAGCACATGGCTTTGTTTTTTCTCCGCTCCTAGCCAAAGGGTTAATCTTGTGGCAAGCTTGATGATGGAATTGGGCAGCTGCAGTACAGGATGCTGGAAGGGATTGGGGGGGGGGTTGGGGGGGGGGGCAAAGCTGGAGCAATTTAGGAAGAGAGTGTTGGTCTGGGAGCTGAGGAGGGTCTGTGACAGACTGCTGTAGGGGAACTCACGCCCTGTGATTTCTGCGATGCTGAAGATGGAATGATTGCAACATCTGACAAGAGCAAATTGTTGGAAAAAGGCATGCAATTAGCTGCAGTGACAATCATATAAACGACTCAGGGTGAGTTATATACTCACATACTCTGAGCATATGGTTTCCAGGCCTGTTTCTCTACGTGATCGTAACTTAAAGGATCGTAACTTAAAACGTAAAGGATTAAGGAATGTCACGGCTGCAAAGAGCAACTGTAGTCCTTCAGGTTCGGTAACTTGATCAGGGGTACGACCGCAGGACCTTTGGGTTGTAGTGCATGTCATGTTGCACTGATCTGTGTGCTGCCATAGTGCTGGTCAGTCCTGCTAAGGCAGAGCAGAGATATGCCTGTATGTGATGGAGCGTCTTGGATTTGCTTCCTTCACTGAAACACAGGCCCCATAATAAAGCACAGATTGTAACCGTAAAACTAGTATTTTCTGTCTTTTGTTTAGATGAAAGTACATTTGACCAGTTGATATATTAGCAATGCCGTGTGGTAACAGGTCCTGTTACGGAAGAAGCTGTTTTGAATCTTATACATTAATGCCGCTATAAATGAAGGGAAGTGTGGCTGGAGATATCTTAACCCCAGCCTGCAGAGGGCGCTGTTGCATTTGAACATCAGTACACCATCCATCCATCCATCCATCTTGCAGCTGCTTATCCTGATCAGGATCTTTGGGGAAGAGTGGATCAGGCACGGTATTTAAGGTGTGGCTCTGTGTATACTGAACGGAGCTTCCAGCGTTTATTTTCTGTTCCTCGTCTTTTCTAGTGGTTATATTTATGATGAATGTAAAGGAAACACGCAACAATGTTTGTTCTGTTGGACTGATGGGTTGAAACACAAACCACAGGTGGATGTGAGGTCACGACCTCCAGTAATCATAGTGTGGTATGAGCAGGGTGTGTGGGTTTCGTTCCTGTTCTTATCATGGGATCACACAGGCCCCACCTCCTGTAAAATCACCAAGTCACGGGCCGCCTGAGCCCTTCTCCGGCACAGAGGGACAGATTGAACACAAAAGTTGTCCCATCACTCAAGAAATGAGAAGAGAAACTGAGGGGTAATTCCATGAACACACCTTCATCATTGCCTATAAATTATATTATTTAAAAGACTCTGAGACTCTCCTCATTAAGGGTCCGCCCTGCTGAGCTGTGAATATGCAGTTTTCTAAAAAGGCCTGTGACAAAATGAGGCCGCCTAATTGGCTTTAGCGCTGAGATGAGCGAGATGATGAGGATCGCGGATAAAACGAGCGGCTGTAATTAGGCTGGCCAGGGTCGCTCTGTGCGTCTGCTCTGGAGACCGTGGTGGACATTTTAGGAATCTTCTCATGTCGTCCTCTGGTTTATATACGAGACCCGTGACCTAAAGAAGACAAGCTATGTGTCATTGCGGGAAGATGTCCGAAATGTCAGTCGGTGCCCCAGGCTCTCTGAGTTCCCTCTTGCTCCCCCGGTGGCGGGGATCGGGAAGGTCTCCCCTGGCCGTCACCACGCTGGCACTTATTTCACATTCTCTGGCGCAGGCAAATCATGCAGGTTAATTAGGTTTTGATTGGAGACAGCGCCTCGGACAGAAGAGCTGATGGGATTTAATTAATGGGGACCAGTGTGCCGCTCACTGCTGCGGAGGCCGTGCGAGGGACCGCAGGGTGTGGAGTGCGCAGGCCTGTCCATTATCCGCACGTTAATAATAATTAGAGTGCGGTTTCCCACCTGAGTTAGCAGGAACGTAGCAGCTTAAACCCGAACCTGAAGCCAAGATTTCAAGGCATCTTTCCAGACTGGATCAGCACCGGCGATCCTGACTGGATCGCGGGCCAAAGGTGAGATCTTCATGGCCGCCTGCAGTCTCACTGGTGTCCCCATCTGGGCTTAAGGGTCACGTTCCATTATTTGGTCTGTTGGCAGATGCTGGTAGTCAAAGTGATTAGTCATCCAGCTGGGGCTGATGGGTTTATCTAATCTGATTGGTAGTTTTTCAGACTTAGCCGTTTTCTCAGTGCTGGAGCAGCAGTGAGGCGCTTCTGTGGACCAGTGACCGACTGGTTTCAAGATTTTGCCCCCTAACTCTTCCATGGCTGGTTGAGTTCAGATGAGTAGGAGCCAAGCCTGTACCCCCACCCCTCCATGGGCCTGTGAGTGACTGTGGAGAGTGGCTGCTGTTGATTTGGACGCAGTCTGATCAGTAGCCAAGGCCTGGCTGGTGCACTGGAGGGTTTCTCTTTGCGCTGGGTACCTGCCCACCCAGTCCCCCACTGTCCCACATCACTCAGGGTGAGGAGCATTTAAATGCCAAGTGGACCCATGGCTATACACGGGTCCTCAAAGATGAAGTGAGCAGCTCTGTTCTGCTAATGCATAATGACCCTAATGCATATTTATTCAGGTTCGGCAGTTTAAACATGCTGAGCAAATTCACCAGTTATACATGCTAGCTTTGTTGGTCACTGTGACGATGGCCTGTGCCTAATTCCTACCCTCTCCTCCGCAGCGTGTTGTCTTTCAGAGAGAGCTTCTGTCTTGGGTGAACGAGTGTCACCGTCATGCTAATGATGGGCCGGAGCTCATCCCGGGCGAAGTGGAATGGCAATGACCCGCCGGTGAGTCACTGCCGCGGCCTGACCTGTCGTCATGGCCACCCATGCTAGGGCCGGGCATGAAAGTGGACATTGATATGTCAGATGAGTCACATCTCCCGGGTCAGAACCACAAAAGGCAGATTGTTGGGAACGTGCTGGATCTCTCTGTGGAATCTGTTCCGAAGAGATGAGGGTCTTTCCAGCAACGCGCTCGTTTTCCGCTGGGAACAATGAGAAATTTTCCTCTTCTTGTCACACAGCTTCATGGCCTGCTATCCACACAGCTCAGCGCATTCCCCTGCCGGCCCTCTCATCCCAGAGCCGCACCATTTCTCGGGGGCAAACCAGGTCCCTGTGTTCACACGGACAATTACTGGTGGGCTCATTGGATAAGGCGCAATGTTTCGTGCTTTAATCTGACCAGCAGCCTAGAGTAACAATGGTAGGTAATTCGTGCTGCTACTCTGACACATAAATGGCTTTTCCACTGGCACCCAGGAACCAGGCCTTACCTGACCTGTACTGCAAAGAGACACTAGTTCCAGTGTGGTTCCAGCTCACTTCGGTTTTCCACTGCAGAAGGGTCAGCTCGGTTAAGGCGTTGCCGGGTTTTGAAAGTGACTGTGACATAAAACCGAAGTGACGCTTATTTATCGTGATTTTCTATATGCTAATTTCTGCTAGCCAATCAATGAGAATTATGTTAGCATCTATATGTTACCACAGTACTGTTTCTCAAGCCCAAACTGTGGTGCTACGTTCCTGCTTGACCTAGGGAACATCTTTGGTATGAATCTGATTAGAGCAGTACTTCCCAACCTGGTCCTTGGGGACCCACTGGGGGCTGGGAGGGAGCAAAAATGTGGACTCTCTGTCGGTCCCTGAGGACCAGGATGGGAAAAACTGGAATATAATAATAGGGTAAAGACAAGGCCCCCTCAGTACTACAGTTTGCCAGTGTGCTGAAGGTGAATTTGGCCACTATGCCACCAGATTTCTGCCAGACGTCAGCAGGAAGCCTGTTATAATGCACATTGCAGCTAGCAGTGTAACAGTCAAGCACATGGACCCATAAGCCAAAGCTCGTTTCCCAGGAGCTGCTATGCTTTATTAACTTCAGTCAAAGTTCTAAAAAAGCAGTCATTGAGATTTTCCCCAAGTTTCGGTTGGATGATGTAGGTCAAGAGCTTCGGCAAAATATATCATAGTTTCCAGTACGTGGCCCTTGATGGGGTATCTAGCTCCCCCTAAGGGTATGTGGACTCCGGGTTCAGAAGCTCTTGGTTCAGTTCGTTGCCAGTCTGCATCCGCCATGCCCCCTGTGAGCCGATTGGCTGGCCGAGCACTTGTGATGTCAGGCCAGACCACTTTCTGTGTGGCTTTAAGCCCTGGGCCCGTATGGATTCCTATCCCTGGAAATCACATTGTTGTGGGACCCCTTGGCATTACCTGGTCAGTCTGTGCTCTTTGGTAGTTCCAGTTTAAATGAGTCTGGTCCTCTTGATCCAGTTTTTATACATTATTTAATCTATGCAAATGAATTCTTATCTAATTAGTAATGTCTTTAGTCCAATTAGTTCACATCCATAATCTCTAAGTCAAAGGTCAGTATGGCATCATACAGAATGGGATGTCCTAATCAGGCATTTATTTGCGATAATGTCATTAACCTGGTGTATTTGGTGCCTAAAAACAATTATAATGCAGTTGTTATATGAATGCGTATGATAGCATTTATTCGTAGGGTTGAAAAAGTAGGTATCAGGTCGAACCAGCTGTTAAGAACCTGTAACGTTCACATCAACGTTATGCCATGATATCGCAATAGACTGTAATTTGATTGGGCTCTTCCTTAAGGTGGAGCTTCTTGTGTGGACATTCTCTGCACGTGATGCCCCCCGATGATGTCCTTTACAACTGCAGTATAAAATATCACCGTTCTGCTCGTCACATGCGAAACTGTATGTCAGACTGAAAAATGCCTTTCAGCTTTGTGCGCTCGAATGAAGCATAATTAAGGACAGTCGGACCAAGAACTACCTCCTGGTCAACCCTGATCAGACAGACATGCTGTTAGTCGCTCCTTATTTACTCAAATTTTCTGAATCAGACTTGGAACTGATTCTGAGGTTGCCAGATGTTTGACTCCTCGATGACAAATACAGGTGTGTTTCTTCTACAGAATATATACAAAAATTCTGGTTCTGGGTCCATGATCTTCAGTCTCCAACACCATGGTATCTGGCTGCACAAATACATATCTACCTGCTACAGAATGCAGTCTTACTGTAAGTAAAGTCTGTGAAGTTACTGATCGTCTGGTGGCCTCCCTACAGAGTCAGCCTGTCAAGTTTAGAGGAGAATTTAAATCTCTGCTTCTTGCCCTTAAATCGTTTCTGCTTGGTTCCTTCCATAGGCCGGGGTCTTCTCATACAGAACTCCTGATTCATGAAATAACAGACCCCCTCGTGTCTGGGTTCCACGCACATGCTGTAAACTTATAGTCTCTAGTAAAAGATCTACCTCTTTGGTCCATATCTAACAGTGAGCCATCAGGGAGCTGCCTGTGAGTATCTGGCATTCTGAGTGTCAGATATCCTGCCCCTTACTCTCAATAGAGCATCACTTGGTGGCCATTGCCGTAATTGCACATACTCTGCCAAATAGGGATTTATTAAAATGACGATGGTAGTTCTACGCCCCCATTCCCAGAAATTAATATCCACTCGCAGTTGTCACGGTGGCAAAGTTATTCTGGCATGGATCTACCCAGCTGTTAGCGGGGGGGGGGGACTTACGTTGCCTTTAAAGGTCGACGTTGTGCGGATTTCATCCAAAACTGCTCCTTGTCAGGGGAGAGCTTGGGCGTATTTTTTGGGGTGAGCTGCGGAAGACACCAGCTGGGTGCCACGGGCTGACCTAGGACGGCAGATGGGGCAGGCTGTGTCCCCAACTCTTCTCTGCGGGGAATAGAAAGTGGCCCGCATTTGGGAGGAATGTTTTGGGAACGCTCACGGCCAGTTCCGTGGATTTCCGTACTCTGAATTCTCCCCTCAATGCACCGACTCGCTCGACTCCCTTCTCCTCTGAGTGATTAATTATCAGGGATTATTCGGCGGTGGCTGATGAGGGAGACGGGGTGCTGTCAGATGGTCTGTAGGGAAGGCGCCCAAATCTGAACGATTTCAGAATTCAATGAAAGTGGAAGAGGCCGTCCCCCTCCTGCTCTGTTGCCTTGAGAACACATATTGTTTCATTTGTTTTTCTCTCATAAAAGTTTAGTCTCGGTACAAATATTCCCCTCATTCTCCATCCAGTCAAGTTAAACAGTTGACTGCTTCTTCAGAAGGTGCTTTTGTATGTTGTTCTGTTTTCCTAATCACTCTTTCAGTGATTAATACCCATCAAAAGGATTGTATGTAGGAACTGAAACTGATGATTAATGTGTTTTTTTTTTTATTTAATGATGCTTTTTTTTGTATACATAAATTTCCAGTCATGGGCAAAATGTCCTATTAATCTTCACATGAAACTCTCTCTGCAGTTCGTGGGACACAATGAACATTTGTACACCATTCAGTCAAGATTTGGGAGCTGGATTCAAATGGTATGAGAAATATTTTAAAGAGGGAAGACCATTTTAAAAAGTTGTCCAGAATGTGGTTATTTGGCTGCAGGGAGGGAATGTTTTCTGTATAGCTTTGCAACTTGCAAAATATCAGGGCCGAGATTATTTTTGCAAGATTTATGCGGCCGGCCTCTCTCAACACAAAGCAAATGCGATCTTCATTCATAAGGATCCCATGTGGTGCTGTTCACTCTCCTCCAGGCCACTCTTCCACCACAGCCTGCGAGGCTCAGGACCTCACATTAATTCACCGTGTCAGCCTGTCCCTGCAGGATATTTATGATACAAAATATGTTTAATTAGAAAGCTGCGTTGTTTGCGTTGGTCAAAAAGAAAAGTGAACAGTAAGTATAAAAAGTCCCGGTTGCTCTCTGTCGTCATGTTGCACATACGTCACGACCCCTGGATACAGAGGTTGTCATTCAGTGTTCTGGAATGTTCTGGAATTTGGGGATTGGCTGAGCAGGACCTCATTGCCAGTGGATGGACGAATGGGAAATGATGATGGAGAGGCTGACATTATGGCGAATGACAGCTTGCGTGAAAATGGAAGTTTAAAAGACTTTTTTTTAAATAGCATTTCATGCAATGTTATGTGATTTGAACTGGCTGAGGATGGGGGTGAGCTAGTGGGTGTGGGGTGGGGGGTGAGGGACATTCCTCCTTCAGCAGCCTGGCTTTCAGCTCTGTTGCTCAGGCCCATTACGATACCAGCCACAGAACACAGTGGAGAGGAGTGGAAATACGCGAACTGTCATTTGGGCACGGCTGATGTGCATTGCACTTTTTACGGGCAGAGTCAGAAGGTGAACAGTCCCTGTAACATGATTAGAGAGGATTTAGTGAAGGCGGGGCCATGCGCCACGTCGGGAAGCCTCCTGTCGGCAGAGGGCTGGAGAAAGCGGCACTGTTACATTTTAATACTTCATAGAGAAAAGCTATTAAAATGCTCAATCTGTAGCTACCAGCTGAGACAGAATGGCTGTCGGTGATGACACTGCGCACGCCAGACACTGGGTGGTTGTCCAAGGGGGGGGGGGCGGTTACATTTAGATTATTGTAGCAACACCTGAGGAGAGCACATGGGCATCTCATTTGCGTCATTCGACACGAACCAGCTACTCAAGGTTTTCACAACATAATACACAGACTGTTATAACCGCTAATAGCAATGTGGAACGGCTAATTATGAAAGGCGAGGGCGGTTTATTCGGAAGGGTGACGTAAAAGGCTGAGCAGCGACGGTATTGATGAGGACGGGCATCAGAACCTTCCGGAAAAGGACACGCCATGTCTGGCCTTGATAAGAGGCACATTATAACGCAGGGCTTCCGCTGTGACACCTGTCACACTGGGGGGGTGGAGGGGGGAGTAGGACGATAGCATCTCTGGCAGAGCCGAGTGACATTACACTAGCTCCGATGGTGCCGGGATGTTGGTTATCGGGGGCCGGGGGGGACGGGTGAAGTGTGCTGACAGGGGGCACAATGAAGTCGTCAGAAGAGCGTGATATTTTAGCGGAGAGCCGCACCGGGAGGGCCGCTCTGTCTGTCAGCACGGCGCTGCCCCTTTATACCCAATGCCCTCTCCCGGTGCATTGTGGGAAAACGTGCTGCTTTAATCACACCTGGCTGCCTTTTTATGCCTTACACTTTTCATAAGATTTGAAGACATAACTGGTTTCATCTTATTTGTAATATAATATTTGGCTTTGAGTTTTTATTTTTCTGTTTTTAACAGAAAAGCTGTTTAAACCTGAACTACCTAAATTTGCCCAAACTAGGATTGCGTACAGACAAATATTCAAGTTAGGTTTGTTGATTATGAATGCATAATTATGAATGGATAAAATAGTTATAAATCTATGTTCTTCACATGTTAAACATGATTCATGCACTTAAGAACAAAAGTTTAACGTTCATGTTGATATTGACTTTAATTTTTGAATATCAACTATTAAGTTAAATCATCAGGGGTCGAGTCATATTTTATCAGCCTTGGAGTTGTATTAGTGCATCTACAATAAATTATTAAGTGGAGAAGTGCTTTGTACAAATGACAGCATTTAAGGAGCGAATCATTATTGAGCCCGTGGAGTTCAGAAATTCTGATTTACAAGGCCGTACGACTCCAAACTGGCCGTCTGAGAGGGATGATGGTAGGGCCTGGGAATGGCGGGGGTGCCGGAGTGGGACTGGACGCGGGGGGGGTGCGGGGAGCAACCAAAAGGTGGCAGTGTTGCAATGCAGAATTCCCAAAGCGCCTTGCTCCACCTGACCTGAAGTCAGCTGCCGTGTGGACACAAGCCCTTCCTGCAGGGTTCCGCTCTCAAAACTGCCACGAAACGACTGATATTTACAGTGTTATTAAAAAAAACATGTAGTGTGGAACATGTTATGGGGGGCTCCCGATCTGTCTCCCTCTAATTCTCCCCCCCCTCTCCTATACATCAGGGGCTTACTGTATTAGACAGAGACACTGGGAGCATAGTAAAATTTTCAGAAAATGGTCTAACCTGCATGACTCAGGGAACAGAAAGAATCTTGTGTATTTGCCCAGATCCCTAATCCTCTCTGTGGGGGAGACGTTTTGTTCAGGGCATTTGGGTTTTTTTTTTTTTAAAAAACTTCTTTAAACTCATCTGTCCGTAAATCTTTGTTCTTTGTTCGTTTGTATGCCGCATTTCTCGGAGAAAAGGGTTACTCATCACGAAATCCGGGCTCCGAAGTTCTCTGCCTCCACCCTTGCATGTTTTAGAAGTAATTATGGTCTGTGGAATAGAAGTGCAGTGCTTTTCCTGGTGGACAAATGTACACTCAGCAGGCCAGCAATTCTACACCTATTATAAGAAATCCTCAAGAATGTGCCACCTTAATGGGTTAGAAAGCCCCCTTTACCAGGGGAAGGGTTAACAGCAAGCGAGGTCCATCAAAGCCTAAATTGGCACCTCTGTGCTAAATTGCATCTTTCCAAAGATGCTCGCTGAGATTATAAGGAACAACCTGAAAACTGAGAGTCTGATGTCACTTTTTTGTTAATTATGAACTGTTTCTAATCCAGTTAGAGATGAAATGCAGTATGAGCCGTTTGAGATGACCGGACACAAGCCAGGGAACAGGTTCCTTGCTCGTTCAAAGGATCAGCAACAATCTTAGTCCTACTACTGCCCCCTACAGGTCACACCCTCAATTCACCCCCTCCATTTCTGCTTCTGCTCTGGTCACAAGTTCTGCTCTGAAATTGGATTCCAGCATATGTCAGTCTCTGGTCCAACAACACTGACAGTTTTTTATAAACAGAACCAGGTGCTGAGTCATTCGGACAGGGGCGAGCAGATCTTTTCTCATCAGCTCCAATTCTTAGGGGCTCAAACTGGAATCCGATCCAGGCGATTTTGCTTCATAAGGTCAGTTAATGTGCCGTACACAGAAGCTGGCCGGAGACTGGCCTGCAGTCCGGAAGTTTCCAGGCCACAGGGTGATGGTTGCTGCCATTCACGGCTGATTCATCTCGTCTGGCTATCCTTTTCCGAGTGCTGCCCAGATTCAGGAAAAGAGGCTTGTGGGTTTGCATAATTGATTCTATCCATCCATCTCCCATAAGTGATTATCCAGTACAGGGCGGTGGTGAGTCTGGAGCCTGTCCCAGGTGGCACGGGGCACCAGGCTGGGGACACCCTGGACAGGATGTCAGTTCTTCACAGGGCAGCATCTCCCATTTTGGCATGTTAGATGAAATCATCCTTGTATGCTTTTAAAAACCAGCATGATCCAATACTTCATATAAGAAAAAAACATGCATGCAAGGGTTGTTTGCTGTGTCCAGTTACAATAAATCGATATGGCGTTCTTCCACCGGACCGGGAGACTTTATGTGGGCGTGTGTGTGGGCGTGCCTGTCCCGGAGTGTGAAAACGCAGGGATTTCACAGATGCCTCTGCTTTGTGCTTCCGAAGCCCGCCCTCTCGTTACAGGGGCCCCTTCCTCGATGCGACTCGCAGAGTCTAATTACCTCTCTCTGCTGAGGAGGAAGATGGATTATATTTTAATATGAGGAGCCTGGAATGAGGGGGGCGCGCCCACATGTTAACACTTCGCAGCTGATTTAATCACATGACTGTAGAGTCTCTCAGGCAGCAATTAGTCATTAATCATATCATGGCCATTGTCTTGTTAAAATTATTATAATAAAAAACACCAAAATTAAGGGATCTTTCATTTTCACTTTCAAAACAAACAGCCAGGTCATGGCTTTCACATTCTGTACTATACAGTCTCCCATTCCCTCCAATCTCTTCTTGGAGTATTTAAATGCACTTACACAGTACAGCTTTTCATATCTAACTCATAGCGGAGTTCCTTGTCTTTAAGGTGACATTTCTTAAAGGGCCAGCATTTAATTAGTTCAGCAATTTTAATTCATTAAAGGGCCAGATGCCAGAGGTTTCTTGCCTGATATCAAGCTCTTTATAAAATTTGTGGCCTTTATTCATGGAAAGCCCAGTAATACAGGCCTTTTGAAGGTGTTTACGTCGAATGGTGCTGTTAATGGTGTCTGTTTTGGCATTCTGGCCCGTTTTTGCTGTTTTCTTGTTACATAACCAAAAATTAATAGGTTTTGGTCAATAAAGCCGGTTCCATCACTGATAATCCTGTCAGCCACTTCCACTATTAATCCTGTCTGACACGTGATTTGTGACTTGTGTGTGGTTTGCTGGAGAAGATGGGAAAAGTACAGAAAGAAGAGAAGTTGTGGTACAGGAACAGGAAGATCTGTGTCCTGTTCGGTGGATCAGGAACAGGAAGATCTGTGTCCTCTTTGGTGGATCAGGAACAGGAAGATCTGTGTCCTGTTTGGTAGATCAGGAACAGGAGGATCGGTGCCCATTTTGATGAAACAGGAACCGAAGGATCTGCATCCTGTTTGGTGTTTCAGGAACCAGAGGATTTGTATTCTATTTGGTGGATCATGAACAGGAGAATTCGAGTCCTGTTTGGTGGTGATGGTACATGGCTTGGGGGAATCAGTCAGATCTCGCCAAGTTGTCCATTTTCCTGGCAAGCTGTGCCTCTGAGGTGTGAGGCAGTAGGGGTGAGGGAGAGACAGATTTCACCTATCGTTCTGGGTGTATTAATTATCCCATCCAATCTCCCGCAAAGCTCCACCTCTTTCCCCCAGGAGCCCTCTTCTCTCTGTCTCAGACACCCCTCCCCCCTCCAGATTACCCAGAGCCTAGAAAATGTCAGCACCAAAGCCAGGACTTGATGCACATAATCATTTTAATAATATTTTCCCATTTGTGACCCTCCCCCCAGCTGGGAATCAGGGGAATAGAGCTTTTCCCCGTCAGGCATCAGACAACAGATGGGAAGGACCAGGCAGGCAGAGTTACGGGCAGGAGCCCAGCCAGGGTATCTCACCTGAGGGGTGGCGGTGCAAGAGCCTCGGCTTACCTGGGACAGATGGGAAGGTCAGCTTTGGGACGTGGCTGAAGCTAATGAAGGTATCACTCCCGAATGACTGCTGGAAATGGCAATCCAAAGGAATTAGCTACAAGGACGAGAAGGGAAAAATGTGTAAGGAAAACCTGTGTCATGTTTGATCACTCAGATCCTTTGTGTCTGTCCCCCTCTTCCTCACCCTCCTTCCAGCTAAATAGCTTAGTCTTACAGTGAATATGAACGAGCAGAATCCAGCTTCATGGACCTCAGGCTAGCATACCTGCCCTGTCCTTCAGAGGTATCAGATCTCATTTATGCCTGGTTATTATTACACACAAAGCAGCGGGATGTGGGTTGTTGTGCTAGATCTCAGCATGATGTTCTGTACCTCACGGCTTAGGAATTGAACAGAGCTCAGCTGTCCCTCTGTAGAGGTTTGGATCAGGACTGGCAATACTTATCTATCGGTAATATTGATTGACATTTTTTGATAAGTTTTATTTCCATAAGTTAAAAATTGTTTTCAAAATACAGATCAGGTTGCGGAAAACTTCAAATGCAGTTCTACTGGTTCTAAAAGAAGTTGTGAAAAATTTTTGGGAATTCAATGTTTTTTTTGCACCATCACTATTGTGCGTCAGTGTTGTTTTTAAGCTAGCGTCTTTTTTTGAAGCTAATGTTTACTTTAAGATGAGAAGGAAAGAAATCCATTTTCAAGAACTACTTGAGAGAGTCCGGTAATATTTCTAGCCTTTATTTTCTCTTTTAAGCGGAGTGTATTCACCCCATTTACACACCCATACTGCTCGTCCATGAAGGCCACTTGAGTGGCGTTTAATGTAGGTGATGGTGTTGCGTGGTACTAAGACTCGCTGCAGACTGCAAGGGTGACACCAGAGGCCCTGCATCACAGATCTGTGTGAGGATGTCAGCCACTGACTTTGGGCATGGAGAGCACATACACTTTTAAACTAAGGTTGGTTGATAATTAATTTTTTGTCATGATTAAATATGGCCAATAAATGGGATCCAGAGTGAGCTTTTTTGAATATGAACAAATTATAATCAAGGTTTTGACTGGGATTAAGATTCGGTGATATTTTCTAAATGGGGGATGGGGAGTGTCCCCACCAATTTTGCCTGCCCACATATCTACCTGATCCCAGAGGAAACAATGGTAACCATTAACCATTTCTATATAAAAGATTTTAGTTCTGTCAATCGATTAAAAAAATAATCCAATTAGTCACAATAATAATTAATCACAAGCTTAAAATGGTAGTAGGCTATTTGCTTGTATTTTTTGGAAGATGTATTTTGACTGCATTTCCTCAGTGAAAACTACCCCCCCCATCACAAAGCGAAAGCCTGCAGCTCCTCAGTCAGTGGAAACGGAACCCAGGCCTGAGCTCCTGTTTTTGGGCGTTTCCACGCGTTTCTAATGACCGCCGTATTATCGTGTCGTTATCATATGAATGGCGCTGTTTGCGAATGGGCGGCGATCAGCGCTGCTTCCAGAATTAGACACTCTTGTTCATTATATTCTCCTTACAAAGCTCTAAAAATATATTTAGTTTTTACCTATATATATATGTATATATATATATGAAAAGCGGACCGTTCAAGGTTTCTGAGGTGTTTTTTATGCGTCTAAGACGAAAACTCGCTGACTTTTTTAGACGGTTTGGCGAGATTTATGTAATATTCTGTGGCCAGGATTGTGGTCTCCAGAGGATTAATTTGCGTTAAAAACAAAATATTAAAGGATTAATCACTAGCATTAACGCGTTAACATTGACAGCACTAAAATATTTACGCGTATCATGTTAGACAGGATGGTGCAGAGGTTGGGTTGTACGATCGTGGTTGCCTTCTGCATAGTCTCGTCTCTTCCAGCAGTCCTAAAGAACATAAGAACATAAGAAATGTACAAACGAGAGGAGGCCATTCGGCCCATCAAGCTCGTTTGGAGAGAACTTAACTAATAACTCAGAGTTGTTAAAATCTTATCTAGCTCCGATTTAAAGGAACCCAGGGTTTTAGCCTGC
>JAAGVU020000035.1:20676974-20747135 GCA_011763525.2 Mormyrus iriodes | reverse complement strand
GGGGGGGGGGGGGGGGGGGGGGGGGGGGGGGGGGGGGGGGGGGGGGGGGGGGGGGGGGGGGGGGGGGGGGGGGGGCCTTGTCACTGCGGCTTTGTCATCATTTTTTTTCTCCCAAATAGCAGGTAGATGGCTGTTCCTGGCGGTTATCGCGACAACATCTTCAGAGATTGTATTTAGGTGCCTGTTAAAAGTGCGAGAGCAAGAACAGGAGAGCGGCGACACGCCCACACACCTCACTGTATGCAGAGAGTCACTGAAAAGAAATCACACCTGCACCAACAACTGTTCACATCTATCATCCATTGGGGGTATTTTGGCTAAGCTTACGGCTCAGTGGGCTAAGCCTCTGTGTCTGTGATCAGAAAGTGGCTGGTTTGAGCTCGGCCTCGGCACGTCTGCGGGTCCTTGAGCGAGGCCCTTAACCCCCAGCTCCCCGGGCGCTGCTATGGGTGGCTACCCTTCGCGGCCAGCCTGCTCTCGCCTACAGAGAGCCAGTTGGGGGAGGTGTAAAGAGAATTTCCCCACAGGGATCAATAAAGTATCTTATTTTTATTATTATGAAATCTTGGAAAGGGCTAATGTGAGGGGCTGTTTCTAACTGTAGAAATACTGGAGAGTATTAGTAGACACTCTGTTAGGTACACCTAGCTAGCACCAGGTAAAGTCCACTTTTGCTTCCAGAACAACTTCAAGGTTAAATGAATTCAGAGACACCATTCTGCACAACACTGTTGTACCGGGCTGATATTTTTGCACTTGTGGCCTTCCGGGTAGCCAGAATTAGTCTGGCCATTTACCTCTGACTTCACTCATTAACAAGGTGTTTTCAGGTATAGAAATGTCATTGACTGGATTATTTTTATTGTGTAATTCTCTATAAAGTCTGGACACTGTAGTATGTGAAAATTCCAGGAAGGATGGCTTTTTCTGAGATGCTGGAACGACCAGGTCTGGCAGAAACATTCACACCACAGATGCTTAATGTGCTGCTTGAATGCTTAGCCACACAGTAACTGCAGATCTTGACCCTGTTTGCATGCCTTACTGTATATATTCAGTTGTAGCCACATGACTTGTTGTTTGGAGGAGAAGAATGTTTGCAATAGTAAGCAGAGACATTTTGGGGGGCAGGTGCTCAAAGGCTTTGACATACATTAAAGGGGCTCTCAGTACTGTAAATAGTTTGGGCAAAAGACAGATGTGTGACTGATTCTATTTTTAATATTTTCTGTGCTTTTTGTTACTTATTTAAATTCCTTTCTTTTAAATCACTGTAAAGCACTTTGTAAACCTTACAGTTAAAACAGTGCTATTTAAATCAAGATTGATTGATTGATAAACGGGTCAATGATTATTGAGTGGGACTTGGATGGAAATGGAGACCATGTCTACAAAGTCTTCATATATTTTTTGCAGATCATTAGTTTTTACTAATTAGTGTTTCATTGTCACTTAAAGGGCCAGGCTTCCGTTACTCTGTGCGCTAACGTGAAGCTGGAGGGTGGCCTGTCGCTTTCGGGTCTCAGTACTGAATATCAGCGTCTTACTAGCATGCAGCTGCCGCCATTAGCGGTTCGTCGGAGGCCCTGGTCATTATTGGTGACGCTCCATGCGTCCCGCGGGTCTCGAGGCGGAGGCAGGCCAGCGGGAAATGACAAATGGGACCGCAGCTTTTTTACGTGCCCTCTGGCACACCTGCGGACACCGGCTGTAAAAGCAGAGCTGCTCTATGTTCACGTTTACGGGGGCTGGAGGCTGGGGCCGCCAGCTGCGGGGCCTTCTCAGCGGTGCCTCGCTCACGGTACACTTCCAGGAAAGACTCATAAATGGAAAACATCCACACGGGCCGGGATTGCGGGCAGACTGCGGCTCAATAAACGGATTAACGACCTGAACGCCGGCCCCTGTGCCCCCAACATTGGGGGCAACTTTTGGTCCTTGCCTTGTTTTTTGTTTTGTTTTCATCCCTTGATTCACGCCCCCGACTTCAAAGTATTTTCCAATGATCACTAAACAAGGCCATAGCCGGTGACTCAAGCGAAAATACTGTCCTCCCCCCCCCAGGACAGGCGCCTGGGGCCACAAAGACATCAGTGTGGCTGGCATGGGGGTGACAATGTCTCCCTGTCTGGCGCTAATTGCTAGTGGGACGAAGCCCGCTTCACGCGGGCCGAGCACAAGGACCATCCTTCACGGGCATGCCGGTGCGCGCTGGGGACGGGCTCCGCAGCCCAGGCTCGTCGGGATATTCCAGGCAGACTAAAACGGGCCGGGGGGGCCTTCTGCATTCCTGCACTTCCTACTCCGCATTGTTGTGCTGCCCGGGATCTCCTCTCCGGAAAACCACGCTGCTGTTTAAGCTCAGTATGTGCAGGGGTGGGGTCCGGACTCCCACACAGGACCTTGAAAGGCAATTCCCTCTGTTCGAGCACATAAGGGCACTGAACGCCTCACCTTGCTGTAGGAATCAAAGTCCTTAGGCGCTGGTAGCTTGTTTATAAAAAGGGGGCTCCTTAACCAAAGGAGGCTGTGTGAATTATTGTTAGTGAAGGAGGGATGGACAGCAGGCAGTAGGGTGAGACATTTAAAAGTGCCGGTGATTGATGAGCTGAGCTGAAGTGTGAGGGACAGTCGCGTTCACTATTGACATGGTAGGATGGTCCTCAGATACTGACTCTCCACATAACTCTGACCTCACCAATACACCCTCACATGATGCAGGAAATGTTCACCCGTAAATATTTCTGGTAAAACAATGAGACAATGACAGACGACCAGCTGTGCGTATAACAGCCGGCAGAAGCAGTCTGCAAAAACACAGGGAATGCTTTGGGATTGTATTTGGGCTGGGGTTTGGTTACGGACAAACAGCAGTACATTTTGTATTATAGTTACGAGGCACAGGAGAATGAATGGACTTATCACCTGACGTCACCCTGGATGCCCGCACGGCCCCAGCCCCCACCTGAGGTTCACTGTCAGGGTCTCTCCTGGGGAGATGGCAGATCCGGCTCTTTGTCCCCAGCCGCCTATGTGCTGTGGTTAACGTCCTGAGCCTTGGAAGCTGTGGGACGGCTCAGTCTCCGGGTCAGCCGCAGATGGCCGAGATCCCCGCCGACCCGTGGTATCGGTCGCTGGGAACCAAGGACCAGAGAGACGCTGAATGTGGCCTCACGCGGTCATGATCGAGAGAGCTGAGCTGCAGTAAATGGGGCGGACATGTTCCTTGTGAGATTCGCTTTGTTAATTCCATTACATTTGTGTACAATTACTTTTCAGGTACCCCAACCCTGCACCTTTTTGGGAGATTTTAAGGGGCGTTTTTGAGAGTGCTTAACCGTAACTAACTAGTTCATTTTTATCCTCTCATATAATGATCCATGTAAGGAGTGTGAATGTGCATTACGTGTTATGAAATTGCAAACTGAAAATTCCACATATAAAATGAAAATTTGGGTTCAATTAAACCAGGTATGTGCAACCCCCACCCCCCAGGGCATTTGCTTGGGATTTTAGTGGAAAGGTTAGCATGTTCTCTTTGTGTGTGCAAAACTAATTTAGCCCACATCTGTACATCGAGCTGTCAGACACCGAAATGAAATGCCCTTCATATGAGTGACCTTTGACCCAGCTTCCTTTATAGTTCCAGTCAATTATGAAAGTGGAAAGTAATGCATAATTATAAGGTATGCGCTGGCATATTATAATGCACAAATAATTTGTGTTCATGCCAAGTAACTATGTGCCACTTGCACGGCAGACTGGCAGTCATGCGTAGCTAATGTAGCGCCAGCCCGAAACTCATCTGCTTAGCACAGGAGGGTGACAGGGCTTCAGACGCCAAGCTCTGGGGCCACTTACATCACGGTTTTAGTGTTTATGTTGTTATCTGGTTAATCTGTGTTCACAGACGGCCCACCTGTGAGGTGCCAACGATCCCTTATTTTCCTTCAAACGCCCAGCTTGCTCGCTACACGGCCGGCCAAACGCTCAAGAACGCAAAAATGATGCTTCATACGGTCAGACGCTCACCAGGGTGAATTAGTGAAATTACACAGTTGACCGCTCCACATCCCGGAGGCATTTAAGCTAATGGATCTGGAACAGACAGTGATTCAGCCCAGCCAGGCTGTGGCTGCACTGCCCCTCAAACTTGTCAGAATCCCCGAAGTCATGAGAGGACCTATTGCTTAGGCCTCACCAGTGTTGTTCTGGAAGACAACCTTTTGAAATTTGGACTTGAATTGGTCTGGAGAAAAGACCAGCCAGTGAGATGCTGATCTGGGCAGAGGCTGGGTCATCACATACGCTGATCACCGTACCGGCCAGGGTGTCGCCTGGGCTCGGACAGGCCGGGATCTGCTCACTGCCAGGAGCTAAACGGAGACTCCCACTGCACATGGCTAGTGTGTACATCTCCAGTGTCAATCAGCAGAGAGATTTGTGCAGACAGCCTATAATACATTTAAGAAATGAATTTAAATATATGTTAAAATTCTGATGTGCTGCTTCTGTTTAACATTCAATAGATGAACATGTATCTTTATCATTAACCTTGTTGGTGGTGAAATCGCCCCAGCAAATGGCCTTCCCAGGCTGGAGGGGGGGTCAGGCAAGCAGGGAATAATCCCAGACCGGGACCCAAATTACACAGTGCTTTGTGATTTAGGACAGTACTTCTGGACTCCCTGCCAAAAAATGAATCTTAGTAATTAAGGGATGCCATTAATACTGTTTAGGAGTAATGGGGAGGAGGGGGTAATAAAGTAATTGATAAATAATTGACAGCAATTGGCAAAGGACTGGTGCATTGAGGGCTAAAAAAAGTTAAATGATAACGAGAATGGGAATTCTGCTTAGAGCAATGAGGCCTAATTAGGTGCCTAATTAATTAACAGATTAGCTAGGACAAACAGCATTCATAGCCCCCCCCCCACACACACACGCACATACACAAATGCACACACACACACACACTCTGGATGGGGTTAGACGGTTGCTTGAACATTTTAGGCAAAATTATTATCTCAGTTTTTCCGGTCTGGTTCTGATCAAATCAATCACACAGGGCTGTTGTATGCATTTCAGTTGAGATTTCGGGTTTTGGACACACATGTAGACACTGAACTTTAAAGGGAGCAACACAGACAGAGATCAGAACCAGAATCTTTTATTCGCCAGGTACAGAGAAGTCCAAGGAATTTCTTTCGGTGCGGGTGGTGCCATGACTCATGCAAATTAAACACACAAATAAAAAAACAATGTATAAATACAAAGAAAATATACAGAATAAGGCAAAAAATAAATCTTTTGCAGGAGATGTGCAGTGAGGAGGCAAGCATGTAGGCTATATAAATAAAGATATAAATAAATGGATGGAAATGATGTGCAAACAGCTTGGCTATGGCTCCCATAAGGGTATGAAAGAGTGGGTGGTTATACAGTGGATGGATGTATAACAGAATGCTGGGCCATAGTAAAGCTTCTTTGTCTTTCCTAATATCATGCAAATATGTATTTCAACAGTATAACGAGGTACAGTTTTACAAAACCAATAATTAAAATACTTATTTACTCTAAGCAAGTTATCTTAGCATTCAGGCTGTGTACGGACATTTGTTCCCTAGGTATAGGTGGTATGGCTCATTAGCCAATGCGCCCTCTGCTGGGACTTATCTGTCCTCACACCAGTCTTATGTTTCTGTGGAAAATATCGCTTAGGGTAGCTCCTCTCAGACGGCTGAGCCGTGATCAGTGCAGTCCGTCACCTTAATACCCCCAAGGATCCCATTGACAGCCGTGTGCCCCTCGCAAATTGAAAAGCAGTTTTTTTTTTATCTATGCAAATAGGCGCCTGGTAATTGAAGTTAATCAATCACTGCTAGGCTTCACAGAGACCTCCGGCACGACTGAATAAAGCCGTTATCTTTCCAAAGGAAACTGCGGAGTTGTAGACAGCCTGAACCTTATTCGGAGATCATTTCCAGTCACAGTGGCTTAATTTAGCACCCTACCCCCGTTCTCTTTCTCTCTTTCTCTAGACGAAACGCCCCAAAAACACTTCGCTTTGCTGCTTTTACGTGTCACTGCTCAGTGATGCCAGTTTTCAACTGAACTTATCCGTCCATCCATCCATCCATCCATCCATCACTTCTTATCCAATACAGGGCATTGGAGAGTCTAGAACAGGGGTGGGCGATCTTATCCACAAGGGGCCAGTGTGTATGCAGGTTTTTGGGGTAACCTTTAGGTCAGCTGTTCATCTGTTAGTCCATCACAGGGCATCTAAGTCATCCAGTGCAAAGCGATATAAAACACTGAACAAAATGCTGTTTTGTCATTTATTCGTCTCCCACCCTCCCCCACGTAACGCAATGGACAGCAGCATCTCAGGCCTCGGACGAGCTCTCCTCATAATTATGCGGGATTCACAGCACTATGAAGCCGCTGCTCAAATTAGTTCAGGATTAAAGGCAGGGGGCGGCGGCGACTGTCTAATTGCATTGTACTGCGCTGATCGCATTCAAGCAGCCAGAGCAGTAAGTCAGGGCATTAATACGCGGGCGGGAGACAGGGCCAGGGCATTAAAAGGCCGTTATGCAGGGAGTAACACTGCTTTCATTCACGTTAATGAAATGGGGGGGAAGGAAAGTGTAATAGATTTATCAAGGCTGGCACTGGCTAGCGGTAAATCAGCCAGATCGGGCCAAACGAACCGGACAGTGGCGGTGCGACTGAACCACGGTGAGTACCACAATACGGGTTGTCTTCTGAGGATGCCTCACATGCTTCTAACCCCGCCCCCCACACACACACACCTCTGTTCAGGGTTAGAGATGGTGGGGGAGACACGTCCCTAGAGTTTTATGCCTCATCAAGCATGTCTGGGTACACTTAAAGGTTGTTTGGTCCCCCCCACTTCAAAGATCTGTCCTGCGCCCCTGCCTCTGTTATGTCCTGCTCAGGTACTTTCTAAAATGTTTTCCAACAATTTATTTGCAGTATTTAGCAGATGCTTTAATCTACAATGATGTAAAATTGAAAGCAGGGTCAGTCAGTCCCTGAAGCAATCAGGGGCTAAGGGACCCAATAGTGAAATTACATCACCAACAGGTATTTGAACGAGCAACTGTCCGATCACAATCACAGTGGCCAAACCCACTGAGCCACACAGTGCCCCCTAAACTAAGCCCAAAATCTGAATGGGCTCACTAAACACCCAGCGCTAATGGATAGCCACTACAGCAATAGCACTGACTGCGTAATACATGGTAACATGGGGGGAGATGCTGTCCATTAGAGGGCACCATCCGTATAAAACAAGTCGTGTGACTGCCAGAAGACATATAGATGTCAGTGTGGAACAGATTAAAGACTCTGAGGCTCCTAAACATGAAGAAACTATTGTTTATTGGTCATGGGGCAGCAGGCAGATGTTTTGAGGTTAACCTCCAACCGTAAACATCCCGAATGAAAATTCGGATTGTGATTGGTTATTGGTATCGTCAGGGTAACACTGTGGACATAAGACAGACGTAGCATTCCTGCAGGAACACTGCAGTGGCTGATGGGATATTTGCTGCACGTGACAGACTTTTAATGGTTTAGCAACAACACTATACTTGTCTGATGATAAAACAGACAAGGCTGCCACTGCAGTCTTACAACAGGAACTCAGCCTATTCAGGGCAAAAGGAAGTGGCCTAATCCCATGTTTAAAGAACCATCCCACCTGAAGATAGTGACCAGTTACCATACAGTGTTGTGCTGTAGTTTGGTCCATTTGGCTGATAATTGCATGTAACTTCAGGCCACAGACATTTGGTTCTGTTCACTACGATTCCCTCAGAGACCAGGCATCTTTTGTCTACAGACTTATTATTTTTAATAAATAGTTAAATGACAGACCTTTGTCCAGATACTTAATTAGTATTTTGGTGTACTGCATAAATTCGAACCACAACTAATTAACCTCAATCAGAATCTCAGCATTCCCATTTTTTTAAATATGCTTGATGGTTCACTGCTGCTTAGATTAGTGTGGACACGCAGCGGCCCTGGACATGGCAGCACCCATTACCGCTAATGGAGCCACTGCCCCATCTTATTTTAAGCTGCAACGTTTATATTAGGGTCATTCCCAGCTCATTTTAACTGGAAATGTTAAGTAGGATTCTTCCACCCGTGAACAAAACCCTATTAAGTTGCTAATTGCCATACGTTTCGATTCTGATACACCAACTACATAAAGAGCCCGCTGTGATTATACCTGCTGTTTTGTTTTGTTTTGGTGCAGTTGAGGGTCTCAATGGACAAAGCTTTTACTCTATGCAGTCACACTGGGGTTTCCTATTAATGATGAAAAGTAAGAATGACAGACATAGACACGATTAACTGTTCCCAGTCCCCAAGACGCCGTGATGTCAGCCAGCAGTGTTTAGACAGACAATGTCACTGACCTTAAACACAATTCCAAATCTCTGCATGTTCATTTGTTTCCCTTGTTTCCTGAATGAGAGTTTAAATGTTATTAAATCTTCAATTATGAAATTTTTAGTGTCCATGAACATGACTGTTAATTAGCAAACACGTCTTATGTCTAAATGGCGGGGGTCTTAGTGTTCTGTCTTCTCACATCTTTGCTTATATCACAGTGACCTCTGACCTTTGACCTCTGACCCAATGTTTCTTAGGGTCAGAGGTCCTTCGCTTCTGGACTGGTCTGTAAAGCTATCCCTCTGATTTTAAGGTTTTGATTAAATCTGGATTTGAAAACTTAGATTTTATAATTAAATAGAATATTGTTAACTGTGACCCAGTACTGGATAAGCAGTAATGAACAATGAATGGATGGATAATGAATAGACTTCATCGAAACGTTTTCTGCAGGAATAATTTTCAAACAAATATTTTGCAGTTTTGACTTTACTGGATTTTCAGTAAAAGTACAGTAAACAATTAACAAATATTAAAAAAATCAAATACATGAGTAAAATGTCCTGGTGAGGAGCAGACGTGGTTAGAAGACAGACAGATGAGCACTAATGACAGCGTTCCTCCTCCGGTCTCAAAGAGAGCTAATGTTCTGCTCCGGGCCTTACGGACTGTACGAAGGACCAGAGCAGGGTCCAGGCGGCACCTAATTGTGATTCGTGTAATAGCAGGCCCTCTCTGGGTCCCGTATAGCTTGCCTGTCGGCCAGACCAGGGCTAACACTGGGCTCAGCATCTGCTCAGAGAGATCAGGCTGCACATGTGGGGCTTGACCTTTTAAAAAAATGTGGCAACGCTTTACTTGATGCTGCAAACATAATGTAGTATTATGCTATTGCTTATATATTAATTAACCACAAACTAACTCTTAGTTACATACTGATCTCATGTTACTTAATCATGAATGAATCACGACGCATCATTTATCTCAAGTAGCAACTATAGTTGTTCATGATTCGTACTCTAGTAATAAATGAGTCATTACTGAGTATTTGTGCCCCGTCAAGTGAAGCGTTACCAAATAAGCGAAGCTGGGAAATATCACTGGGGAGCAACAGACAAATGCGTCAGACAGAAACAGCCCCGGACTGATGCCACCTGAAAGAGATGCTTCTCAAGCCAAGGTGCATAAGTACAAAACTCTGCATAGATAACTAGTGCATGGTACCACCCAGTGATTGAACGGCTGAACTCATGGGGCATTGTGGGTAAGCAAATTAATTATTCTGCTTGTCATTAGAAGTTTACAAATTAAACAGCATGAATGGGAGAACAAAACTCTTCAAGAGATTTAAAAAGCTTTAAGAGACACATTATTATTTAAGTGTATTATTAGTTATTATCAAGCCTGCTGAAGATCTGCGGTTGTGTGTGTGCATGTGTGTGCATGCGTGTGTGTGCAGTGCAACCACAGCCCTGCCGGTTTCAATCCTTCCTAAATTTGAGGGTACAGCGGATTAAGTGGCTTCCCTTATGACTCCATAAATGCAGAAGGCTCATATGGCGCACTGCAAGCTGTAAATGACGGGCAGTAAAAACAGCGAGTGCACAGACAGGCCCAGAAATTAAAGGCGGGCCTCACATGTAATAATTAATCCTATTTGACGTGACAAAGTGAGGTTACGCAATAAAGCTTCTGTGAGCCAATCAAATACACCCATAGCACTTTGCATGTAAGTGCCTTAATTGATGAATCTACATCTCATTAAAAGTTGAATTAGAATGTGAAATAAAGTAGTAGATTCATATTTATATATATAGACATTATTCCATGAGGGAAACGGTATTTTTGCTATTAAAGATACTAAATAAAGTCAATGGCATTTCAACATATCCTGGCAACCAAAGAATTGTTATAAATCTGATTATCTTGACAAAAATCATTTAAAAAAAGGCTAACGTCATAATAGTATAGCACATGAAAAACAGCAGGTCTTAAAAATAATTTAGCAAGAATAATGGTTAATATTTAGAAATGGGACAAGGAATATAAAATCCATGTACACCACCACAGAACTCAAACCTTTATATTCAGCTGTGTGTGTTTCAGGCTGTTTAAGGTCTGCAGTACAAACAAGCACCGTTTGGCATATTAAATTAGAAGTCTGGATAAATATTAAGTATAAAATACTTTCCATGTAGGGGATATCATAGGTAAAGTAGAAAACTGGCAAAAATATAGAAATCAAAGTGCATGCTTTACATAAGACACGAAAGGTTTTCAGAAATACTTTAAAAGTCATGTGACTAGCTGTTGTGATAGTGCTGTGTGGTAGTAATGTTACTCATCATTAACAAACTGTGTTTGAGTATACCTATGGGGAGGGGCTCCCAGGGGCTGTGCTGGCTCCCCTGTTGCAGGTGGGTGCCTGGCCTACACCCCTCCACCACTCCGGTCCACTGTCACAGGCCCTCTCTCCTCTAGACTCTCCTCCACAGTCTTCATCAGGGCAGCCAGCCGGCTGTCTGACACTGTGCCCTTCTTTACCGCGCTCATCAGCTGTAACGACACGGGGGTGGGGGGACGGGTGGGGGGATGGGGGGGGTTACCTAGCAGCACAGCCATATCCATGGGACTCCCTGAACTTCTCCCCAGTCTGTTGCTCAGCACCTACATCCGGTGCTCGTGTTTTGAAGAGATGTTCATTCACTTCATTTCTATTCATCGGCAGAATCGCTCATTATGAGGCTGGCATAAGAAGCAGGCATAGTGAGCAAGCAGGACCCGAGAAACCAGCGAGTGGGACCCGGGAGACCGGTGAGCGGGACCCAAGAGACCGGCGAGCAAGTGGGCTGATTTCATGGCCAAATGCGGTTACTAAATGACTGATTTAAAGGAAAAGGTGTGTGTAGACATGTACATATTACATTGTGGGGACCAAATTTTGATGTTGTGGGGACATTTTTTCAGTCCCCACAAGGAGAAACTAAATTTTATAAGAATCTATGACTGCAATCAAAAAACTAAAAATGCCAAACGTCTTGTGTTTTGTTTACTTATGGTTAAGGTTGTCATTGCTGGGATTAGGGTTTTGCCCATAGAAATGAATGGATGGCCCCCACAAAGACATGAGTACAGATCTGTGTGTGCGTGCGTGTGTGTGTGTACAGAAGCATACATGAGACTGAAGGCTCATTATCATCCCGGAATGCGCCACACTCAGGACGAAATCCCCGTCAGTCAGTTCCATACTGTTTGCTTATAAGCCCAACAGGGGAGGAATGGATCGTCCTCTTCCATAAAACTCAGTAACTGACCCGATCGCCGATATCTCAGCCATGTTCAAAGGGGCGGGGCCTGCAAGACCCTTCCCCCAGCCTCATCAGGGTCACGCCACGGCGTGGGCTAATTTACTGTGGGAAGACTTCTCCCGACACGGGCAGATTTCTCACTCATTAAAAACAGATCTCCTGTCAGACATCTAATTGGTTTCCTCTTGTGGAACCTGAACGTCAAGGAAATAATGTTCCAGAACGTGTAACACGGGGGGCCCCGACTGCCTTTAAGCTTTCACACTTGCGGTGTGCTTAGCAAGCTGTTCTGACTGGACCTGGCACTCGTTACCTGGAGGATGAAGGGGAAAAAAATTGTTGTTCGAAAAAGTTGAAAAACGTCATTTTCCCTTTGCGGGCGTTAATGAAAGATGAAAAAAGTTTATTTCTAGAAAGAACTGCAGTGAGCCTGCTAAGAATAGGTTTGCCTTGGGTGAATTGTACAGGGTAGGCTTGACCACCAGTGGCTGTAATGTCACACATCACAAAGTGAAGTGATGTGTCACTATCGATTATATCAATAAGCGATTAATTGAGTTTAATCGCGTAATGGTGACAGCTCTGCTGTGCACCTGTCTGTGGGAACAGGGCCCCCGTTTATGACTTGAATGACAATAAGGCAGTTCTCTGCACCCGAACGCTGGCAGCATTTTTGTGTCTGCATAGCCACCAACTGCGCTGGTCCTCACCCACTGTGCATATTCGTCACACCCACAAAAACACAAGCATGGACGCGTATGAAGAACATCTATGGATTAAAGTTTGGCGCTCTGGGCATCTGTATGACCTGGCATGTTCAAGTTATAAAGATTCAAAAATGTTAATCCAAAGTAAAATTTGACATCCACCAGGTAATTTATGAAGAGGGGCAGGAAACGTACCCGAGCCAGACTCTGTTGCAGTTTACAGATTATTTGTTCTTCTGTGATAGGAAGTTCAAAGTGTATCTGTTTCAAACAGATACACTTTGCAATTATGATAACTGTATCATTTATTTTAGTTTCAGAAATGTATTATTTATAATTTTTATAATTGGTTTCCTGCTGTTTAAAGAGTAAATATACTATATGGGCAAAAGTGTAGGGACACAGCTCTTAATAACTGAATTCAGGTCTCATTGTTTCATTCAGACCCATTTCCGCAGGTGTATAAAACCAAGCACCTAGCCAATGCAGTCAGGTTTGCCAACATTTGTGAAAGAATGGGTCGTACTGAAGAGTTCGTGAAATTTCTTCCCTGTTAGATATTCCACGGTCAACTGAAAGCAGTATTATTGCAAAGTGGAACAGTTTAGGAACAACAGAAACTCAGCCAAGAAATGTCAGACCACGTACAGTCACAGAGCGGGGTCACCGAGTACTGAGGCACATAGTGCGTAAAAGTCGCCAACGCTCTGTTGACTGCAGAGTTCCAAACTTCCTCTGGCCTTAACCCCAGCAGAAAAACTGCGCCGTGAGCTTCATGTAATGGGCTTCCATGGCCAAGCAGCTGCATGTAAGCCTCACATCACCAAGTGCAATGCCAAGTGTCAGATGGAGTGGTGTAAAGCACGCTGCCATCGGACTCTGGAGCAGTGGAAATGTGTTCTGTGGAGCTTCTCAGTTTGGCAGTCTGATGGATGGTTTGGCAGATGCCAGGAGAACATTACCTGCCTGACTGCATTGTGCCAACTGTAAAGTTTGGTGGAGAAGGGATAATTGTGTGGGGTTGTTTTTCAGGGGTTGGGCTAGGACCCTTAGTTCCAGTGAAGGGAACTCTTAATGCTTCAGCAGACCAAGACATTTTGGACAATTCTATGCTTCCAGCTTTGTGGGAACAGTTTGGGGAAGGTCTTTTTCTGTTCCTGCATGACTGTGCCCCAGTGCACAAAGCAAGGTCCACAAAGACATGGTTGGGTGAGTCGTGTGGAAGCACGTGACTGGCCCACACAGAGTCATGATCTCAACCTCAACAAACACCTTTGAGATGGACTAGAATGGAGATTGTGAACCAGGTCTTCACATGCAACATCAGTGCCTGACCTCACAAATGCTCTTCTGGATGAATGGGCAGAAATTCCCACAGACCCTCCAAAATCTTGTGGAAAACCCTCCCAGAAGAGTGGCAGCTGTTATAGCTGCAAAGGGGGGGACCAACTCCATATTGATACCTATGGATTAACAATAGGATGTCATAAAAGTTCCTATAGGTGTCATGGCCAGGTGTCCCAATACTTTTGTCCATATAGTGAATGTTTCAGACACAGAAATTGCATGTTTCAATTTATCCCAAACACAACAATAACAGATTGTATAATCTCAGACAGTCTCAGACAGAAGTCTAATGCTGTTTTACCAAAAAAGATAATCATTCTGAAATCCTCCTTGTTTTGCCATTTCTTCCCATAGCACCTTCCCTTGACATGTCGGGAAAAAAAAGTCATTAAGTTGTGTTTTGCATTCAGTGCAACACGGTACAATGGTGTAGTGGTGGTGCAGTGGTGGTGCAGTGGCTAGCACTGTCGCCTCACACCTCTGGGACCTGGGTTCCATGTGTGTGGAGTTTGCATGTTCTCCCCGTGTCATCGTGGGGTTTCCTCTGGGTACTCTGGTTTCCCCCCACAGTCCAAAAACACGCTGAGGATAACTGGAGTTACCAAATCGCCCGTAGGTGTGCATGCGTGTGTGAATGGTGTGAGAGGGTGCCTTGTGTTGGGTTGGTGCCCCATCCTGGGATGTTCCCAGCCTTGCTCCCATCACCCTGAATAGGAAATGTGGTTACAGAAAATGGATGGATGGACTCAATGTAACACATGTGGGTCTGCTTGAATACAGCCTTTGGTATATTTCCTCAGTCTGTAAGTAGCTGCTATAGCCTGTTGTGAAGTGCCTGATGTTAAATTGTGTGAAGTGTATGACAGCCTTCCGTATTCTACACATGTGCGAATTGTGGTGGTATGAATGCAGATGTGCGAACCCAGTCCACAAGAAGTATGTCCAGGCCTTCACAGTGATTTGATACCTTGCATCCATCCATTTCCTTTCCCACATTTATCGGTGTGGCCACATGGGACATAATATTGCATTGTGGGAAGCTTTCTCTCTCTCTCTTGCATGCGCACACGCACTCTAACAAACAGTAAAGCCACATACCTGCAGGAATTCATTCAGCTCAACCTGCCCGTTTTTGTTCAGGTCAACTTCATTAAGAATTTCGTGCAGCATGTTCTCGTCAATCTGGATGCTGATACTCTGGGGAGAGGGAGTGAGCTACTGTCATGCACAGACTTCTGGGAAATGAAGTTAGAGACAGAATTGTTCCCAAAGGACACAAACCATGCTGGTTATTCCCTGTGAAACATGCACATGCTGGTACATGTACGAGTGCGTTGAACTGACATTGAGAAACTTTGACCACAGGGCCTAGGTGATTGAGGATACTTTTGTCTCTGTTTTGTTATGCGGTTTTATTATGAAGATATCAAACCATATAATGAGGTAATTGTCATCGTGGTTTTATCTGTTTGAGATCAGAGCTCCCCAGACAAGCCCCACAGCAAATCTCCAGCTCAATTAAAACTGACTGAACGACACACGAGACCTCAGGACGAGTCTGGCCCAGCGCGCAGGGAACAGACGGCGCAAGATGGAATCATCAGCCTGAAGTGAGCTTTTTAATAGCCCAGCGCTCATGTCACCTGACTTCCCACACCAGGGAGGGGGATAATCCTACATACCCCCGCTATCGAAGGGCTCAGCGGCGCTCAAGCTCATCTGTTTCTGCGCATTATCATGCAGTAATCCCACCCCCCTCCGGGACCCTCGGCGGGGAGGGAGAGTCCCGCTGTCATGGTTACTGTGCTCCGCCATCCTCGGGATGCTGGGCTGCTACGAGAAGGTGCGACGGAGAGGACTCTGAAGGAGCTCCTCTAGTAAATATCCAGAAGCTTCTGCAGCAAGAGATGGAGACCAGGGGAGAAAAAAAACTCACCTCTAGGACCTGCTGGACATCCACAGTGGTGATAAAGCCCTTATTTCCTTTATCAAACTTGTAGAACCTTTTCTTGTACCTGCAGATAGTGAACTAAGTTTGTTATTATCAACAAAGTCGAGTTAATAACGTGGTCTCAGAGCCCAGAAGACCCAGAAGAGTGGTAAGAGTCCTACTTACCGTTCCATCTCTGTGGGTGTGAGACTGATCTCGGAAGTGTTGGTCAGCTGCTCCCACCGGGCCTTGTAGCCCATCTCCTGGTACAGGAATTCTCTGGCAGCTTCCAGCTCTTTCTATGGGGCAGGGCGGGGGGGTGGGGGTGGGTAGAGACCAGAAACACAGCAATATGCAAGGTGCAAAAACTGACCGTTCCATAAAAAAAAAAATGCTGAATTTGTTTGGATTAACACCTTCAAGGATCATGGACCATAATTTCTTTAAACTTTAAACTTTATTTAAACCTGTTCAAATCTTATATAAACCTGTTGTGTTTCTTAATGTGTTCTACATATTAATATATTTCAATCTAAACTGTTTGCTAGTTTTGTAAGTGAGCAGTACAGAAGTATTCAGGTCAACAGAAAGACCCATCTGGGAGTTGGGGCGTGTTGAAGTCCACTGGGATATACACCCATGCTTAGAAAGAGATCTGTGCTCAGGGAAGGTTTGATTATCCCCAAGCGGTAAGCCCACTAAGGGAATCTGGGAAGGGCCTGTCCAGGGACCTGTCCAGACCTCGACTTACTGGAATCAGAAGGCATTACAGTGGCTTCAGGGAGCTACGTTGCTAATTATAGAGGGGAATTTGCCAGACAGGAAGTCCACCACAGACATGAAGGTAATAATAGGCTGCCCCCTCCACATGCATTCTCAAAGCTGTGGGCCTTTTGTTCCAAGCACAATACTGCGGACATGTAAACTGCTCTCTTAGAGCAACAATTTGTTTAAAAGACTATTAAGCGGTAAGTCTCATTACGTCCAATAGTCTCTTCCCCTGTTTCCTAGACAGCGAGCTTGTTCCAGTCAGTGTAGGGTCACCCGGCAGCGTGCTCAGTGCTTTGTACCGTCTTTCAGGGATCCCATCTCGCTGTCCCCTGTAAAGGTCCTGCTGAACGTTTGTACAGCGGTGACCTCGTTAAAAACACGGTGTACGGAGACTCTAGTCGGCGTGGGGCAGATGGCAGGAAGCCCGGCGGGCTGGCGGTACCTGCTTCTTCTGCTCATTCCAGCCAAGTTGCTTCCCCATGATGTCGACGACACGGGGCAGGGCCTGTTCGGCCGCCTGCACGTTCAGGAAGCCCAGGCGCGTGCGGCGGGCGATGACGTCAATGGCCGTGCAGGCATACTGCTGCACCGCGTAGTGGACCTGTGCGATGGAAAGGTGCCATGGCTCTTATTGTTCACCACTGACACCGTGGGGGATAAGTGCAACTTGCGGTATTTCCAGAAGTGTGCTGTGGCAGACACCTACCTCGCTCTCGATGTATGGGAACTCCGAAACGAGCCGCCTCCCCACTATGGGCCATCTCTGCCCGGTGACCCGAGCCATTTTTGCCACCTCGAAGGCCTTCCCTCCGTACGTCGAGGCCAAGTGTTTGGCAACCTGGCAACGGAGAGCGGGTGCTGCTGAAAACAGAGCCTGGCTGACTGGAGCACCGATCCGGCGCGGGGGGGGTCCTAATGCGAGCTGTCTGCCAAGCCCAATCAATAGGCCGACGCCACGGCCACAATACGCCACGTGACTGAACTTAACGAAGAGTAACCAACTTCACTTCCAATAGCTGCACTGCTTTTTCTCACAAAAGGTCAAGTGTTGTCAAAGATATCAGCATATTGACCTTTTTAGACAATCCGGAAACATCCGGATCATAGCTGAGGCTCCCTTTATGGCTCTTGTTCAACGTGGGGTTAAAACTCTCTCACGGAGATGGTGTTGTCAGCATCCCCATTCCCTGCTCCCTGTTTACATGCCAGCGCACATCCCAGAGAGCTGAGTGTGTCATGGAGGGTTGAAAATACTGATCCAATTAAGAGTCTTTTTTTTGCACTGAAATAACTTAGTAAATTTATGCCGTTGATGGCTGGGTCTGGAGGGGTGGGGGGTGGGGCACGCATGAGAAAGTTTCAGATATAAAAGTCTTGACTCACAGCCAAATTCTCTGACTGCCCCCTAAGTGGGGTTGCAAGTGTATTAAAGCCTATGTAAGGGACCAGTGAAAGGATCTATTAGATCTAATTTAGAATTTGGGTCATTGGGTTCTTTCTTGGACTGAGCTACTGTTTTATGAACCATTTGGTTTGGCTGGAAGGCTGCCCTGGACTCACCTCAACCTCCAGCCCATAGTCCTGGACCAGACGGATGTACAGGGTAGGGGTCCAATCTTTCCCACCCTCCAGCAAAAGGCCCACGGTTCTACAAGGCCCAGCCTTCAGATTGCGGGCCTTGATTGCCGCATTCAGCGTTTCCTCAGCCATGGCACGGTACGTCGTCCATTTTCCGCCTCGGGGGTGAAGACAGACAGGCTCATTATGCTCCCAGACTGTGCAGGGGCCTCTATCACATCACAGGAATTCAGCTCCAATATGTCGCCATGTAATTTTCTTCCTTACCAACGTTTACATTGATTACTCGCTAACAAAAGCAGCCATTGTGTTTCCGTGGCTGCCGTTTTTGTTCATATTTTTGTTTTCAAATGCAAGAAATTTGCATTTCTTAGCATTAAAAATGCTACAGAGCCTTCCCTACCTGCAATAGTGACCAGCCCACTGTCGCTGATATTCACGATGTGGTTGCGACAGATGGACTGAGTGTCCTTAGAGTTGGGGTCTGTTACCAGTGGACGGATCCCACTCCAGGCAGCCAGAACATCCCCTCGTCTCACTGGGTGAGTGTGGAACAGGACAAAACCATATCAGGTGTCTGTGAGTGGGGGGTGGGGCTGGGGTGGAGTTAGGGCAGGGCCATACAGCCCAGCAGAAACTTCCCATTGGCTATGAGTCACTGACTTATAGTCAATGCAACAAATCCTTGTGGAGAGAGCTCCCTGACAGACCTTCCACCGCTTCTGATCACCCACACGGAGTTCTCCATAAACACACTTTGCACAGCCCACAAATAAACTAGTTTTAAAACGGCACAGTACTGTCTCTGGAGACTCATGTTATACTGCGGTGACAACCACAGAATTCATTAAAAGATTTTGCGTATTGATTTTAATCTTGTCTGTCACTCTAAGAGACTGGCTGATATTTCTGAAGACAACAATGACAGAGCCATTACCAAAGGGCATCGCTCAGACATTTATGACCAGTGCACTGAGCTCTCACACATTTTAAACCAGGATGCACAGAAGCTGTTTGTACGTGCACCTCATTACCCCCCCCCACCCCCATCTGAACCCCTCCCACACATGCTCAGCCAGTCACAATTCTTTCATTTCACTTCTGAATGGCCAGTTTGCTCATTTACAACTCTTGAATAATAAAACCATAGTAAACCTTGGAACTCGAACACCTCTTAACTCGACCAACTCGGATGTCGAACGGGTCTGTTTGAATTTTATTCAACTTGTACCTCACCGAAATCTTAGACCCGGACCGTTTCTGCTAAAAGTCGTATGGGTTGAGACGTGTTCAACTTCACCAATTCGGACCGTGGAGAGATCCCTCGAAAAAAATGTAGCCACAACTCAACCAAAAACTCGGAACACAACAAAATAAAACAGACCTGCTAAAACTTAGATGGAGTCATGTTTCCCCTTCCAAACAATAACCCCCCCATCCATCCTCCTCTCCACCTGCCACTTCCTACGTGCCGTCAGCCCACCTCAGTACAGGTAAAGTACACGTAAATTGTCATTTATTTCATGCTTATTGCTTTTGTATGTGTCCCTTTTCATGTGGGTATTAGTTTTATATTGATTGTTAATGTTTTTTATCATTACTATAGAAACCCCAAGGACACACTTTATTGTTTATTGAATTATGTTTAATTAATTTCATTGTTGTATGTAATTTGTTTCCATTTTTGTTTGTTTGGTATGTATCTTGTAAATTGGGTAGTATCCCTTTAAGAACGTGAGTAGATTTCTTTCTCCCACGCAGCCGTACGTGAGCGAAAAAGGTTCAGGAAACTGGTGTTAGGAAAGGTGAGGACTTAGAGCCACGTGGTGTTCTGACATGATTGTACTAGCAGGAGTGGAAATGTCTAATTATTTTTGATGGAAGGAGAATATCGAATGGATGTCGTCTGAATGTCAAAATTAAACCGTTTGTTTTGAAGAAGAATTTGCAGTGGGAGGTTTTGGTTTTACTTGAGCGCAAGCACACGTCGGTAGCAGCAACATTTACGGATTAGGGACGTTGTGGAGTCTATAATTAGTTATGTAGGTAGATAGGTTTAAATAAGCGATCATTTGGGGTTGTGGAATGGATTCAATTCATTTACATTATTTCTCATGGGGAAATTCGACTTGGACCTCGATCAAATTGCAACTTGACCAGCCTTCTGGAACGAATTAAGTTTGTGTTCCAAGGTACCACTGTATTTTATTTAGGTGTGTTTTGCCCAAAGTGAGTTATAAACCTTGCACCTGTAATAATGTCCTAGAAATAACATGTGAATGTACAACAATAAAGCACTTTAAAACATGCATGAACACAATCGAACAAACCCGAGGTGAATAAGAAGCAGATACTGTAACACAGTGGCAGCTCAGCATGGCTCAGCTGGGGCCTCCCTGATGTTTAGAATGGGTGAAGCTATTTTATGTTATTTTGATGTTAATGGCAACACAGAAACCTTGAAAATACCCACTCTAAGAATTCACGGTTTCAATAAAATAAGCGGTTTTAAATATATTAGTAGAAATGTAATTTCACAGAGCAGGAGGCCATGTGCAGTGTGTACTGGCTGGGACATGTAGGGACATGCAACAGATAGGCTGTCTACCTTCGACGTCAGGGCTCAGGTAGTTGCGAATCTCCCTCAGGATGAAGTTGATGTCCTCCTCCACTGGGACAGGGTGGGCGGTGACCTCGGTCGGTGTGTCCGTTGTCCCGGCGATCGTCATCTTCTCCCAAGGCAGGAAGAAGATGACTCGGCCGTCGCTGGTGGCCGGGTCTAGGAGCCCCATGCTCTCAGGGCTGGAAGCACAAAGTGGGAGATCATTCGCTGGCCTGCCTGCCAGAGAGCTCAACTGGGCTGACCAGGGCCTAGGAAGCTCCTTTATGAGTCTAACTGACTGGCACTGTAGCACTAATTTACTCAGGTCATCTGATTAATGATGTAAATTTGTTACTCTATGGCGGTAAGCCTTGCAGATCTTTTGAGCCTAAAAGGGGTTGGTGGGTGGGTACCAATAATAGCCTGGGATGACGATGTGCACCCCCGCACTGGGCTGACAGATGTTGGGGTTGTTCTGGTTGTCCATCTTCCGCAGCGAGTCAGTGAAGGGCCCCGTGGCATTGATGACGCACTTCGCTTGCACGTCAAACTCCTGTCCTGTGTGTGAAGACATCGCGGACATGGTCACATGACCCCAGCTCGCAAAACAAAGGTGTTTGATAGACCATACAAAAAATAAACTAATAAAAAGATAAAAAATAATGCTTTCTGTGCAAATGTACGAGGGCTCAGCTGAACTTGAAGATCATAGTGGCTTACAGCTGGGCTCCATCCAGCCCTCTGCAGTGCGACATTTTCATCACGTGTGCGACTAAGAATCAATGCGTGCAAATTACAAAAAATATTCCCTCGCGTGTGTGAATTTAACTGAGCAATGGCATTATACCACTATTTGTAGTTCTTTTTATTCTCCTTATTTTGGGTGTGCCGTACTATACATTTTTATGTGCTCCAAATTTTCCTAAATTAATACTTGAAGAAGTGGCTAGCGTAAAGGCCTGGCTCCATCCCTCAAAATGCTTTTCCAGGTCCGGTTGTCAAAATGCTGTAAATCAATCAGGACACGGTGCCTCATGGTCCATGTGAAAGCCATGGGGAGGAGCCAGGGGGTGGGGTCAGGGGCAAGGCCAGGACTACAGGGAACCAAGGTGGGGAGGGGACAGTCCGGAGTTAGGCTACCTGTGAGTACATCCCTGCAGCGCGCTCCGCACACCTTCTGCTTCCCTGTCTGGCTGTCCACCCTCTTCAGTAGATGCACCACCTCTGTGTAATTGGCTGTGATGGCGCCATGTCTGGCAGCAGTGAGAGCGATGGCCAGATTCATCTGGGAGTCATTGTGTTGTCCTAAGCAAGACAGAGAGGGTCGGAATTAACACGCTTCCAGGAGTCAGGGGCAACCAGGGGGCCTGGATGCACAGAGAAAAGGGTCGGGTTTCGGGGGGGGGGGCGCAGTCATGACTGTTACAATTAATTTTGTCCCTTTATAATACAAGAAATGTTCATTCAAACAAAAAGGTGTAGTTTTTTTTAAGGAACAGAAACATTTCAAAGGGTTTCGAAAGAACTCCTTATGCACATTAAGTAAGCTGTTCTCATGTAATTTAGGACACCGCTGGCTGGAGAGTGTCCCACAAAGAAAAGCCTTTCTGAACGCTGTCTGATTTCAGCTGCCAAATAAGTCTGTGCTCTTACTCGTGGTCGAAGGGGACCTGAGTGCCGAATGAGAAACAGCCAGGGGCCCGATGGCTGGTGGGGCCCCCGCTAATGCGATCATGTGTATGTGCTGCAGGAACTGAATTAAAGGCCACTATTTAAGAATTAATTATATATGCCGGTGTACGCACAGCCAGGACCCAGAGAAACCAGTGTGACCATTAAGATTACACTGTGCCCAGGGTACAGGGCTCGCAAGTAAATTTCAGCCTTTACATAAGCCATTACTAATTTCTAATTATTATCATAAAAATATATAGAAATAATATGAGATTGTTTGTCTATTAATCAATAACAATGACAGCTGAACATAATAAACATAACGATATTACTGTTACCGATAATGTCTAATTAATAATACCACCATCATCACTGTTGTAAAATCAATATACAGAGTCTCCAGCATCAGTCTCTACAGGTTCTGGGGGGCGGAGTCTTTGGCTGTGAAGTGTGCACCCTGCCCCCCCAGCCACACACAACTGCTGACGGGGGTTGGTCAAAGAGAAAATCAAAGAATCGGAGACTATTGACTATTAAATAATTACGTTTTATTAATTTTAATTCTGCCATAAACAATGTACATTGTCAGGGACTGGAAATGTAGGTTAATTGACAATAAAAAAAGTCTAGAAATATACTTCCTTAAATTCCATAGTGATCACAGTTTTAGGCGGTAGACATTAAAACATGGCTGAAGTATAGAAAAACAGACAGATTCATAGCAGAGATACATCAAAGTCACGAAGGCAGGACTTGACGGTTGTTCTGCATTTTGACCTTCTGCCTGACAGGAGGGGGTTTTAAAGCCTAACCTCTCGCAGTGCTCGTCTTACCGTCATAGTAGACGATGGCCCCCACCAGTTTATCCCTTTTCAGCATGGGGAAGAGCTCCAGAGCCCGGGACTTGCTGAGCACATAGCTGCTCTTCAGGCAGTGGGCTCCGGCTACCAGGTCATACATCTTTATCCCAGCCCAGTAGTACGGAATCTGCCACCACCTTATGGAAACACAGACAGCCGTAAGATCTGTAATAGCAGGGCAGATTTAATCGAATCATGCATCTTGCAAGGCACAAGACTTAAACATGACTACTGTACATTCTCACAGTTCAGGCACATATACACCATTTCTTTTGTTCATAATGATCATCATTCCAACAGAGGCCTTTTTGTAATTCTACTGGACAAAGAGGGCAATTCTCATAAGCGCAGATGCATGGTGGGTGTCTGGTGCACGCAGGGGGAATGTGCGCCAGTCTGCACATGCATGCTGTGGCCAGCGAGTGTGTGTGACTGGATGGAGAACAAGCCCCCCACCGGTGGTCCCCCCGTCCGCCACCTACGTATTCTCCTCTGGCACTGGACCACAGATTTAAATATCAGAAGAAAAAGCATAAATGTCGTCGACAATTAAAAGTGACGTTCCAGACGGCCGTCGACTTTTGTGCCTCGGTGTTCTAACACAGCCTGGGGTGACATATGATCCTGGACTTACGAGTAGACAGGGAGCATGATGGGTAGAGGAGCAGACAAGTGGGGAGCTATCTGCAACAGGTTGGCACGTTCATGGAGGGCCTCCTTCACCATCATGTACTGGAAGACAGAGCACATTGGAAACGACTGGAGGCAGCGGTGGGGGGGGAGCTGACGGCTGATCGATGCCTGTTAAATTTGTGGCTGGATGGTATCTTGACGGCATCTGGAAAACACTGCAATCGATAGATCAGGCCTTAGGCCAGACCGCACCAGGCTGGCACTCCGCTTGATAATACCCATAGACGCATAGATGCTCACTGTACAGCTCCTCTCCCTGACATTCACACCATGTACCTCAGCTCTAAATCATTCTTCAAATCATTCTTCATTTAAGGCTACAGCCTACAGATGAGGTGTGTGCAAACTGTATTACACAATCTGCCCAGCACACGCCTGGCGGCGGGCAGGATTACCCAGAAGACCTTGCTTAGAGGCCACACAGATTTTCAACACGTTTTGTGGAATGTTTTAAATAACGGCTTGATACTGCCACACGTTTAAGAGACAGGGCCAGAAAATATCACCAAAGTTTGGTGACACAGAGACCCATAAAATGAAGTTCCCTTTACTTTCCAATATTCTTTAACATTTGGTAATTTTGCTATGTGTGAATGTAGTGATCAGCACCAAATACACCAGAAGTCTCTCCTGTAGTACCTTTGATATTGTCTTATTTGATTCCAGATTTTTGGTTGTCACCAGTTCTTTATTTATCGCCATTGTCATCATATGATTCACACCGATTGTTACCACCTAATCCCTGTCAGGGAGGACACTTTGAGCTGGCATAGGATTTGTAAACTTCCATTTCAATCAGGACCTGGGGCGCGTTTTCCAAAAGCTTCCGTTAGCAGCTTACATAGTTGGAACCTTTCAGTTGCATGGTTTCAATTATGTAAGCTACTAACTTAGTTAGCAGCTATGCTTTTGGAAAAGGCACCCCGGGATTCCACTTAAACACTGAATTCTTGCTGTGTGCTGATTGGTCAGTCTCCTATACATGTTACTAATGTTAACGTGAAACGGCTGGATGAGTCTTTCAATCAAGGAAACAAACCAGTTGAGGCACTGAACTATATAGCCAAGCACAGGCGCCTGTTAAATTTTAATGTAGTTTGTAAAACCTGAAGTCACTCAAAGCGTCCTCCCTGACATGGATTAGGTGGTAACCCTACTCACACCCCAGCTTGCACTGGCATTGTTACCTACTGCCAGTTGCATGATAGCCATCGGGTGACTGAGCGCCGATTAGAGGAGGGACACCAGTAACCAGCGGCTGCCCAACAGACTTAACAAAGTCACATGTTGCAGAAATAAGAAATCGCAGCTGATTCTCTCCCTCAGTGGCAAAGCCAGCTTCCTCCACAGCCAGGGCTACTCGACACTATCAGCCAATGGCACGGCACAGGCCCACACTGCGGAGGGGGCTGTAGGCCTCTCACAGTTTGCTTAAAGAAGGCTTGCAAGCTGACGTGAAGGCCTCCTTAGAAAGTAGCTCTTGTCCTCAAAGAGCAATTGTTTCCTTCTTCTCCTAATCACTGAACTTCATTATTCGAAGAATTGATATTTCAAAACTGTGAATCATTCTAAGAACAGCAATTTCTGGAACTATCCAACATAATAAGCTTGGCCCTCAAGAACTTCCAATTGTCTACTACCTGCAGCGTGATCCTATTGGTTAATAATGTCACATGTTTGCTTATTCCAGCCCAAAAACCCCATCCTTTACGGCTGCTGACAATGCAGTCCAATGTCCTGTAGCTGCAGTAATTGGCCTCCTTTGCATCCCACCTTTAAGACCCAGACAGTGTCCATATAGCTGGAGAAAACAGGCCAGGAAAAACACAGGGCTCCCGTAATGAGATGCCCCAGGAACAATGAAATATAACATAAATGGTGACATTTTAGGCTGCAGGAAAATAAGAGAAAAGCTTTTTTGGTTTCCTTGGCAACAGGCAGACAAAAAGAAGGGTGGTCTTGACGCATGCGGCGTTAAACCGAAATTCTCCAGATTCATCTCCACACCCTGCCTTCTGGCACGGAAGCCTCCCTCTACCTGCAAGTCACCGAACTTCTAGCAACTTGTGGAAATCCTTGAAAACCACTCTTGGAAAAAAATACCCCTGAGTTATATCCTGAGGAAATGTGGAGGGGGGGGTGCCGGTGACGGAGGCAAGACCTTCTTTGAAAGAAAAATGAGAGCAGGGGAGAAAATAAAGCAATATGACCAGATGGAGCAGGAATTCCACGCATCAGTGTCAGCCGCACAGGAAAAATGGAGCATTTACCTGTTCGTAATCGAGTTTCATGATGGCTTTCTGGAGGTACCTCACTCCTCCGTGGATAAGCTTGGTGCTGCGGCTGCTGGTCCCCGATGAGAAATCGCTGCGCTCCACCAGGGCCGTTTTAAGATCTGGGGGGGAGGGGGGGGCAATCGGGCCCACAGATCAGCAACAGGCTGATGTTTGGGGGCCTCACGGCACGCAGCAGAGATTGGCCCTATTACGGATCCCAGACTCCCATAATATCAGGCATAAAGACATGCATATTGCATTGAGGGACCTCATGCTGTCTTTTAAGAAAAGACTGATTATCTGCACAACAAAAGACAAAACTCCTGCAAAGGCAATATCTCAGAAATATCTCACTTCCCAAGCAGTTCCGCATTCTAGACTTTCCCAGGCTCATATGAAACAGACATGCAGGAAGCGTATGATTTAAGATTGAAATATTTATACATTATATATTAAAGCCCAACTATGCTATAAATATGCATTAAAAGTGTTAAAAGTACAGGGCAGTTCTGAAGTATTTTTCCCACGAAAAACAAATCAAACTCAAAACACACAAATAAACACGGAAATAGACCTTCAAAAACCGAACATGGGAGGCAGATCTGTGCCAGTTTTATAGGATGTATTAATTTTGTGCCATTTAATGCCACAAAATATGGCAAACAGTGTCACAGTGGCCAGGTAATTTTCCTTGATAACCTGAATGTTTTGAGTCTACGCCGATTGCGTCGTATCCGACGCAAATAAACATCAAGACAAACAAAAGCTACAGATGGTGCAGTTGTGTGGAAATTAAGACGTACTGAGGACAAATGTCCTCTCGGTAAAACCATGGACCAGTTACAGGCCAAAGAACCCAAGCCAAGCTCAAGCACAATGGAATGTCAGGTAGAATAACCAAGGCGCTCGGCCAACACCGACAGCAAGCTTACTCCGCGTGACAGCATCCAAGGCACACCCGGAGCCGGTGGCCCCTCCCCCGACGACGAGGACGTCGAACTCCTCGGTGTTCTCCAGGGCTGCCAGCTGAGCTGCTCTGGACGGCAGCTTGTCCAGGCAGGGCAGGTCTACCTGCTCCACAGCCTCCACACGTGCCAGGCGATCCTGAGCCATTAAAGCAGACAAGACCACCCCCAGGACATTAATATACAGCTCCAGGGGTCGACGAGCATTCATAAATACATATCATTACAGGGCTCTCCATATTCCGCAGGACATATTTTAAAAACCCCAAATCATGCATTATCTGGGGGGCAATAAAATGACCACAACCACCCAAATTGAAAACACAGCTACAAATGACATGCTAATTCATTTTACACCCATCATGCAGTACTTCTCATGCAGATTCATTCAAAACACCCTCCCCCCACCGTGCCGCAAGTTTGTTTATCCTGAATGACCGTCTGCACAGTTACGGCTCATAACAGTTGTATCAAACTGACGCACGCAGCTTTTACTCACACTCACAGAACAAGACACAGCATTATAAAGCAAGGAGTGAAATCAAGCTGCATGTCAAATAAATATTATTAATAAAAAAAAGATACTGTTGGATTTTTCTCCTTACAAAATGGAAATAAACATAAGTGCTCACAAGTTTATACATCAATTAACAAATTGCTAAAGAAAATAAGAGCAGGAACTGGCATGACAGGTAGATGAACGGTGGCTCCGTTAAAGGCCGGATACAAAGGCTGGATTCTACACCAAATCAGGGGACATGGAAGGTACCTGTTAAAATGTCAACAATAATGAAATCATTTAGTATTTAACATTCAGCCTGAATGATCCCCCCCCACCACATCTCCTCCAAACTGACACCCCATTAGACTTGCAAATTTATGAATGGAACCTATTAGCAATTTAAACTGTAGTCGCAAACAAGATTTAATAATTAGTGTCTGTTTCTAAGGATGTGCAAATTTAAACTGCGGGCAACTGGGACCTGGGCCGCCTCATAATCAGGTTAACAAGAATGTAAGACTGTTACAGCCAATTTCAGGCATCCGGTAATGCATTCCCCATGTGTCAGACATCCTTTGACAGACAAAGGACGAACAGACATGCAGCTGATACTGCAATGTTAGCAATGCCTGATACTGCAGTGTCAGACGTTTACACGCTGCATACATAGTTAACGTTAATTTACTGGAGATATTGCTCACCAGCTGAAGCTTCAGGTAGATGATGCATTAATAAAATAATAAACAAAAACAAAGAGGACGACAAAGGAAAACAAAGACTGACATTAATACAAAGCCCCTTTTTCATTCTGAAAGGTCAGCTCTGGACAATAGTGTCTAAAGGTATGAGATAACAAGCCATAGTTCTCTTATTATACAAGATGCACAAAACAGGATTTTCAAGCGAGGTGAACTTTTTAAATTATTATTATTTAGGTCATTTTGAAATATAAAACAGGTTTTAAAAGAATTTTCATGCTATTAGTCATTAGTGAAGCATTTTCACCAGTGAGTTTGCTTGCATGCTACTCCAAATTTATATATATATATGTGTGTGTGTGTGTGTGTGTGTGTATATATATATATATAAATAAATTTGTAATCTCTGCAGGGTGGTGTATGTGCCCCCAGGCTTGTCTGTAGAATGCATGTCTTTAAAACTGTTTGGGCATTTTTTGGCTTGTCCTTTTGGGCTGTCTTTCTGCTTAATTGAGTAGAAGATCAAACAAAATATCGCCATAGTAACCGCATTCTAACATGCTATTACACATCCATTCCTGGGGTTTCTTTCAAGTACTGATTTTAATGAAGCATTATTATTATTATTATTATTATTATTATTATTATTATTATTATTATTATAGAGAAAATGGCTTTCAATGGATCTGAATAAACTACAGAAATGGGAAATCTATTAATCTTCTGTGGTTTTCATTTGTGAAAGATTGTTCCTTATTAGCCCACTTGATCAGATCTATCTTGTCCCTAATGTTTAAAAAGAGAGCAGGAGACAGAACAAGAGAGACAGAGACATTCTAGCCTTACATTTTTAATGTTAATTTAAAGAGGTATCGGGAAAATTGCTTCCATGGCACGTAGAAATGCAATGTACACATGGAGTAAGTCCTGCTTAAATGTTCAGCATAAATTGACAAACTGTGGTAATACACTCAGTTAAATTGGGAACAGTGAATTCCACATTAACTATCCGGTGAACACGTCTGGGTGATTTTCAAGGGACTGCATTTCTGTTAAGCAGACATGCACTGACAGCGTGAGATGCTGCAAGGGTGCCACTGACATGCCAGCAGTCTGAGCCTGGACCCCTGTGATTGGCTGAGTGAACAGGAAGAGGGCAGCTGACGCATTCTTATTGGTGGATGCCCAGGCAGAATAGGCCACCATCTTCACCTCCTGATACTCTACCTGACAAGTCGGGATCCTTAACCATTTTTCTAACAGCTGCCAAACAATAAACTCATCAGACCTGCGGTTATTCATCTTCTGACTGCGCCTAAAGTAATGGCCATTTCCTCTGAGGAGAGAAAAACACACTGTATTTCTCTGAGGCTGTATGTGGTTCTCAAGGTGATTTCAAATGCTTTCCTGCAGCTTAAGATACGAGAGGAGGGCTGGGAGGGGGGGTTTAAGTGCAGTTTTTCTTAAGTCACATAAACACACAGATCTCCAGTGGCGGTTCGGCAGGATGGTTGTCATGTAGAAAAAATTAAAATTAAAGGTAAAATAACTCATCTTTTCCGGTCTAAGTGCCACAGGAGTAAATTCCAAAGTCATGACCAGACACGATCAGAAAGGCACAGACGGTAGGTACCCGGCCAGCAAAATGTTCACGTGTCAGGGTATGTAACAGGGAAAGGATTTAATGCTACATGGCTGACTTTTTGGGAGAATCTACTGTGCGAGGAACCAGCTCAGCAGAATGCTGCTCTCTTTACCAGCACCAAATTTAGATGGGTGTTTATTAAAATTATTTTTTTATCAAAATGTGCAATCTCACAACTAGAGGAGGCAGGTAAATTCAGATGGTTGAGGGATAGTGGTACAGTGAATAAGATCAACTTACAACAGTTCAACGCATGTTTAACTGTAACATATATCCTCAGACACAACTGGGTAATCAAGCAGATGGGACAATATATATCATTTTTACTTTTATACTGAGCATAAACTTCACAATATACTGGAACAGGAGAAAATGCCTATAAAAAGATAATGCACTGCTGCAGTGCAGATGGTGCATTGTACGATAGAGGCTGTTCTTCAGTGGCATTACCGTGTTGAAATAGGAGTCATATCTGTGACAGAAACAGCGATGGGGGGTGCACGACAACACGCTGGGGCCTAAAAACACAGCGAAAACCTTAACCTTTTCCCTCCCCATCTGTCTTCGCTGAACCCGCTGACACGTGCCCCACGCTGCCCTCGCCGCGTAATAATTACACAGTGAAATTCCACGATGGTGGATGCACTGACATTTCAGGCGCTCACCTGCTTCCTCCTGTACTGTGACAGCTGTGACAGACCGAAGACAGCAGCCAGAGCCCCGGTGCCGACGAGGGCCGTCCGCCGTGCTGCCTTTCGGAAAGCCATGTCGTCTTCTGTGGAGAAAAGAGGGAACCGCTCTTCTTATGAGGGAACCGCAAGAACCAGTTTCCAGAGCGCAGATAAAACAATGCAGTTATACATACAGTTATATATCAAAAATCCACCTTTCCTGACAGACAGCCAGTTAGTCTGAGCACATTTCAAACAGCATGTTCTGAATCACACATGCAAAATTATACACAAATCCATCAGATTTTTATAACTTATTATCCAGTACAAGAGCCTCAAACCTATTTCAGATAGCAAAGGGCACAAGGTAAGATCCTGAAGATCCAACGCAGGCCATACACTCATTTAAAACTGTCACTAAGGAGATGTTGCCAGCAGCAACATGACAGCCCTTGTACTGGTTTGGCTCCTCCCAACGTCAACGAACCAGTGCTTCCAGTGCGTGACCAGAAACAAGTGTAAGACGGTTGTGGAAGAAAGGGCGATATTAACACCGTTTAAACTTCTCATTGCGTAGACAGATTCAGATGCAACATAAAATCAACACACTCTATATAACCAAACAGAGAACTAGTAAAAAACTAAATCTAAGCGCAATATACCAAGATAGAGAAGATCATTTAGTAGTGCCAAGCTAACCATTTCAAAACGAAAGTTAACAACAGTAAGCCAGTAAGGGTCAGTGATACAGGTAGGGTAGCTGAGATCAGAAGCCAAGAGTCTTAAACTGTTGCTTGAAGGTTGTCGGGGACCAGAAGGAGGTGTGTAGCTCAGTGTTTCCCAGTCCAGTCCTCGGGGACCCACAGTCTTTTTTTTCAGGTTTTTGCTCTGTCCCAGCTCCCTGCCAGATCCCTGTCCAAATGGAGACCCACGTGGACTGCTTGTGGTCCTTGAGGACCAGATTGGAAAACAGTGGTGTAGCTCATTCTATGGGAGTACACAGAAGAAACCTGCTCAAACATGGAAGAACATGAAGACTCCACAATCAGAGTGGAGAATCAAACCGACTCTGGAGGCTTGTGACTCCGGTTAAGCCTTAGCATTTTTCTGTGCATGTATGCTAACGACTAGGGATGAAATGGTTACCGATTTCACTGTAAACCACGGTAAATTTTCCAACGGTTATCGTCGTTTCAAATTCTAATCATCCTGCTATGAAAAACTTTAATGTGTAATAGACTGAGACAGCGCTTCAACGGAAAACAAACTTAGAGACTTGTTTTGAAGAGAAAAAAGGCCCTTCTATTAAACCCTTACAAAAACTAACACAAGGATCAACCAACCATATTGTGGAAACATATGGAGGTCTGACACGAGACTGTAAGGCACATACATGTTGAGTAGTTTGCACAATAACTAGATACACGCAAAGACCGTACAGGGTTCATGCAAGACACAGGCAAGGGCACCCATGACAATCGGGAACACAACAAATATTAACAATAATGCAAACAGCGGCTATTTATAATTTTCCCAGCATGCACCTGAGCTGTTACTGGGTTTTGTCATATGGACAGCGCCATAATGCCAGCGCTACATGATGTTAAATACTGAGCAGTATTAACCACAGGTAGCAACAATCTCCCAGATGCAGGTGCGCAGGCGCCGCATGCAACGTGGGTTTGTTTTGTGTTGAAAACATGGCGGAGGGCAGTGACAGTGCTCGGGAATTTTTTTCAGCCATCTAGAGGACTAGTTCAGAGGTGTGGTCCTATGTTGATTTTATAAGACTGCAGAAGGAAAACTGATTGAAAATGGCACCGGTGTCTGCAGAACATGCAGAAAGAAAATATCTGCAAAAGGGGGCAACATATCTAGTTTTACAAGTTATCTTCCTGACCACCACTGTCTACTTTATAGGGAATGCAAGATAAGTTAACTTTTAGCTCAATGCATGGTGTGGGGACTTCAGAATGGGGAAAGTGTTATGATTTGTCTGTTAAACTTGGTAATAGCTTGTCAATAATGTAAACTGAATCTTTCAGTATTATCTACTCTTGTAAAAGCATTTCATGTTGTCAGTGGTGTAATGGAGCTGGCAATTTTTGCCTATGTGCTATTAAGAATGAATTCCATGTACGTTTGTATTTGCATATTCTTGACACGGGCCACTGTTTAAACCAGTTTATTTCTTTCATCTGTATGTTTTCCTACGATAAAGTATTAGGGCCACATTGAGGAAAAAAAATTCTGAGATTTCGATAATAAAGTCGTAATTTTGGGCTCCGTGTTATTTTAGATGGGAGATAATAGATTAGGGAGTTTCAGGACTGGAGTATAGAGGCTGGAAGGAACCAGAATCAGTGACAGCGGAATCCACTGTGTTTGTTTTATTATGATGCTAATGACGTTTTTTTAACATTGCTTATTGTTTTATTTTTATTCGCTGCATTATTATTATTATTATTGTTGTTGTTTTAATGTTTAAAGTGTATAGTGCTGCTAATTTTACTTGTGCTTTTCAATATAAAACTTGGTGAAATTATTTCAGTTTGTGTCAGTACTTTTGAACATTTTCAGTCCATTTTAACAACACCGCGATAATACTAATACACCTTGATAATTTTGGTTGCGATAATCGTGATATTTAATTTCATACAGTTTCATCTTCAGTAATCAGTATCAGTCTCTTATTGTGATAAAAAAAATTCAAAACGGCATGAATTTATCACTTCACAAATTTTGATATTTGATGAAAATGTGCTGTACATGTTTATTGCAGACCTCAAAAATCACTTAGATCCGGCAGTTAGTTAAACGTCGGTCGGGTTAATCTGCGCTCCGGGACAGACAGAGGATGGAAACGGCTCTCACTCCACTTCCCGCCTCTAGTTAATAAGCAGGGTGGCAGAAGTGAGATATTGTGTATTTTGGCCTTAAACTGAACAATTACAATGAATCTGCAGACCCGAAACCCCCAGCATGCCAGCGCTGCTCCAAGGGGCCATCATGTCTAACCTCGTGACGCAGCACTGTCTGGCACAGCCTGATTTATATATAGAGGTTAAAGGTTGCGCATAATAAAAGATGTGACGCCTGTTAGTGACGTCATTTAACATTCATTATGTTTCATGTTTCTGTTTAAAGGCACGTTTAGCCTTCATGCGAGTTCATTCATATCCCCTTCCTCAGTCGCGAAACGTACCCTAGGCTAAATGATAACCAGAACAAACACAAATGCAACATTTAAACTTTAGTGTATTTTCAATGAGGCTTTATAACAGCTGAAACCACATTAGTTCTAAAATCTATGCACTGAAGGGAGTTTAATTAATCTATGTTCATTCCACTGATGTTAAAACGATGATATAGGCTATTGCTGTTGGTTTAACTGATAAATAGACCTGTTTCTTTCCAAGCAATATAATATTTAAATGGGAATGTTTTACAGTATCGATTTGGTATATATACTGAGGAATCAAAGTTAGTATGAGTACAGAAGACAAAATTTTGGTATCGATCCAACTGTAATGTAGAGTGACTCGGAGGTGCGGGTAAGTGTCCCTGTAATTGTGTAGCCGGAACAATAACGGGGCAGGAAGTGATATGAGGTCCTGCCACCTGCCATTCCCATATTGCAGAAAAGCTACCGGGTGTCACTGTGCCTGGAGCAGACACGTTTAGCACAGTGACAAAGTGTTGCCTTCTCATCTCCATAGAAAGGAAAGCATTCATATCTCACCTGGCTTGGTCTCTCAGCTCAGAGAAGCCCCGCCCCAGCGGTGATTCTGGGCACAGCCAATCACAGAATAGCACACGTGCCTGAGAGCATAAAACTGGTGGGAACACTGGGGCTGCATTACTGCAGTATAAATCTGCGTGTCGGGTGAGCTTACACCAGACCTGGTACCACTCTCACCCAACGACAGGTTTGACCACATACACCATGACATCTCTGCAAACAAACTCAAACATATCCTATAATAACAATTCATTTAGACAAGGATTTATTTTATTTCCAAACCGTTAGGATGAAAGCCTTGCTTCAAACCAGCAACTGAAAAGTGTGGAGTAGGGATTTGGGAAAACTATCAATTCTTCTATGCAAATAATTATAATGAAACAATTGCGACTACTTTGGTTCATTTGCACGGTAGTATTTTCATTCTTATTTGCCCTAATATATAAAATAACACCTACTTTCTCATTGATAATTATCCCAATACTGGACTTGACCGGCGGTAATCAAAGTGTCCCCCACCGCCCTGACAGCACTTTCACGAGTTTGAGTTGGGCTCATTTATAAACTGTAGGTGAACCTACTGGATTGCATGCAGAAAAGTTTAGATGCCTTTCCACAAAAGAAGCGTAGTGAGTTATTACTAACGCTTGCAACAATTACAGCTTGTGTAACAATACTACAGTTCATGAATATTCATGAGCCTTTGACGTGGGAGTGCGCGGTCGCGGACGTGCACGCGACTCGCGTTCCCGTTCGGACTGAGGAGGTTCCGCTCAGGTCGGCCAGTGACAGGTTCTTCTTTAGCTCAGCGCCCGGTTCCTCCTGTCCCAGACATGCTAGTTATACCTCGTTAACAGCGTAATACGTATAGGTGTGTTAAAACGATGAACTGCTCTAAAGTGCAGCCGTCAGTAACACTGGTGCGCTGATATTTTAAACTTTGAAGCAGGGCTTTGGAGAGGAAAGAAAGGGCAAGAAGTTTCAATTTGCTTGATGTTTAAGCGCTCCCAAGTACGCTGTTTAACAGCCACCCAGGTTACTGTCCCTTCATACACCCTCGTGTAATAAACTATGCATCTTTTCCACATGTTGATAGGCTGAGACTTTCCACCACCACTATGCATGAGGATCCTCGGAGACACAAGGTTCAGCCCCATTCAACAGCAGCAGAAATGTATCAGAAATGCATTTTTATGAGTAATCCTAATCGTTTCTTAGCTTCGCCTTTGGGTGCCTTAATGCCCGGCATGAATGTTACACTGTGGGTTCATGAGGAACATCATCTCGTTTCACTTTGTACTGTAGTCTATATAATAAGGCTTTACATGACTAGACTTAAAATGATTTTGTACACCCGGAGCGGTCCCTCCCGACCCCGTGTCTTTCACACCCTCCGGCATCCAAGACATCTTTCTTTTTGTCAGCGGGCAAACCTTTGCCCCACCAGGAAGCACCATCTAGGCTACAATTAAACAACCTCACAAACTGTACATAGCAAGAATAAGAGAACTAGAAGTCTGCCTACTTCCGACATGCATTATTTAAAAAGTAACACCACTTACAATTTCTTCAAGAAAGAGAAACTGAATTAATTTTTGAAATGCTTTAGTGTATCACAACGCGCATGAACAGGTAGGCATAACATTTCGATATTACATTTGACATTATGACCCAGTAAAGTTGGGCTACGTACACTTAATTCGTACGATCATCTAGGAATAAACGATTAGTCGATCACACACACATACTCATAGGTACTCCATGATTAAGACACGCCAAAGTTAGGTAATCAGTTTCCGCGATGGATGCAGTTTTCTTATTTAAATGCACGCATTCTAAAAGTGATATTCGCTGACATCCACTGCAATTCCATTTCAAAGCAGTTGCACATACTGACTTACAGCTTTTATTTTTCTCGTTCAGCGCCGTAGTATTGCCAATTCCCATAAATCCATGAGATACAGTCAGATGAAAAACGGGACTAGCAGCGGTGAACGCGGAAGTGGAGTCACGTGACCCGAAGGCAGCCGGCTCGCGTTACGGAGCACGAACGCGTTCCAGCTGCGGATCAAGTTAGATGCTTTTGTTAACCGCGCTCATAAACATTTTAAACTTATAATTGACCTTTAAAGACAAACAGCATTTAGTTTAATATCGCTTTTTTTCAGTTTAACTATTTATAAGTCGTCTACACAAGTAAGTTACAAAAGTTCGTGGTTTCATCACTAGCCTATGGAAACTTAGCCCCGCTAACCACTTCCTTAAAAATGAAAACTAATGTTTACGTTGAGTATTTATAAACTATTAAGAAGCAACATTTAACCAATGAATACAAGCACCAGTCTTAAAGCACTGAATTCACATATTTACTGTTATACATACTAGTAGACGGTAGGGGGCATAACAATTAATTTTATTTAATTAGAATGGGTGTATGCAAAGAATCAGTCTGTAAAAGTAGGCCTATCTTAAAAAATGGAGAAAAAATTATTTCTGCAGCTAAAGAAGAGATCTAGTGTGATCACATGGTGCAGTAGCATCAAACTGAAACTCCATCCAACCTTAAATTAATATCCCTAATCGGCACCAGTCTGGCATTCAAAGTGCCAGGTGAGATTAATTAAAATAATTCAGGGACTCAATTACTTTTGAGCAGGAAACAGCCCCTCTCAGAACATAAGTTGGTAATCCTGCTCTGTAGGCTGGTTCGGTCATTTCCCGTTTCAAGCGGCACACCCCTGAGTGCCTAGCATAGCTTTCCATGGCTCACACTGGGTTCTACAAACTTCCTGTCAAATTTAAACTGTTTATGAGTTAATGAGATTCTTCTCTGAATAAAACAACTGACTTTCAATTCTACTGTTTATTCCTGTGGAAAAAAATACAGACATCCTAGTTCAGAATCTGTCTCAGAAGGTTAGCATTTGATTAGGACAGTAAAGAGCAACACCATATGCAAGAATATGTATTTTTAGCAGCATATACAGGACATTATACTTGTTTAGCAAACACGTTTATCCAAAGCAATGTACAACTGAGGAAGCAGGGTAAGATGGCCCTGGAGCAAGTGGGAGTTAAGGGCCCTGCTCAGGGGCCCAGTGATGACATCACTTTGCAGACCCTGGGACAATCAAGCAAGTTTTCTCACAAGCCATAAGACTATATGTCTTAGCTATCCTGTTTAGTTGCGCAAAAACATGCAATGTGAAAGAATTCGAGACATTTGATTGGGTGGCACTAGGATTGATCCCTATGTTTGTTCCTGTGGAAACCAGTATGATTGCAGAAAGTGACCTATACCTGTCTCGGCATAGAAATGGATATCCCCTTCATCAAACTAATTTACTGTTCTAATTAATTGTATAATTCAAATGCTTATTTAAGGTGAACATTAAGGAACTGTAAGCAGTTTTTTAAGTTTAAAAGTATAGTTTAAAGAATGCATACGTGGTAATGTGTATATTCTTTTGTAGGAGCTGCAATTAGTGCATTTGTTTGTACTATGGGAATATTGGGTAAGGATGATGAGAAAGTATAATGCACACTGAATATGTTATAAAGCACTAATATGCATATGTCAATGGATTATGTGGATTCATAAATGACTGCATGTATGTTGTAAAGTGGTCTGGATCTCTGGATGTTTCTATTGTTAGGAAATAGCACTTATATGGCTGTAGTCGATCACCTCAAGTTCCTTTTTAATGATTAGTAATTAAGATATGCATATAAATAGAACACTTAGCAACACAATTCTGCTACGGACAATTAACTTCCCTAATTATACTACTACTAATTGAAATAGTTAAACGGACACTAGGAATTTAAAGCTATTGTACATAAATAAATGAAACAGGGAGACACAGTGTTATATAGGTGATTACAGTTCAAAACAGAGTTTGCGAAGAAAAAAACTACACTGAATCCATTTATATGCATTTTGGTTTAACAATAAACCTTTATATTTAAAGTGAGATCATATACTGAAAGATGGTGGAATTAACTTTTTAAATTTATATGAAAATTCAAAAACCGGGAAATGTGTGAAATCTGTCCACAAATTCTATGATATAGAATTCGTATATATGGTATTCGTATAATGGTTTAATATTTGATCGTGGATAACGCATTTACCCTGATACCCTTGAATAACTTCCAGTTTTCCGGCCTTAAAATATTAAGACAGTCATCATAATACACTGTGAAATTGTTATTAATTTTAAAACTTGTGACAGTTGCTGCAGTGAATTAGGCAGTGAAATTTACTGCTCCAGGCCTGTTTTATTGGTAATTCTCTTGCTGGTTATGCATGGGTGTGTGAAGGAGAGAGAGAGAGATAGAGAGAGAGAGTGAGGGAGAGAGAGAGAGAGAGTTTTAACCATATGCTAATTGCCACTATGAGCATGGACCACTTTTACATACTGGCTGCTTGTCCCTGGTGGGTTCATTAAAAAAAAAGATGGAGATTAAACTTTTTTGGTGACTTTCTGTAAGCATGTAACCCCCCAGTTGCCCTGCCTGTCTCCTGCTAGCACACATCTCCCCCTGCATAGTACCCCTCCGCTTCAAGGAAATCCTCACTGCCATCACCTCCAGGTCATAATGATAAACCACTGACCCCAGGTCAGCTAAAGCCCCATTTTCTCACTGCAGTTCAGCAATGGCCACAGTTGGGTCTGAACAGGAACATTACCATTGACAGGCAGGCCGCCTTACACATATAATATTTGTACTTTATATTTATACTTAATATTTAGACAAATGAACATTCATACAACCTCGCTCAACAAAGTAGCATTAAATTGCTATGTGTTTCCTGAATAAAAATCAATTCACTGAAATTATAATTTCATTGTACATTGCATTCAATAAAGCAAATTTTGTGTTATGCAAATAAATAAGTGCATATTTTGTGTAGCCACATCCCCTAGAGAAATCCCTAACTATCCAGAATACTCTATTAACTTGCTATTTGTGAAACCATCTGTCATATGTTACACTAGCCATCATTTGCACACCTTCTATAAATTTTATACTGCCTGATATAGTACTAATATTTGTATAAATCAGCAATTACTCCATGCCATTAGTTATTTTTTTTACTGCATCAGTGCTTGCTGTTGCTTCTTGTAAGAATTTACTCTATTACTCTAACAAGTTTTCCTAGTCTACTGTTACATCATGCCATTCTAATATTGTGAGCCGTGAGCTACTGATATCTTTCCCACCTTCCTAAAATCTGTATTGTCCACGACTATCTAGTTTCTTACCAATTTATACCGTAGCAGTGATATGGAAAAAATAGCACGTTATTCTGTTGATTCTAGCACATAACCCCGGAGGATAAAAGGAAAGAAAACAGAAACTTGCTTAATTATATTTTCTGATAACTTTTCTAAGCGTAGCAGTAGGTCAACTTCGCGCCCACAATGGACCGCGATAACGTTTTTTTAATCAAGTCTGGCATTAAGCTATTGTGGCAAAAGTTTCGGCTTAAAAATAACCGCACGTATTTCTTTGTGTTTTTGACGAGCTATTAAATAACAGGCGCAAACCGATCACTTTTAAGATCACTTTGTAGTGTAATAATAACGGAGGAGAAGAAAAGGCTTGGTGTGGTTATTTTAGGGGTCATTGCCGGACTCCTTTGCGTCACGGACCATTCTGCGCTCCGCCGATTTCCCTCGAGGTTCCTCCGCTACAATCGCCGCTGCTCCGCAGCTAACGACCCCCACCCTCTGCCTAGCCTTGTCTGCTATGAAAACACAATCGCCTGGGAAAACGATGGCGGTCACGTAAATAGGGTGAGGACACACCCACCTGTCTAAGAAATCTAAATATGGAAACATGTGACTTATTTTGTAGAAGAATGACGTGCCATGAACTGTGCTTGGACAACCGGAACACTTCAAAGATAGGTAGGTGATCCTACCAGAATGAAAAGACTATACTTTTCTATTCCGATTTATGTGATAGATAGATAGATAGATAGATAGATAGATAGATAGATAGATAGATAGATCGCTTTATTAAAAGTGGTGGAAATAAATTTCTTTTTAAATACACTTGAGCTTGAGCAATAACTTCGCGTAATCTTTACATCACCCGTGTAAGAAACTGAACGTGTAATAAAATGCATATAGCCGGGCTTTACACTTGCACCATTTTAGAAGCATCGGTTTCACTTTACTTAATCTTCACTGATCTATTGTTCGTGCAGGTAGGCATTTGTAGCTGTAGATTAGAACTTCACAGGACTGTATAGCGGTCCCTTCCAATGCAAAGCGAAAACGAACGGCTCACGGCCACGACTCCGCTATAAAAGAGATTGGTGCCAGTCAGTGACGACGCAGATGACGTTTGCATTTACACACATGGGCTGGGGTAGCCAGAGCTCACATAAACAAAGGCACCTAGGCAGGAGAGCTTAGTGCCTGCTCACGTCGCGGAGCTGTGCGAAAGCCTGTCTTACTCTGTGACTTATTACAATCGCTCTTGGTTTGGGGTTTATCTGCGCATGACCTGGAGATCCAAGAATACAGCTAACCTGTATGGATAAGCAACAACGATTCTCCTAATGAAAGTATAAGGTAGTCCTGGAATTCATTTTTTTAATATATTACAGTATTTATGGTTTTCTGTTTGAACCCGCAATTTTCAGCATCAGTTTCTCATTAAATGTGAGTTTCGCGTAGGCATTGGTGCGTGGTTATATTTTTTGATTAGCCGTCAAATATTGCTGGAAAGGATTTTGTTTTGCAACTTTTGAAGTATATGTAATCACATTATAGTACAGTTATGTTAGAATTCGCTTACACTTCACTGAAATACATCTGTGATTCCTCTTAATGATACTTGTCAAAGATGGACTATAATGTCTATATACTGCAGAAGGTGTTAGTAATGAGCACGTTAATCTACCTGTTGATGTTTTGGCACACAACCTTTTTCTAATTGATTTAAGGTTATTCTTGGTTAGAAGAGTTTTATGCACAGTGTTTTAGTATATTAACAGCAGCAGTTGTATAACAGGGGTGGACTGTTAACAAAAAACACGGGAAGTTGCGCTTTCTTTGAAAAATCTTTTCTACTGGTGGAAATCAATCTCGACCGACCATTTCGAATATTAAATACTCGTCACAGTGCATGCAACAGTGGTGCACGAGTTGGTGGAATTCACGCGGATAAGACGTGAATTAAATATATGTTCTCTTTCATTCTAGTACAGAAGGAAAGCCGTGCTATCTCGAAATTTGACTCAAACAGCACAAACGACATCTAACATTGTCCACTTCTAGTCTCATCGTTCGCCTGAAGGTACAGATACTTATGTGACGTTATTTGTGTTTGTCCGATAAACAGACCATAGTTTTATTGGTTAAATATTACAATGCAAAGTATTCTGATTGTCAAGTTTAGCAGCTGTTTCTTCTGTGAGAGAAATTTGTATGTCTCTTGATCGCGAGGGTTTTCTCAGGGCATTCCACTTTTCCTCCACAGTCCTAACTTGTGCCATTTAGGCCAGTTGTTGTATTTTAATTGTCTAAGCAGGTGGTTGTGTTTGTTTATATATTTGAACCCTGTGTTGAACTGATATCCCGTTCACGTTATACGTCGCATGGTGCCCTGTGCCTTTTCGGCAAGGCTTGCAGTGAATCTGCTTTGGGTAAGCGATGGCTGTAAATGTATATATTTGGTAACAATTTTACGTTTTTTTCCACAGCCATGCCCTGCGTTCAGGCTCAATATGGGTCATCACCTCAAGGAGCAAGTCCCGCTTCCCAAAACTACAGCTACCACACCGCTGGAGAATACAACTGCGACTTCCTGACGCCCGAATTCGTCAAGTTTAGTATGGACCTGACTAACACTGAAATCGCGGCCACGACGTCTCTTCCTAGCTTCAGTACCTTCATGGATAACTACAACGCTGGGTACGACGTCAAGCCTCCATGTCTGTACCAAATGCCGCACTCCGGGGAACAGTCACCCATTAAAGTGGAAGATGTTCAGATGCACGGTTACCATCAGCAGAATCACCTGCCGTCGCACCCGGAGGAGGTGATGCCTCATTCGGGATCGATGTTTTACAAGCCTTCCTCGCCCCACACTCCAACGACGACAAACTTCCAGGTTCAGCCGAACCACTTGTGGGACGATTCTCCCTCCCTTCATAGTTTCCACCAGAACTATGTGGCGACTACCCACATGATAGATCAGCGCAAGACCCCGGTGTCGCGACTCTCGCTGTTCTCCTTTAAACAGTCTCCGCCCGGCACCCCGGTGCCGAGCTGCCAAATGAGATTCGACGGTCCCCTCCACTTGTCTGTGAGCCCCGACGCCTCAATGGCTCACCGTGCCTTAGAGAGCCAAAACTTTGCTGTTCCCGGCGCTATCAGGAAACAGGCTGGGCTGGGCTTTCCTCATTCTGTTCAACTTGGCCATGGGCACCATTTGATGGACAGGCAGATGCCCTCGCCGCCGCCTAGGGGATCACCGGCCCACGAGGGTCTCTGCGCTGTTTGCGGGGACAACGCCGCTTGCCAGCATTATGGAGTGCGCACTTGCGAAGGCTGCAAAGGATTTTTTAAGGTGGGCTCGTACTCACTAATTAACAATCTCTTTACTATTTCTTTACTAGCCGCAAATGTGCGCGGTAAACATTCAGTGAATTAAGAATTAATGCAAACTCTCTTTATCCTATCCAAAGTCGGATACAAGTGTTACTGGTGTTACTCAAGTGTTATTGAACACTGTACCCTTCAAGAATATCATGGATATTAAACGGATATGTTTGTATGGTTCAACTGAAGTTTGTATTTAGTAGCCAGTTCCTACTACCCTGTCTGCAGCATAAATTGGTTTGGATACACAATCGTGTTCGTCTAACCAAGCGGAACAGAACTCCCAGTAGTAAAATTAAGTGGTCCCTTTATTTCCCTGTTCTGATTGAATAATCCTTTCCCTTAAAGTGGAGAGGGTCTCCAAGGGACGTAAAATATGAATGCCCACGGATTTGTATTTACTGAACGTCTCCTGCTCCGTCTCCTTGCATATAAAACACGGCTATAAATTGGAGGGCTAGCTGTGGCGTTAACACCATCAATTTTCTTTTATTATTGTCCTGTAAAGCCGCAGACGTGGGCCTTTCTCTCTGTATGCCTCTTATATAATACAATTTTCCGTGTGCACGTCTTTACGCATTGAATAACGGCAGTGTCTCGTCTTGGTTGCAGCGCACTGTTCAGAAAAATGCTAAGTACGTGTGTCTGGCAAATAAAAACTGCCCCGTTGACAAACGCCGAAGAAACAGATGCCAGTATTGTCGCTTCCAGAAGTGCCTTGTTGTAGGAATGGTGAAAGAAGGTAAGATCTAAAAACGTTCAGCTCACTGTCACAGATTTCAAAGACAAATGGGTGTTGGATGATGTCTGTGTCTATGTATTTTTATAGCTGATTTATTTATTATGTATTTTTTTCAGTCGTTCGGACGGCAAGTCTTAAGGGGCGAAGAGGCCGCCTACCCTCCAAACCGAAGCCCCCACCCGAGCCTTCGCCACCTTTACCGCAAATCAGTCTTATTAGTGCTCTGGTAAGAGCTCACGTGGATTCGAACCCCTCCATGTCCGGACTGGATTATTCCAAAGTAAGTCAGATTCCCGAAAAAGGAAAACCGACCACGCAGACCTCATTACGCTGCGCAAAATTTAACGTAGTTACGCAGATTTACGTTAAAAGGATGAAATACAGAGAAATACAAGAAAACAGCTATACGTGCGTCTGCAGTTTGATTTCAGTATTACAAACAACAAAAACAGCATTTTACCTCCTTCGTAACAAGTCATGGAAATTATACTTGTTGTAAATGTCAGCGTCTTATTCTCAGTATGCATTTGGTTAATAAATTGCCTTATGACACAGAACGCAATAATGGGTGGGGGAGCCCTTAATTGTTACATATATAAATTCTAGTTTCAGGCCAATGCCGACTACCAAATTACCGGAGATGACACGCGACACGTTCAGCAGTTCTACGATCTTCTGACGGGCTCCATGGAGATTATCCGAGGTTGGGCAGAGAAGATCCCGGGATTCCCTGATCTCCCCAAGCAGGATCAAGACCTCCTTTTTGAGTCAGCATTCCTGGAACTCTTTGTCTTGCGACTAGCGTACAGGTACGCAATTATCAGCTGGCTTTCCACCATAATAAGTATCAACTCATTTTAAGCTCCGTTAACTTAGGTTTTATTAGCTCTCCAATAATTAGTCGGCTATTTAAACCAACATTTATCATTCGATAGGTAATTAACAGCTACCTATTTATTGCAGGTCCAACCCGATGGAAGGAAAACTCATTTTTTGTAGCGGGGTGGTTTTGCACAGACTCCAGTGTGTACGAGGATTTGGCGAATGGATAGACTCGATAGTGGAGTTCTCCTCCAACCTTTTGAGTATGAACATCGACCTTTCTGCATTTTCTTGTATAGCGGCCCTGGCTATGGTGACAGGTGAGAAAAACGTGCTTATTTTAATAGTATTAGTTTGATCCTCGTCTTAGCGCCATTTTCACCGTGCATGTCTATTTGCTTGATGAACAAATATCCCAATGTTTATACTTTTTTATTAATATTGCAATTACAGAGAGGCATGGGCTGAAGGAACCCAAGAGAGTGGAAGAACTTCAGAACAAGATTGTAAATTGTCTGAAGGAACAAGTGACATTTAATGGTGGCAGTGTGAATCGTCCCAGTTACCTATCGAAACTTCTGGGGAAACTGCCTGAACTTCGAACGCTGTGCACGCAAGGCCTTCAACGTATCTTCTACTTGAAACTTGAAGACTTGGTTCCACCACCGGCAATAATTGATAAGCTCTTTCTAGACACGTTACCATTCTGAACACTGGGCAAGTGACATTTTCACGCGGTCTCCCTCTGTGTTAGGAGTATCTGAGCTCAGCACTACTGAATGGAAATGTAAACACGAAAACATGTAAAACATTACATTCTGGTAATGTATCAGTTAAAATAAGCATGATATCAGCGAAATGGAAAATGGAAGGAAAATGTGCAATTAGCCTATTTATTTACCGCTTTACGTCTTTGGGGAAAAGTATTTACGAAGACTATTTCACTGGGACTGTTGTCAACTGAAGTGAACATTTTCATGCAATCACATACTTTATTATTAAGTAAAATATTTACTGTATAGACACATGCTATAGTGTAATATATTCGGTTTATACAAAAGTAGGCTATATAATGAATTAACGCCATGCGTCAAACGCGTCAGTTTATAAGAAGTGTTTTATCGTAAATGGCAAGATTAAGCTTAGCTTTTATACTTCGTGCCTATGTGTTTTTGTCAGGATTACAGAAGACTGAGATTATTTTAAAACAGAAAGCATGTTGTAGGATTTATACAGACCCATCGCTATCGAGGTTAAGTCTTTATTCGTTATATTCTGGACACTATGAGGTCTGACGCATAGTGCTGGGGCAACGTTATGTGTGACGATGTAACTCGTTTATATAGGTAAAAGGGTCACGGTGTTTGTATATTTGTCCAACATTCCTTGTTTGTATGTGTCGTATGTACTGTTGCTGTTGCATATAAAAGTTTTTATATTCATTCTTTTGTTGTCAAGTGCTACATTTTGCATGCTTACAGTGAAAAACCTAGATAATCACGGTTGGCTCGAAACTTTTGAACATTGTTTTGTCGTTCAGAAAAGACAAATCAGATGTAACACCGTACTATTTTGCAAATAAGCACATTTTAAATGTACATTTCATATATCTAAAAATGTTTACAAATAAAATTATTACATTATATAATTATGATTGTTTTTAACAATGTTTCCATTGCAAATAAGTCGAAAGCTGTAGGCTGAATGACACAATTAAACAAATACATTTTAAATACGTTTTCTTTTCGTCCTTACGAATTCGCCACTAAATAATCGATACGATGTTAACGTACTACTGCCATACGCTTCTTTGTAGTATACTTAGGAAATATCATAATATATACTGCCTTAGGAGATAATGCTAAGAATATTAATAAACCGACTATTGCGAACAACTGAAAATATATGCAAAAGCTGAATACTTATGATTAGTAAGTAATTCCTGCTTGTTATATAAGACAGTAAACCAAAACTGTAAATTTGTACAACTTCGGCCTTAAATTTCATATAGGCCTACAATATGTTGAATTTACTGAAACAGAATAACGTTTATACAAAGCATACTCGTTTATACACATTATGATTATGATTATACACATAACACAAGCAATTTAGATATGTGACGTTAACACGTTTATGTGCTAAAATGTAAATTACTAGCAGGTATATTTTACTTGTATTAATTTGTTTTTATTAATTAATTATTTTACATTTATGCGATTTCCAACAATAACTACCAAAAGAATTTGGGTTGTCCAACGTCACAAGAACTAGGTGAAATAATCCTAGATATTCTTCTAAAACTGGTTATTATAGAGTTAAAAATACACAGGATCGTCATTTAGATCATTTTTCTTGCGATGCTAAAAATATTATAAACGAATACATAGAATAATATTTCGGTCCAAGGAGAGTAATTCCTTATTTTTGATAAAAACTATGTTTTACTTGACTGCGTACAAATGAAGATGTGGTTTATTTTTGAAAAATAAGTTTCGTAATTTAATTTGGGAAAATCGCATTTAGGGAACGTTTATGGACACATATAAAATTAGGCTTAAACATTGCAGTGTAACATAGCCTACATTATATTTTGTGGTATGTTTTACGGTTCTGTATTTGTTTTGGACGATTTTCAACCTTTCAAATGTTCATCCATATATTTTGCGCGAAAATGAATTAATTTTTCACAATGAAATATCTCCCTCTAAAGACCGATAGTAGTATTTCAAAGGATAAACATAAGGACGTGCGTTTATAAGGTATTTCAGACTGACGCCAACGATTCCAAAGGACCCAGTAAGTTAGGTATAGGTATACTTGATTTGTCTCCAGAAAGATGTCTTTTTCTGTAGCAGTTTAGCATACAATAGGCTTAATGACTCCACAACAAATACAGCGTTTTAAAATGCACCGATGTTTTATAAGGTTAATGAGCATAAGACAAACGAAAATGAATGAATGAAATTCTTCTGACAGTGCCTGACTTCTTTCACCGTAGTCCCTTCTCATGTACACTGAGAAAACTTATCTCCTTAGAAATGCATTGCTTTATAACTGAATCTACATTAATCCAATTTCTGTAAATATTGCTTCAGTACTTAATCACATGTTTAAAAAGCTATCAGGTGCTAGAAAATACGCTTAGCCAACTGATATTCAGCTCATACTTAACTAAATATTTGGGCAAATTAAACCAATTATTTTTGGATTTTTTTTTCCATGGATACGAAAGACTAGGAGAGCAAATAAACGAGTGAGATCTTATATGATTAATAATTATTACCAACTGATTCATCAGTTCATCATCTGAAGAGAAAAGGTACTGTGAAATTGTTGCACAGGGGGATAAGGCAGTCTGAGATGGTGTGTCGCTGTGCAAAGAATGACTTCGGCGGTTTTATTCCTTACTTGTCAATCACAGAGGGAAAATGTCAAATAATTCACGAGACGCTGGGTTTCTTTCTCCTTTTTACTCGAAGGGAAAACACCGGGTCATTTCAACACCACGTTATTATGAGGTCTGTGTGAACTTTGGCATCGGTTTTAATGAGGAACGGGGAATAAAAATACAATGGTTTAACCAACTCCCATCATTTCTTATTTCGATTAAACTGTATGTTACAGGGATAGCGATGGGAAAGAAACCAATAAATTCAAATAAGTTAATATTATATGAAGTGAACGCAATAAATCAAGTCCAAATCAAAAATCGTTAAGGTCTGTCACTTTTACTGCTCGAACTTCCGAAAGTATTAATTAGTTTCATACACATATGCGTTAACATGCAAACATAATAACAGATATATTAGGCGTGTTCCATTTTGCTACAATTATACATTTATTTACAATTCTCAGATATTGAATTGTAATACTTAATAATTAATACGACAAGTACGAATGTAATAATTTAGCTGTTCCGACTCTTATAATCTGACAAATATAAATCTTAAAATTTTATAATACACGGCTCGATATAGGTGGCTAGGCACTCCATAGCACCGTAAAACGCTCATATAATGAACAAAATAGTGTCTGCGATTCGTGAAAAAAATGAAGCACAAATTCACCTGTCAAAATAATGAATACCCAATGATTAAACATCGTTTAGTGTTGTAAACAATCGCCTTCTATTTATTATTGAGGTACTGTGCCTGGAATATTTTAACGTTTTCAAAGTGTATCATAAGATTGTTACGACCGTATACTTTAATGCATTAAACCGCTGTTGAAATGGATTGTTTGAGAAACTGCTGTGCTTGCGTTAGCTAAGTTTCAGGTCTGGCCAAAAAAACACATGCAGTAACGATAATTAAAACAGAAGATTAACTACAACCGTAATAATATACCGGAAATTTAATCACAGCTGTATGTAATAAGAGATCGTTCCTTAGAAACCCGACGAACTGTGACGTATGGCCTAGGTATAGGGTACCTGAGAGAAATTATGTCTACCTAAAAACCTCCGTCATGGAAAGAAGTTTATTTAGGCTACTAAAATGATGAAGCAGGCTAAAGAAAAACTTCCTAAAAAAATCTTTTTCCCTAATCCATGCGGTTTGTATACCATGTTAAAGTTCTCATTTTCTGTATGTCGTATAATGACGAAAAGCTTGATAGGGCTGAACGCAAGAGGTAACCTTTAATGAATGAATGGCCGGTTACAGTCGTTTTCTTCAGCACTTGAAAGTCTGTTGGCCACTATACCTCTTTAATGGTCGGAATTTCACCAGCTATCCGGGACACACACGAATGGACAATTCCTGGGGCTGGCTGTCGGTTTCTTACTCTGGAGCGAAGTCCCTCATTCACCTGCTAGCGCACATAGATAATGACCACAGCAGCGCTATGCGGGGCAGCTGTGGAGTTGAGAGACTCGCTTTCTTTCGGGGGCAGCCAAATTGCTCTCCGTGGTGCTGAACCACTGCCGTTTCTGCGCCTGCCTCTAAAATGGTCCCAAACTATCAGCTGTTCCTGGTTCTGAAGCTGTCCATATTGATAAGCAATTCAAACCTATGAGTTCATTTTGGTGGTGGAATACTTCTGACCAATGAGCTCCTCGTGGTCCAGAATTATATCAGGCGTCTGGTTTGCCTGTAATAATTCATAGCTTAACTGTTAGCCTGGCCAGGGAACGCGCAGTAGTCAAATTACCACATAATACAGGGAAAATAAGTAATTGCTTTAATACGAATATAAGGTACACATCAAGCAGTGTCTTTCTACATTCCCTACGCTGATTTTGTTTAAAATTAGACTAAAAATCTTTTGAACATAGCTAATCTTAAAGGTTTTTTAATATACATTTTAAGAATCAAAATATTATTACTCGTTAAAAATGTAAAAATAGTCACATTCAATCATTAATTTATATAAAAAACTGGATTCTTTTTCATTCCCCTTAGGAAATACTGCAGTAATTGCTAGAAAAAATGGTCACTATAAACTGAATTAAGTTCAGTTTAGCAGTTGTTTCTACAGACACTATAATCGCAAAAAGGCACAAATTGGCTCTAAATACAAATGTTCTTCTTACATGAAATGATTTTGACAAATGACGTTTGCACTGAACGTCCTCAAGAAAGAGATCTAGTGGCGCGTGTCTGTGGGCTGCTCCCGCGCATCACCGTCACCAGCTGGCAGCGCATCGCGCAACATCGTTACACGCCTGCGGCACTCACGCGGGAATCACTCCGTTAACGCGCCCACGTCAGCGCGCACCCGCGGGAACACCGAGTCTGCTGGGAGATCACTAAACGGCCATGTGTCACAGGTAGCAAGCCCAGAGCTGTCAGAACATTTACCGCGCACGCATTCCGCTGTGCCACCGCGCAGCACACATCTCGTCAGGGATCGGCAGGTCCTCCACAATAATGAAGTATTTTAGAAACGCGGCAGGTGTCATATAAATTTGGACACATTTAAGCTAGAGACTTAAGATTTAAATTAAATTTATCAGGAATTACAAATGAAATGCAAAAGCAGGCACTGAGATACCACTGTGTTGTTTGTTGTCTGATAATTATGAGGAATTTCAATATTAAATATTTGTTGGCATCCACAATGCCCTTTTAAAAGCACTCCATCTGGGTCCATGAAAGCAGAGAGCATGCTGACAGGCAGGACTTTGCAGGGCCGCCCCTGAGAGACCTTCAGACGCCTTGTTGCGTGTCTTCCCTGGCCACTCTCATGGAGGGCTCTCTAGTTGACAGCAGGGAAGAAAAGTGGCAGAAAAGGCCACGCCGGTGGCTTCCGTGGTGGCGGTGAAGGGGGTGAGCAAACTCACTCACAGTGTGCTATCCAGTAAGAGCTTCAGCGGATGGTGTGGGGGTGGCTGGGATGGGGGGGGCTGTCATTACAGCAGCGAGCAGCCAATCCTACGAGGCGGCACATGGCCACCGCAAAGCTTTTAGCAGTAAAAAGTCAGCGTACTTACAATGAATGTTGCACAAAATGTTATACTAAAGGTGGGGGGGGGGGTATAAGAAAAAGAAGAATGCATTTTCCTAACCATAGTTTTCTCCAAGATGGAATTTCTGGACTCTTCCTTAAAAACACTCTGGGAGTTCGGCTACATCTTACTCAGGATGTGGAATCATAGGGCCTGAGGCTGTGCGATGGCAGAACCAAAGGCATTTCTTCCAGTGGTGTTCTGTATCCTGCTGGGCTCTTTACTATGGTGCCATTTGGGCAGATGTACAGTCATGTGACTCACGAACCTAGAGGGAAAAAGAAAAAAAAACAAGACTCCTTGGGCTGTGAAAGAAGGCTGCTAAACAACAAAAATAATAGCAAAGCTATTTTTAAATAATCAGAAAATAAGAATATCAATATGTCATGGTGTAAATGTATTGCATGTGTCTGGTCTGCAGGGTACAGCAACCTTTCAGCAAGTGTGACACTTGACTTTAGTTCACAGTGAGTCCAAAGGTATCCAGACAGGCAGGATGATGTTCTTGGCAAAGAAAAAATAGATACAACCATATTGCCTTGCGATGTGTGTGTGTGTGTGTTTCCTGTGATGGACTGGTATTCCATTCAGAGTGTTCATCGGCCTTGTGCTCTATGCTGCCTGAGATGGATGGATGGACGTCAGGATCATCTATTCTGTCCCATGTGTTTTGACCTCATTTGGTCAGCAGGTGTTGCTGGCCATCCGGTTTTCCCCCTTTCTCCTGTAGCCCCTCAGTCCCTAGTATGTTTCCCTACTCCCTGGGCCACCATGTGGCTTAACAGGCTGAGTGGTTAGCCATCATCCTGACTCCTTATTGTTGTGGGTTTGAGGCTGGCTAGTTTTTTTTTGTTTAACATTTGTTATTTTTTGTTCTCTTGTTGTAATATGTGTATGTATTCCGGTTACAGTCTCTTGTGTTTGCTCCCTTGTTGTGTTTTGTTCCATTTCCCTTGGTGTTTGAACCTGCTGTATCTGTTAATTGACGTCACCTGCTCCTTGTTGCCCCTAGTTCTTTGTAGCCCACACCCGCCCTTTGTTAGTCCTTGCTATGTGTGCATTTAAGCGCCTGCCTTTGTTCTTTTCCTCAGTCAGTTGTTATAGTTGTTACTGTGTGTCTGTAGCTGTGGGTTTTTTCCCCTGGATCTACTCCCAGTTTTTGCTCTGTTCCCTACTGTGTTACTTTGTATGTGTTTTTGTTTTAAATTAGTTCTTATTTATTCCCTTTTGGTTCTTGACCCCTCATAGTCCCATTACTTTGTGATTTTCCCCTTTTGTATTGTTTTGGTTAATAAACCCTGTTTTGTTGTGAGCTCCTCTGTGGATCATCCCTCTTTTCTCTCCCTTGGCATTGCTATGCCATAACAATAGATGGATGGATTGAAAAAACACAGATAAATGCTGCCAGGTTTAAATGTAACAAATGATTGTCAAAATAAGGTTTTTTCCAGCAATCACGGTTTCTTATGACAATGTCCTTGAATCGCCATGGATTCCTTTACACAGAGCCCTTTCAGTTCCTGGGCTGCAGCTGGAATCTGTTCAACTTGCCGTCTACAAGTGTTGAATAACTGAACCCAAGAAACAAACAGTAAGCCCCCCCCCAACTAAGAGCATTCCCCCACGACTGAGGGTGGCCTGCAGGGCTGAGGTTAATGAGTTGAAAAAGGTCCCTTTAAATGAGATCGACTGGTTCTGAGACCTGGTCAGATCAGTCATAAATATTTACTCCGTACACAGCACGTTGGGTAGCCTGTTATTTCCCATCGATTGCTGAACATTCCCCTTGGGTTGTTTGTGCCAGCATTCTCCATCCACACTTTATTTGTCTGAACTTCAACCCATACAGGGTCTCAATTGTTCGGTTAACAAGAAATTATCACCATCATAATCGACAATGGACATGACACGCATGTATCATATTTATGAGAATGGATACAGATTTATGAAGACAGCTGTTAAATCCATGACCGATGGGAGCATTTTAATGTATACCTGATGATCATCTGCTCTTGAGTACCATGTTACTCAGTTTCGAGAATTTGGTGCATTGTTAATGTCTCTTCTACATTTGACCACTGAAACCTAACTTTTACAGAGACAAATACACAAATTTCCTGTTCACATCTGCTTTATTTTTAGTGATAAACCCTGCTTTTACATACATAGGAAAAAAAATGTTACAGGAAAACAAAACAAAGAAGAGGGGGCAGGGTAGTGAGAGGGGAAAAACATTCTGACGTAGCATTATTCAGAAGTTCAAGCAGAAAACTGATTATGAGGACTGGAGAGCCTCCAGTCAATCGCAGGATAAACGCTAATAAAGCACATGTAGAAGCAGCCAGGCCACTTTCATAACAGCACGGGGCGAAATTACATCAATGCTCTCTGTTTGCCACCAGGTTCCCGAGCAGCTGTACTCAAGTACAGATCAAATCAAGTCAGGATTAAAAAGTAAAAGAGCATGGTTCGAGGTAATCTGTCCCTTAGGAGCTGTGCTTAGATTCATCAAACAGAGCTTACAAGCGGCGTAGCGTGGCGTGCCTGCAAGCTTTCAGGCCTGCATGGCAGTGGCGGCCTGCGCGGCTGTGCGGCACATCTCATTAGACGATTTTGCAGGGTGTGTGATAAACCTGGTTATGTGTTTTGCTCTTTATCCTGGACAGAGGTGAATTTTGGGTGGGGGTTACATGGCTGGCGACTGAGGCCTGGGGGGTTGGGTGGGCTGCACTTATAATATGTACATATTATGACATAACATAACATAATATTAGACATAACATTGTCTGTAACACACAATGTTAGGACGACTCAGGTCAGGACGGATGATAACATCTCATAGAAAACTGGTGTCGCTGAAGCACCCCCCCCCCCACAAACCACTTTATTAATTTGATTATTAATAACAATGATCCTCTTCTACAGAAGATGGTTGTTGTAAGCCATTGTTTGTTTCATACTTAATGAGGGAATGGCCTGTATGGAGTTTTCAGGTGCTTATAAACTACCGTGTTACACATAGAAGCTAATATGTTACCCAGTAAAATTAATGTACAATGAAGCTACTGTGTTACAGATGAAAGCGAATGTGTTACATTTATTTTCCACACAGCAAATCAGGGAAACATTTTCTAACTTATGTATCCTATATATATCTAAAATGCATAATTTTATTAAAACATATGAAAGGGAAGAAGGAGTAAAGTTAAGGTAAAATATTTATGTTCGTTCACGGCTCAGAAAGGCCATGAAATAGCCCTTCCCATGGTCGCAGTTGGTGTTATTTGCCAGCTTTCCTTTGATTGGTTGAGCTGGCTTGTGTGTCGCCCGGCAAGGCTACCACAGGTCACAGGCTGGTGCAGTGGACCATGAAGGAAACAAATAGAAAAAGGCACCTTCTGCCCCCCCCACCCCCTCCCCCCAACTTTTACTGTTGTGTTGCTGAAGGTTAGACAGACCCCAGTGACAAAAACCAGGCCAACTGAGGGAGACTGAGAGAGCGATTGGGATTATCACAGGAAAGCCTCAAACAGATGGCAGGAATCACCTCAGACCTCAAAGAGGCAGGCGAGAGGTCAGGCTACTGTGTCACTGCCCATAGGCAGCACACAGGGAACTGGTGGGCTGCTTTACTTGGTGCACGTTGCTAAGGGGACCTTCTAATTAGGGGAGGGAATGATTCTGACACATGGGATGTGCGGGATCAATATTTTGCACAGTATCCAGAGATGTGTGATGGCTTGACAATGGAGATGCTTGTAAGTACTTTACCCAGAGAGGCAGCGGTAGACCTGAGACAGACAGCAGAGCAGGAAGCTACCAGGAATTCTGGGGAAATGTATCTGCAGATCTTTTGCACCTCTTCTTATATTCATTCAGTGTTTTTAAGAAGAAAAGCACCTGTGTGAAGTTCAGCAACATTAAAAGACTTTCAAAACTATCCTTAATTTAAATGATTACAGTCACCTGACTCCCCCAGACATTCCCACAGTACAAGGGTATAGAAAGGGGGAAAGAGAATAAAATATTTTTGGGAGTAAAACTGTAAGGAGACACAGTTTCTCCCTCTTTGTGTGCGGTTTGACTGGAGCTTTATTGTCACATATCCCAAGGTCAAAGGTCATGGGTTCTTTAACTAAATTCCTGTGAAATTCAATTGCGGTCATTCTTCAGAGGTGCATAATGCAGAGTATTTGTTCTGATCAAATTATATCCAAAAATACATTGTTTACACCACTTATTCTATAATACGGATGAAAATATATATTTTTGCTTCTACCTCTTATTTTATAAATGCATCATTATAGCAAAACATTTTAATCCAATTCAATAGTCATATACTTATAATTTGTCACTGATAAATATATATTTTAGCATCTAATATGTCTGTACTGTATGTGTTGCAGTACATAGAATGGCATTTTATATTTCTTGGAATTAAATTTGAAAAGGTCAAAGCTTTCTTCAAAAATTAAGATCAATCAAATCCGAGATGGCTTTACAAGCGTCCCTGTTCTCCATAATTAAAAAATAAAAAAAAACAAGTCAGCAGACTGGCATCTCCACTGCAGATCTTGCCAGTGTATTGCATATTAAAAGTTAGCCTCATTTATTATTTATTTTACATCCCGACATTTACCATAAGAAATGACTGACAAGTTTACCATTTACAGTCATTACAATGGCAAATGAGCATTGTTTAAATACATCCATAACTATGAATATGAATTTTAAGAATTCACACCCGTGGTTATTAGCTCAGAATTCCTAAAATCCCAGTGTTCGACAATAAGGCACAAATAACACAAAATACTGTGTAAATATACTTTATTAATCTGAATGTCACCGACTTGTGCGGCCATGAACGTGACCTTGTCATCTAGACTATTGATCCAGGGTGATGTAATTCACTGTTTTACAATTACTCTTCGTCTGTGCACCAGACAGATCTTTGTTAGTATCAACAGACATCTTAAGTCTACTTTATCAGACACCATATTCCAATCAAATTTAATTTGACTTTCTACAAACTGCATTGATATAATACTTCCACCTTGTTTTACATTTTTTTTTTTTGCATTGTAGGAGAATTTGCGAGACAGCAGGAATACACACGTGTATTGTTGCATATTAACTGGAAAGGCTTTCTTTCACTCCAATATCTCTAAAACACTTGAAGGCTGAGCGGCCTTCTCTGGCTTACCTGTGCTTCCCTTTTGACATCATGCTGTTGTTGCATAACTGTTCCTTCTGACAGAAAATCCGCCCGTTTAAACGCTGAGAACAATAAAATTTAAAACCATGAAAATCCCTGAACTCTGGCATTAGCTTTAAAGCTCTGCGCGATATTAAGTGCCTGACGGGAGATTAAGTGAGAAACGGAGCTAGACTGGGCCTCTGAACCAAACCCACTGGGTGCTGAGAACGGAGCTGTCTACAGATTCCTCTGTGGATACTGAGCCACCATGAACTGCTCTGCACGGTCCTGTGTGAGGTTCTGAGAGGTTGTGAACAGTCTGGGACGCTGCAGTCTGTCTCACAGGACACAGCTCAATTCTTCCAGTATAAACACCAGGTCGCTCACATTTATCAGGTCCACTTATGTGGCGTATCGATCATGTTCAGACAGCCGTGGCCTAACAGCCTTTTCACGACGATAAATATCCAGGCAAGAAGCACGGTCTCTAAATAATCAACAATAACGGCACTTTCTCAGAAAATATACTTCTTGGAGTAACAGTAATGCTACCAATATTATCTCAGTCAAAAATTACAGCGAGGGACAAATATAAAATTTCCCATCCTACAGACAGATCTAAGATTTGACGGTTTGACCACTTACATCAGTATTTTGTGATAGAGGTTACATTTTTAAATGACAATACTGATTCCACTCTGTGGAAACAGTCTGACAAACAGCACAGTTTTCTTGGGGGAGAGAAATATTCATACAAGAATCTGAAAGCGAAAGAAAGCGACTGACAATATGATACTATGAAGCAAAAAGATTGTTGTTTAGTTAAAAGTAAAAGTTGCTTAATTATCTCAAAAACGTGATACAAGTTTCCATGTGATGGTTAAAAATAATTTTAGCCACTGAGAGGGAATACCACAGTAATTATTTAATGCCACACCATTTTTAGAATCTATACTTAACTTTTGAAGAAGTGAAGTAATAATTATGATTTTTTTCGTGCTGGTTTGTGAATTTTTACACACTTTACACCACCGCTCCCAGCTAGAGATCACATATGACCAGAAATACTTTTTACCTTATCATAAAAATAACAACTTATGGGAAACTGGGAAGTGCAAGTATCCTAACATGCCTTTATTTTCTGAGCTGGATATACAGCCCTGGAAAAATTAAGAGACCACTCTCTATTTTTTTAAAGTCTGCATTTTTAAATCCTGGTTTAATCCTGGTTCTGCTGGCAGAGGCAGGCTGCTTCCAGGAACAAAGTTTCTAAGACAGCAGTACACAAGAATAAAGTGAAACAGGAGACACCGGGAATGACCAGAAACCAGCAAGGTAAAGGGTGGAAGCGACTTTCTAATGCCAGATATGACTGTTATTTTACTCAACAGTTACTCATAAATCAGAGGATGACCTCAAGTGACCTTCAAAGGGAATGGGAAACGTTAAGTGGTGTGAAGTGCACTGCTAGGACAGTTCATAACAGGCTCCTAGAAGCAGGACTGAAGACCCATAAAGCAAAGAAGAAGCCCTTCATTAATGAGAAGTAGGGAAGAGCCAGGCTGCAGTTTGCAAAAAAATGTACATTTTTCACAGGCACATGCCCGTAAATTAAGAAATGAGTGAAACTTAAATTTTTGCTGTGGGCTCTTATTGTTCCATGAGCTGTATAAGCTTAATAAGCTTATAAGCAAAAACAGCCAGGAACACTTGCAGCAACTTTAGCTTTTAAGATCAGTAAAATGCAGATTTTATAGATCATAAAGATGTTACTGGTTGTTACATTTTTTTTAATTGCAGGCCTTTGTATAGAGAGCAGTTGTCCCAGATTTTGCAGGAAATTGTCTGACGAAACTAACTCTGTTTTGTCACTCTTGTATTCAGAATTCATTTTAATATCACAGCAGCTAGCTGAGATACCCAACCTCACGTATCCTCACGTACCAGGTCCCCCCGCCTCCCCCCACTGCCTTCCTGGCTCCCAAATTGACTGGTGTTCTGCGGCCCGCGTGGAAAAAAAAGGGGAAAGAATCGCAGGTGTCAAGCTGCCGCCTCCAAATATGACATCTCCTCCGGCCTAGCTGGAAATATGAAGTATTGATTTACGCGCAGTAAAAGGTCTTATAAAAATGATCACATACACATGAGGGATTAATGCGCCGGAGATCAATAGAAATTTCATTCTTGACGCTGGACTGTCACCAATGGTGAAATGCTAAAATAAAGAAATCAATATTATCTATGAAATGTCAAATTTATTATAATTATGGGGATGAAAACCGGCCAAGCGGCTCCCAGCGGGCTGCGAGGCATAGGTTAACCCTGGCGGAGGCCTCCCCTGGGCCTCCCGCATGCCTGCTGCCAATTTGAGAACAGTATCGGCATATGGAGTATGCAGCTCGCAGCGCGCTGTCGTGCAGTTAGCATTTCCGTTCCAGAGTGTGTAACCGAGGAGGCTGATCTATGCTGTTAGCGGCCGTTAGCCTTAGCGCTTCACGCTGCAGTTCCAAGGTGCACGTCTCTGCTGTTAGCGCCCGTTAGCCTTAGCGCTTCACGCTGCAGTTCCGAGGTGCACGTCTCTGCTGTTAGTGGCCGTTAGCCTTAGCGCTTCACGCTGCAGTTCCGAGGTGCACGTCTCCACTGTTAGCGGGCGTTAGCCTTAGCGCTACTCGCTGCCATTCCGAGGTGCACGTCTCTGCTGTTAGCAGCCGTTAGCCTTAGTGCTTCACGCTGCAGTTCCGAGGTGCACGTCTCCGCTGTTAGCGGGCGTTAGCCTTAGCGCTACTCGCTGCCATTCCTAGGTGCACGTCTCTGCTGTTAGCAGCCGTTAGCCTTAGCGCTTCACGCTGCAGTTCCGAGGTGCATGTCTCTGCTGTTAACGGCCGTTAGCCTTAGCGCTTCACGCTGCAGTTCCGAGGTGCACGTCTCCGCTGTTAGCGGGCGTTAGCCTTAGCACTACTCGCTGCCATTCCGAGGTGCACGTGTCTGCTGTTAGCGGCCGTTAGCCTTAGCGCTTCACGCTGCAGTTCCGAGGTGCACGTCTCCGCTGTTAGCAGCTGTTAGCTTTTCCTTGGCCCCATATGAGCTAAACGAGATTATTATTATTGATTCAGCACAGGGAAGTCACACAAAGCACAAATTTGTATTTTTATAATATGACACTGATGACACAAAACAATTACAATGTCTTGTGTCCCCTGGCACCTCTTTTAAACGATCCTAGGAACAGCTGCCTGTTTGCAGTGTTCGCTCATAGAAAGGGTCTGCAAAAGCAGAATCAGTGTTTAATTTCAGGCCACTATAAGGTAATCTATATCCTGGTGTGTGTATCGAAACGTTAGCAGTGAAGCCTCAAGCAAAAAGGTCACGGAAAGACTAAGTGAATCAATGAGATCTGAAAGGAGCAGAAAACACAGCTTTCCTGCCACAAACATTACGGGGAAAATACACTGATTTCCTGAGAAAAGCGGCATAATTTCATTATAATTCCAGCAGACTTTTCCAATATACGTACAGCAGCAGCTGTGCAATAGGCTTAATGACAGGCAAGGCACGGAATTAGCCACCCGTACACCTGCAAATATCCAATTAGCCCATCACAATATCTGCCTATTAGTTGGACGTTCTGGGCCTCTAAAACAGTCCTGAAAAAGTTAGAAGGCAAGGAAAAGCTACATGTGAAATGGGAGTGCATCACACAACGTGTGAGATAAAGGGTTCGGGCCAGGGCTTCTATTTGATTGAAGGTCCACATGAGATTTTTGTTCCAAGTCACAGGTCCGGAACGATTTTAAATAACAAAACAGCATTTCATGAACTTTAATGAATTAACAATCACCTTCGATAATAGACATCAATATGTAACAATAATGGGAACTTAACGTAAAGACTGGTTTGATGCTCAGTGATTGTTTTGACTGTCATTTGGGGGGGGGGGGGGATTATGACGAGGTGTTTCTACATTGAATTTTTGTACTTCGAACCATGTTCAGCCATTTCATGTTAACCTTATCGAAACATGAGGTGCAGTATCGGCTGAGTCCGGATTAACTTGCGGTTCATTTGCAACAAGACTGTGGTCCGGACTCTGAGAACCCCTGGTTTAGATTATGAAGAGGGAGCCAAATCGTGGCTGAGATCTCATAGGATGATTCGAGAGAGAGCGACATCAGAGATCTAATTCCATCCCTTTAAGAAGTAAATCAGGTGTGAACATGTTCCTGTCAATTGGATAATACCAGTTTTAAAATACTGTTTTAAAGTTACTAAATTTGAGACAATCTGAGGTAAATATATGCTGAATAAATGTAATGCAGTTTAAGAAACGGAGCCACTAAAGTTTGGGCTGAATCTGTTTGTCCTTCTTTGCTCATGTGGGGTTCAGGGTGAAAGGGGCCTGCATTGTCCTGCGAGCCTCCGTTGGGATCGACAGGGATAAGCACGGCTGGTAGATGAGCTGGACAAAATGCTAACATTTATCGTAGCACACTTGTGGGACATTAGCAGATGTTAACTGGGTTAATTAAAAGGAACTCTGAGCTCCTGCTGATTGGCATAATGGCAGCGTTATTGTCCCAGTCTGTGAAAAGTACCTTCCAAATGGACCAAGACCCACAAAACATGCATTCTACAAACTCCACAGTGTATCAGACCATAAACCATGGAGCAATTCAATTTGTAATGTGCAGACGGAAAACCAAACATTAATCTTAATAAAAACCCTTGATAACTTTAGTATATTGCTATGGCAGCTATTATCATACTTTAAAATAAATTCCATGTTTGATTCCTTTTATACCTCTACATTCAGTGTCTAACTGCTGAAAAAATTCCATCTTATACTGCCTGAGAAACTTGATAATCCTGTGCACCTGCTACACCATTAACTTGAAATGTCAGTAAAACCAGAGCAGGAAGCACAGAGCGTCTTACTCAAAAGCGCACTCAGTATGCATACAACAAAATGAAATATATATGAGGGCAAGATAAACCAGAGTCACTCAGCTGACCCGCCCTCGCACCTCGGCCTTCGCCATGGCAACCGGTCAGGTGACGTCAGGTTTATCTCCCTCCTCCTTTCTGGTATTTTTAATAACGAGGTCGCTTTTTGCAGTCTCTCATGCAAAAGCAGTGGAAGATGCCACAGTGCTGTACGGACCCCGGGCAGAATCTCTCGGGGTGGGTGGGTGGGGCCTCCCCAAATCTCAGTCCTCAGCACACTCTCTGGGTTTGACACATGGAGATGATTTTCATTCATGCAGGGTTGGCAACTTTGGTCAGCGGGCTGGCGTGAGATTTTCAATTTGAGGCGAGTCTGCACACACGTTTACATGTATGTGAGACTTATTACCTTGTAAATAGTCTGCAGGGTTTGCAAAGTGCCCCGATGCTTTTGATGTAGCTAAGTTTAGGTTTGCAATGGAATAATGTAGATTTGCGGTAAGATTTCTTGCGTGAGGTGTGAATCTCACTGCAGATGCCTAAGAGTTTGCCTCCCTGTTCATGAGTTCCACACAATGGCAACGGGAAAATAATATCACAAGAAGACGGGTTTGCCGAGGCCATTCTGAACCTCCTTTATTATTTCTTCAATTCTACATTACTTTTACATCAAAGATTTGAAGGAATGAATGTTACATTTATATAGCGCTTTTCGAGACACCCAAAGTGCTTTACAGAACCTATGGGGAGCCACTTCAGCCACCACCGCTGTGTAGCCCCCACCTGGATGATGCAACAGCAGCCATTCTGCACCAGTATGCTCACCACATAGTAGCTAAGGTGGCGAAGGGCCAGGAGATAATTCACCAGTTAGTTATAGGGAACGATGAGGAGGCCAGATCTGAAAAGGCCACAGTGGGCAATTTTAGCCAGGGCATCGGGGCACCACCCCTACTCTTTGGAAAGGATGCCCAGGGATCTTTTATCACCTCAGAGAGCCAGGACCTCAGTGCCATTTTTACGGCAAAGGGCCCCCATCAACGTACTGAGATCCACACAGACCACAGGATTGGCTCCCTTGTTGGCCATTCCAACACCTCTTCCAGCAGCATCCCAGCTCCCATCCAACTACTGGTCAGGCCCAAACCTGCTCAGATTCAGATGGATTACCTAGTCTGAACTGCAGGTGGTATGGCTGATTTGAAATACATCTCTTAATATAAAACCAATACACATTTTATATACATGGTTTATCTAAATTTGTATGAAATCCCAAAGGGATGTTACAATAAGAAAATTGATATCATGACTTATAAACAAGATCATTCTTGTAGGAGACTATGTCTAAACTTGAAGTGATCTCTATGTCAAATACACCCTGAGTGCTATTTGTTAGTAAATAATTTGTTTCAGGAGAAAAGGTCATGTGAAAACTCCAGCAGAGTGCTCACTTTCAGAGAGTAATTACTGCGGGCAGGGCTGGGATCTGTCCGGGTCGACATCATCAAGTTTAATTATTGTCAAAAGTGCACCAAGTCCTCGGAGACTGATGGGAACAGACTCGGGGCCTACACCTCATGCAGCCCCCTCCATGTACACGGCCACCTCACGTGGTCCCCTCCAAGCACACGGCCTGCACGCGCAGACCACCTCACTCTCCATTGGCACCACTCCCAGCATGCATCTGTGCACCATCTCCAGCCAGCTGATGGAAATCACAGCTCACACACAATCAGAAAACTGAGTTGACGTGTGCATAATAAACTGATTTAATCCAATGGCTTCGCTAGTGTGGATATGAATGGCATTATTTCAAAGAGACACCTTGTCAAATCTGTTTGCCTTGTGGAATGTCAATGCAGACCATGTTAATGTAAGGGCAACACAACTGTATAAACTGTATTAGCAAAAGGCCAATGAGTCTGGCATGGTTATCATTCACTGCACCTTCTGCATACATATGTAGACGGAGGAACATTATTTACCCTTCTGTTAACTGTCATTGGGGTTGAATTAAAGAACAGAAGTCATGGACACACAGCAACTCCTCACCAACTACTTGGGCTGTGGATCTATAATAACAAACGATTCAAACACTAATTTTGGCTAATATTTATAAAAGCAGGTGACATTTTTAAGTAAACTGGCATGGAAATGCTATGCTGGCTGTATATAAACGTTAAAAGCACATTATTAGTGGGACAAAATGTTGAGGTTGGGGGGGTGGCCAAGTTTTTTTGTTGTCCTTTATAATGGAATGTACAAATTCTAGAAAAACGGCATATCCCTAACCCGCACCCCCGTACTGCCAGAGTGGTATGTTCCAGGTGGTACACCTAGATATTAAAGTCAGAGAGCTGTCATCGAAGCAGGACTGATACCCATTCAGCCGCTCAAGCTCCAGAGGCTCAAGATCTTGAAAGGGAAAAGGTATGAATATATGTAAAATTACTGCATCTGCCATAACGTACAGTTCAAACATACAGTTCATGGAAAAGCATGCAAAAACAAGAAGTGGATGTTAGTATCAACAAACACATAAAGCAGTCACTTAAGGGCTTTTATAAGGTACCCGGGGAGACCATGTTTACCTCACAACAAAGGAGAGGGAGTTCAGAAAGCCATGAATAGTTGTTTTCTGTTACACAGTCAGCTGGGAGTCCAGGATTTGGAGCCTTATAGACATCGGAAGCCCAGCACCTGATGTTCAGGGGAATTAATCAGTTTAGGTTTTGGATCTTAACTTAAATGTCAAACATTTATCCCCAAATTTGTAGGGGATTTCTTTAAGCAGCGCAAAGCACTAATCCTACTCTTACTCGTGCAAAAGGTCAAAGTTTGCCAGCAAGCCAGGAAATACCTTATAAGGTTATTTTTCCAACCCCTCCTTGGCTGTGGGGAGTATAAATCAGAGAATTAGTGTATTGATTGGGCACCAACTTGAAGCAATCGCTTCTGAAGGCCTGACAAGATTATTTCATCCCATCTTTCCTGTGTTATTGTGTGTCGTGTTCGAGTCGTCCCTCAACCTCAGGAGGTGACAGCTTGACTTTGATCGCTAAACGGGGCTGTTAGGGCACCTGCCGGCGCAAATGGGGATGCTCGCAGGAGGGAGGCCAGTGTGGCTGCCCCCCACTTCAGCAGCGAGGGTTATTGACTACAATTAAAGGCTGATCAATGCCTTACATGGAAATGAGCAGTGTGTGTGGAGCCTGCAGCCGCAGAATAATGTTGTGTGTTTAAGAACCTGTATCATGGATGCAATAGAAATTCCTCACCGGGGATTTAAACGCGGAACCATCTGATCAGTAACACTGCATTCAATAAGCATATTTTTGGATCTCTGGTCCATACTGTTAGGAAAGTGCCCCCCTGCTGCCCTTTTTTGTTTGTGTTTTTTTTTTTATTTGAACAAGCTATATCAAGTCATTTTATCATGGCCTCCCAGCTCGTCCCTGCCCCTTGACCCCTCCCCCCCCCACTCTGAAGGATTTATCTATGCTAACCACTCCTATTCACTCCTTCTTTAAATGCATTCTCGTTTGAATAACAATAAAAATAAAAGGTCATACTGCGCAGCCTGGAGAAACTGACAGAAGCTCGCAGAGACCCGCTGGGGGAATCTGCTGTCTGATCCCTCATAGCTAGCCTGCAAGACGCTGTTCATATCAAATGTAGGCACATTTTTTGTTGTGGGTTATGTTATCTGTAAATTCTCTGCTTGCTTAGTGGATATACAAGAGAATTTACTTCAAGGATTATCCAGAAGTAAAACTCCATTTTCATTGTATTTATTTCAACTAAAATTAACTTAATTTTATTGCTTAGGCCCAAATTTATTCACCATATCCACCTATGCATCTATCCATCTTCTATGACTGCTTACACAACACAAGGGGCCGGTGAGCCTGGAGCCCATGCCAGGCAGCACAGGGCACAATGCAGCAGAGACCCAGCGTGGGATGCCAGTCTATTGCAGGTAACATAACTCACTCAGAAATTTAGAAACACAAATTCTCATATCCACTTTCTGAGGTTCAGGAGAAAATCAGGAGTATCCAGGACAGACTTGGAAAAGATCTGAGCTCCGTAAACAGAGACAGGGGTGGCAATTAAAGCGCCAGCCCTGGAGGTGTGAGGTCACCACACCCCCTCCCCTTACCCATTTCAATAAATTCCCTAAACCTATTTTACTAGGGGAGCTGAGGAGAGGACAGGACACACAGGCGGAGGTTGAAGAGGCCGTGTTTGGTGGGGGTGGGGTGGGTTGGATGGAGGGCGTCAGGCTAATTAAGTTGCATGCGCAGCGTAATTAAATTCATGTTTCTATTTATTTACCTCTCCACCTCGCCCAGATGTGACCACCATATTAGCCAATCAAAAGCTGCCATGAAGTGTAGGATTGTGGGTAATTTTTTTATGGGGGCGTGGAGAATGTCAGCAGTTGCTGTGACGCTAATACACCTGGTTCCTTTCTGCATTAATTACAGCCCATTTAAGGCTGTACATTTGTGATGAAGCAGAATTTGCTGTAGTTGTTCTGGACCACTATATTATACACCAGACGTGTCAGGCGGCCAGATCCATGGGACCACAGGCCCTCTTTTAGGCCAGATACACCAGATTCATCAGAAATATGTCCATGGCTTTGGCTGACAGGGGAAGCAGCAGAAATAAAATTTCAGACGAGGGGAGAGATGAAGATGACTGAAGGATGGAAAGTTACAAGGTCCCGTGGAATTAAAAGGAGGGATATGTTCTCTCTCAAAAAACGTAAGGTTAACATGAGCTAATGAGCTCATTCATGTTACAGTATCAGTTTCAATTTAAATATAAATTTACATTTACCTAACTAACACTGTGGTGATTAAATAGCAGTTAATGTCTGGTCTGAAGTTTATTCTCTAGGTTTAGGTGAGACGTTTCTGCCTTACATTGTTGGTGTGTGAAATAATACTCTAATAATCCGAGTGGGCAGTGAAAACAGAGTCTATGAAATGAAAATGCGCAGAAGGTAATATAGGCCTCCCTGCACCAGGGGAAGGGATGAGACGGTTTAGCGTTTGGCTGCTTCTGTGACCTACATGATGGAAGAGAAAGAAAAAGTGCCCCCTTTTCAGAGTGATGCTTCTATCAGTCTCCGGGTTGTGCTGATGTAGATGCACTGCGATCCCATCTCGACAGCCACTCATGCAGAGCGCCTGGTATGAAACACGGAACACACGTTCCCAGCTAGCGGCCCCGTGGTACTCTAAGGCCCACGACTGCGGCACACGCCGATGCCAGGAGAACAGAGGGAAAGACTCGGTTTGCTGCACAATGTGCCTTTTAGCAGAGATAAAAGATCAAATACGAGAAAGAGTAAGGTCACTCAACACAGAAGGAATAACAATCCCAGCGTGTTCAGTGAAGCCTTAAGAAAATTTTATATACATCACATATATCATATATAAAATATAAATCATCTTAGGGGTTGTGTTGCAAAAGGCAGAAAGAAAACATTTAAGGGCAGTGTGCATGACTACCTGGAATGCCCCTATAGATACGCCCTCAGAAACGGTGGAGAGACAGTCCTGTCACAAGACGCGAATGTCAAGAAATTCCTTCCAGGGTTCATTTTCAAAATCACTCCTCCCCTCTCACGGTGGATCTCGACACGCTAAAAACTGGACACTATCACGCTCCCATCAGGCGACAGAAAACGCTTGATTACTAGGGAGTGGCTGCTGTGCTTCTTTAAAAATCTACCAAGGACTATTCCACAGACGGATAATTTTGCAATTCGAATAAAAGCATTATAGCCATCAACAGAGTAATCAATAAGCTATTTAAGTGGCCAGAACGGCTGTTTGTTTTGAAGAAAATAAATCGATATGAGTGTCATTTCATAATTATGACATGGTGTTGATTCTTTGGGTTTTTTCTAAGCTGTGTGCGCTTTCATGGTGGACTTTCTTATGCTGTTCAGTTTCCAGCTACAGTCTAACGTCTTTTTAATAAGGCAATACAAAGAACTGAATCAAAGAGGCAAGAAAAGCCATTTCATCACAATTCGAATATAATAAATCCACATACAGTCACCAGGAAGGCACACCGCCCCCCCCCAGCTTCTTTTGGACCCAACTTTTGAATTCCTAGGTAAATGAACAACTTCCTCTGCCCACAACCATTGTCCATATATGTCTAAGAAATCTTATTAAAATAACATATTAAATGAAATACCTGAAGTGTAGTCATTTCAGCCATAAGATGGTATAATAAAATTAGAATATTCCTTCCACGGATATACATTGAATATAGTTTCATATTTTCAGGTAGAGTACTTGACATGAGATTCACTGCAAATACATCCATCTCTCATTAATCACGATAATTAACCACATCCAATTATATCACATTAGTACGAAGAAATTTGCTGGGAAAAATAATGATCTGTGGTCAGCGTGCCATAAAGGGAGAGAGCAAACTAGGATTAGAAACTGGGTTTTGGGCCCCGTCCAGCGGCTCTGTGGCCGATCAGGACGTCGCTGCGGTCTGATGATGTAATTAGAGGGAAGCGTGAACGCAGAGCCGCCAGAGAGACTCCTAATGAACGTCTGGCGAGAGGCTTCATTACAATCTCCTCCAGAAAGACACTGGCAGTGGATCTCAGGCCGGCTAGAAAGGCAACATGCTTGAAATAGCTCAACACCTGTCTAGCTGACCTTCCCATCACTAATATAGAATCAAGCACACGACTGACAATACCACAAAGTATAACAACGCTACTATAAGACCTCATGAGAAAAGCAATTTTACATATGAATGTTTATATAAGTAAGCAATCAATTAAGTGACTGGCTGAATGATTACGTGATTGTTAATTTGTTTGTTAATAGCTCTGTGGGACTGGTAGTACAGTTATTGGGGGCTAGAAATGACTGTGAAAGCTTAATTTCTAGTCTGCCAGTTTTGGTTCTATGTCTGTACATATTTCTGCGCTGGCTGTTGTGTCACTTCCAGCAGCCACATTAAATCACCTCGGTGATTAGACACTTATCTCTAAGGCACCTTGTAAACTACTTCTTAGCAGTAATTGGCGCCTGCCTGCCCTCCACTTTAAGACTTAAATGTTAAAATTGGGACAGTATGAATTGTGACTCATTTGACCTCCTCCGCCGGCACCCCTTTGCATCTGGTTCCTTCCAGGGTTTTTCTTTCTAGAGTTCTTCCTTGCCAACGTCGCCTCTGGCTTGCTCTCTGGGGGCGTTGGCTGGGGATAGTGTAAAGCACTTTGAGTCAATGTAATGTTGTGAAAATGTGCTATACAAGTAAAACTGAATTGAAACTGAATTGAATTATCATGTAAGGGGACGAAACAAAAAGACTTGGGCAGCCACTGGGCGCATCAGATGTTTACTGATGTACGCACGACGGAACACAAGAAGAATCAAGCTAAATCATTAACTACAGATGTAACCCATTCCTTTACATGTTTGCTGATATTTATGAGCTTATTTACATCGGGCATTTTTAAATTTTATCATGTCAAATGTCTCAAATGACTGTAAAATAATCAAACTTTTGCCGTGGTATACTAGGTCTGTTAAATCACAACTTGTACCATACATCATGGTCTATTAAATTACGGCTTGTACCATACCTCATGGTATATCAGGTCCCATCCCATTTAGGGTGACCCTTCTGTTCTAGGCTCACAGCGACTGGATAAACATTTTGAAGGTGGATGGATGGATAAATAAAGTCTATCAAACCAAACATGTACAAGTGGCGTTTCTGGGAAGGAAATACATCTACAAACACACAGAGAGAAACACATCTGAAGGGTCAGACCGTGCTATTTCCAGGGTACAGCGAACAGCCCATCAGGGTGTGTTCTCCACTGGCTTTGATCTGCGCACCTTGGCTGCCACAAGGCGGAGGGGCCCGTTATCACGACCCTCCCAGGACCCCAGTAACACTCCACCATGTGTGAAAATGCAGTAATTTGATCTGCTGCAGATAGGACACAGTGCTAACCAGGTAAATCCCCCCAAATCCATATCTAAACGAACGCTTTGACACATGAAATAAGATGGACTCACTGGCTAAGGCTTCCTCACACTGTCCATCTCGAATCTCGCTCAAGTTTTCTTCTATACTCTCCCTTCAGCACCTCAGACAGGGATGTGACTTTGGGGCAGAAACAAAGCACTAAAATAGACCAAAGCCTTCGTCCTCTATAGCACACTAGAGCTACCAAAGAGCATTAAAGTAGACACATTAAAGTTCCCACAGCTCTTTGCGGCTGTCAAACACGAGTCCAAATAGAGGACAGACGAGACATACCAGATTCAACAGCATCTCATGAGTTTGTGTCATGCGCTCATAGGTAGACTACAGATTATTCAGTTACTGACAGGAAGTGATGCAATGGATTGTGGGGCATGACAGGGACCCTGGAATTCCACCTTTCCACAGATCCTTTTGGCATTTACTGCAAGGCAAACTCTCATGATTGTCCCCAGGCTGGCAGGGTGGCCACTGGGCCTGGGAGCGAGGAAGGTCCTTAACTCCAGCTGCTCCAGGACCGGCTGACCCTGCTTTCTTGATCCTGTGTCACTGTGTGTTTGCCCCAGCCACGTACGGATAACCTACCTAAATTCACTGAAACTATGCTGAAAAGAGAGTGATTCAAAGCTAAAGTGATGTACATAAAAAACAAATAGATATAAACTGAAAAATGATACATACCTGTTAACCCAGGAGATCAAATTGTGGATATCTACAAAACTTCGAATATTTATTTGTTCTAACTTAAATTGCTTTTATTACATCTGTGATATTTATAGGAGTAATTCAGGTTACAACAATATTACAATACATACTGGGACTGAGGGGCGGCATGGTGGTGCAGTGGTTGGCACTGTTGCCTCACACCTCTGGGATCAGGGTTCATGTCTGCGCCCAGGTTCCATGTGTGTGGAGTTTGCATGTTCT
>JAAGVU020000035.1:20649058-20660262 GCA_011763525.2 Mormyrus iriodes | reverse complement strand
TGGGAGCGGGCCGGGCGCGGGGGGGGGGTGGGGGGGGGGGGGGGGGGGGGGGGGGGGGGGGGGGGGGGGGGGGGGGGGGGGGGGGCGGGGGGGTGCTGGCTAGGCTTGGCTGGTATTACAGTATACTGTGGCATTTCCATTCCAAAATACCATTACCCCCCACCCCCCAGTGTGACAAATTTCATCGGGAAAATACAGAATTAGTGGTGCATTTTAAAAAGGCATCAGAATACCATATACCCTGATGGTATGACGGTATTAAAAATTACATTCCACCCTAGCCTAGTGCTGGCTGGGGGGAGGTAGTGGGGCCAGTAATAAAATTTCTTTCTGACTAATTCTTCCAGGACGACACATTTCCAGGACAATGTGCATCATTTGCAGGTGTCAACGAGGTGCTGTCACTCTGCGGGAGAGAGGTGGAATGATGTGTGGCGAGGGAACGGCCTGGCATTCCAGATTCTCACGTTGTTCTTTTTCATCTGAGGGGCCTCAGACTATATAAACTGTCACAAACAAACAGCAAGATGTTGGAGGCTTAATTAGATCAGGTGCATCTGGGCTCAGGGCAGACAGGCAGACTTCCAGTTATAGGATGGAACGTCCCCCATTTACACTAAATAATTTCATCCCTATGCACCTCCTGGAACTCTATTGCACTGTTAACCTCAGCTATTTTCAAACTTTTTTGTGTGTGTGTGTGTGTGTGGGGGGGGGGTCCTTGGCTTCTGAGAGGAAAAGCTCCTTGACCTAATTTGTTACTGTCTAACCGAAGGTTAACCAAACAAGGGTATTCAGATGAAGGAAATTACTTTTTAGCCAGCTCAATATCCAGGTTTGAATAGGCGGTTTTAAGGCGCATTGCAAATTTAGTTTAACAATATTTATCTGAAAATAACAGAGCAGCAAACTGAACAGAGAATTTTCCTGGAACATGACGTGCTTCTAAAGGTCCTGTACTAGCGCACAGGTCTAAATTAGGAAAGCCCTCATCTTCTACAATACAGCTTTATCTAGAGTTGCGCTACGCATTTTTTCCATAAGTTCTAAGAAGCGAAATGAGGAGAAGAATCAAACTTTAACAAAACAGTTAACTTAAAAAAATATACTAAAAAAAATTTAAAAAAAATACTTTGGAGCCCATGTTAGATTCAAATGACAAACACATGCAGTGGTGTATATTAATGTGCAGTATAATGAACTGTATTACAGTACAGTGACCAAACTGTGCAACACTATAGAACAGTGCTCTCACGGCGGTGTGGCATGGCACAGGCGGCAAAAGGTGACAATCCACTGAGACAACAGGGGTTTATTAGGGAACTGAACACTGGGGAAAGCACAAAATAAGAGGACCGCAGAGGGTCAAAAGCAAACGGGGAAAACAAGAATAAATGAAACCACTAAGTAAGACAACAAAGGAACTGGGCTAGACGGGGAGCAGGACTAAACAGCAAGCAGCTTACAACACAGAGTAACTTCTCACAATCCCATATAGCGAATACGTACTAACAGAATCTGACACAATGACCAAGGGGGGAAATGAACTAAGGCAAGAACTTAAATACACAAGCCAGACTGCGCCAACGAGGACGCAGCACAGAAGTATTAACCTAACGACCAATCAAAAAGAACACAGAATACAAGCAATAGGTGAAACTAATGGACAGGGAGAGATCACAGAACTAGGAAGGTTAACAAACTAGAAAACACTAATCGAACACTGGAAACACAAGGCTTACATAAAATACAAGTACAAAAAAACAGAACCTAACACAAGGAGGGTGGACCGTGGATGGGGGGACTGTGACAAAAAATAAACACTAGGGAAACCAGAAACCAAAACTACAAACACTCAGGCGAAAGTCAAACAAAAAATCCAGAACAGCCAAGGCTGCGATTGCTAGCCTCAAACCCACAAGCGCTCGGCTTACAGACTGAGCTGCATGCTGAGGCCACTACGCTGTGCGGCGGTCTGGGGAACTGGGAAAACACACTAGGGAAGACTAGGAACTAAGACAGAGGGGACAAGGCAGAATGGCCAGCACTGCCTACTGGCCAAACGTGGAACGGCAGCAGTTTTAGGGTTTTACTTTGTTCCAGCCATAAATAAGGGTGTTTAACAGCTGAAGTCTGGCTGTGAGCACATCTCGAGTGACTCCCACTACGAGTCTCTAGCTGCTTAGCCGTCTGGATCTGCCAGCGTCAGCAGTGTGGCTTTAAAGTGAAACAAGCAATCGATACCGAACATGCACGCGTTGTGTACCTGTCAGCTCTGCAGACACGTTTTCTGCAGATAAGTTAACCGTTCTACCTGAATGAAATGCTTTTGAGGAAGCACTCCGTCAGCCTTGAGTTCACAAAAAGAAGTATACAACAGTGAGAAAACATAATGCTGCTAGTTTGTTTTGCTACATGCTGGGATGGCAGTCAGGCTGGCCGCATACAGCAGTGCTGGGAACTGCTGCACGGTAACCGCAATGCAGCCCCCCCCACTGCGGCCCCATTCAGGCCCTAAAACGTCTCAGCCTTGAGGAGGGAGAAGTCACGTAAACTGCTGGGCTTCTCTATTGCATATAGACCCACTTTCGGAAACCAAGCCCCCCCCCCAACTTATTTTTCAGTACTTCCTTGTATTCCCCCTCCCCTCACCAGTTACAGTGTAGAATACGCCTCAGAAATATTAAAAAGGACAATACCATGGGGTAACCACTCATTTTTAGTCTATGTATACAGAATTCAAAGTTATAAGGAGTAATTTCTGTTTTTCCTATCCTTTAAGTGTGTTTTAAGTGTGTGTGTGTGTGTGTGTGTGTGTGTGTGTGTGTGGGGTCATGTATATAAGTACATTATGGGGACGAAATGTCCCTGCAATGTAATAAAAACCTGTTATTGTAGGGACATTTTTTAAGTCCCCATAAGGGGAAATTCAATTTTATAAAAATCTTGGACTACAATCAAAAAACTAAAAATGCCAAAAGTCTTGTATTTTGGCTAGGCAGGGGTTGTCATAGTTGGGATTAGGGTTTTGCCAATATTATTGAATGTATGGACCCCATAAAGATTGAGTCCACTTGAATCACTTAAATGAGTACAGGTCTGTGTGTGTGTGTATGGGTGTGTGTGTGTGTGTGTGTGTGTGTGTGTGTGTGTGTGTGTGATATGGTCTCTTCTTAAAGTGTTTCCTGGGGTCATTACCTCCTCAGTCCTCCAGAGGAGACACATTTTGACATCACCATCAGACAGTCTCTAAGGTCAGGACACATCATGTTAAGGGGGCAAACCGAAGCAGCTTCTGAACTCACGCTGGCCTGGGGTGTGAAGGTGCAACTGACCATGAGCGACCTGGCTGTCCAGCTAAATGGTGACAGTCAAGAGCAGTTCAAGAGAAGCCAAGCAGCTGCAGACCTGCTAGCCTTGAAGAAAGTCCAGGAGTGCTTAAGGAAATAAAATCTGACTGCAAGCATAACCTAGAAGAAAGAAAGCTCTGACTGAGCATGCACCTGAAAACAAAGTGACCCATTTACAGCAGCTTGATATAAGGTCTGGCAGCAAAATGTTTCATATATAAATAAATTAGGCACTAAACTAGTAGCAGCACAATCAAGGAAACCGGTTTTACATTCTGTTTCACCATGTTGACACCCTCCGTGCCACTTGCATAGTACATATTGTATACACTGCAATAATATCTGCAGCTTGGCCTTATAATTAATATCATAAATACTATGAAAAGTCACGTTTAACTATCTGCAACACATGGACAATATAATCTATTTTGGCAACTTAAATGACTAGTAAACACACAAGCTAGCTTGCAAATACATATCCAGATCTGAAATCAATTGCGGGTATTTTACTTATTCCTGCACAGTCTCCTATCGTACTACGGGAATTTCCTGCTTTGCCTTTCTGTAGGGCGCCAAACGCAAGCTAACTTAAAGTGAATATATTTTATATACACACTCAAACGCAACTGGCGGCTGAGACACTTATAATTTGAAGCACTCCCCTGATATTACATCTCAGTTGGTCTTGGAAACCACGAGAAGCTGGTTAAATATCGGACTTAACAGGTAGCTACCGCAAGGTAGCTTAATGCTGTCGAAGTGTACATAGGCGCATCATTAATGCGACGTGCAAAAAATTTTAATTGTGTAAGAAGTGATTTATTAAAGATATTTGGTAATTTGCACACATCATATTTTTAATGATGTGCACTTTAACGATTCATTGTTTAAGACAAGACTGTTCCAGACTTCAGCCAAGTGCATGTAAGACGTACAACATGAATGCAAAATTAAACGCCCATGATCGTAAGGAGTTAAGTGATTAGGTGAGTGATTTGTTGAACGACTGGTTAAATGACAAGTTGAGAGTTTGGCCTTTGAAGGTCTCTCTGACACTGCGTGTCACCTGTCAGTCTTGTGCTAGTGCTAGCTAGTATCTCCCCATGACAGCTTCCTCTCCCCTCAATGCTGGGAAGCCACAAGGAATTGAAGACTGAATTTGTCCAAAATACACCAACCTTCCCTACATCTGTCTTTCTTCCCAGCTCCAAGTTTCACACCTTAGTAGACATCTAACACGGCCTTCACACAAAAAAAGAGAGGATTTAAGAAGCGTGGATATTATATAAGCTGCAAACTGACACCACCACCACCAACATCAGTTCAGTGAAAAAGCACTCAGATCACAGTCAGTAGAACACACACCCATTAGATGTTCAGAGGGACTTCCTTTTCTGAAAAATAAATATCTTCAAACCACAAAAAAGTACCCCCCAGTGTGCACATTTACCAGGCCTCCAGAGTGCTGTGAGCACTGTCACCATGGGCATGGTAGGGGGTATGGATGGAAGAGGGCGGGGGGGCATCAGGTAGTCCTCCAGACAGACACAGTAGGGGACGGGCAAACTAGGGCCACATCAATGCCTGGCTGGCACAGCAAGGCCACTCTCCCTCGCTTTGAACAGGAAATAAATTAAACAACAAAAGAGAAGCTGACATTCAGGGATTTTCAGTTGATTGCCCCTGTGTGTGTAGCTTGGTCATGCTTAGCACAGAGCAAGGTGTGTAGATCGCCATGCGCACATTGATAAAATAGCTTGAATGTAAACGTTCATCAGTCCTTTCCTCCGAAACGTTCCACATGTTCACATGAAGATAGACCTTGGGTCTTTAGATATGCATTAAATGTGCTAAACCGGATACGGGGTTTACCCGTGTCACATCACACAATGAAGCTTCAGATCTGATGTGCTGGAGGCAGGAAGTCTGCAGAACGAACGCAGAGAGAAGTGAGCTTTGGGAGACCAGGAAGGGCATCTCAAGAAACGGTGCTTAAGAAGACCGCCATCTTCATGATCCTAAAGGAGAGACGTTCAGAGCAGGATTTCTCAGCAGTTTAAACTGGTGACTTGTCATAAAAAAACAAATGTATTGACACCACTGGGTGGGATGTGGAGGGAAGAGCTGTGGATCGCACACTGATCCTAGGAGACCACAGGTTTATGAATAATTCAAGACATCCAATCAGACTCTTCATTAATGGGGGGGGGGTTGTTAGAAAAAGTTAAACTATGAAGTAACGTATATATTGCAATTATACAAGTTAGGAAATGGGTCCAGCAGAAGCCTTCTTACATACCACCTGGAACAGGATGAAGGTCGATACAAAGCTAGCCACTTTTTATTCATTTTAATCAAAACTTAAAACAGACACAGCTCATATACACTGTCATATGTCAGTGCTTAACCTTCAAGTAAATTAAATATCCATCCTGAAAACATCTTCAAATTGGCAAAAAACAAGCACTATAAAATTATTCTGAGCAGCCTGCTCAGGGCGACGCAGGAAAACGTCCGATGTCCATGCAGCAGAAACAGAGAAATAAGGCAGAAGGAGGGAGACAGTACAGAGGAACATCAGGGGAAGCAGACAAGCTGCAAAAGGTCAGGAATGAATCATCCTGAGCAGGACTAAAGAACCTTCCAGAAGGCAGGAGAATTCTGGGCAACCATTTTTATAGGATCTTGATACAAGATGAAATTAACTTTCCGTTTCAGAACTTCTAAAAAAAAAAAAAAAACGTTAAGTCAGAATATCATTTGGTGTAACCTTTATTGAGCCACAGTGTCTTCTGAAGTGCAGGTCTTTGTCTGGCTATTCATATCTTATGTCAGCTCACTCGGTTCTTGTTACAAGGAGATCTTACTGTTTGGGGCTGACTTTGGTCTCTCAAATTTGTGACAATGCCGTAAAGAACAGAGAGGTGCTGCGGTTAAATTGCCAAAAATGAGCCATTATATTCAGGACACCCTTGCATTCCATAAGGTTGTGGAACCTCAGGATGCTCTGTGTGATCAAACAACTCTGCAATACTGCGAAATTAAATACTGGCAAGAAAGCTTAAAGTACAACTATAATTGTACTATTAAATAAAGCTGAGTATACAGTGTGCCCACGGTAAAACAATGCACAGATTTTAATCTATACAAACCGCTACAGAGCGGGCGAGCGGGAGAAGGTGGGGCGACTTTGCGGCTATCAGGACCGACGTAACAGCAGACTGCTGAGCCATGCTGCTAAACTGGGACCTAAATACAGATTGTTTAGATCAGAGCTGTTTGAAACAGTGACGCCATAAATCAAAATGGGAACAATAAAGGAAGAATTTTGAAAGGACTGTTTATAAAGAAAACAGAAGTACAACTGAATGGTTGAATTGCTACACCTCTAGCTGGGTAGCAGGCTTATTAATTTAAGTCGGTTCGTTTTGGATAAGTATTAAATACTGTATAGATTCAAATCCCAGTGGACCTGTACTAGACAAATAGTTGGAATATCAATGGGTTGCGATCAAAGAAATACTAATATCTGATTTAAATGACTTAAATTGTCACGTTTCACATATTTCCCAAGGCGTTTTGTGAGTGTTCACAATAAATCGTGTTAGAATGACTATATAAACTTTCTTGATGCCACAATTTCAGAATTTAAACTTACGATATAAAAAAACTGAAAAAAATTATTATCCATGTATCGTTTAACATTAAAATTAAACAAAAATAGTTCTTCTAAAACATAACATAGTTTCAGAATGTTAGTTTTTAGTTCGTATTACCATTTCCTTAACAGCAACACTGTATTTGCCCCCAAACAAAAACCAGTCCCTAACTTCTTGGGGCAGGTGGGAGTTAGCAAGGTATGAAATTTGGGAGGCAGAATTAGGGGAGGTCATGCCAGACACCCGGTTGGAAGAGGGGGCCTGGGGGTGAGCTCAGCTGCTCCATAGGAGCACGGCCTGCACGGTGTGGGGCCCGCCAGCACTCCCACTCTGCGCCTATGGGAAATCACCCGGCCTCGAAGTGCTGCCTTCACATTCCTTGCTCTTCCAGAGAACTGCAGTGCGGTTGTTTTATGTGACAGAGGACACACAAAACACTGCATGAGGTGTGTGGGAAAACTCTTTGAAAGTACCATTATGAAATATATTTGTATATCTTTTGGGGCAAATTTCGGGGGATGGGGACCCCAGTGCTAATGTCATTGTTGGGGCCCAACCTACAGCATAAAACAACCAGCCCAGGTTAGCATGTGCATAAACCCAGCCTTGTACACATGCCTATATGATTATATGTCTTCTTACAAAAAATAATCTCTTAAATCACACATATTTCATTTTAAATAGAAAAGATATGTAAAAAGTTAACGGTACGATTAAAACCTATCCTTTTTGATAACGTCTCTTTTATTGAAGGATGGCACCCTCTAGTGTTGCCTTGGAAGTTGCAAACATTTAAACCAGGGGTGGCCAATGTTATCTGCAAAGGGCCGGTGTGTATGCAGGTTTTTGGGGTAACCTTTAGGTCAGCTGTTCACACCCAGGTGTGTGGACTCTTCAGCCAATCAGTCTGCTAATTAGTAATTAGGGAGTTTCGGTGAAAACCCGCACATACAGTGGCCCTTTCTGGACAAGCCTGGCCTCCCCTGATTTGAACCATCTGGAAAAGACCAAAAGTGATCATTAGGTTGAAGATTAGCAATATAGTTATATTGCATGATTTCATCCAGCTTTATCAAGTATAAAACTATTACTTTGGAGTAATTCAAGTGATTACTGCCATCTTGAGGAAAATATTTGAAACTACAAAGGCACAAAAATCTAATCAGCAGCAAAAATACAATTTCTATTAATTCTTAAATAATACATATTCCATGTGTCATTTAAAAAATGTCATTCATATTAAATTCCATATTCAAACAGAGACTAAGCTGGGGATGCTGGTGTGTGCGGGTGTGTGTATTTGCGCCTAATGACTCATCATTAACCAGGGGTCCGATTCCCGGAGGTTTCGGCGATATCCATCAATTATTGAGTAATTTGCCATAAGTCTGTATAAATTTCACAGTAATGATCATTACATAACCAACTAAATATGAGGAGAGTCAGGACCATATCTAAGTCACTGCGTTTGCCAACTGCTGCATTTATACTCCTGTCAGTAATGAATATTAATATAATACAGCAGTAATGTGAATTCAAACATCAGTTCATAATAAAGCTAGTAAAAATAAATGTAGGTGTCTTTGTTAACTTCTCCCTGACTCTGTAAATATGGTGAGATACTTTTCTTGCCAGATTTGTATCTTTTGATCGAAATGCCAGGCTAAACACGGTTGAAATTACCTTAGACTAGAGGAACGGGGTGTGGAAGATGCATCAAAGCAGAACATTTTCCTTAAGAAGCATTGTACTCCGATTGATGTTTCTCCAAGATATTTAATTTGATGATGACCTGCTGTTCACAGCTCACCCCAGACGCATGTTTATGAAATTTGTCTCAGTCGGTACAATATGGTGCCGTTATATACTGTGGTACATGCCTGGTGTCTTGAATTCTGATATTTGTTTCAGGCTTCAGTAATAAAACTGAAAAGCTGAAATTGAGAAATATATAAGCATCATGGCAGCGTAAAGCAGACAAAGTAAATAAGGTTTGGCATGTCTGCCTGCCTGAACAGGAGGCCTACATCAGCCATTGCTGTGACAGCTGACTGAAAACAGAGCCCTTGGAAATAAACACAGCATGTACTGAAAATATAAGAAAGCATGTTTGCATTCATTTAAATGGCATGATAAAGTTCAGGAGTTTAAACATGGGGGTGGGGGGGTCAAATAATAAATAAACAATACTGCATATCAGACAGATGTTCCAAGAATCTGGTTTAAAACATGGTCTCCCTGCAGCAGGGGGGGTTTCACAGTGGTGCAGTGGTTAGCACTGCTGCCACACACCTCCAGGACCAGGGTCTGTGTCTCTGCCCAGGCTCCATGTGTGGAGTTTGCATGTTTTCTCATGTCATTGTGGGATTTCCTCCGAGTGCTCCGGGTGTCCCCTCACGGTCCAAGAACATGCTGAGGCTGACTGGAGCTGCCAAATTGTCTGTAGGTGTGAATGATGTGCCCTGTGACCCTCTAGGATAAGCTTTGGACCACCCCGTGACCCTGAATAGGACAAGCGGTTACAGAAAATGGATGGATGGTCTTGTCCTGCAGTCTGTCCCTCACCTTTCTATCGATAGTTTAATGACCCGCAATAAACAGGGATTACCAAAAATATGGCACAAGTTATAAAACCACAGCTTAATCCTGAAATCACCATGTCCGTTTCCATTAAAGAACACTAATATTACGCATGGTAGCAGCCAGTTTCACTTGTTTTTGGCAGGAAACCACAGCTTGCCCACTAGATCATCTGGTTCCTGAGTGCTTGCACACACTTCCTGACTCTTACAATGAAACAGGCATTCTATTTAGTGCAGCAAATAAGTTTGTGTGTAGATTCAGAGTGGATGTGGGATATTGAGGACAGACCCCATTCCCTACGGGAGTTTAGCTGAAAGAATAGCGCCCTGATACTGCGTAACCCACATGACCAACTTATTTTCATTCTGACCCACTGTCTGCTCAGTTCAGGTCGTCGTATTTGTATATCTGAGCCACTAAACTGCTGCAATATACTTTCACTGATTAAACTTCAGAGGAAGTAACGGCTGGATATGTTGCAGTAACTTTACAAAATACACACTGCATGTGAATGGATCCAAAACACTTGAATTCAGAGCCTCCCAGTCTTAGTCACCTTTGTGCATTTTTATGCAATTTTATGACCTATAGCAGCCACTACCTTCGATGCCACTGTGTAAAAGGCTTGATTGTGTTTGTTAGATCCTGATTATGTTCAACAAACAGTTTACATCCACCCATCTATCCATTCAGGGCACACGCCCCTACAGAAAATCACAGTCTATGGGCAATTTAGAGATAGCAGATTGCTTAAACCAAATGTTTTTGGACTGTGGTAAGAAACTGAAGTATTCACAGAAAACCCAGACAAAAACAGGTGGAACATGCAAATTCCACACAAACCCACAGCCCTGAAGGTGTGAGACCCAGGGAGCCTCTGAACTGGCCAAAAGGTCTTCCAGTCAATTCAGTTTGTTTGTTATATAGTGCCTTTCAGCAGCATAGTGCCCCAGAGGGTTTAATGAAGGTGTTATGGGATGAAGAGCAGCACAGACCGACATAACAATGGCCCTGCACAGAATATGGGGAGCCAAGGGTACCTGCAACTCCCTCCGGACACACGGATGCAATTTAAACCAGAAATCAGTGTAAATATGCAACTAGAGGAACAGTTAGCTCTGCACACAGCAGCCTTGGTCTGGGACAAACTGGATCAGACACACAGTCAACCAACTAAACGGGCGTGAAAAAGCACAGTTCAGAAACAGGAGCTCTCCCATTAGGTAAAACGTACTTCTTTGAAATGAGTGAAAGTGGGACAGAGACAGACAAGGGAAATGTGTCAGGCATTCTTTAGGGTCACCCCGGTGTTCTCTCATAACGGCTTTCCAGCCGCGGATAAGAGCAAACACGTCATCTCTCCAAACCTTTCAGCTTGCACTTCAGATTCTGGCTTTTTCCTGTCCTTGCAACAGCACTGAGGTTTATCAGGAAATATCACAAAATATATCACAGAGCTATTAATACTACGTAAACATGTCTATGTCATACTACTTGCAGCCATGTTGCTAATTATTACGACTATGAAATCGAGATTCTATATATATATATATATATATATATATATATATATATATATATATATATATATATATATATATATATATATATA
>JAAGVU020000035.1:20632547-20649021 GCA_011763525.2 Mormyrus iriodes | reverse complement strand
ATATATATATATATATATATAGAGAGAGAGAGAGAGAGAGAGAGAGAGAGAAAGATGTGTTCAAACTTGTCATGGCAAATCAAAAAATAACACCAAATATTAAGTTATTTAAATTCAACACAAACTGCAAATAAATAACTAAAATAAATATTACGAGTGATCCGGACTGGGATATGCAGTCAAAAGCACCTTTTTACTGATTATTACAGTACGTTTCGTTCTGGTATGGAAAACCAGATATGACCTGTGTGTGTGTGCGACCATTACGGGTTAAATTTTATTTAGCAGTGTTCCTCTTAAATATAAAAAGCTATACATTTTGTGACATGCCAAGTCATTATGTAAATACATCGGTTCTTAATTGTAATTCCTTTTGTTGAACAGCAGAGGGTGCTAGAAGCACTTTTAAAACGTGTATTTCTGGCCCAGTTAACGATTTCACTGGAGTTCAAAGCTGGTATTAGTGTTGCGTTAACAGTCTACAAAACCCCAAATTCTCTGCATCCTCCTCTCCTACATTAATGGGGTTGTTAAAAAAACGTTACTGAATGCTGTTACATTGTTACTATTTTGCTCAAATAGGGTCACTCTAAGAACACCTCACTTGACGGTAAAGCGGCCGGGGGGGATTTGGTGAGGCTGGGGGGAGGGAATGGCTATACAAACAAATGCAATAGAATGTGGCCAGATATTCAGTGCACAGAAATGGGAGACTGCTACCAATCAAACACTGAGCAAACAGGGGGCACTTAATCATTAAATGGGAGAATGATAAAAAGATGTAGAAATATATTTAGATCATTCAGTGATGAAAGTTTTACATGGCTAATGACTAGCATACGCTTCATTAGTGCTCAGAACAGAAGTGAAGAGAGCTGTCCCTATGCTCATCCAGGAACATCATGGTGAGCAGAGAGCTCATCACAGTGATAGGTGACAGACCCTTGCAGGTCACACATTCGCATAATCTGGACACCAATTCACCAAACCGCATGTTTTTTGGACGGGGAGAACATGCCCGGCATGTGTGTGCCGTCCTCTTTAAAACGTTTCTTTAAGAAAGGAAAGATATGTCAACACTAATAGTATTGTGCGCCGTAACCACTGAAGCGCTGGGCTGCCCCTGGATGAAATCCATCCAGCCATTTTCTGTAACTCCTTAATCCCATTCAGGGTCATGGGGGGGTCCGGAGCCTATCCCAGAGGTGACGGGCGCAAAGCAGGGAACAACGCAATACAGGGCGCAGGGCATACTCACACACCACTCACACCTACGGACGATTCGGGAACTCCAATTAGCCTCAGCATGTTTTTGAACTGTGGGGGGAAACCGGAGCACCCGGAGGAAACCCCACGACGACACGGGGAGAACATTCAAATTCCATTCATATGGAGCCAGGGCAGAGGCTCGAACCCTGATCCCAGAGGCGTGAGGCGATGGCACCACTGTGTCGCCCCGCTGGAAAAAGTCACTCTAATTTTAAGCTTCATCAGCTCAGAAGGTGTGAAAGCTTATTCGCTTCAGCAGGTCGGCAGGCTGAATCCACAGCTTGCAAGGTGGAGAACCTTTGTTAGTCTCAGCACAATTCTGACTGAGGAGTGTGTCCCCTTAGCAGCTGCAGCAACAGTCCAGCTCAAATCAGATTAATTCGCTTTAAACAGAGGAAGTCACTAACCTGTTCAGTGTTAATGTATAGTAATAAATGTATTCATCTGACAAAATACAATGTAACAGTGGATAATGCACAGCCCACTTCATTAGAAGTTTGTGAGCACGTGGGGTGGGGGGGCGCTGTTGGTAACTGTACAGTGCAGAAGTGTATACAGATAATTACCCCGGAAGAATCTGGCCCCATGCTGACACACGCCAGGGGCTTCCTGTCTGTGACAGGCCTGACATCTCCTCTCCTATGCTGGAGGAGGGTCTTCTATTATGTCTGAGATGTGGGGAGAGGGGGGCTTGTGTAAAAATAATCATTACCGGCGAAGTGGCTCATCTTGGATTATCATGAGCCACCCTTACGCTCCATCACTATCCAACAACGTGCCACCACCACCTGACCCACCTAAACACAAACACACACACACACAGACACACACACACAGACGCATGCACACACACACGTGCAGACACACAGACAGACGCACGCACACACGCACACACACAGATTGTACTCATATCTTTGTGGGGACTCCATTTTTAAGGGCGAAACCCTAATTCCAACTATGACAACCTTAACCCCTACCCAGCCAAAACTATATCCGTAAGTAACCAACAAAATACAAAACTTTTGGCATTTTTAGTCACAGATTTTTATTAAATTAGACTTCCTGTTGTGGGGACCAAAAAAAATGGTCTGCACGTCAAAAAAAAACTGATTTTTATCATACTGTGGGGACATTTGGTATACCTGACCCCCCTCCCCATACACACACAGATTAGTAGAAACACCCTGGCTACCATGATCTTCTGGGAGGGCCACCACATTTGCACCGCCCAGCTCCAAACCTAGAGGCACAGATGAATAAAGCAACTGCTGCATCCATCTCCTTGGTTTCTTAGGCCACATCTCTGGTACAGTCCACACTTCCATGTTGAGCTACTTCTTTCCCAATTTTCAAAGGTCTTATTTTTCGGAAAACATCCAAGCATTTAAAAGGCATTTTTCTCCTTAGGATGTGTACTGGGAGGGGAACTCGTACATATTTGTAGGATGCCTTTAAACAATCCCTCACCCCAGTTAGAAGGCCTTGGAGCAGCCTGCCTGGTGCGGACAATGTTAATGCAGCTAAATCCCGATTTTATTTCTCCAACAAATCAGTGGCTTGACAGTCATAATGAATATATTACGTATAAGTGGCTGCAAGCGCTGGACCAAAATTTCTCACAACAAATGCAGGAGCCCATGCTGTCACCAGGAGGCTGAATGAAGTCTCTTAGTTATGGTAGAATATATATATATATGCATGCTGGTTATATTATATAAACAACATTACATTAAGCCGCCATTGGCTTTACTGGCTTTTACCGGCAAAGGCATATTGTCTCGTTATACAAACGTTTTGATGCTCTCTAGAGGAAGGCTGGACCTTCTGGGTGACTTACAGGTGAAGTGCTGCTTCTGAGTGCTGACCCTCAGATCAGATCATGATCTGGAAGTGAGCTTATTTTGGGAGTCCCTGAAAAAAAAAAAAAAAGTGTGGGTGAGGACTCAGCCATGCAAAAACCAGGGGCAAAAGTCTGGGGGGGGACAAGAACGCTGATCTCAAATATGCAATGTCACAAACCTGGTAGCCTGTCAAACTTCTTGGAATAGAAGACATTGCTGCAAAAGAGGAAGAGAGAAAGACAGAGCAACCTCTCCCTACACAATTCATGGGGGTGACCCTAGACCCCCAAAGCAGGTCCATCTCAGCACCTCAGTCAGGACTCGCTGGGTCCCATGAGTGCACCTCGTTAAATCATAGCACATAAGCACACCCCACACCTGACTATTCCACCATCAAATATTCCTCTCCATGTTCCTGCTGGGACAAATTCAGATTCAGCACATACTAAAATCTGACTTAGAGAGCCACCATCATGCCCGGTTTTAAAATTTTATTCTCAAGATCCGTTATACATAATAAATTAAATTCAATATAAGCAATTTATCAGAAGTGAGTTTTGCAGAATCTAATTTTCAAAGCAACTCCAGCCATCTTATTATTCTGATGTAATATTCTTAACGAGAATAATTAATTCATTATATGTTTATATATCGTGCAAGTCCTTTAATATTAAAGACCCATGATCACAATGTGTTAGCTTTGCTCTGTAGACAGTGACGACCTAGAGTGGGGTGTGTTTTAGACGAGCGAGACATGTGCTGCCTTTTCTGAAGGCACGGATACGTCCACGTTTGATCCTCAGCAGCCAGGAAAAAGCTATAATCTGAAACAGTCACCCGCACAGGATCCGTGGCTCACTGGATACCTGGATTAAGACAGAAAGCGAGGCCACAGGTCCCTGAAGGTGTATCCTGCCGCTGAACGGAGGTGGGCTTATCAATTAGCATAATTTTGATGCTGTTTCAGATTACTGTGTGGACCCAATGCTTGCAGTTTGTGTGGCAGCACCGAGGCAGAGGATTGCTCATTGGCTCTGCCGGCAGCGGCGTCTCCTAGCAACGTGTCCTCTATGTATTGTGCTATCCCATCCTGTGGGCTTCTTGCATAATCTGGACCACATTTTTCCATCTAGGGCTCGTTAAAAGATTTATGATGCAGCTAAAATCACCCATTTTTTATACATCTTTCTTTGACTGTTTTAGCTGTCCCGTAATCGAAAGGTCCTCCCAACAATACAGCCCGGCTATTATCCGACCATTTTGCCCGCTAAAGTTTATGCTCCCTCAAAACTGAAGAAAATTTCTAAAATTGTATGTACTTGTATTTCAGACACATGGAGCATAGAGAGCGACACACTAATCCCGTGGGCATGAGGACACCTTTCACACAGACATCATTATGTGCATCGATATCATAGACGTGGAGAATGGACAGGACTCCCATGGACATGAGGACACTTTTCACATCATTATATAAGGCGTCATCAAATACAGCAGATATAAGCAGGGAAATCAATGTCCTGCTATTTAGTCAGTGTCTTGGAAATCGGGCAAAAATGAATGTGGAGAAGGTAACAGCGGTAGTGAACTTTGGGAGGAGAGGTGAGGGAGATGTCCAAGCAACTACACCAGCTCTGACATAAATTATCATAATGGGGCACTGGGTATCCACAAGCTGACAGAACAGCTCCAGTGCGCCTTGGCATGGTGCAAGAGTCAGAACATCGAATTGCAATAAAATCAACCCCTGTCCAGAGAATCCCTCAAGTGTTCAGCTGAGGCTGAAACCTGGTCACTAGGATGGCAATGGCTTATAATTTACATAATTCGCATGCTTACCAAGCCATTAAATTGCCCCATGGATAGTGCATTGTCATTCTGGACAAGAAACACTTGATAAGATGAGGCGAGAATGTCTTTGTATTCAATGGCATTAACGGAGCCCTCTGTGGGGACGAGCCAAACACATACCAGGAAAATGCACCCCACACCTTATCAAAGCTACCATAACTAGTGTTCATTGTAGAACTTCACTACTAAAATTACATCTTTAAGAATATTTATGCTGTTTGTACAACAAGCAATCCACAAAATCCCTTCCTGTGACTTGTTTCAGTGGACCTTCCTTGAAATTGCCTGATCATAGCTTAGACTAACAACTGAAACAAACGGACGTCAAATGATGGATTTTTCTTAAACGTGCATCTTGAACTAAATCATAGATACCTCAAATCAGAGTATACTCTTTGGTTATGCGGTTTAAGCTAAGGATCCAGCAAAAGGCCTTAGTGTACTCAGTTCATGCCTTACAAAAGCAACATTCACATTGGACAACCAGGCTCAGTCGGAACTACAGGCAATGCATCCGGTACAGCTGTACTGGGGCACCGAGAAGCGGGGGGCACACAGAGAGCCAAAAGGCCTGTACAGGCAGGGGATCAGGATGCTACTGATCTATTAGTTTAAATTATAAAGGCACATTACATTGCAATATGAACTGCCGAAACCCAAGAGTTATAATACCCTTTACCTGGCTAGAAAATCTCTCTCGCTTAGTGTGTCTAGTTTTCATTTTTCTCTTCCATGTCAAGGCTATAAAAGTTCATATGGTATACCTTTAGGGTATTTCACAAAGATACATGGTACATCTGTAACATTTAACCATTAAGGGTCAGAGGCTTCATTGGTCGTTTGTCTGTCTGTCTGATTTTGGCATCATAAAAAACCTTTAAAAACTTCCCCTGCAATGCCCCCCCCCCCCCCCCCAAAAAAAACAAATCTTGCAATGGGGCCCAATATATTAAGCCAGGTGATGTGAGGACTCACGCCTTCCTCCTTACCTCACTGCAGTGTGTTGGAACAAAGAATGAGAGAAGAGTCGGTATCTACAGCTCCATACTGGTCTGTGTCAACTAGCCTTACCCTGTATCAGATTAGAAGACATGAAACCCGATCTCTTTATAAATGCGTCTTAGCCATATTCTGTTTCTCCATATTCTGTGTGCAGGCATCATTCTTAGTGGTTGTAATTCACTGAAAAAATCCATTCATTCAGTTGACTCGGCTCTTTTACTACAAGTTTTTTCATATAAACAATTTTTGCTTTCTGGATGTAACAGGCAGTTCTCCAGAGGCTTAAGGTGTTTGCTCACAAGTCTTTGTCCTTAAGTTGTTTATGACCAGTGTATGTGCACAATTCTGTAAGTTTTCAGTTGCTCAAAGCACAACATTTCACATCTCCTCCCGTGGACATTATGAGTCCAGGTGGGCACCATCACCTGTCTAAGCGGAGCTGGCAGAGACAAGAGGCTCTGTCCAATGTGTGAGACTGTGGGAGGATCAAGGGGAAGGGAGGGAAGCTTTCATCTCATATTTCCCTCCATCCTGTGGGGCCACGCCCTCCGTCAGAGCAAAGTGATGGAGTGCTGATCAGGAGTGCTCACCGCAAAAACCCAGAAAACACCTGACAGCTGTAGCACCTGGCAAGCAACAATTACACCGGAAGGGGGGGGGGGGGTTCTGGGAGAGATGAAAGCCAGGGAAAACGAACACCCAGCACAGCAGCTAACTGATGTGTCTACCTCCCCGGGAACTCTGCAGAACCTGCACAAAGACATGCATTTCCATTGTGGAGTCACGCTTCCCTTATGCAAATGCTCGTTTCTAATAGCTACTAAATACTACGCTCTAAATGGAAAATCAGGGAATCTCTGAAAAATAACAAAAAAAAAAAAAAAAAAAAAAACTTTTATGGGAGTAGAAAACTGAATATTTATCGTGTTTTAGAACCAAGAGACCACACAAGGACAAAAAAAATTCCAGTGTTAGCATTTGGATGCTCTCATTTCAGAAAGCTACCAGCTGCAACCGAAAGATGCCCAAAATGACAGTTTACTTGAAAGCTGTCCAGGCGATGTGTCTGCTCTCTAAGCCTTCCCCGTGCGAGACTGTCTGGGCTGATCTTCCCTCAGAACGAGAAGGTGACACTAGCAAGTGCCGTGCGGCAGACCTATGTCGGTAAATACCCCCAGGTCTGCCACCAATTTGCAGTACAGGAGCCATGCGTCTGTTTCAGAAAGTGCACCCCAGAAGAGAGACCTGTTGGCACAATTTATTCACCATGACCATCAGGACATCCCTCCTATAGGAGCTCTTTGTGACGAGCAGCGGTACGTATTTGTAACAATTTGCTTTCCCAATTCAAACCCCCCCCCCAACCACTTTGGGGATTCAAAAAGACAGATTCACAAGAAGTTATCCCTCCACATAAATGGTATTTTACAGATGAATAACCTGCAAATGTCAAACCCAAATGACGGTGGGGACAAGCGACTTGCGCTCTTCCTGACACGACTTGACATTCAACATTTACGAGGCTCTCCTCCACAAAGGGAATGACGGCAAATCAATTTCGGACTTATTACGGTGCATGTCTGTGTATCCAAGTATGCAAATGTGCTTCATAACCACTTAAAGGATCCAAATAAATGGTTTTTAATTCACAGTGCAGGCAGATATGGCGACAACACACAAGAAGACAAAAAATGCAGTCTGTGCAGGAATTGAAATCTGCGCCTTGGTCTCTAGCAACAGATGTCATTACATCTTCTTTAATATGGTTTCTCTGCTACTATACAGCTGAGAAAGCAAACTGAGATCCATCAGAGTCACTGCCGATGTTCTGGAGTTGACTTTAATGCCCTGATGCTCTTCACTTTTCGAACCTTAATTTTATTTATTTTTGGCGCACTGGAAACCCAGGAAATAACTAAAAATAGAAGACTTCAGTGACACACCTTTGAATAATCCACCGTGAAGGTGTGAGGCTATGATGACATCCGTTGCGACAACAAGGCCCCACCTGAGGGGAAGTGAATATGAAATTAGTACACTTTAGGTCTTTATAGCCCCTTCAATACCTGACACAGCGCCAGAAAATCTTGGAGGGTAATGCCTAAAGGTACTTAAGTTGCCCTTTGCAGACCTATCAGTGAAGGGTAGGGGTTCTCACTGGTGAAAAGGGGTGCAGAAGCAGCAGGACTGAAAGGAGCTGGAGCCTTCAAAAGCCACACGGCGAGATTTCTCTCAGACAGAGACGCTCGGAGGCTGAGCTCCCAAACAGTCAGCTGGCCTCCTCGCTGGGATACGGCCTTGTTTTACAGCAAAGCTGTCTGACACTGTTTGGCCCCTTTGCTTATTTATGGCTCATATCAAATTTCCATCCTTGTTTCAGGGAGCTTTCTGCTGCTGAGCATTTGGCCGGAGCATCAGGCTACCAAGTCGCCGTAAGGTTCTCTTGTGATTCTGTCGTTTATTCCCCTAATCTCCTCTGTTCTCCAGGTCTGATGCCCCTCACATCACCGTTGGACACTGCGGGGGTATTCATCCGATATTCTTTAGGATATTCCAAATTGAAGTATATGGCATTAAAAGGACTGTTAACAAACACTCATTCCATCACAGAAACTTCACATTTAGAAATCAGAACTTACAAGAGATAGGACAGATATAAACAGAATAGTGGCGTGTCCATAGGTCAATGTTTTATTTAGCATGATTTTTACCCAGCTCTCTTTGGGAAAACCTAATATTTTAATTTAGAGCTCTTAATAATGTGAGCAAGTGTAAATAAAAACGATGAAAATTTAGCCCAAAAGTCTGAATTCTCTGAGGACGTGGGAACCAACACCAGATCTCCCATGTGGAGCCCACATTTCTAAAACCGTTCTTACTTTAAATATATTGGAGGTCCTTGCAGGTCTGAGCATGGGCAAACATCTCACCTTGATCCCTCGCTGGGACACTGTTTAATACGGAAATAAGCCTGGAACTTCTGTCAGGACCTGAATGATTAGCACCATGCCACCAGCCAATCAGCTAAGGATTAAGCTCAGAATAACATTTTTAAAGTTCTGGAATATTCCTTGAATATAACAGCGATATTTAGTTCAATTTATGCATGTTTATCCCCTGTGTTATTTTTGGGGTTGAAGTGACCCCAGTCCATTTTCAAAATGAGGTTAAATTCTATAGATTCTAGAGTTTAGAACGGAAGAAGTAAAATACACAAGCGTTATACATTGTACATCACATGTGATGTACAGTCTGGAAAAAACAAGATCATAAATCTTGTTGAACATTTTCTTTCATGCTACCATACTAGGGTTCGGCGTGGATTTCATTAAGATGACACAGATTCGTGTCATTGTGCCTCAATCTCTTTTCCTACTTATTATTAATTATTATAGTTCAGCCTAGCTTCCTTGGTAAGAATTGCACATTTGGACACAGGCTAAGCTAGGGAGGAGAGACATCAGACAAATACATAATTCAAATGTAGCTGCGGCCAACCTCAAAGCATTCAGTGTTCAAAGTGTTGCTATTAGAGAAATCTTTGGCTTTAGGAAACAGACATTTGTTAAAAATACCTCTTTGTGTTTGTTTTCTTTGCGTTCGAGTAGGAGGAGATATGTAGCCAGATCTTTTGTGATCACTAACTCACCCTTCCACATAATCAGATAGCTGAATCAGGAGTTTTTTTTTTTTAAAGTTCTTGCTTTTTAGAAAAATCTGTATTTGTATTCGTCTCTATATTTAATAACCTAAAATACATCACCAAGTCTATAGCTAAGCATCCACATAAAAGGGTACTTGCCTTGTCTTGCAATGAAACATAATGCTCTCATACATTTAAGTACTGATGCCTGAATCATATACAAAGCTCTTTTTTTCCTTATGTCAAGACATCATCTCTGGAAACCGTAATCCATTGCTGCCCTGGCCGACGGACAGGCCGATTGACAGGTGGTTGCACCTCTGCTTCAGCGCCCTGAAAAGCGTCTGCCTGTCACACCTTCCCCATCCATTTTGTGGACCCACAATCAGGCATCTTGTGACCAGGCCATGCCCTTAATTTCACCCGCCTGGAGAACACTAATTACTCCAGGTGGCTCTTCGTTCCTGATGGCTTAGGGCACCTTATGAACAATGACATGAGACAAATGGAAGCCGATTGGCTTAAACCCTGGCCATAACCAGGCCAAGCAAGGCGTCTAATTGTTGGCTGCTTGCGTTAATCCCAGCTCCTACATCCCTACGTTCCCGTTTATATTCGAGTTGAGAGACTGGTTTTTAATAAACTCTGTCTCTATTGGGCACTCACCTGTGACACTTCCGTTTCCTGTTCATGCTCCACCACAATCTAATCGTTTAGCCAATGCTACCTTATCCTAATCAAGCACACTTTCATTCACATCATTTTGTACTCCTCTCTCTGCTTCATCATCCAAGACATGCCATTCACACGAATTCTCTCTCTAGATTTCCCTTTGTGTATGTGAATATTATGCAAATATTCTGCAATTGGTGCACACTGTTGCAATGCTTCAGTAAGCTCACACAAATTTGCTGTCAAATTTGCTGCAGAACAAATAAAAACATGCCTGCATAATTTTGCCAACTTGGTGCATTAGTGCATTTATGTGACAGTGTCATGGCAGTGGACTGGACGTCAGGGCCTGCTCTGTACTTCCTGGGATTGGCCCTGGATTACTGTGACCCTGGCTGGATGAGATGTTGCTGACATTAGATGGGCAAAATGGTGAGGGTTAGCTTGTGAGCCATGGAAAAGCTGCCAGGACTTAAACACGACAACACACACCAAACTAATGAGCAGGGAGGGACGATAACTTAGCACACACATGCTCCGCGATGCACCGCTTAACAGGACAGACTCCCGGTATAAATACAGCCAATGGCTTGCCGATGATGTGACTGAGAAGCATAAATTAAGCATGAAAGTGTGAGCTTGGAGTGCAGGAAGAAAGGGGAACAGATGGCTGGAGTATTTTAGGAAAAGTTACACAGAATAATTTCTCTGGCAGTTCATGAGGCCGAAAAGTCTGCTACCCATTTTAATTGCCTGGCCAGAAAGCTTGTCAAGCAGGGAGTCTTCTTACGGTTTTAAAGTCATTCACATGCTACCTCCCCTCTTTCAGCGTGTGCCAATGTGATCATTCCCAGCACGAGGGAAGCAGAATTACACAATGTAAGCAGTCTGCATATCAGCCCCATGAATATGCACATTTTATATGTGGCAAAACTGTTGTTAAAGATGCTGGTTAGATGTATTTTGCCATTTCTGTATACTGCTATAAGAAAATAAATGGCACTAAAGCCACAAAACCTCTAAGGGCCCTCTGTAGTTTTTCCTGTTATGTATAATAAAGTAGCATTTCTATAACTCTATATACATCTGTACACATGCTTTTGTTAAGAAATACCTGAGCACACAAAAAAAGATACAGAAATCATCCAGCTGAAACTGGTGTTTATGAAAAAGTGTACCTCACGGCAAATCTGGTATTCTTAAAATAAATATCCCATTACCATCAGCTCACTGAAGTCTAACTGGGCTGGGCACAACTCTAACAAAATGATTAAGTTGCTCAGACTGAACTCAAGTTTTCAGACTTGTATAGGATAAGGCAAGTATCAGGAGAGCAGGGTAGGTATCTAACACATACGCCGCTGTGATGGTCCGAAGGTCGGCTCTGTCCTTAGGTGACGTGCCTGGCCTTCACCCTTGCATAGGGGCAGTTTTCAGACTTCATACTGTGACAGCACGGCCATCACGCACTTTTTTGGGATCAAACTCGCTAGAGAAAGCAGCTTAATGACACTGACTCAACACTGGACGTGTAGAAATGCAGCAGCCGTGGGGAAGGATCTCTCACACAAGTCAAACACTTCTACAAAAAAAAAAAAACAAACAAAAAAAAACCATAAATACACAGTATTTTATGATACCTCTGTAACTTTCCCTAGCCAATGTTTGTCTGCTCCAAGGTAAAACAGTGGATGGGACCTCACGGTACTGGGGAACTAGCTCACCTTCGCTGTAAAACCTAGATCCTTAATGACCGTACTGTGACTGCCCGGCTTGTACAGAGTGTCCTAATAGTCAGAGAAATATAGGCTGTCCGCAATACCCAAAATGACCCGGGAGTTACTGGCCTGCAAACAGTGGGTGTGTGTAACCAATAGCTGTATTGCCAGCTCGAGTACTCAAAATGGGCTTTAGCACCATTTGGAAACCATCAAGTATTCCAAGTGGTCTGCACCACGAGACGCTCGGAAATCTTCTCAGAAAACGCTAGAGTTCTGCTTATTTCACACACATTTATAGGCAGAAGTTTATGCAAAACAAACAGAATTGCCAATCTGAATGCTTGAATATCCATTTGAATATAAAGTTGCCCTCTGTGCATACTGATCCGTCCAACGACACAGGGGTCTCCTGAGTACAGGCCCCCCCGCTCAATCTCTCGTTTCTGCCCTAATTAAGGCAGCTCTACCATAAGACTGCCACCCTGCCATACATATAAAAATAACTCACAACATATGAAAAATAGGACAGGGAAAGCGTGTGGATTGAGGGCCAATGCCAAAACCATGCAATTCAAATGGAGTGGATTTTCATTAAATTTTTTAGCTTATGCAGCAGTCTACAGAATACAACATATACGTAAATACTGCACATAATTATCTACATTATAAAGATACCAGTGAATACCAGTGAACTGAAGTGAACACTGTAAAATTATAGCTCACAGAAGGACAAGCTAAAGGGAAAATTAGAAAGCGTTTGTAATTCCTTATCTCTGTTCATTAATTTGTATACAATATTTAGTAGAAACATGACATTTCATGTCGTCTTCTCTGTGGGGAAAAACCCTGACATCATGCTAATATTTTTTCACATTTTTGGCTCCTTCTTGTAGAGTCTCTTTCGTTAGTGGCTTCTGGTGGCTTGTCATGGCCTGCATGTCTTAGATAATGAAGTTGGAGGCAAATAACTAGTGAACGCCGGTGGGGGTAGGGATGGGGCGACGTCAGTGAGGAGCAGTGCTTGGTCAATAGTGGCTTGCTACTGCTAATTAGCATTGTTATGAAATTTAAAAACAGGGCAGTTCAGTGGGTAGCACTGATACCTCACAACACTAGAGTTTGGGGTTAAAATCCTGCTCCCACTCTGTGTTTGGAGTTTGCATTTTCTCCCCTAGTATCCAGACTTTCTCCCACTGTCCGAAGACACAGGTGGAGCCCCAATCATATCCCAAGAAGAACAGGACAGGGGACACCCTTGATTGGATGCTGGTATACATACTCTGAACAGCCAAATGTGAAAACAAGTCAACAGTGATGTCCCTAGCCAATGTCAAATATCAGAAATCAGGGCTGATCCAGACATTTTAACTGATCGGTACCAGCTACGAAAGCCCAGTCCAAAGCCTGGCCCATTTAATTACATCAGTAGCGCTGATAGCAAGGTTCTGTCACATGTTGCAGTAAACCTGAAGCATATGGCTTGAAACTACAAAATATTCGAGATGTCAACCTTGCGTAAATTCTTTAAACTGGAACCTCAAAGTAGCCCAACAGCTACCCGTTTGCAATGCCATCCTTTCAAGGTGAGGTAGCAACAGAGCCTCGTTTGATACAACAAATCGAATTAGCCACTTGCAGAAACAAAGCAGAATACTGTGCAATCATGAGGCTTACTCAGAAGAAGACCAATGCCTACTGTATGCGCATGTATATTTAAAGATTTATTTAAAGATCAGCAGATATAAATACTGAATGGATTGGATTGGGAGACCAAAAATCTGGATCAGGACATCCCTACAGGTTATTGTAATGCTGAAGCAAGGTGAACAGACACCAGTTTTTTAGAGGAACACCCCACAAGCATGAGGGAAAACATGCAAATTCTAGTCATGCAGAGTCAAGGGGGGGGGGGGGACTGAAAGATTAACCCAATAATCAAGACAACAAGGCAGAAAAATGTTTTTCCTAATATTTAAGCTCAACTTGTATTTACACAAACTTTACACACAGAATACATTAAGTACTAAGGAACAGACTATGTGCTGCAGAATATTATAGAACAGCAAATATGACAGCCAAAGATATAGGTCTATACACAGGAATCACAAACTTCAGACTATTAATGCATGAAAAATGTAAATTTTACTAAACATGTTCCGCTTGAATTATCATAGCACCTCTCTGACATTTCGGCCTTTCATTGTTTAGTCGGCAGCATAACAATTACTTAGATTTGACAGGGCTGCAATTTCGGTTATATCAGAAGTGGCTGACATTTTAAACTCAGAGTGTCTTTAATCTTTTGTTTCTGCAATGACTCACAAGTCTCCATGTTAAAATGTATGTGGGAAGCAATCAGACCGGCCTCTGGAAGCAGACAGAGCTCTGGGTCTTGGACCAGACGAGAGCCTTGAAGCATGACAGAGTGTTGGTGGTCTCTCCAGTCCAGCAGTTAACAAGCTGCAGCATTGTCCATAATTAGGACAGGGTGTCCAACCATTAAAAGCTTGTTTCAAGTGAGACAGCATCTGTTCTTGTCAGGAGAGGAAGATATTCACAGCCTCAGGTTTTTGTAAAAAAAAAAATAAAAAATTGGACAAGGATTTTTTCCTTTTGCAGTTTCTTGCCTGACCATGATCACTGGTGCCCAGCTAATGTCGACCATTATCAGGAATCTTGCATGGTCTTTCCTGCTATTGAATTCATATCTTATGATTTGGATATTTATAGACACCGCATACCAGGAGCCTTTAAAGGGGTCAGGAACTCATTTTCAGATTTCACGAACCCTGGCAATCTACTCTATAGTGGTTTGCAACATCTCAGTTGTTAAATTGGGTTGCGTTAATTAAAATTTGACCGACTGATTTACTGATCCACGAGGAAAGTGCCGATTCCCCTTTTCCAAAAAGTCCTATCGGGAATGTTTGAATGGGTCCACAGCAGCAACAGGTGGGAATTTTGAAGCTTTCAGAGTTATTTGGAGCCTATGGTGCTCTGTTCCACATAGCAGTGTCTGTACACTTTCATCAGCAACATAAGAATAAAAAGCTTTAACTTTTTCTCTGGGTGCAAATCTACGACTCCCGTGCACCTCAATGCCGAGACCCAGCTGGTGCGTTTAAGATCCATCCGACTCCCCTTAGAAGCAGAGGCCGTCGTATCCTGGATAGACTCCAGCAGTCAGCAGATTTGCGCGATTCCCTGCTCTGCTCTTGCCAATGAAGCAACACGGTGCATTAATGCAGGAATTGGAGTTTATGGAGACTTGGCTATGTCAAAATGTGCTACACCAGTGACCATACTGGAGAGACTGCCTAGTGCAGGGAACCAAAATTAGACAGGGTGAATGGAGAGAGATCCATAAGTGGGAGTGATGCTCTCTCTGACAAAGCTGATTGCCAGAGAAGAAGTAAAATTATTTTGTATTTATTAAGTCACTAATAAATATATTTAATATATAATACTAGTGTGATCAAGAAAAGAGGTTTATCTGGCTTGGTACTAGGAAGATATGACCTCAAATCAATACCACGATTAATTGAACATTTTACCTCAATTACAATTAATGAACCATTATTTTGTGCTTTTTTGCCTTCATATTTCATTGACAGGGTTTGCACTGTAAATATGCTTAACTATTAAGGCTGGGATTTTTTTTTCTAATAAAAGATTACTTACGTATCTGTAAGATCTAAAAATAATTGAAGGAAACACACAGGTGAGCAATTTCTGATTAGTCACTGAATATTTCAAACAACTGAAATCAAAGCACAAATCACTTAAAATGAAAACGTCTTTTGAAAAAGGTCACATTTTAGTTTTAATGTAAAAAGCAAGTTCCCTAAAAAAGTACAAAATAAAGAGTTTGCATTTCTTGAAAATAAACCGCTTACAGTGATCACATCTCTCTGGGTGAAATTCATCATTATAACTGATTTTTTTCTTTTTTTGAGTTCTTTTTCTTTCTCTCTCAGGCAGATTACCATCTAATTGACATTTGTATACTTATTACATGACCATAAGATAAAATGAACAACGTCGCTATTTACTGAATGTTATTGGCTTTCAAAATACAGTACAGCGGTTTCAAACACTTTTCAAATTACAGTACTGTACAAATGAAAATACTGCACTGTGTATAATGCAAATACGCTATAATACACTGCAGTATTGTACATAGAATATCGCTCATTGAAGCTTCGCTGCTTGTTATTGTTAGTTCGTCACAAGCTTTGATGAGTTTATATTTGACACTGAGAGAAAATGTCTCTCTTCTTCCCGTCATGTTTGCTGTGCGGGCAGCATTAGCCCCAGGTAGCTAGCCAGAAGCAGACGAGTCACCGCAAGGCAAAGTAGGCAAGTAATAAAAGAGAATTACCATAGTTATTTTTTTCCCAGGGGCGGCACGGTGGTGCAGTGGTTAGCACTGTTGCCTCACACCTCTGGGATCGGGGTTCACGTCTCCGCCCGGG
>JAAGVU020000035.1:20604343-20632447 GCA_011763525.2 Mormyrus iriodes | reverse complement strand
TGAGTGTGCCCAGCGATGGGTTGGCGCCCCATCCTGGGTTGTTCCCTGCCTTGCACCCATAGGCTCCGGACCCCCCGCGACCCGACATGGAATAAGCGGTTCTGGATGATGGATGGATGGATTTTTTTCCCACATTTTGTCAATCATAAAAAGACTCAAAATGAACATGGCAAACGGACCACTTGATTACTATAAGCAAATTATTTAAATAGTATTTGTACAGGAATGATTCTGTCCCAAACTTTTTGACTCATATAAGCGGTTGATCACTATAAGCGGTTTCCACTGTATTTTAAATATTGCTAGTGTTGAAACCGATTGGTGGTATTACCTTTGGTAGCGGAAACTGTTTATCCGCAGTGTTTGGTGTCGTCGCCACTAAAGCCACAATGTGTCCAAACGACATACACCGCCTGTAACTTTGATACAAGCCGCCGGAGCTGCTCAGTCGCTAAGTGTTTGATTCTCCTCCATGCTGCTTCCATGTCGCAGACTGGGCGGGGGTGAGTCACGTGACAACGCGAGCGGTAGTGTTTTTAAGGGGACAGTACATAAACGTGCACTAGGGAGAGTATTAACAGAATTAAAAAAAAAAAAAAAAAAAAAGTAACCGACCTCTTTTACAGGTTCTGGATGTCAGTTCTTATTTATTTCTAAATTAACTGCCCAGCCCCACTTGGAACTGCATTTCTGTTCTTACTTTAAGAGGTCAGCTGTACCTGTGACCAGCTTTCTTCACTCTACCTTCACGCTCTCCTGACAGATCCAGGGTTTTCACCAGGCAGCACAGTGGATCCAACTCCAGTTTTGGGATTAATTCCTCCTTTTGTTCAGAACCAACATGGTTTAAACAGCAATTGGATGCTGATCTGCTAATTCCAATATGCTGAAAATGAGAGACTTTGCATTGCCACCCTGGATTTAAGAATGTGTGTGCTTGTTATCCCTAGACTGGACTGTTATCAGATACCAACAATCAAGCCTTCAGTAGATTCTTTCTGAAGTAGAGGAAGGCTGACGGTTGAACATATAGGGCGGGTCATCGCACGTCTTTGAAGAGAACCCCTCATAGCTGAAAAAAAAAAAAAATCCAGCTGCGGAGATGTGAGCCTCCAAGTCTAAGTGCTAAGCAGCAATGCTATTGTACCAGGTATTCTCACCCTCTTATTCACATCAATACCAAATCGCAAAAGGCCCCTTATGAACTGTTTACGCATGACCAAATTGAACTGGCTGTAGCACATTCCTGTGAGACACTATCGTTTGTCGTTTGGTGCTGAAGAAGCTTCTGGAGGTTTTCCTGAACCGCGCTGATGCTGCATTTTTTTATTGTAGGCATCATGAAAAAATGTATGGCAGGAATGTAAATGCAAAGGTTAAATGGACTCATAAGTCTTTTCATGAATAGTTCAACTGGGACACTGGTACACATTGACAGGATTAAAGTAAGTTTATGACACATTGCTTGTCCCACTTTTAGAGAAGTAATATCCAGGTTCAACAACACAAGGGGATTTCCCCATATTTCATAAAATCCATGCAGGAAGTGCAGTGCTCTTTTACACTCAATATAAGATTATGCTCTTTGCGTTTACTTTTTAACAGTGTATTAGTGACCGGTGTGTGATCTAAATATTCAGTGCTAGAGTCAATCAGTACAGGGTTTTGTTGTATTTTAACACTTCACATCACTGTTGAGCAAAACGGCAGCATTCAGTGGCATTCTGCATGATCTCAGAGCATAGTGTTGCTCAAAGCACAGATAATTGACATATAACTTTTTGAGGGTATACAGACACTCCTCACTTAACAACCGAGTTCTGTTCCTATGACTAGGTCATTAAGCGAATTGGTTGATAAGCAAGCAGCCCCTTACCGATATTTCAAGCATATGATATTGATATTTCTTTAATGTAACTTTTGCACCATTTGTAACAATGTTTAGTATATTTATAAATGTTTATACATTAGTATACTGTATGCTGTAATAAGCAGTGTACTGTTCTGGGTAGTCATTTTCGCCGTATGTGACAGGTGACAATCTATAACTGAAACTGTAATAAACAAAACACAGAAAAGTCTTTTTGATCTCTATCTGAGATTTCAAACACAAGTTAAAAACCTTTTTGTTTGCTCAAGCCTACGACATCCCTTAATGTACTTCCTTGTTTCATTATCGGTTTACTGTGTTCTTTGTAAGTGTCTTTGAGTTCTTGAAAAGCGCTATATAAATAAAATGTATTATTATTACTCAGATCTCTTATCTAGCATAGCAAAGTTACAACAAGCTGGTCAAAAAGTGTCAACGTTAATCATCAACGGAATTAGAAATAAATGATACGGTAACGTATACAGGCATGTATCGCAAATTAGCATAGCTTCAATCCAGTGAATCACCCTCAGCGTCCTTTTGCACATTACCGAACTAAAACAGCACATAGAAAATAAGTCACTTATACATATTAACTAAGATATGAAACAAGTAAAAAACTTACAGCCATTGTTTTCCAAGACGTAAGAAACGTATAAGACACAGGAAAGCTAACCTTGCGTGCGTCTGTGATTCACACGCTACTGGAGGTTCCCTGTCCCACAATATAATAAATAAAAGTCGATCGCAAGTTCAGTGTAGACTGATATGCCATATCAAAATCAAGGTCAATTACCACAAACAATACACAAGCTTCCTTCGCCTACCCAAATAAATCAGAGAGCAGAGCAAACAGAATAGAATAGAAAGGCCGTGCTGCCGTTTCCACGACCAAATTTCTGGTACCACATACAATACCAACTGGCCAGTGAGCTGGTCTTTAGTCCAGGCCATTGGTAAACAGGTAGGTCGTTAAGTGAGGAGTGCCTGTACTACTAGCAGGTGTAGACTTCCTCATTTGACATTCGCTGATATTTTATGGTTTGGGTTATGTGTTGGAGTATAAACAATCCCTCACGTCACTCTAAGGCAGCATTCTCCAAATGTTCATTATGCTAAAGCAGGGGTGGGCAATCTTATCAGCAAAGGGCCAGTGTGTATGCAGGGTTTTAGGGTAACCTTTAGGTCAGCTGTTCAAACCCAGGTGTGAGGACCTGGCAATTAGTTGGATTGATAATTAGCTATAAATAAATAGTAGGAAATGGTGTGTGAGTGTGGTTGGAGCCCCATCCTGGGTTGTTCTCTGCCTTGCGCCACATACAATGCCAACTGGCCAGAGAGCTGGTCTGAAGTCCGTGCCGTCGGTAAACAAGTAGGTCGTTAAGTGAGGGGCAAAGCGGCATGTGGCAGAAATGAAGCTCAGATATAACAAGGCAAAAAGTCCAACATTTGCTGAAATTTTGACAACATGGACCGGACCTTTACATGACATGCAATTTTAACATGCAAAAATGTATTACCTTAGTCAAAGTTGCATTCAGGCCAGTTTCATTTGAAATGCGTCACTTAGTGTGTTATTACATGAATATAATTCTGCACCGTGATTGTTAGCAAGGATGTAGTACTGAACCACTCTGATATTTGCATGTGAAAAGCCTTTTATTGTTCTGTACGCAATGAGGCACACAATTGAAAGAACCCCCATCATATTGAGAACATAATTTGATTCTGTGGCAGCTTGCCGTTGCTAGGTAACAAGAGGAAAAACCTTCGTCATGAAGTACTTAAAAATGCATTATTAATTACTAATTACCACAAAAAGAAAAGAAGCACTATAAGAACTATTCCCCCAGTTAAATTTCAACCCCAAACTTACACTCACTCTTTCAGAAAAGCACTTTTCTTTTGTTCTGTTTGCTACTGATTCTCAACCAGGGCATTTTCTTCAGATGAATTTGTGCAAATACATTTATATAGTCATTAAGAGCGATATTACATTTTTGTTTATTAACAGATGCTGTTCAACAGAATCTGACGGTAATATATGACCCATTAAGCCCTATCAACATAGACCAATGTCTTTAATTGGCTGCATTTAAAATGCCAGTAAAAACTGAGGCGAAATCACAATATCATTTGTGTAGTTCCCAAGGAGCAGAAATTATGCCCATTAAGTTTTCATCCTGGATATTTTTCTTGAAGCACAATATTAGACGCTTACCTAAAATCACTTTCAACAGACAAACAGAGAGTGCAGGTGATGTCATTTCAGGAATTCTCTCCGGACAGCAGAAATAAAACACACTTCTTGTGGCAAAATTGCAATTGAAGGATCAATTGCAACTCGTAGAAGCGGCGTACTACATGAGGCCGCAGACCTGTCACTGAAAGTTGGAGCTTTGAGTCCCAAGAGGCGGCTTTCCTATGGTACCCTGAATGAAGGTACTTAACCTGAATTGCTGTGGTTTAAAAAAAAAAAATCTGCTCAACAAATGGCTAAAATTGTAAACACCCTTAAGCAAGAGTATCAGCTAAGTTACCATATGTATGTCGTTAACAACATACATGAAACGTTCAGGTAACTAAGGCCCCCAGGACAGGGAAAGTTCTACTTTGTCTTTTTCCTTCCTTTATATTGGAGCCCTCAGCTGTTGTTGAAAGTGACAGTAAAAGATAAAAATTAAACCAGTGGGGGAAAAAGTAGCAGGCAGCATCCGCATCACCGGCCAACAGATTACCTTCAAAAAATCCATTTTGGTAATCAAAAACGCGAGATGTGTTAAAAATGGTCTGAAGTCGTTTCCACTCTCTCGGTTTCATCATGTTAATGTTTTCGTCTTGCACCGTAAATATCTGATGACAATAAAGGAACGAAGTAGATCACTCGCCGCTCCTTTGGAAATTATGATTCTACAGTAAGTTAACAAAATGCATTTTTTATCATCGTCATATTTCGCCTTTAAAAGGCAGGCTTTGCATCGGACTCCAGGTCTAAAAGATCTCCTCTGTACTTTACTGCAACAGGTGCAGGCAAGCGATAGGTGAATGTCTAGCAATGCTTGCAATGTGTCTTTTTTGATCTGTGCCAGGCCTAACTGCACTCCTTTCATCTGTTCACAAGCATCTTTTAATACTGTCTTCTCTCACTGTTTGTCCCCCAGAGTTGCTTTTAAAACCAGCAATTAATTTTGGTGGAATCTGTGGTTGTGTCCCCACCCCCCTTTTTATAAGCAATTCAGGTAAATCACAATGCAGAACTGGGGGCGGGGGGGGGGGGTTAATCAATCGACAGCCTTCTACCTACAGAATAAAATATAGAAAGACTCCCGCACTAATGAGCTTACTGACCACTAATTTAAAATCAGAGGTGTGACATCTGGGAATTAGCTGACACCTTGCCTCTCAGAAGGTTCCATAACCCTTTTGTCCATGTACACTTGCACAAATACATCTTTATGCATTACAAGCACGCTATCATCGCATTTTAACATTTTTCATTCTATTTGTTGGAGACAGTGACAGAGGCTGGGAGATCACGCAGTGATTTCAGCTGGTATTTGTTTTCTTGACAGTCCTTGTTCGTCAAGGCCCTACCTTTGAGATAGCAGATAAACGAAGCTGCAGACCTGAATACAGACTGGAGCAGGGTGCTAGGCCAGAATCCATTTTTCTGTCTGACAATTTAATGCAAGTACAAACTCATTTACTTGGACATCAGTATAGTACCACACACTTAAAGACTATCTATTAAAACGGTCAGTGTGTGCGCTTTGCTCTGAAATTACAGCAAGTTCAGCAAGTTTAATGTACAAGGCAAGTAACTCAAAAACTGGTGATGTTTCAAAAGATGTCTACAAACATTCAGTGTGTTAGTGAGACTTAACTCTACAATTACAACAATCTGGAAATCTATCCATAGACATTGTGGCTGACACGATTTGAAATGACATTTTGGGGCACAATTACATTTCATTTAGTGGACACAATTTTATCCAAAGTGATGTAAAATCAAGAACACGAGGGTAGTCAGTCCATGGAGCAAGTGGGGGGCTAAGGGCCTTGCTCAGGAACCCAAAGCTGAAACCACTCTTCCCACACAGGGATCTGAACCAGCGACCTTCTGATCAGAAGGGCACCATCCTAATCTGAGCCACATTGCACCCCCAGCAATGGATTAAAATTTAGTAGTTTTCTTTAAATGACTTTTTTCCATTTATCCTTCCATCCATTTTATGTAACTGCTTGTCCTATTCAAGGTCACGGGTGGTCCACAGCCCAACCCAGAGCTGGGCGCAAGGCAGACAACAACCCAGGATGGGGCTCCAACCACACTCACACACCATTTCCTACTATTTATTTATAGCTAATTATAAATCCAACTAATTGGCTAATTTTCATGCCTGAAGTTTTATTTGAGGTAAATATCCTAAAAAGACTTCCTACTAGTAGAGGGAACATGAGACATTTTGAGAAGACAGTGGTCATTGTGGCTCTTTAAAGCTGTATTTTGTGAAGAAATTTTCTTCTAGAAAATTGTAAAGTTCACAACCTCTCATCTAGGGCAAAGTAATGACCAGCCTTAAACTTACTTAACCACAGCTTGTATCGTAATCACTTTCAATAATTATGTTTTGATAAAATATGGATGTAAGCCTGTAACTAAATTTACAGAGATGTGGTGAAAATTTAGCATTACACATGTCAACCCCCAGCATGAAGTCAGGTTAGCATTAGCCTCCAGCAGCAAGCTGGACCACAACATGCAGATGTCCCCAAAGAGCGGTCAGTTACGACAGCCTGGCCGACAGACAGGAGGCCCATCAGAACCATGGTGGGCTTTAGTGTACACCTAGCCTGTCAATGTTGTCAGGAATCTGGAGACGTTTCCTCAGAGTGAGGCAAATGGAGTGTGTGTTTGAGACCGTTCCTGACAGAATCAGGCTTGGGACCCAGGGATTTATTTTTTGTTTTTATACTGGGGAAGAAGCAATCCACACTTACTGAAAGAGTCACTTCATTCAGGCATTTGGAGAACAGTGAATAATTCAGAATACAGCTTCATTTTACAGGGCTATTTTCTTACCCATCTACATATGCATCCTTATCTCTAATTTAGAGAAATTTACATCTGCATATAGCCAAAGGGGCAATGTCATTAAGCATAGATGGATGCTTCCCAAAGAAATATAAATTATGTTTACATGCATTTCTAATACGGTAACAGCAGCTACACCTCTGGGACTATAAACTGCAGCATTCATTACAAATGCAGTTCCTGTGTAAATGTCAAAGTAAGTGTTTTACACACCAACCTAAGTCTGTACAGACTTCTGCCCCATATGTAGGGGCAGGTTCTTCTCTCCATTTCAGAGGGACCTCTTGGCACACATGGGAAATCACGGATAAATCAAGTCAAGATGCATGAGGTAAACAGACATGCATTTCCCACATACAGAGCAGTGGGTGGAGTATAAAATGAGATGTCACGTCTCAGTGGTTCGCGGTTTGGTTTTGAAGCCCATACTCCCCTCCTATCTGTATTAGGCTCGATTAATAGGTTATAGTACCCCCTCTGACAAGCACAACCACCCCCCCATGGGAAATGAGGGTTATGTACCCAACCACACGACTCTGGTCCCTGGAGCTCCTGAGGACAGCCTTCAATCATGTATTCTCACCTGATGCCCCATCAGATGCCATCCCCTGTCTTCTACAGATGAATAGCCACCTCTGGGCATCAGTGTTATCTTACAGCAGAAAAAGCCACCTCTTCCCCGGTCAGAAGACAAGGCCATTCCTTCGCAGTATTACCACATAAAGGTTTGTGAGAACAGTGCAGCGGGCTGTACAGTGGTAAAGGTAATGTTCAGGTGACTCAGAGGTTGCTCAAAACGAGGTACTTGAATTCCAATAAAATACCTGCAATAATGGATTTAAAAACCGCAGGTCACTACATTGAGGCTAGCAAGTGTAAACCCCTCCAACTCAGCCAAAACCCTCTGTGCTGAAAAGGATGGGGTAAAAGGTTCAGGCTCACTTGGTAAGGAGACTTGTTTTCAAAGGGAGGGGCAGCTGTAGTTTTAGAGAAATAAGATAGCTGTCCTGTCCCCCCATTCTAGAGTACTGTTACTTCCAAAAAAGGCATTCCGAGTAACTAATACACTCTCAGAAAAATGGGAACCATTTTGTATCATTGCTTGTCACTGAGGCTGTACCCTCAACTGTACCCTTAGCTGTGGGTAACTGTACAGAAACGGACTCAGGAACATTTTTGTACCATTGCGGGTACAATAATATTGTTTGTACTTCGGGGATATTGACCACTGGTATCACTGTTTTTTATTATTTCAATCGTTTTGTTTGGTGCAAGTTCGCCTTCCCCTAACCCTATTTTCCCCATTGGATAGGTGTTTTTCAGTAAACGATTTTAGCGAACGCGAGGTTTTTCAGGAGGGCCTTAGTCGCGTCGTAGCTGGCGTCTCATACAGTGCGACAGCGTTACAGCAGCCTGGTAACAGCACAGATAGTCTACAATAAATTGCCTCGCTGTCTAGCCTAGGTAGCCAAAATTTGACGGCAAATAAAACAGTTTAACCTAGTTAATTGTTGATAACTACAAATTGTACTGTTAAACGTCAACATAGCCAGAGAGCGTGTAACGTTTGTAACTGACTAGCCTAGCTAATCAGGCTGACATTCTGTAATAGTCATAAGATAAAAATAAAACTTACCTCTATATGTCTCTTCAAATTCGAGACAAATCTTAAATGTAGATATGTCACGAGGCTTAGGGACGACATGACACTTCATGGCTTGATGAAGCTATTACCCTTCGTTTCACTTTAAAATGCTGTCATAGATGTAATACATCTGTGGCCAAGTTAACTCCCGCCACGGGCTTCGTTATTATTAGTGGCCGTTAACTTTTTCAGTTAACCAACCTCCTGCGAGAATGCGTTCATTTTAAGCGCGCTTTTATATGATTGGCTATGGAAAATGAACAATCCAATCGCTGTTGGCGTGGTCAACAGAAGGGGAAAATATGAACCAATCAAATCAGTAGGATAAGGTAGTGAAATAGTGGGCGCACTTGCGGACTAAATAGCGGAGTAGAAGTATCCCGCTTAATATAGTGATTGTACACAAATTTTAAACTATTTAATAAAGTACAAATTCTGAAAAAAATACTCTGTTACAGAAAGGAGAGTATTTGTAGTTCTTTACTTCACACCACTTCAAGAGTCCAGAGAGATTTTTATTACATGCATGAATGCTGGTATAGCAGCAGCGAAATGATATCTATAAATACTACAAATATAATTACTGTAAACGATAGATAGCTATACTATAAATAAGCTGCTGTCACTTTGCGGGAGATTCCTGGAAATTCTGGGAGATGTGGGATGCCTGCAATGACCACATTGGGGTATCCAGTAACAGGGCTGGGATTACAATTGGGGATTAAAATTAGGCCCTGGACTTTGGGGTCCTCCACGCCCCCAGAATAAATTTCGCCAAGCGGGAAGAGGGTGTCGTTCACAATGAATTTTGCCCCATGAAAATGTCTGCTGACCGAGGACATCCCCTATGATAAATTTTGCCGGACCACATACCCTTCGGCACAGTCCAGCCCTGCCCAGTAAATTACTACACTCCCCAAATTTAATTCATTATTTGTGTTTTTTTCTGTTTAAAGGGGGTGTTTAAAAAAGTAAAGACAAACTCTGAGAAAGAGTTTAGAAAGGGTGAATTGGGCATGACTACAAACAGCTAAAAACAATGGTTTTAAATTAGTTGCTGGCAGCATGCCACTTTAATCGATCTAGCATGTAAGCAATTTTATATTACTGAACTCCGAGGACCAAAAAGAAGTTCTGACGTTCTCCGTCTGCAAGGTGCGCGCATGATTCCGAGAACGTTTCAGTGCGGAAAAGCAATTAATATGCCATATAATTCACCTGGGCAACGTGGAAGACTGACAGGCGCGTCTACGACTCGAGCAGAGCCGGAAATAGCCGAGCATATCCGAACGCTCCGCCTTTTCAGTACCTATCGCCGCTCTGGCGTGTGGCGCAGCGCTGAAGTCGGGACGCGTTTTTACGTCCGTTTGTATCTGCAGCTTTAGCATCAGCCGGCCCATTGGGAGAAGAAGAGGGAAAAAATCACACCTGCGCTCCTCATCTCACAGCTTAGTCACATAAAGGTCAAGTTATTCATAGGATGTTAAGCTCAGAATGGGCCAGTGCACACTGTTATATTGGCAAATGTATCTTCAAATGGGAATAGCTGAAAAAGTGATTGTAAATAATTTTGATTATTTAGCTTTATTTATGTATTTACCTCCTCTCTTCAACTTTCCCTTCCCACAAACACACAATTGGAAATTTTTTTTGTTAGTATGCTTTTCATTAAAAGGCAATGTTAAATGATCTCTTCATCGCTATTTCCAACCTGTTGTCGGTAAGGACTGAGAGTGGACTTAGAGTTCACAATCGCCCATTTGTTACTGCATGTCAGTTTCAATAGACCTTGCCAGAAGACAGCCGGCACCGTAACGATAAATGATTATAACATGCGGTTCATACATAATGCTATCATTCTACGTGTGGGTGGCTGTGAAATATCGTGCGCAGGTCTGATGTGCTGTACTCCGTCTTCGGGAATCAGGGTAACAGCCAGCTGTTTTTTTATTCACCTACTAAGGATGTGTGCATGGACACCAGTAGCCTTTGTTATCCCTCCCCCATCACACACACTAGTATTCCTCGAGCTGGGGCAGAAAGCCAGAAAAGGTTGAATATAACAGCTGCAGACAGGCAGAGACACGCCTGACACAAGACAGCAGTTTGTGTGCGGACTGCTGGACACTGTCAGGTGGGTAGGGGGCCTTACTGGCCTGCCTGTCAAGTGATCACTACTTGTTCCCCTACAGAAAGTGCTGTCTGTGTGTGTGTGTGTGTGTGTGTGTGTGTGTGTGTGACTGCTATGCGATGGTGGCAGATTTGCATTTGTTTGGCCTTGCCGCTAGAAAAACATATTGAAAAGCACTCTTGTCTCTGTAATGAATAATCCTAGTAGGCGACTCCCCAAAGCACAAAGCTCGAATGTGTTATACAGGTGTCTGAGTCACTGATCTGCTCCTAAAAGCCTTTCCTTGCTAAGATTTAGGGCTGTCAGATTATTGTCGTTTCATCCATCCATACTGCTTAGCCAGGACAGGACTGTGGAGTCCTTCCCAGGGAGCAGTGGTGGATCCTGGCAAGGGCAAGATGGGCAATTGCCCAGGACGGCCTCTTCTGAGGGGGTGTCGCTGAAGCTTTCCTACAGTACTGCCCGGGCTTCCAACACCACTGCCAGGGATTATTGGGCATGACTTAGACGGACACCCTGGATGGGATACGAGTCCATTGCAGGGCGTGCACACACACGCACACACACACACATACACAAACACAGGCACAAACAGAAACAAACAATTTCACCTAACTGCATGGCTTTCGCCCAAATCCATTGTGCAAGATTACTGCATGACACATGTAGAGTAAGTGCGTACTAATAAGCTAAACAATTGTCAAACATTTGTAAATACTTATTGACCACTCAATTCTGAAAAAGAGTTTTTAAGGGAACACTCCCCCAAAGATCAAATAAATTACAAAACTTGATTAGTTTGATTTATTCAAGGGGATAAGTGTGGTATACTTAGATGGTTTTGTTATGAAACTGAGAACCATCCGTTTTCTGTATCCAGTTATCACATTCAGGATCACAGGGGTCTGGAGCCTACAAGCAAAAGGCAAGGAACAACCCAGGATGGGGCACCGACCCACCTATGGGCAATTTGGCATCTCCAATCAGCCTCAGTATGTTTTTGGACTGTGGGGGGAAAACCAGAGTACTGGGAGGAAACCCCACAACAACACAGGGAGAACATGCAAACTCCACACACATAGCACCCTGACGGAGACGTGAACCCAGGTCCCAGGCAACAGGGCTAACCGCTGTGCCACCGTGCCGCCCAAAACCGAGGGCCACATAAAGAATAATCCAGCCGGATACAATGTCAGCCATCAGATGAGGCCTGAATTTGGGTCACAATGTTGCTGGGAGGAAAAAGTAGAATTTTTTTATTTAGACTTTTTCCAGATCAATTTCATACCTCCACCACCTGGAGTCGTGTTTCGTGTCATGCTTTCTCCCTTCTTACCGCATCTAAGAAGCGGACGTAAATAATGTTTCTGTGCAAATGGGCACCTAACCCTGGAAACATCCTTTACAAGGAAGTCAGAACCCGCAGTCCTCTAAAAACCTAAAATGACGTGGAGTGCTGCTCCAGGTGCTTTGCCTGGCATAAACATTATCAAATCAGATTCAGTTTGTGAACTGTGCATCTAATCACACACATACACACTCCCACATACATCTTCACCAATTAAATGAGAATAGAGAACGGTAATCGATATTTCCCTACTCCCACATCCATGTAAGGGACCTGAAGAACACTGTACTCACAAACTCAATCACAATGTAAACAAAGGATTGAGTATCCCGAGGACTCATGGGGAATGGAAAGCCGCTAGACTGTCAGATGAAAGTATGCAACCCTAGGGCAGTTTTGTTCCCCAGGGCACAAACAACATCAATGTATCCCCAGTGGTACAAAAACGTTCCTCAGAGTTCATTTGGGTAGTTTAAATTAGACTAAAAGGTACATTTACCTATAGCCAGGATATAATTGGCAGACCCTTGAGGATGCAGCCCCAGTGACAATTAATTGTACCCTCAAAGGTACAAACTGGTATCGTTTATTCTGACAGTGTATGTACACTGTGTCACCTAAATAGTCTCAGAGTATTTTGGACAACTTTCAAGACTACTAAAGCCGACGTGCTCATGTTTAAATGATGTAGCTGTATGTCTTTCTGTGACTTAATAATTGATTGACCAAAAGTAAATACAACAATCATCAACCTTTTTTGGTTCATAAAACAGGTTAAATTCAAATTACTTTTCCTTTGGGTTAAATCAAGGCCATTGTTTATACGCTACCTAAAATATAGCTGTGAATGTGGCGGAATAAACACATTGGTCATCTCAGATCACCAAAATGCCACTGGTATTTTATACACTGATGGACATATTTCATCATTTCTATCATTTAGTATTTATTTAATTTAATTTGGGTCAGTTGCATATCTGTCGTTCAGTTCAAGGACCTTCCAAAATAAACTCTTTTGAACGCTAAAAAAGTTTTTTAGGACGGCTAAGTAACTGGCTCTGCGGAAGATAAAATTTAGTGTTTGCCATGTGTCTGATAAACTGACATATGCACAAAGAAACATCTAAATTCAGTAATGAATCACATGTATTTAGCCCAGCCTTGTAGACATAGCTCTATGTATTGTGGAAACAAAGTATCAGATCATAATCGTGACTGGCTTACTGCAAAACAATATCTGCGATGCCTCTGATACACAGTGTTGTGGGTGATAGAAGGAAAAACAGAATGTATTGTTGTCGTTGTATGTTGTTCTCTGTACTATTTAGTTCATCTGAATTAAATTAATTTGGCTAATCACCCTATAACGGCTGCTGTTTTACAGCGAGCGACCGGCATCCTTTATATGGTATCGGTGCTGTGGCAACAATGTGACAATAAACATTTGCAGCCCTCAAAGTGAAGTATTAACTATTGGAGCTTCACCCATCCCTGTTTTTGCTGTGCTGATTACAGGTGTGACCTTATCCTGCATCGTGTGCGGTCTTTAATCAGATTGCAGCGCACACGTCACCCGTGGCTGCTCAAACAGAGATAATTTAATGAATTAAACTCTGGTTATGAGACAATTATATGTCGCAGCCCTGTATTTCCTCAGACAAATTGCCCTAATTAAGACTGTATATTCATACCCTGTTTGTTTCTTCCTGCAAGCACGTCCATGCTTCGCATGCTCATTGCAATCTGAAATTAGTTTTATTAAAAACCAGTGCAAATTATTTTTAATGTTGCACGCAGGCGAGCCTGTGGTCCTTCAGTGTTGCTTTGTTCACTCAGGCTAGACAGGAGTAACAGTAATTAAAATGTAATGAAATCTATTTTCCTGTTCATTGTGCCATTGATTTTTTTTTTACTATGAATATGAAACAGAGCCAACCATGCTGCAGGTTTCTTGACCCGACTATCCCTGATCAGCGCAGCACTGTAATGGATCTGGGAGGGGGGGTGCCGGGCCATGCACAGACTCTTTGAGGGGCAGGTGCTCAGGCACCCCCCCGCACGTACCTGGTGGGCTGTGTTCTTCTTGAATCACCCAAGGTTTAAAAAGGCTGCGCCAAGGAACATCACAACAAAACTGAAAGTAAGCAGACAATGCATTTTGTGTGTGAGCTGCTTGCGCTGATCTTACGCCAGAAGCTTAGCTATGTGAAAACTTTTCCCATTCGCTGAATTCACGTGAGACATTAACGGCACATGGGAAACTAAGACGGGAAGCATGAAGAATAGTAAGAACGGTAATTCAGTTTGGCGTTCGTTTAGTATGCTGTTTTGGGAGGGTAAACGGCCGCAGTGAGACTCTTACCTCATTCTCCCAGTCCACCACAACAAATATAACTCTCTCTCCTATTGGCCAGTGCTTCCAGGGGTGGCGTTCAGGTTCACCATTAATAAAGCCAGTTGTGTGAATGTTTGATCATCCTTATCTTTACTTTAGCAGTCCTTCGGGATTTCAACTGCACCTTGCACAAATGTATTAAATTTATAATATCTTTCGTTACCCATACCATGCCTCTATGTGATACAATATTACTCGGAGCAGTGTGATATGCTGGTACTGAACTGTATCAATGGATTTCTGGTAAGAATATTGCCAAGACAGACAAACTGCACATAAATATTGCCCTGTGGCTGGATTCCTGCATTCCTGCTGTAAGAAACACCACTAAGGAAGCCCAAATATTTGCAGAATATAGAGATTTCGAGTGTATTATGATTATTAGGGAAGTTAATGAGAAAATGGGGGTCTCAACTGACACCATTAAGGTGATAAGATAGGGAATGAACTAACATTTGGAGGCAAAGATGGTCAATTGGGTTCTCATTCACTACTGTGGGGAGTCATCACCATCCGAACAATCACCCTTTATATGCAAATTCACTCAGAACATCTATACTCTGTACCTTATTGGAGAGGATCTTATGGAGTTTAAAAGGGGATAAAGACCTCTATCTTGTATTTGAACTGCCTTTCAATTTCCATTGTACGTTTACACTCTACCGCATTAATTTTTTTGCTGTAAATTGAATCAGTTTTCTAAGCTCCACCACATTGGTAAGAAATTCTGCGTATGGATTCCTTAACCTGGCTTCCCAGCGATGTACTGTTGTCCGCTCCCACTTCGTGAAGGGGGGGGGGGGGCAACCCACCAGCTGTGAACTGAGCTGCCAGTGAGGTATGGCATCAATATGAGAAAGAAGGCATGCAGCTCTTGGCTGTGTGGGAAAAACAATATGTCGTGCCCTTAATCCAGCTGTAGACAATGGCCGGCCAGTGCAAAAGTCCAGGAGAAGCAGATGTTGACACATTCACCAGTGGAGATGATCCCCCATCTAATTTAGTGCATGAGCCTGATGAGAGACAGCGCTGACCTTCTTCCTTTCGTGAGGCATATAATCAGTGTGGGAGAGCACAAGCAAAGATAAACTAGCATTGACATCCGGTGCCTTGCAGGTCTTGCCGAGGCTGGAAAATTGTTGATGCAGAAAGAAACCTTGCTGTCTCCCAGGGCCTCTGTTATCTCGTATCATTTGAGCCTAGCAGCCTGACTGCGTACAAGCCCAGAAACACACAAATATCCACCTTGTGCCCACATCAAGTGCTTCTCCCATCCTGCATTTAAAGAATGAATGCATCTAGAAACGAGCTTACTGAGTACTTTAATCATGTGAACATTCACTAATTGGACATTGATCTGATCTCTGTTTCATTAGCAAATGTGACTTATACTAAGGCAAGCATTTTAATTAAATTAATAGTTGACACTGGTGACACTAATACTGTATACTCTTAAAGCTTCATCAAACAGTGCTAATGTTCAAGCGCACTGAAACCCACTGAATATGTACAATGAAAACATTCGTATGTCAGGATACTTTCTCCTAGCTCGAATTACTGGAATTACGGTTAGAGCTAGGTTAGGGTTACCTTTAGGGTTAAAGCTGGTCCTGAGGCCAAAATTAATCTCAGCATTTCTTAAATTATCTTTATGTCCTGAGCAGGGCTCCACACGAACCCTAATTCCAAATATCATCCTAGACCTGACCTAAATGTTAACACATACCATGGTCCTTGCTCTAAAAGCAACCCTAACGACAGAGATAAAGCTGGACCTCATACTGACCATGCCCCCCCCCCACTTATGCCCACATATGGCACTTTGCTGACTCGAACATCACCGCCCACAAAAAGACCCGACCCCTACTTTATCCACTTCTCCGCGCATTGCCGTTAGACTAAACCCACTGAACAAATGAATGAAAACATACTGACTAACAGATTAACAGGACCTTTGGGCTTCATGAAGACAGAGGGAGATAGTAACATGCTAATAATGTCCCAGAGAGCATATTCCCTCAAATTGCATTGTTCTGTGGCGTGTGGGTGGATAACCTGTTAACATACTTCTCTATCCACTTATGGTATCATGGCTGGAAGTCTGCTATAGTTATTTTAGGCAAGTGCTGGCATTGCGCCCCAGTGTCCATCCATCCACCATGCTGCCGTGCGCGGAAAAGAAAACAGAAAGATCTCTTTTTTCAATGAAATGAGATGGCTCTGTTTCTTAAAGCAATGACGGTGTGTGTGGGGGGGGGGGGTTCTAATAATCCTACGTGATGTTAGTGGGATTTACTTTATAACTTAAGATAAAGTGATAAAGGTCTTTGAGATCTTAAACTTAATCTTATTGACTTGTTAACGTGGTTTCGAAACACCATTTTATCATAGAGAGAGAACATAATTATCTCACAAAATTCGTCATTGTCAGTCTGTATATTATGTGTGATTATCTACAAGCTTCATATCTTCTTCACTCTCTTCATTTCTGAATGCACAGCTGGATGTGTGTGTGAAAATAGCATTACCACCTACCCGTAGCGAGCTGGAGTCAGGGGACCATTGCCTTCTCAAACATCTTCCTGTAGAAGGTCTGTTCACCAAGGAGTTAAACGTACACCTGCCCAAATCATCGGGCTCCAGACAGCAATGCTGTTACAAATAAACCTGGCCTGATATGTGCATCATGCAATAAGAGCAGAATCATTCTTATTATACCATTACTGCCTCTATACTCCAGTTTGTTGTCCATATATGGGAATCCATCTATCAAGTCAGAAAAGTCAGAGCTGATTTAATGTTATAAATTGTGATTGCCCCTTGTGTTTATTTTTTTTGAAGGGGAGGGGGGTATCATCCAGCCATTGATTTTTGCCCAAGCATAAAAAAATGCCATGTATCTCACTCAAGACAAATTTCAACCCCTGTATATTTAATAGCTAAACACAAGTGCAAATCAATATAGAAAATAATTTGTTTCGTTAAGGCTAATCATTTGGCGCCATTGCCTTGGTCTAACTAATTCAATAAGTGTAGCATGCATTCAAAATAACATTTTGGATAACACAAACGACATTAAATAAACTAATCAGCACAAATTGGATGTGATGCACCTTCCCGCATGTCGCTCGCTCAGCAACCTGTTCAGTATGAATGTTTTCCACTTGATGGACCAGTTTCAGCAGTTAAGCCTATTTATTTTTACATTTTCTTTAAAACCATTTTGTGTGTATTTATATATATATATATATTTATATATATAATCTATAGTTAAATGCCATGCCAGAAAAAAAACATATAAAGAAATGCTGCATTTCATGCGATAGTGAGATGCATGCTGCTTCTTCGTAGCTATCATACAGCGACCTGAAAGTTGAGGTCTGAGGTCTTTTATCAAAGCTTTGTGTACTTACACCCAGTAGTGCATGTAGTACTAAAATCCATTACCCTACTTTATATAGAGTATATGTGTACATATTTTATATATTTATATATTTAGCGTTCTTAAATATAAGAATGTAGTTCTTAGCAAATTGCAAAGTCATTGAAAGGGGAACTGTGGGATTTGGTGTTTCTCTACGTAAACCTGTCCGAATTCATTTTCCTGAGTTTTGGGGGCAGGTGTCCGTCCATGCGTCCCCCGACCGCCACGGCCCCTACCCCTCCCCCGCTGCCGGCCAACTTCTGCAGCTTGGGGGGCAGGTCCGCCACGGATTGGCTGATGGGCTCGACGCTGATGCGTGCCGTCTTGCCGCTCTGCCTCTCCTCCAAGACGCCGGGCACGGAGCTGATGCGTTGCAGTTTGACAGGCAGCTCGCCCAGGCTGTAGGTCATCTCTGAGGCCGTGGAGCTCATGCGCAGGAGTTTGCGCGGCAACCCATCGCGACCTGTCATCTTCTGCAGCTTGGAGGGCAGCTTGGTGGTGCTCTCCACTGCCACGTCCCCCAGCGCCTCCAAGCCGTCCAGTGAGGCGTCCCGGTCCCCGCTGTTGCTCAGGGAGGGCGCCGTGAGTGGGGAGGAGAGGAGCAACGCCTCCTCCTGCTCCTTCACGCTGTACGGAGGCGTTGGAACCTCAAACGTGGCGTGGAACTGGGAGTAGTCCACCTTGAAGAAGCCTTCCTCCAGGGAAATGACTGGGAAGAAGCGGTGACCCCACAAAACCTCATCTTCGGTGTAGGACGTCCGCGCTTGGCAAGTCATGCCTGTAGAACAACAATGACAGAAGGTCACCGTAACAGGCCGGGCCCAGCCAAGCGAGCTCAGCATGAAGGGGCATTTTGGACGTTGAGACAATATTAATCAACCTTTTCCCAGGCAAAGGAGGAAATGTGATTCTGTCAAACACTAATGAGACACCTGTGCACCTCCTGTCCTCTGACAATAAGCAATAAAATAAAAGCACGAGAACAGGGGAGACCAAAAACATTTGCTGAACGGGGTCACTTGTTCGAAGGGACCCAGTAACTTTCCTGCGTAACTTAGATTCCCCCAAACACCACCCATGTTTAGCAAAATAGTACATATTTATTTGGGATGAAAAAAAGATTTTTTCCATTATGTAACTTTTCTACATTTTATAAAAAAACACTTATACCAGCCCTCACCTAACGGTTCTTTAGATGTCCTCTCAGATAATACAACACGGTCACATTGATTTGAGCAAATGTTCCTCTATGTGCGATAGATTTGGGAATGCACACCACTTACAATACTCGAAGGACTTCACCTCCATCTCTTACAGGTCGGACCGCACCCTGATCTGACGGGCACCTTGGCGGCACTAGGGAAGGCTTCATTTACATATTTCTGGGTCTGTTCTGAACCCGCCTGTGCAAAATGTCAATGGCTAAACAATGAAACAACACCCCCTCAGAGAAGGTGCACTCTGCTTCTCACCACTTGAGCGACAGGAACATCTTTGTGTGGGTGTGTGTGTATTTGTGTGACAGGACAGCGAGACGCTCACAGGGATTGATAATTTTCCGTGTTTAATTTAGGTTTTAAAGACAGAGGAGCTGTGGCTTGTCCTCTTGGCCTGTATATACCATTACTCAACTATGGCTTCTGGAAGCTTCCAGCAATATTAAGTTTTTGTCAGACGTCAATGTACAGACGGAAAGCATGGGGATAATACGGCAGTGATGCGCTTTTAGGACAGACTCCTGTTCAGGAAATGCATAATTTCCTAACGGACAACAACATATGGCTGGAAGGGCATTTAATGGCCATTATCATTTACAAAAGACAACTCAAGCATAGAACCAACTGTAATGGAATAGCTACTGCATATACATGGTCCGTGTCATAAGCATGAGCTAATGCATGCACGTCATTAGCTTGCTACTGCGAAATGTACTTCAGCTGCTCGATATTTCGAGCGCCGGAGCAGACAGAAGCAGCCGATCGATTTGGGAGATGGAAAAGTCAGCCATGAGAAGGTGGCGCAGTGGATCAGTGTGGCAGACAGATGGCGATGCGGAACCCCATACTATCCACCTCCATATCCACGGGTGCCAATGCTGAATCAAGAAATGTGCATATGGGGTCGGCAAATGCGTACCATGCAATAAGAGCACGGCGACAGATGGGAACGTGTTTGAGGATGTGGTAGCTAACGATCTCTGCAGTAGCGTTACAAGCATAAAATATATTATTAATTACAGTAACATTGAATAAGGTAAGCTAATGGCACACGGGATGACCAGCGGAAAATGTAGATTAAGCAATTTATATATTGTTACTCTGTTGTAATAAAAAAAAAATGCATCCACCCAATCATCCGTCTTCCATATCTGGATAGGACTGGACTGCAGGAGCCTCTAGGCTAACCCAGGAACACAGGGTACGAGGCCAGGAACAGCCTGCACAGGATGCCAACCTTAACTCTTATATATAGACTCATTTCTTATACATGTATTATTATATTCCATATAAGAATAAATCAAAAACAGAGATGTCTGTGAAGAATAGCTATACACAGTAAAACTAAATATTTCCTGTTTGTGAACAAAGCACGACAGGACAATGGGGTACCATTATATTAAATATAATATTAAATATATCAAATTAATTGTACTGAATTTCTGCTGTCTTTTCAAATATACATCACCAAATCACTCCAGTATTAGACGTGCACTGCTACACAGTAAGAGGAAAGATTAAACAATCAGGATTTCTGTTATATACGATCTTTACACCATATCTGTTCATTTAATTTGGACTGTGCCATGTTTTTTACCATAAAATTTTCATTTAAAAAAGCTACTGGTGAAAATGTGAAGGGACTTAGAATTGTACATGTTTTGGCGATTTTTCTTTTAGCAGAAACGGAATAATGCAAGGCAGAGGTGTGACAGCAAGTGGCGGCTTTGGCGGATCCTACGCGCAAATCCATCGCTGCGCGTTATGTCCAGAAATGTCTTCTCTGTGGTTTTAGTGTCCAGGTTTAGAAAGGCAGAAACAGAGAGACCAGACTCCGTGAGGCCACTTCGGAGTTGGATGACGTGGACAGCCTTATGGCTCAGAAAGCCCATATCGTCTGGATCCGCCTCTGAATAGAATTGTCTTGATGGCTCAGCCCAGCTCAGCCACGTCGGCACTCTGCTGTGTGGCCTCCTTTCCTGGGAGGAGGAGCCGTGCATGATGCCCTGTTTTCTGCGTTTCGGCGGAGGGCAGCGCAGTAATGCAGCCCTTTGACGTCGGGACACGGTCGCCATTGCTGTCATTCACTAAGGACGGGAAACGGGATTCTGGGCCAGGTCCCGGTTGGTCCTGAGTCCAGGAAGGGTGATTCCAATATGGGCTTGGGTGTCGTGCATAAAAAAGGTGGAGAAGCCTTTCTTCTACATAATCAGCTTTAAATGCATAACCAATAAAAGGCAAAGAGCTCACCCTGAATGTCATGGTGGATTGTTTTTAAAAATGATAAAACATCTAAAACATTCTGAAAATGAAGCATATTTTTTTTTATTTTCTTGCACATTTTCATTTTGTCCTGTCTGATGTTTCTCGACATTTCAGGATGCGTCCTCCCTACCCTCCTCATCTTCTCTACCCTCCTCATCCTCCCTACGTTCCTCGTCTGCCCTACCCTCATTATCCTCCCTACCCTCCTTTTCCTCCCTACCCTCCTGATCTTCTCTACCCTCCTCATCCTCCCTACCCTCCTTTTCTTCCCTACCCTCCTCATCCTCCCTACCCTCCTCATCCTCCCTACCCTCATCTTCTCTACCCTCCTCATCCTCCCTACATTTCTCGTCTGCCCTACCCTCCTCATCCTCCCTACCCTCCTTGTCCTCCGTACCCTCCTCATCTTCTCTACCCTCCTCATCCTCCCTACCATCCTTTTACTCCCTATCCTCCTCATCTCTACCCTCATCTTCTCTACCCTCCTCATCCTGCCTACGTTCCTCGTCTGCCCTACCCTCCACATACTCCCTGCCCTCTTTGACATCTTTATCCCCTTTCTTCCCGAGAAGACGTCAATTCTGTACTACTACACTGCCTGAGTTCTGCCTAAAACATATAAAAATATCCCTTCATAAATGGCTAACATTTCTTGGAAGTGAAAGGTACTCTTCAGGATGGGTAGGTAATCTCAAAAGTAAAACATTTAGCTACATTAGGGATTAAATTGATTTGATGTCTGGTCTATTTTTATGGCCTCCCATAAATGGAAACTGGGATAATACACGCTGGCATCTTGCAATGGCAAACTGCCTTAAAGTCCTCGGATTAGGCTTATTTAATGAGCTGAAGGCATGTACAGCCCGATTTCTTTATGCTTTATTATAGAAATGGTTCTAATTAGAAGAATTACTTAGCTGACAAAAAAATTAAAAAACAATGCGCAATGAGCAATGAGGAACTTCTTCCTGAGAGCTGGGTGGGATTGTGAACAGAACCATGTGAAATGAGGGTGGGAGGAAGGAATGGGGACTGCATTTGGGGAGGGGGGTGGAGATGGATTTACCGAGACGGTGGGGAGGAGAGAAAATGTGGTGGAAAGGGCTAGAATAGGGTGAGTGAGAAGGGGACATTTTTTGGGCAAGAAAAACGGTGCTCAGTCTTACATCACTGTAATACGGTGCATGGATGCGCTCATCTCCTGACGTCAGCCTGGGACATCCACACACATACCAACCCCCCCGACTACAATACCCTCTACTGTCAGGAGGAATCCTGCTGCAGACACTCACATTCAGAACAGACACAGATAGACGCAGTTTCTGTCCAGCTCACAGGTTATGAACACAGAGTAGAGGAGAATATGCAAACCAAGATGATTTTAAAACGTCATTAAACCACACGGCTCCATACTTAAAGAGCGTCACAGAAGGACCCTCCTCATCCCCCCTACCCTCCTCATCCTCCCTACCCTTCTCGTACTCCCTATCCCCCTCATCTGCTGTACCCTCCTTATACTCCCTACCTTCCTTATCTTCTGTACCCTCCTCATCCTCCTTACCTTATTCGCTGCCCAACGGAGGCCTGAGACTTTCATCTCAGCTAGTGGCCCTTTAAGAAAGGATATTATCTGCCGGTGATCTTCGAATCGTCACAGAGTCACGCCAGGGGACGCAGGACCGCAAAAGCAGCCATCCTGTGGTGTTGAAGTACGGAGGCCCCCCTCCCCCGTAATAAGAAAGGGGCAGATTCTCAGGCTCACTCAACAGCTCTAAGGATCACTGTTTGTGTACCACCCCTCATTCTGAGGGGATTCAGTTGACACGATCCACAGTTCTTACTTAATGCATACAGTGGCGCCTTCCTGCCAATACCCCCCCCCCCCAAAAAAACCTAGTAATTCAGTTTTTAGGGTATAAATATTGATTCCCACCTTTTTGCTAACTCAAAATACAACGTTAATGTTGTTTTCCTTGACGGTACGGCCATGGGAAGGCAGATGGATGACGCTGTCATAAACTCTCCCTTAGGATCGCCATTTCTGCACATGCTTCCGGGTGTCGCTCCTCTGCATCCTGCATTACATGCGACATTTCCCGACAAACTTATACGAGGGACGGTAAACAGGCTGTAATTTTGCTGCCCTGCTCGACGTTACGCCGCTTGCCATTAAAGTCAACGCCTACGACAAGGTCTAATTCTGGTGAGGAAAGCTGAAGGTTTAAGGCAGTTCCATTGCATTTACGCCCAAGTGCTAGCAGGTGTAAAATGCCACCCTGGGGAAGCGGGGCCGTGGCCCAATCAGTCATGACATCATTCTCGTCGCCCTGACGACGTATTAACTGGAAGACCTGCTATCTTCTAACATTATTTTCTGCCAGAATAGTGAGGCTGCCGTGGGTGGTTAATACTGTAGCCTGACACCTCCAGAGGATACGCCGTTATGGAAAAGGAATGGATGGAATGTGATAGAAAGAGAGACAGTATGTCAACTCTGAACAATAAACAGAACAGTTAAGGAACCTAACCTAATGTCAGTTAGATTATTATCAGTGTTGTGTACAATTCAGAACTGAATTGAGAATGGCCCTGAAATTCTAATTCAATTAATGAATTTGAACTGAATTTTAATTGTAGTTGAAATCAGGATGGAGAATTTGAATATAAGGAAGGAGAATTAAAATGGAATTGAATTCACATAAATTCATATAAGCAGTGCAGTTGCAGCTGTAACAATACAGCTTAATATTTCAATATGAGTTACACATAAACATAGTAATGTATACAACATATACTGTATCATTGTTAAAAACATGTCATGTTATTCAGAATGAAAGGATGTAAAATTTGATGTGTCACTTACACAATAAATAATTTAGCTGTCATTTTGTGTACCATCGCAGAAGTGCACTTTGCACAGTCATGCAAGTAACCCTGTCACAACCCCGTCCATCTTACAACCCACAGACACTCGCAGGAACAGCTACTAAGGGCTCCTCACAAATGCTAACACACATACCAAATGTATATAGTTACACACAATTCTTTCCTTACAATCATGCAATTCTAAAGTGTTCTTCACTACTCTCCTTGTCCCCTCAACCCCCCTCATTCTCGACATAAGACATATAAGACATGTGCAAGGTCAGTATATACATGTACCCTCTAGAATGTAAATGTGTTATATAATAATTTCTGTTTTATTCTATTAAATGACATTCATGTTGGACGACATTCATGATGGACATTTCCTCTTGTTTCTTGTAAGATTTGTCCCGTGCAGTGGGAAGATAAGATAATTCTTTATAAGCTATTGCCAAATATCTATATCCTTAAAATTCTGCTTAATTCTTATAAGCAGAAGGAAGGAGATAATCTTTCAGTTTGACAAATAACATCTGTCTTCTAATCTGACCTGCTGTGGCCACAGCGTCTTCTGCTGTGTATCTAAGCAGGTTTGAAGCCCTCCTCCCCCCACACACATACACTCACAACAATTAGTGTTATTTCTGGAGTCTACGTTACACGAAGTCTGTAGAGGACATCTGTTCATGGTCCGAGCTACGCCTGGGCCCTTGGCGTTCCTCCTAACTTTATACACGGCGAAATCCGCAGCACCCGTATGCTCTACGAGGAGCACGTCAGCAGCCCAAACAGGGGAAACGTTCTATTAGCCTAATGGGCTAATCAGAGTTTAAGGGGAACATCTGCTGAAAGAAAAGCCTGTTATGCTGTTGCCCACGGCGACGGCAAATTCCCACTTTCACCAGCTCGCTGGGTGTTCGAGGGCGGCGGGCAGCAGCAGCACTTAATGAACTAATTAACTAATCAACTTAAAAGACAACATTGGGTACTGGTTCCAAATGGGTTTCTGATGTTACACCCCTGGCAGAGAGTAATGGACCAGATCCTGTCAACCGCCCCCCCACCCCCGAAAAAAAAAATTTGCTTTGGGTACAACCTATGAACCTTAAAGTCATCCAGGTTTACTAATACTATCGACATTAATACAGCATCGTCTCATGTTCACGCAGATGGCCTGAATCCTATTTTAAAACCACAGCACGATCAGCAGGAACAATTAGCTCTTTCCATTAAAATAAAACCAGAAATGATGGTGTGGTGTGAGTGTTCTGGAACTGCCTTATGTAATCCTGGAAAGTCATACCTGACAAGAACTGTGGGTTTCTATGGGAACCACTGTCTGCCCGATCATACAAACCTATATGGAGGCTGCGTGGAGCTCCCTTTCAGCGCTGAGACAGAACACCAGCCTGCAATCACGGTGCGGATGGCAGCCCCAAAGGCATAATTATGGACAGAGGATCAAAGAGTCGCGGTCGACATCAAGTCAGGCCGCTAATGTTCCCAATATTTGCATTTAGCTTGTTTATCTATGAGCTAGTCTTCCAATTGACCCTTCAATCTCATCAAAAACCCTAGAAATAGGTCAAATTTATCATTAGTTACTTAGATTATGCTTTCATCCCTTTAATAATGAATACTAATGCTATTCCAAATGACAGATACACAATATTTAAGTCTAAATTTACTCAATTTACAAATTATTTTACAATTATGTTATAATCATAAATCATGTCTTATAACAATTTCACGCACCTTTACAGGGGATGTTTAAGGTCATTACCCCGGCAAAGGCAGACTGCTTTTTCCTTTACAGCAGTGTTTCGCAACCCAGTCCTTGGGGGCCTCCGGTGGTCCACATTTTTGCTCCCTCCCAGCTTAGGGAGCAAAAACATGGACTGTCTGGGGATCTCTGAGGACCAGGTTGAGAAACACTTGCTTTACAGAATCTCAGTGCTCAGTGCTTCCAGAATCTAGTTTGTTAGTTGCTCCCCATAGCCCCACCCACCTCCAGATGCTCCTAATGCCAAATCAACCACACGTACAATCCTTGTATTTAGCCTTTTTCAGTGCATTTTTAGTCCTGAGCTTAGAGTGTTCTGTGTCTTGGTTCCTGTTAGCTGAGTTACTGACTTTTTTTTATTTCGCTTTGACACTTGAGTCCTCTTCAGCACTTTGGCCCTGTAGCTCACAGTCCACAGTCCAAGTCCTGTCAGCGCTGGCTACTCTGTGGCAGGTAGGCTGAAAACAAAAGGACTGACAGGCAGAAGCCTGACCGCCCGGCGTGAGCCGCTCTGGATGTGCCTTCCGCCTGCCTGGAAGTGCGCTCTGTGCTCAGGACCCTTATTAAAGCCCCATATTCTTGAGCTCTGTCCTGCAGCCATGACAGCTGCCCCTTAGCAGCTCACAGGCGGCGCTCACGCTTCACGTTTCTCCTCACATGTACCCCCTGTAATTGTCACAGTTTTTTCTTTTTCCCGGAAAGCCCAAAACATGCTGAAATGCGAATGCGCACCGGCCTCCGCAGGCATGCGCAGGAAGGTTCCGGAAACGGGAACCGGCGTCATCAGTGGGCACTCAGGCGCTTCTGCGTCTCAGCGCCCCCCGCAGGTACAACTGCAGAGGAGGTGAAGCTGCCACATTTCTCTCATCAGCGAAACGCTGAGCGGTGCACACACAGCCCGCCCAATAAACAAAGCACATTTCCATGCCTACAGGTACACCTAAAATGGGTCCATCGCTCACATATGTTTGTCAAGGCTAGTTACCGATGCTTAAAGAAGACCCACAACAAAAACCACCTGAAACTCTTTTTCCATCAGGTAGCCATTAACAATTTGGAACCACAAACTGTCTTGCAGGACTAACTGACAGCTATCACTGCTATACAGAAAAGACTAGAACTTTAATATCATCACTAATCCTACTACTAGCGTTGTTAATTATGACAACAGAATCTCTGAATATTATCTCGCCATTGCACATACATCACAGAAGCTGATCTCGTCTAACTTGACAGCTCACAAACAAACTGGAGACCACTGTTTGGTTAATCTGTAGAAAAATATGCCACAAATATGGCACAACCAAAATGAATCATTTTGGAACCTCAAGCTCTGACCATCAGGTTCAATTTGAGAGTCAACAGAGGCTTTGAAGCCAAGGCCTTCCTATCTGCTCCATTATCCGTGTGATAGAGAACCGCCTTGTCGGTGCCTGATTGATAGATTCCTGAATTGTCAAACACATAGGTGACAGATTAAGGGCTTGTGTGTCTCAGAAGCCTGTCAGACGACCTTCTTGGTGGAAGTAAGGTGCCTCTGAGTCTCCCCTGCATGGAATTAATATGTTATAAATGCAGCAGAAAAAGGGTTAAAAGTTGATGAGAACCCAAAGCGCTCCCTTCCCAGAAGTCTGTGGAATGTAACTTAATGGCATTTTGAAGTTCAGTGGGTTTAGTGGTACCATGACCGAGAGAGAGTCACAATGGAGTTTAGAGCCACAATAGAGCTGGGTTCGTCACAGTTTCCTGCATGGCCTTCCCACACATGCTAGAGCACACCGCATGGCTGCACCCTGCCTCCAGGTGTCTGCGCATTTCCACAGTCATGACAGAAACTGCCACACTGGAGAATCATTTCTTACTACTTCAGTATGAAAATGGGTGGATCATCTACCATTAGGATAAACTCCTCAACTTCATCCACCAGTCATTAAGCAATAGGGATTCATCATGTTCCAACCCATGAATTTTGTGTACCGTTACACCCTCACTGACTGGCACCAGACATAGATGCGCGCGCGTACACACACACACACACACACACACACACACACACACACACACAC
>JAAGVU020000035.1:20575329-20603259 GCA_011763525.2 Mormyrus iriodes | reverse complement strand
CACACACACACACACACACACACACACACACACACACACACACACACACACACACACACACACACACACACACGTGAGCTCAGATGTTTGTACTGTTATTTTTGTATAGACATCCAGCTGATTCTCGATTTAAAATCATTCAAATGAATGATTATTATCCATACCCAAACAGAACTGAAACACAGATTTAAAAAGAAGAATCGTTAGAATATTAGGTTTTCCAGATAGTCGCATTTATTTTGTCTAACCTGTTGCATACACACTCAGCACGTTGCCCCCCGCATAGCCAGCAGTCCCTGGCAGGGGCGGACACAAGCTGTGACATGCTCCACGCGTGAAATAAGCCCCCGACCGAGCAGGTGGCCGCCCCAGGGACGTTTAAGTCATCTGTGCGACCCTAGTGCCGCCTGCTGCGGCTGGGGAGGGGGGCACAGCAGAGGCTGATACCAGGCCAAAGCGAGAAAACATGTCAAACGACAAAGATGTGCTGTGTTCCACTCATTTTCATCAGTTTATCTTACACTAGCAACCAGCTTCAGATGGTTCACCGCTCGGTTATGTATCGACACGTGGAGGGACCCTGGCTGGCAGTGACTGTCTGTACGGCCCTCGGAGGGGAAATTCGTTGGGAATATTTCCAAAATTCATGGGCCTCAGAAAACCAGCTGACAAGCACTTAGGGAAAACCGTCAAGACCATGGGCTGGATGTGGGAATGTTACTACACGAAAACCTTTGCTAATGGGTAGCCCAAGGAACAGCACCCTTACCTGCCTGACAGACCCATAAGATCCTAGTTATCCAGGTCACAGAAAGAAATGGATCCCATCCCAGGCAGCACAGAACACGAGGCAGGGGACCCCCTGGACTGAATGTCAGTCCACTGCAATTCAGCAACGCCAGGTAGCCTGGACTGCAGGTGAAAATACCTTAGGGATTACAGGAGGGATTTGGACCCCTAACCCTGGAGGCATGGGGCAAAAACGCCACCCACCCTGCTGCAATGATGTATGATTCTCTGGCATTAAAAAAACGTAGTCTGTTGCAGGGCAGGGCTCTGTGATGAGGCAGGACAATGGTGCAGCTTAACCTGAAGTTTATTTTGGAACTTTATTGAGAAAAATCAATAGAAAATGGGCTCAGTGTCCCTTAGAAACAAACAGGGAATATATCACAAAAAACCCTGAAGTCCTTGGCAGCGCTCTCCCAGAGCCCTTCCCTTCCTTATTTCTGACAAACCCTCCCCCGACTCCTCCTCCTGACCCCAACCAGGCAATTAGCCTGATCAAGGTCAGCAGGGTTTAATTAACTGGGTCAGCTGTGGGCACAGGACTGAGCAATCTCACAGCAACACAGACACAGTGCAAAAGCCAGCCGTCTTCCCGGTGAAAATTACCCACAATGCACAACGCCAGGTTAAAGGCATGCTTCAACAAGAACAACCTCTGCTCGTTAGGGCACATGCCTGTCCTCGATACGGCGTAGGGTGACCTTGGTGCCTTCCCTTTGCACGATGTTAAGGATGAGCTCAGGCCAGCCTGGCACCGGAAAACCCGATAACATGGCGGAGTGCCTGCTGGCCCAGTTCTGAGAGAGGTCAGCAACACAAATGAGACAGTCTATAGGCAATGAAAGTTAACAGAAGGGAGACGGTGAAGAAAAGCTGAAAAATACATCAAAGGAAACCAGAACTGTTCCACAACCTCCTGTCCATCATCTTACAATCATGCAATACACTGAATCAGCAGTCACTGCTCCATACAGAGACGCATAAAATAATTATATATCTGTGAAACATTCAATGAAATGTTTCATTTTCGTTTAAAGCCAAAAATCACACACAATTTGTATTTCTTATATAAATGACAGAGAATCTCTTTGTGAGCTGTCATCTAGGCCTTCTTTGTCCACAGGAGAAGCAGAGAATCAGTGCTCATGATATGAGCTTAGGTTACGTCCAGCTGCCTCTGTTCGGCGAGTCTGAATACACATGAAGCGGTGGGTGCCTGGAAAAAGGGGGGGGGGGGGTTAGTGAAGCCAGAGTGAAACAAAGCAGAAATATACCCCTTTGTGGGGGAGGGGTTGGCGATGGGGAGTGAAGGTCAGTCACAGGCCCTATAGGTAGAGCTTTGACGTAGCTTTGGGCAAGGACACAGGTACGGTCATGGACAGGTCAGGAGAGATGGGGAGAGGGTCTGGAATATCACCGAGGGAGGATGGAATCACAGAGGAGGTGCGAGGATGTTCCCGAAATTCCCAACTCAACAGCAACGTAAACTGATTAAATATCACTGACTCCTGGGTGATTTGAAATCCATTAGATTTATGGGACAAGAATGTTTCAGAAAGAATGGGGATAAAACAGAAAGACATGATGTTTACTAAGCTTTAACATATCAGAATGAAACACATCAGCCACTCAGGAGTGTGAGATATTTCAGTAAAGTGATGCTTGTAGGTACACAGATGGGTGTAATTAACTGTACGCAGCCTGGCAGAGCTCACTGTATATTCAGATAACTGAAGATTTCCATCATGTTATAAAGATGGGCAGGCAGCTGAAAAATAATAATTTTTGCTTCCTAAAGCACTGAGGGATATCAGTTGTTTGCGCCGTGCCTCTTGACGGCATACAGAAAATCCAGCAGCAATTAACGGCTGTTCTGCTGCATAAGTTACCGTGCAACAAAATAACCACTCCTGCAATCTACTGCTGCAGACGTAACAAGGTGCTGGAGGGCGAGGAGATGAAAAACCACAGCGGCCCAACAGGCGTCCCTTACAGGCCCAGCGTTAACATCTCATTACCCCCAGCCTCTCCTCACCGCCGCATTTCCCTGACATCACTTCCTGTCACATATCACAACCAAACTGTAAGGTCCCATCACGTGTGAGGAACTGAGCAGCAGAGAAAGAAGATTTAAAATCCTGGAGGACAGGGTCCCTAATCTCATTTGCTTCAGATACATATGGACGCTATACATGTCACATTGGATGTGGTAATGCAACGAAAGGACCCGTGACTGAGGGATTAAACTGAACCCGCTCTGCAGGAATGACACTGCAGAATCTCTGGGGGCCTGGAGATCTCACGTGATGCTTTCCAAAATCCCACTGGGGTTTTCCTCTATTGGTAGAAAAATCTTCCCTGGTCTTGTCTCCGGGGAACAGTGCAATCCAGCATGCATCCACGATGTGTGAATTTGATTTATTAGGCGAAAAAGGGAGAGAACTGAGCCTTCATATTTATGTTTTTTAAGTGTGCATATTCAAAATGTACTGTCGAACATAATGTGGGTTGAAAACACCCTTACAGAAATAGCCCTGTTAAAATGAAAATAACACTATGCAAATTCACTTCAATTTTCTTCCCAGCACAAGTGATTCACTGATCTATCACAGTGGGTATGGATTTTGCCCTATCACTCCCACTCTACGTGAGAATTGTCTGATGCGTGGCACTACAAGCCTCGTCAAAGTCTGCCTCCTTCCTCTCCCTGCAACTTTGGGGGTTGCCCCTGTACCTTTATAGACTTTCATTTTTACTGCAAAGGATTTTAATTAGGACCCTGAACGATCGGTACCTTTTAAAAGGGCCTGTTCTCGGAACCAATAATTGTGAACGAGAAAGGATTTCACACTGTGCCCACGAAAAGCACGGACAGGAATCGTTATATCCAGCACCAGACTGGACATACTGCTTGCTCTCCTAGACAGCCTGGTTTCTATGTGTCTATGGGCTTCCGCTCTGCACTGGCAGGGACCTCGGGCTCAGAATGCCCCAGACTGTGTGGGACAGGGATGCTGTGTGCTCCAACTGGGTTCTACCCTTAGGATCTACACCTTTCTCTGAAGCGAAGGTCTCAGGCACAGATGGGAAATTTCCCCTAGGAGGAAACTCAAAACCTTTATGGCTTTATATCTTGGACGCGGCGCAATTGTAAGAATTCACAACCTTAACTCCCACACAAACAATTTAGAAGACGGCTGTGTCTTTCTCCTCATTTATGGATTTGGAACCAAGTGACTCCCTGCAGATCAGTCCTCTCCAGACATTCAGTAGGACGATGTCGACTGTCAGAGGCTCTGCTGAGGGGTGAGCTTCTGTCATGCTTTTCTGCACTTACCCCTCCTTTTCCAACAGACAGCCCAGTCCCCTCTGACACCGCTCAGGCCCAATATGGAACCTCCAGGTCAACACCCACCCCCATCCCCCACATGTACCTGAAGCTCTTAGGTCAAACCTCACTTCACTATCCTTGTGAATTCTTTAAAGTGTTTGTCCATCCTCAAGTGTTCCTTTCTCTAGCTTTTTTTTTTTTTGCTCTGTTCAGTAACAAGAACTGTGATGCAGCCCAGCGTTCCCTTGTTCCAAAAATAAAACTGTTGCGTGCCAAAGTGCTGGAAGCCAAACTATTAAAAATGCCCATTTTTAATCATATGTGCTCTACGGTGAGGAGGACAGCATTGGAAGAATATCTAGAGGTGTTAGTGTTGACCGGGCATTTATAAGTCTCCATGGAACACAGCTGCTGTGTAATGGCTACAAATATCCACCATTTGACCAAGGTTGTGTTGTTGTAAACTCTGACTCCTTGATTGTGCCTCTTACCGACAATGATGTATTATCACCCAGCACAGACATACAAAAATCCCTGCAGTCAGGTAATTACAGCCCTCACCCTCAGGAGCATCGCTGTTCACCCAAACCGCGTAGTTAATCGTCGACGTCACAGCTGGAGAGTACAAAGAGTTGATTATCCCTCTAAGGCACAATTCCAAGTCACAGAACGTGAGGCTCCAGAAGGTTCCAGAGCGGTCACCTTGCACTCTTACCTACGACTACCGATTGGGCTAATATCTGTACTCTTCTGACCTCATTTGGAGTCCATTGTTCTTCCAGACACCTCCAGCAACTAATTCTGAGGCTTGCCCTGCTATTTTTTAAGGAAAAGTCTGCCAAACTCCCTGTTTTCTACAGGTATATTTTGAGGCTGCATTTCTTAGTTCCCCAAATGCAAAGCAACCACAGCACGACCCGACCCACAGCCGTTCTAACAGATCCGACCGTGCGAGTGGACCTCAGATTTCTGCGACCGGCCCTTTCCAGAGGCTTAGCGGCCCTCAGACACTCATATGGCAAAATAAACACACACACCTGGCCAGAATCAGCTATCGGGCACTCTTCTGCAAAACCAGCAGGGACACATTGCCCCGACCTAATCCCTCACACTCAACGGGCAATCTTACAAATCACCTAAAGATCTGTGAGTCTATTACACTTGACAGGACAGCAGGGGGTAAAGGTCAGGAGGAAAAGAGAAACCCATCACAGCTCTTGAGATGCTGTTGGTAATTGTAGGAACACAAAGATCCACATACTGTGCCCATCATCGCAACGCACACAGCAAAAAGAAAAAAAGAATGAAAGAGGTCTCCCAAAGGGTTAGTCCTAGTGAAGATTATTATTATTAAACAGCCTCAGACGGAGGTGTGTTTCTTCTTAAAGATCCTCTGGTTTGCAGAGTACTGGACTATTAACAGCATTTGTCACGTTAACGTGGAATGCAGAGGGAGATCGTGAAACCAGTTGATGGGAATGTGAACTGTGGGCTCTCCTCTGCTGGCAAATACCTCTGACATGCATACCATTCACACATATTTTGATGCAAGTTGGGAGGCATACATAAACATAAACAGCGCTTACGAAATCAATCTAAAGACACAGCTCCTGGCTCCCACGCCACCTACACGCATCTCACCATGGCGAAACTGCGGCTGCACACCAACAGGGAAATTCTACCCTCCACAAAACACCGGTGAATCACAAAATTCTGGCTCACAGCTAAAATGGAGGTGGTGGTGGGGGGGGCAGGTGCCACGAAACAGAGGAGGCAAGCGCTGGCTGAGGATAAATTGGCCATGGAGCCCATACGATCCTCCTGCTGTTTGGTGGCTCACGTTACCTGCCACTCATTTAGGGCAGTGTTTCCAAATCCAGTCCTCGGGGACCGACAGTCGGTCCATGTTTTAGGTCCCTCCGAGCTGCCTGCCAGACAGTCCTCATCTTTGTTACCTTCCAACTCCCCACCAGGAGAACTGAAAAGATCAGTGTTTTTATATATATATATAAGGCACTATATATATGTTTCACAACAGAGTGTCCTTTCACAACAGAGTCGCCCCAAGGCCCTTTACATGGGTGTGTTGTGATACAACATCATTAAGACAGAATAATACAAAAGCAGGGAAAAGGGAAGACAAAGAAATGAAAGAAAGAAAGCCAGATGACAACGAAGGCTACTAACTCTAAAGTGGGGACTAAAAAACCAACAGGGTTCCAAGGCCAACTGGTTCCCCAACCCCCTGGGCATGCTAACACCATTGAAAACAGAGAAAAAATATGGTGATATTCCTGGATGGTGATCCCCTTCCTCTGGGCCAAAATGTAGTAGCTGGTTTGTTAAAATGTACTGAAAAGTTCAACGATTCAAATGTACACTAACAGAGGCTACGGAGAGAGCCGGTGATTTACTAAGAGCAATTATGCGAATGGGTGCAAAAAAACTGCGTGTATTACCCCTAAATGCACCTTCAACAGGCGGCTGCACACACTCAGCACCTGGGGAGATGCTTACAGGGGGCTCGGCCAAGCTTAGAGCTGGAGGAGCGGAAACTCCGCGTTCGGAACGGAAAGCTGCGACGCCACATGTCCCAGGAGACGGTTTCTGTTCCGCTCTTACGATCGTGATTGCGGTTGTGGCTCCATGCCGTAATGCGTGAAGCATTTTAGTCAGCCCAAATTACATTCTATGTCAAAATGATATCAATGTTCTCCCAAAACGTTAATGGATAGGCAAATTCTTACAAAAAGAAACGAGAAGAAAATTTCTCAAGCAAAATATGTTATGCAAATAGACAAACGAGGAGGCAACTAGCAGTTTTACGCTACGGGAATCGCTAGCTTTGAGTTTTCCGGGGGAATAATAACACAACTGAAAATTTCACTTGTTTGTTTTCTGTTTTCCTTTCCCTGGAAGTCAAACAAGGCTACGCTGCCAATTTCACAGGAAGATTAAATAATTTAAGTAAGAAATTACAGGTTAGCCGTCCGTAATTAGCGGCGACGGGTGCACTGAAGAGCTGTGAGCAGCTGAATGTCTGTAACCAGCGAGAGGACGGCTGCCATTTTCCCTCTGTGATACGGCACAGATGAGTCTCCCAGCTTAGACGCTTTTCCAGCCGGTTCACTTTTCCCGGCCTAAATCTGAACGTAGGCGTTAAAACATGCGCCAGAATCGCAGTAAAATTTAAGCCCCGAAATGATGACCAGACACCACAGTCAAATTCGCTGTACGAGTGGACAGACAGTAGCGTGCAATGCGGAGACTGGGACACGTCTTCCGATTGACAGTTTTAAGCTGCAGGAAATACCACTAATAAAAATCTCCAGGCCAAAGTTTTTGTTAATTTTTGTGCGCTTAAGAGAAATTACACAATCATTCCATTAAATGGGTTTTTGTGCTTTTTTGGGCTTGCAGTTTATTGGTGTCCCTCCATCTCTCTCTCGCTTATCCTGGACAGAGTTTCTGCAATGGCTGGAGCCTATCCCAGGCAGCACAGGGCACAAGGCTGGGGTACACCCTGGATGGGATGACAGGCTGTTACAAGCCACCCATACATCCACACAAGAGCCTGACTGCGCATCTATGGACTGCAGGAGGAAACTCTGGAGAACACACACACACACACAAGACACAGGCAAGGTGTGGAACCCCATCCTGAATGAGTGCAGTGTTACCCGCTGTGCCAGCATGCCAACCATCCATTGGTGTCTATACCGTATACTGTCAGTCATGTTGACGTTTTCGAGATGTGCAGGCGTTCTGCCATATCTGTTCCCATTTGGTGTACATATTTTTAAGCGTTCAGTACCGTGATCTTAAATGAGGGCCGAGGAGAATGGAAAAAAATTGTTTCCATGGAAACCGAGTTACAATAGTCAAGAAAGTATCTAGGGACTGAGACTGTTCATCAGATTTACCCATACACTGTTTTCATACTAGTGGTTCAAATTCTCAATTCCTCTTCTTATTCAACTGCCCAAACCTCTGTCGTCATCAAATGAAGCGGCTTAGCTTAATAATGCGAAGCTCACATCTGATCGCCCCCTCGTTCATTTTTAATTCACCTTCCTCGACATCTTCAGTAGATATAAAACAAGAAAATCTATATTTCGCCAAGCAAAAACGGAGTCATTTCATTGGGCGAATTAAATATATCTTAAATGTTTCACAATATGGACACTGGGTTTAAAGTTAACAATAAGCTGAGAACAATAGCTTTATGGTACGTCAATGAATAAGCAAGTAAAATGTTCTGAGTCCCTAAAGCTCTGGATAGAGTTAAATATCCATCTATTATCTATAGCCTCCTACTCCACTTAAGGTCACTGGGGAAATCTGTCATCATGATACTCAGCACAGCTTAAAGAGTGAGATCTGAAGTTAGGGTCGCAGACAAAGCATTTATGAGCAGGCCAGCCCGGTTGAGGTACACCAACCTAGAACAGTTCGGGCGCTAGTTAAATGTCAAAGCTTCACCTTTCTGTCAGAATGAGAGAGTAAAGAAAATTACTCACAGGACCCCAGGGACAGTATGCAAGTTTTGGAGAGAGCAGGCAAAGTTTGTACCTTCAAAGCTGGACAATGGTCGTGCCAGCACTGAGACTTCATTCCAGCACACTCTAAAACGCTTTCAGTTCAAACTCAATTTCAGCCCAATGCCTGTGTGTTGTTGAGTTTAATGACGGCATGCTACACAAAGAGCCAGTCGGAAAATGTCGCCTGAATAGCAGTGGAGCTCGAGTCCACTCTGCTGTTCCCATAATGCAACCAGAATATCGACTCCGAGCTTAAAACACTCCACATCATGGGTGGCTTACATAACAATACCCTCGACCTGACAGGTCTGGAGGCTATTAAAAAAACAGATCCTATAGTCGGCATGGCACTTGCTGGTGATCTGAGGGATTTTTGTAGCGTGACACCATGTCGACAGTCCCGTAAGCCCCTCCGCGTGACTTCCCTCTTCTCAGCCAGGGTGATACCGAAGCTGTCTCTTCACAACCAGCACCCAGAGTCTCCCCGTTCGCTCCCTGTCGTATTTTCAGCAGCAAAAATAAATGCATCTCACTTGTTTGACAATAAGACAAGTTGACTATAATCTTAGCTTCCCCCCAAAAAAAAGAATCAAAGAAGATTTGTCAATTTCTTCAATGATCATCACCGTCCATCACTTTTGTTACAAAACACATGCATGTGAAATGTATGCAGAACTCACCCTCCTTATGTGCTGCAAAACAGAGACACTGTTTTCCCTGTCTGCAAAATAAACCGGAGGTAGGCCATGCTTAATTTCTATAAGGCCTGCATTTCCAAAGTAACTATCCTGACCAAGTCAGAAGGCCATGCACAGAATGCACTTGATTTATTTCATTCCAGCAGTACTATTTAAGCAGATAACAAGGCACGTCGACTTTGATGAAAGCCTTAATCCATAGTTTGGTTAAACAGCCCAGTATCGCTGCACTGGGCAGATCTAAAAATAGAGGATAAAAGTAAAAAATGCAGCAGGCTTTCAAGTGAGAAAGATTACCTCATAACGGTCGGATTATAGCTGGGACACGGAACAACAGTCAGCCGCCACCAAAACACATAACGGTCAAAATTACATTCGGCTTAATAAAATTTCTTATTATTTCATAATCTTTCCAATGCCTTAAAGGGACATCTCGGCACAAGGCCTGCTTATCTTTATGAAGCAGGAGGGGGACAAGTCATTTTGCAGTCCTGGTGAGTAAAATGGATGATTCAATCAAAGAAAGGTGCACACTTTTATGCTGGGATTCCATCTACAGCCTGTCCATTTGTTGAGTCTAATACACTGTCGATAACGGTATCAGAAAACAGCACGCTGTGTAAATTATTCACTCCTCTTATGTAAGGATCCGCAGTGTTTGTACACAGAAAAATCCCCAATATTTCAGCCATTTCCCTCTCACAGGCAAACTGAAAATCTAAGTGTGTATCACAGCCCAGCCGCACACCGCAATGCAAGAGAAAAAATTCATAAAGGCCGACTACAAGCTTATTTTTGCAAAAAGTAACCAAAGACCAAATCACGCGCCCATCACTAATCATCCAAGGACACACAATGTAATCTTCATGAAAAGCTGAGTTGTTTCTGTTGTGACAATATAAAACCGAATCTGTATTACTGTGACACCATCAACCCACCGATCCTGACGGATATGTTCTACGATCAAGAATAAGACCCTTGCAACGGCCGAGCACTTGAGGACAGTCTTACGAAGTTCACACAAAGACAGGCTGCATTAATTTAATCCTCCCAAGACAATTTTATCTTGACCAACATACACTTAATATTATAGTGTATAAACCTCTGGAGTCACTCAAGTTACTCAAGGGTAATTCAGTTTAATTCGTTGAGGGCATTCAGTTCATATTATTTTATTTTTCATAGTGTTTTTACAGTACATGTAATTTCTTTTATTCGTGCACTTTGCAGGAGAACGATCTCGCAGGACGCACTGACCTGTGGTCTCCACGATGCCCTCTAAGATCACGACGATCTCGAACTGCTCGGTCTGCATGGAGCGCTGGGACAGCTCGTAGAAGGGGCTTCTGCTGTCGATCACGTGACAGATGGTCAGTGGTGACACGAGAAACAGCTGGTCGGCGCCGGTGCTGAAGCCCACGTCCAACTCCAGCTGGTCCAGCGGCAGGAACTCGCCTTCGGGCGTCTGGCGGGACTGCGCGAGCATGCAGAGAGGCGCACATGATTAAGCCGTCTCGACGGCTGTTTACATCTTGTCAGCCATCAATCATCAGCCGGTGCACCGAGACTTGCGCTGCAAATCCTATTATGTTCACATCAGATGCAGTTTTTTTTTTCTAAGAATCGTGGGCGTTAATCGAATAGAAGTCTTTTCTAATTACGAATTATTAAGATGATGCCGCAGGGTAATAGCCTAACGACTCCGGAGAAAACAAAATAAATTAAATAAACCATTGCGATGTATGACAGTTTCTTGCTTGCCATCTTGAAATCACCAACCATTACTGTACTACAGTAAAATAATCAAGAAGAAATTCATATATTAAGATTGTTTACATTATTTGCTACAATTCTATATATGGGGAGAAAAAGCCTAAGTTTTTATATAAATATACGTCATCCAATATTCGCTGAAACCAATATTTGGAATCCAACAGGGATACTTGTCATTGCATAATCAAAAATACACAAGTACACAGGATAAATTAATAATGAAATGGGCATCATTTTAAAATCTGATAATGAATTATTTCAGGAGCGTTCTTGTTAATTGTGAAATAACTGCTAGGGGTTTTATACAGCATTAAGACTTACTTTCAGCAGTTTGCAGCGAATTTGCGCAGAGACCATATGGCTATTGCGCAGGTTGCCGACTCGAAACATCAGAGTTAGTTTCCCATCTCGCATGGAAATAGCGGCATGTTCACTAAACATCAAAGTCTCTGCCCTTTTCTTGGGCTGCGACATTTTTATGAACATGCAGCCAATTAAAAAGGCATCTACGATTGATCCCAGAATTGACTGAAAAAGGAACAAAATGATCCCCTCTGGACATTTGTCCGTAATATACCTGTAGCCGTAGCCTATAGTAGCCTCTGTCTCAATAAAGAACAAAAACGCCGATGGAAAGTTATATACATTGGCCACGCATGGCGTATACTTGTCATCGTGGGCTCTGTTGAGATCTCCTCTTATGTAGGCGATGACCCACCACATCGAAGCCATGAAGAGCCACGCCACCGTGTAAGTAAGGATGAAAATGAATAGATTCCAGCGCCATTTAAGATCTACAAGGGTGGTGAATAAGTCCGAGAGGTATCTGCTCGTTTCGCCCCCCAGGTTTCCGTGCTGGACGTTACATCGTCCGTTCTTGTCCACGAAGCGCTGCCTCTTCTTCTTCTTCTCCGGGGCCGGCTGGCTGAATCCCGAGCCGCTCGATGAAGTGGTCACTACCTGATAATCGTCCCCAAATTTCTTTCGAAGTGCAGACATAATACGCTGACAACAGTCTTAAGGGAATGATCTTAAGGATTCAACGCGCAATCCCTCTCCCTTCCGTGCCGTGATTTGACTTGATGCGGGTGTTTTTTTTAATGCATGCGTTTTACTGGTGTGTAAAAAAGAGAGTAGCGTAACTGCTACTTCCCAAAAATATACAGTGATCGATAAAGGTCCACTCTTTTCCTACAGCAGTTAGTAAAAAAATCAAAACCGATGCGCCCACCTACACGCATAGATGTTTTTACTGACATGGATTACAATAAAAATCTCAACATCGGACGATTATAATAGCTTATTTAACACATATCAGGCGATACATCTGCTGGCCTGACGCGCAACCCGTGGTTCGAGCTCCGTAGCGGTGTCTTCTTGGATGTCCCGCTGATCCTCATCAGATCTTCGCAGGTCGCACCGATGCGGGTTTGACACCAGAGTTTCGGCCGCTCCGCGTCAAGTCAAAGTCCACACCTTAAGCTGAAAGTTGCAAGCGTCTCAGGGCTTCATCAAAGCTCATCCCCTGCCGAGGAAACACATCACACGCGATACTTTTGGAGAAATGGCTCCGCTCATGAAGGATTAGATCTTGCACGTTGGTTTTGGAGAAGCTTAATAAGCCTACGCTCTCGCGCGCGTATAAATGTGGCTTCGCTGGTCAAAATCGACAGCGTATTTAAGGTTTATTTCTGTTCCAGTTCCTTCAGCCGATGAATATGATGCATCAGACTCGCCCGCTGCTCCGCTTTCAGGTGAGGGAGATGTAAAATAGGCTGCTTTCTCGTCTCCCGTGCTTTCCCCCCCTACACGGCTTCTGCGCACTGCCTGCGAAAGAAGCTCTTCTGCGCCTAGCCCTGCGATACCTACTGGGGACGCGCATTTAAAGGCTACATGTGATAGACGGTGCCTGTGTGCGCAAAGGCCAGGGGGGATGTCCCTTATTGACAGGTGCTGCGTTTTACATGGCAAATTATTTGTTTAGACTCATCGCCAATCTGCTTTAAAGTAAAACTTCTTTTGATGTCTTCCGTGGGATGTCTAATTTAGGGGGAGGAAATTCAGGCTGCAAACGCCTCCGCACGTTACGGTAATAATGACCGAATAGAACTAGAAAGGTGTTTACTGCACCCCGGGCAAGCCGTTATTTATTTTTAATATATCTTCATTAGGCCTATCATTGCTTACGGTTTAGATTATCCGAAATTCTCTGCAGCAGTTTTTATCCAAAGAAGGATGCTGGAAAGCCTCTAGACCCCAGATGTTTTCTGTACAAAACTGGGGGCTAACCCTCTGCCGTGTCATTGATGCCTTTTCGTTTATGATCATGCAGTATGTTTAATGGATCACTTTTCCATTTGAAACAAGAAATGTATACATTTCCAAGACTCTTCTTACTTATTAATGTCATTATTTGTTCAACTCAGGCACCAGAGGTCTGACCTGCACTAATATATATGCCCATTATAAAATAGGTGTTAAAATTATACATAATAATCTTTCATATATTATTATTGTGTACATATGAAGTAAAGCCACAATTATATAAGTAAAGAACCTGACCTGAAAGATCTTATTATACCTCAGTTTACAGCTTGTTTGCATCATCTTAGATGTCAAAGGGCTTGGAGTCATACAGTGCGTCGGTACTTACCAACACTGAAGCATTCACAGAATCCACAGGGAGCTGGGAGGCAGCAAAAATGTGGACTGTCTGGCAGGGAGCTGGGAGGCAGCAAAAATGTGGACTGTCTGGCAGGGAGCTGGGAGGGAGTAAAAATGTGGACTGTCTGGCAGGGAGCTGTGAAGGAGGAAGAATGTGGACTGTCTTGCAGGGAGCTGGGAGGGAGCAAAAATGTGGACTGTCTTGCAGAGAGCTAGAAGGGAGCAAAAATGTGGACTGTCTGGCCTGAGCCTAATCCCACATTCCACATCATCACATCACATGACATTCTGTCCATTTAATAAGACCACCTGCCTGCAGCTGCACTGTCTTAGGTAATCTCGCCTCACTCCCACTGCTGGCCTTTTCTGTGTCTTTACAGTGGCTTGCCACACTTAGGCTGTCATGGGAAAGTCCTGAAAACATCATGTTCCCCAAAAACCATGTAATAAAAGGAACTGACATTTAGGCAGTACATAAAGTAACTCTGAGGCAACTCTGTCCGCGGTTCAACCTCAGCCTGGACGATGCATTGGAGGGCGAGAAGCAGAGCAGAAACAAGGCCACGGAGACCCGCTCGAAATGTTCTAAAGTAATTTTAAAATATCAACCTACTTGATCCACAGGGGGAAATGTAGACCATATGTAATTTGCTCACTTTTATCTATATTAACTAAATGGTTAAATGTTAACTATCGACAGTTACATTCTTTTAAAAAATGTTTTTGACTGACTTAAACACACTGCAAGTATATAAATTAATAGGAACAGTTGTTTTCATGTGACAGAATTTTCATCCATTTTTGACTTCATAAACTTCTATATAAACTCAACAAACCCTAAAATCAGCTATATTACTTTGGGTACAGTCATTAATCCACCCATCTGCTTTCTGTAACTGTTTGTCCTGTTCGGGGTCATGGTGGGTCTGGAGCCTAACCTGGTAGCAATGGGTGCAAAGGCAGGGAACAACCCAGGATGAGGTATGCAGGGCACACTCACACACATACATACATTTTGGCATCTCCAGTCAACCTCAGTATGTTTTTGGAGGGGGAATGAGGAATTAGAATGCCCAAAGGAACCCCCATGACAACATGGGGCAAACATGCAAATTGCACACACATGGAGTTTTGGCAAAGACTTGAACCCAGGTCCCAGTGGTGTGAGGCATCAGGGCTAAGCACTATATCACCATGCCATCTCCCAGTAGTTAGTCCCTCTAGTCTACTACTCCAGTACTGAAGGCCTTGCAAAGCCAGAACTGGCTGTATGCAGCCTAATGCCCGGTATAAATGAGCGGCCCAGCGGTCTTTGTTCCTACTCCTGCGGGGATCTACCTGCCCGCTCGACGGCTAGTGCTGAGTCCCAGCTCTGGTGACCATTAATGGAGCCATACAGAATATATTTCAGAGGCACCTTCTGTATGTGGGGGGTTTAGATCTTACTGGAGATTCTGTAGCTGTTCATAAAAGTCATTCCTCTTCCAAGGTGGCTCACGCACATCAGGATAGAGCAGCCAAAGGTGAAATAGCCTGTAGTTGGACGGTGTAAGCTTAACAAGCAAGCTAGAATGAAAGCATGAGAGGATTAAAAGACGTAAGATGCAATGAAGCAGTGAAGCAAGCAAGTATATGATGCATGAATAGCCAGTGATGGGAAGGTGTGGGGTTCCCAGGAGATGCACGCCTAGGAATCCTATGCTACCGGTCTGGGCGGGGGGGTCCTGTTGGGTATTGCAGTAGGGACAGCCCATTACCGTGAGGCACCATATGGGATACCAGAGGTGGAAAGTTTAGGTTCAGAAAGTACAAATCCAGACCAAGACTTTGTTTCAACCAACCAGTTGAGTGTAAAGACACAGTTACAGAGTACTCAACTGGTCGGTTAAAATAAAATCTTGGTTTGGATTTTTTCTTTCTGAACTTTCCACCTCTGTGGGGGACTGCCCTGCCCCCCTCCCCAACATTGGCTGCCACCATGCCAAGTGACTAGCAGTTGCAGAGTGTCACAGAAACATGTGACAACATGCCTCACCAACCCCTGCAGACACTCGGTGCCATGTAGTGACAGGCCACCCCGGCCTTCCTGTAACCACAGTGCATCACTGGAGAGAGCCCCTCAGAGCCAGGGCATAACGAGCCGCTGGCCTGAAGCCCGAGGCAGGTTCCAGCAGGACCCAAGCTCCTCTGAGGGTCTTCAAGAGCTGAACCCAACAGAAAGGCAGCGAAGCGTGGAGAGCAAGGTAAAGAGAAACTCCACGGAATGGGAGCTCAACCGGCGGGGGTGGCCCGCCTAGCGTTAGTGTTCAGTTCTGACAGGCCCGGGTCGGCCACTGAGCTCAAGGCTGCTTCACGGCTCCTGAGGCTGCAAAAACCAAGCTTTGGCCAGAACAGTTCAAAACCAATTCCTGACAGGCACAAATATCGACTCCTGGTACTAAAGCCATCTTTGGCCCTGTACCAGAATCAGAGCCTGCCATATAACTCATCATTTCTTTACTTAGCTGATACATTTATATGAACTTTTACCCACCTGGATATTTTAACCGAACCGACTAACATAAAGCACGTGGCTCAAAGGTATAATAGAAAGGTCCATCCAAGGACCTGAAGCACAGACCTTCAGTTTACGCCATGCTACCCAACTATCTACAGTCCAGTTAGACAGGTGAGGCACTTGAGGCCTTAAATAATCTGCTTTCTGTAGACCATTTCTGTGGTGGTGATGTGGGGGGGGGGGGGGGGAGCATGTTGGGCTAGCTGTTTTATCGTCATGTAGAGGTGATTCTGCCCTTGCCCTAAATAGCCCTACGCTATCTAGCGCTAACAGGCTACAGGGATCTCTCAGCCTCCTCATCTGCCCTCGCTGTGTTTGACCAGCCCGTGATGAAACTCTACATGCCGCCCCAGCTGTTAGCTTCTGCTGCCTGACATCGGGAACACAGCACAGATTCATATTTATTATTATTATTTATTCATTTTCCAGATGCTCTCACGGAAGGAAACTCGTACTGACATCATCCCGTGTCACCCAGCTGACCCCTATTATCTAAAGGCCACTAGCATATTTTTCAGCTGGATGTTTAATGGAGCTGCTCAGTTGAAGTGGCTAGCTCTGAAGCATCACGGTGGGGCTCTATCAGAGACCTCCGCTGCCCGTAAATGTTATGAGCGTTTGTCTTCAAGAGCTCCGCTACTCGCTGACCTGAAACGAGCTCTCCTTCAAGGCAGATACGAAACGGCACGCTAAGGAGACTGGTGCTCATGTCAGCTGTAAGATCACTAATGCAGAATTTCTGGTAAAACGAAATTACCTGTGATTCGACTAAGTCGTTATTGTCTCCCCTGCTTGTGCCTCTACAATGCACACAATGATCCAACATAGAAAAAATCATTAGTTAGCTAAGGAACATCAAGGCAGGTTTATTGGGCTGGAATAAATAACGTTTCTTTGCACCACCTCTATGAACACAGCTGATATATCTCTTGATTTGAGTCTTAGTTCATAATGTCACAATTCAATAGTAATCAGGGACTCTGTAGTGGCCATCTTGCCTTTTTTGAGGGGGGTGGGTAAGTGTGGGGGTGGTGTGTGATTACACAAGGCTGTATATTATGTGGGGGTTGGCCACTATGGACCTCTACTATAGCCAGCAATGTTATCATCACGACTGTGTTCTGCAGTAGTTGTGCAAGACGCATCAGCCAGTAGAAGAGAGTATATTATGTGAGCACAGGGCTGATCTTCCAGGTTTCCAGGGCAATGGAGAGGGCTGTGGAGGGGTAATGGTGAGGTTCAGCTCCAGACTGACCAATCAGAAAAATTCCCAGTGGGCCGCTTAGCTGTTGTGTCAGTCAGAAACGAAATAATTTGACAGGTTTAAAATTGAGCCGCTCAGAAACAAAATAATTTTTTGTTTACAATTCAACAACAACGCTACAGAATTTTAACCAGCGAGTTTTCTCTCTCTCTCTCTCTCTCGCTCTCTCTCACACACACACACAAATTGACCAGGATTGCTCTGCATAGAAAAACGTGCACACATGCGACACGCGCATCTGTCCGATCGCCTGAGCACAGCGAGTGGTTGTTGAGGGGCCACAGCTAATTGCTCGCTACTGCTGATCACTGGAAGTTTCTCAAACGATGGAGGGCAGAAAGATACCAGGTGGGGCTGAAAAAGTCAGACTGCTTAAACGGCTCAACATGCTATTTGTTATTTATTTTCTTATTGAAGTATCAGTGATAAAATTATCAGGAAAATCAGACTTGAACTGCAGCATCATTTATGAAATGGGCTCAAACCCAGCGTCATTTCTGTACAGTTGCAGTTTTCTTGTTCTCTTTGTGCCAGCACAGAGTTCCTCCTATATTCCAAAGACATTCCTGCTGTATTCCGGACTCTGCCTATGTGTGATGGCCCTGAGAGGGACTGGCATGCCATCCGCTCACTACCCAATAATATGTTCCAAGCCTCCCAGACTAGACGAACGATTATTGGAAATCTTTGGATGGCGAGCTAGACGAATGGAGTCCGCTGGTAAACTAATCCCGTTTTGGTGCAAATGGACATAATACATGAAACTGTATATTTAAGAGTATAGGTAATTTTTTTCATTTAAGAAATCCATACCAAATCAGATTACCCATAGGCTGTTTCGTTTGGCTTTAACAGGTAAAAACACACAGACAGCAGTGGCCTTTGTTAAAAGCATTGGTAGGTCTCCAAGTCCCTCTTTGCAACAGAAAGAAATTTCCAGGCACATAGCAGCACTACTGGACAATGATGAATGTAACATCAATTTTCTATTTTACCTCCCCAGTCCTTTTCTAACCAGGCTGCCCTCCATCCCCCAGCCCTCGGCAACCCCATCTGCTTTGTCGCTAGATTGCTTTTTTCCTTCGTTCCAGAGAAAGATATTTCTCCGAGTGTTTGAGGGTCCAGCGGCATCATTTTCTCTGCTGGCTCACATGAATTGCCAACTATGTTTCATGAGAGAAACACTTTATTCCTAAACCGGACCCAGTGTACAGTGTACAGTACAGAAAAGCGGGCGAATGCATTCCCAACCAAGGCCTCCCGTCAGCAGAAAATGTTAAGGCTTTCTAACATCTTCAGATACTCTCTTGTAATAAAGCCAAGTGTATCAATTAAAAATCACGTGGCACATCATATAAACCCATTGCTCCTAAAATAATGCAGTTATTAGGGCTTTACTCTGCAGAATGTTTTTGGACAACGATATGAAGCACTAAGTATTTCCTTAAAACAGTTTCTAAGGCGATGTCAGTGTTCGAAAATCACCTTAAAAGATCCTTAAATCACCACAGGTTCCATGGGTCTCCACAGTTCTCACAGGGCACACACACTCTCCCACGCAGGATGGCTTTCCCTGAGTTCCTGGCTGCTTCTTACATGATTTAACAAGAGTCATTGTTTTTTTTAACCTCATTTGCGTCGAAGTTAAAAATGGAGAATGGAAGTAGGGATTGGTTAGGCTCATAGTGCCCGAAGATTCATTGCAGTTTCCTGTAATTCAGTACCTTAAAGTACTTGGATAGAAACGTCTACTGGATTCTGCAGGCATTGCAATTTATTATTTTTTAATTAGCTATCAAACACAAAATGACCGGATCAATACTTCGTCAATACCTGTAGATAATGTGATCTGTGTCTTCTCCACCTTCTGGGCCCTCTAAGGACAAGCTTTCAGATGCTGGAGTCCATGCATCCAATCCCGTCTCCTCCCAGGCGATGTAAAAAACGCCACCATAGTGTCTTAATTGCGTTCATGCAACATAGAAAGCCAGTTGAAAACGGACCAAAAATGGCTTGGCAAAACAGACTTAGCTTACATAACGAGGCATGGGTGAGAAAAGGTCAGTAACTATTTCTCCTCATCCCCGTTAATGAGCCGGGCTCCACCATACTTCCGCTTGCAAGCTGTGGGCTACCTGTTCCATTAAATGCTATCCCCGTTTCTACACTGCAGGTTACCTAATTGCATCGTCAGGGAACTGCCCCCAGCTGAAGGAACACAATCACAATCGGGGTATCAGGTGACCCAAGGTACACCAGACATCCGTCTACCATCGCTTAGCAACTGTAGGAAGATCACCCTGCTCTGATGGTTGACTGAGGAAGTGGCTGTTTATGATCAATCCCGGTGAGGCAAAATAACTAACCCAGTACTTCTTAATTTACATTAACACCCACATCAGTCTCAAAGTGAGTCTTCAGTACATTTAACAGTACTGTGTGTTCCAGGGAATTCTGCTTGTCAAAGCAAGCCCAGGGTAAGATTGCTATCTTGGGAGACGTCTACAGCATCCGACAGAGAACTGGCTTCATTGCAGAGATTTTACTAGTTTAACAATGAATACACAATTTAGACAATCTCCCAGAAAGCACTGTTGTAATTCCAGTAGGACATTCTAGCAGAATTACAGTAAATTGGTTTCAAACTGGTTTTTGGCCATCTATACTGAGCTGCATTATTTCCCAGTATATCTGTTGAGTTGAATATGGCTTGGAAATGCTAGTACACTAGTAGCTATAATAGTAGACATACTGGTGAGTAATGCAGAACAGTTTAGCCATCCAGAATCCAATTTAATGCCAGCTGATATGGTCCACTGCTTTCCGCTGGAATTTCCACTGGAGGAAATATATAGTTACCTTTCTTGTGCTAAAATAATGTTCACTTGCACTCTCAGAAAGTAGTCTCAGGATCACCGAGTCGCATGGTTTGTTACAAATCTATATTTCAATGAAGCGTATGTATGTTTCTCAGATGACAACTGACTTCGTTAGGTTAAACTGGTTATACTGAAGCTGCTTTTTCAAAATACCAGTCCAGTCTATTACTTTCAGGTTTGAAGATACTAAATTCAGTTGTATAAAATCGCTGCCATTGTGAACACACACCCTGGCAAAGTACTCAAGCTGGCAAACACTTTAAATCAACCCTAATTAAGCGACAGTAGAGAATTGAATATGCCTACATTAGATTTTCCCATTACGCAGCAATGAAACTATTTTTATGCATCTAAGTATTCAGCTTACAGATATGGTCTGGGGAGATGTGAAAGGGGGACTCAAATCAATATACTAAACTAATCAGGCAGACTTGCAGGAAATGCATTTACTGTGCAGTTCAAATCAGTACAGATGAAACTTGCAGCTGTAGAATATTAAGCCAATCACTTGAAAATGCTTAATCTAAATAATCGCTGGCCCCGAGGTCACCGCATGGCGTTGGAGGGTTCAGGCAGGGGATTCAGAGCTGCTTAATGAGTTCGCTGCATTCTCACCTTACTACCGATAGACCTGGTCGATATTCCCAATTGGCCAGTGCACCCTTATCAGCTCACAATGCGGATGTATATGACGGAAATGTGTTTCTAATGAAACAAAATAACATCAAAATATATTTTTACAATACTAACAGACCATTGATTGCCGAAAGTAAAATACTATGTAATATAATATGCTGGTGCTTTCATAAGGCCTGCCTTTTTACATAAAGCAAACAGTGCAGTGCATTTTTATTTCTTAGAGCAGTATTTTCCAATCCGGTGCTCAGGGACCTCCAGACAGTCCACATTTTTGCTCCCTCCCAGAGAGTCCATGTTTTTGCTCCCTCACAAAATGTGGACTGTCTGGGGGTCCCCGAAGACCAGATTGGGAAACATTGTCTTAGAGTTATTACAAGCCACAAAGAAGCTGACATGGAGAAGAAATAAAGTCAGACTTGTGTAAGGAGAAAGAGAGCAGAGACAATTGTACATTTATTTATTTAGGGGATGCTTTTGTCCAAAGCAACACACAAGTGAGAAAAGCTTGGGGTCTGATTGCAGGGGCAGGCAGCATCCAGCACCCCTGGAGTAGTTGGGGTTAAGAGCCTCGTTCATGGGTCCACCGGTGAAATGATTACTCTGCTGGCCATAGGATTTGAACCCATGACCTTCTGGACCGAGCTTGCTAACCTACTAAACTACATACTGCTTCCTGCACACCAATATAAAGTGAATGAAAAACGGCATGCTCCCTCCAAGTTATTTTGGTCACCGCAGTAGCAATATGGCCAGAATGCAATGTACCACATTTAATATCGAACTCAGGTAATAATCAAAGTGAGAAGCTGAATTTATTGGCTCTACTCTGGCTGTGTTTGCAAAGGGGTTGATGTTTGTCGGCTCCTTCCAAAGGGCAGATATGAAATGTCTAACGGGACTTTAGAATAGAACGAGGGATATTTTTCAGATTGACATAACTGTCATATCATCACAGCTACTGGTTAAAAGCAGCCGTGTTGAACCCTTGCCGAAAGACCTCTGGATGAGTAATGCTTCCTAGCCAGTCCATTGCAGGTCACACCCACACACACACACACACACACACACACACACACACACACACACACACACACGTTTGTATGTATGTCTTTGTGGAGACTGTCCATTCATTTCTATTGGAATAATTCTAATCTCAACTATGACAGCCTTAACCCCTACCCAACCCTAACCTTAACCATAAGTAACCAAAGAAAATACAAGTCTTTTGGCATTTTTAGGTTTTTGACTGCAGTCACTGATTTTAATAAAATTGAATTTCCCCTTGCTGATTTGGAAAAAGGAAAAAATGGTCCCCACAATGTCAAAATAACAGGTTTTTATCACATTTGGTCCCCACAATGTAAGGTATACCTGGACCACGGACCACACACACACACACACACAGAAACAAACACCAATGGAAATTAAGTGATGCCGTTAGCCTAAATGCATATCTTCAAACTGCGGGAAAATGGATGTACTGGCTAACGTCAGTCTATCAGCAAAAGGGGAATATAAATGCTGGAGAACCCTAATGAACAAGTGTGTCTAACTTCTTACGATCAGTAGGGCGACATCATGAAGAGTAGGACTGGCTGTTTGGGTCAGATGGCACGGAAGCCCCCTGAAAAGCTAACTTTGAACCTGCATACAGGAGACTCAGATAAGAAACCCATTAGCAGTTATTTTTAATACTCACCTTCTGCATAATGGACCCGTGTTCCAACTCATCTTATCCAAGCGTGAGGCCCGTATCGACCCATGACCCGACCGCTCACGCAAGCGCGGACCTGGCTGATCAAGCTGAGTCATGCCCTCACGGAAGATGCACGCGTCCTGCGAAGCAGGTGATGGGGCAAGCTGCCAGGACCTTCTAATTGTGCTGGTGCGCTTGTCTTGGAGAGATACACAAATGTTTATGGAGAACACATCCCCCTGCTGATCACAGGACGGCAAGAATGGGGACCGTGGGCCCCGCCGCTGCGGCTGAAACTGACAGCTGAAGAGATGGACTTTAAATTGCCTGTCTATTTTCATTAAAATTAATTCACATACTTACCTTGTGCAGGGGCTCCTTAGCACAGAACTGATGTGCGGCGCGTGCGGCCAGACAGAGCAGCGAACAGCTGGGAAGGAATCCGTCATACATCAAAGGTGATGAGTGTTATTAGGACTGGGAGAGAAACTAAAAGATTAAATGATTGGCCCCGAACCCAGGCTGTCCTGGACTGTGGCAACACATAACAGCACAACAGTCTCCAAGGAAGCAAAATTAAGGAACAGTTCCCTCCTCAGGTGAAGATAATGAGGCCAGAATAGCTAGATAAATTGTTAATCAAGCTGAACAAAACAGCCCTTTTACATGGTCAAAGTTCAACTGGAGCTTTCACAAAGGCACGGAAAGGAATATCTTTAATTGTTTTGACAGGCACAATGGAGATCAAGTTTATCATACAATTAATAAATCAATAAGTCAGAATTATGAAATAAATTGTGTTTATAATCGCACATGGTTCATTTTACCAGGGATGTAACAGGTCTTACATTTGCAGAGGATTCACCATGGATTAAACCATCATCAAGTCTTTGGTAAACAGCAGATTTGATACGTTAAGGGCAATTTTGCAGCGACTCATGGGACCGTGTTCGAGAGGAGAGAGAGTATGTTCATGCTACACACCCATTAACTGGACAAGCAGATAACCGGCTGTTCATGTAGCCCTATCTATGAAAACCTGCTTGGGAAAAATGATCGAGTCTAGTGGGGCTGAAAAAACGTCGCACAAATTAAGTCAAGTTGGCTGAAAAAAAGATATCGAACAGCACGCACCTTTTACGGGCAAACAAACGTGACCTGTGAATCATTGTCCAATTTGCCCGGAAAGCACCTTCTTCAGCGACAAGAATCCAGAATGACCCACTGAGTTGTTTGTCCATTAAGAGCGAGGTATTGGTTTCGTTTAGCTGTTATTGAAACGGCTCCTTTTAAGTGCCAGAAGGTGGGGGGGGCGGGGGGGGGCAATCAATCAAGAGTATTGGGATTGCGGAGCATCTCTCACGAAGGGAATCAGACGTGGACAAAATCAGCGACGGAGAAGACGGAGATGTGACGGGTACCATGAAAATATCGGTCACCTCTATAGGGATAAGAATATTTTTTAATCATCCAAAAACAATGCGTGCGATTGTTTTACGCAAATTCTCATTTAATTTATTTTTTAAAAATATACAAATAAATCACAGATGTTACACACCACTGTCAGAACAACAGTTAAAACACATATACATCCCAAATCAGCTATTCTTAAATTGCACACCTTTTCAGACCTCTGCCTTTCTTATAATTTTGTAACGATACATTATGTACATGGGAACTGGATGAACTGCTTTCACTGCTCAAGATTCCAAACCATCAAGCCTTTGTACTTTTATAGAACGGAAAATCTCCAGTGCGACTCCATTCAGTAACACTGGATTCTGACAGTCGGTCCCTACCTAAATTCTTCAGAATCTTCTACTTAAAACTCAGACGTTATTTTCAGAAGGGGGTTTCAGTACTGATAATCTCTATTACAAAAATAATACTCTAACACGTCTAACAAAATTCCATAACATACCGTTTTTTATTTTTCCTGATCTTACAACCTCTTTATAAACATGGGACAATAACTCTGTAACCTTTAATTGATTAAAATGATTATTGGTGTTAAGAAATATTAGGGTAATCAATAAAGTATGCCAGACTTACAGTAGCATCTCACACTCTGTTGTATAATATTGCCCATGCATGAACCATGCATGCACTTCCTATAATTGCCTATCGTTGGGCAGCCCTATACTGGATAACAGACTGGAAGGTGGATACTTATCTAATGTAGGGTCACGGCAAGCCTGAAGACAACCCCAGGAAGAACGCACATGATGTAGGGCACACCTTCAACAGGATGCAGGACCACCACAGGGCACATGCTCAGACACTCTCTACAGACAATTTTGAGACACCTGCCCACCTCAGTCACATGTCTTTGGATGGCAGGAGCAGATCCATGCAAACAGGGGGATATTATTGAAACTCCATACCTATACAGGGAACAGAAACTAAGGGCTAGCCGTCTCCGGCTACAGTGTCACCCACCAACACCCTTCGACTCTTGCAGCGAACTATTTTAGATAACACAGTTGTTGAATAATGTCTCAACCTTGCAATCATAATCCTAATGCTGAAAATGCAACATTTTGACTTACTTTGTAGTATTAACTATTACTTAAGTTTTTAATGCAAGGGCAATCACAGTATATATGAAGTATGGTTTACTCAATACCATAGATTACATGCTTTTTTCAATAAAAAAAATAATAGCGCAAGTTGGTTAGTCCTTTGTTATCCAGCATTTTTAAGTTGGACACAGGAAGTAAACAAAGTGTAGAACAGGAAGTAGAAGGAAAACAGCCAAACATGTGACAAGGGCCCCTGAGAAACCCACAAAATGGCATTTAAGGATAAAGAGAGTATCTGCAACAGCGAATTGGGAGCCAATAATGTCAGACATGAAGAAAGACAACACAATACACATGGAGCTGCCCTTCCGAGCACCTTCGAGAAAAATAGTAACACAAATTGTTTGGAAGAGATATTGAACCTTATCTGGGTAAATAGTTCAAAATGTATGTCATGCAAGTTCCTTTGGATAAACATCTGTTAATAAATAAAAAAAAAAAACAGTAAATGACTTGGTGAGGATTACTGAGTGAGGATTATTGGTTGGATAAGATATGTTGTGTTATAGGCAATTTTGACAACATGTGCATTGACTCTCTGAGATGTTTACCAGAAACATCACGCCTTTTACAAAAATGAACTAATTCAGTTAAGCTGCTTCTTCACCATACTACTGCTAGTTAAACAGACAGTACAGCAGAGTTCAGTGCTTGGTGAGCTAAGGATGAAATTCCCCAGCAATGCAAAGTTCCATCATGGAAGACCGTGAGAACACTGGGCGAGCCGGGTCATCACCCCGTCAGCTGGCACACTGGACCTGAAGGTCCTGGGCATGCCACTGAGACCAGACTCCCCAGCAGCTCCACGTGTTAGCGGAAATCCCATAATTCCTCAGTCAAAAGTGGAGAAGCTCTCACAGAGAGCAGGACTGGCCTCGAAAATGAGCGAAGTAGAAGGAGGAGGAAAAATGGTGGAACTCCCGGTCAATTAGTCATCTTTCAAGAAACACTTTAATTGCACTGCTAGCCAGGGGAAGCAGATGCTGAATGACCTGTCCATACATCAGGTATAGACAGGGTGAAGGAAGACATACAGGAAGTCAATGTAGGCAATGTACACATAGTGAAGACAGTACTGGACAAGTTATAGACAATGAGTCGGAGAACATATACACATTACAGAAGACTTTGTACAATATGCACACAGTGGAGAAGAAAAGAGCAGGAAGTGGATGTTCTGCACACCAGACAGAAATAGTGATGAAGTGGGCCAGCCATGGGGATTACAGAAGCAGAGAGCCTGATTGGAGGCTGACAGTGATGCTCAGGAGAAGTCAGCCAGTCAGGGTCATGTTCCTCAGGAGCCACTGCTGCGAGCGACTCCCTGTGCAGTCTCGCACTGTGGGAGCCATCTTGTCCTCTTCCGATGGCATGTCCAAGCACTGGTTGCTGTTGACATGCAGCAGAGTCATCCTCTGCAGGGCCGGACAGAAAGACACATAGGTTAAGGAGGTCATTTAGAAGAAGCCATACTTCCTGGGTCTGTTCTTCTACACCCAGAAACCAAATCCGACAGCAACAGAATCCATGGCAAAGAGCTTCAATATACAGCAGGCATGTGAACACACAGACCTTGAATACTTTGCAGACATTTTTTACATTGCTATTTGTTAGGCCATGCAAGGTTAAGTACATTAGTGCAGTGGTTATCAAACCGTGGGCCAATATATTAACAGAAACTACATCCAGTTATTCACTGAACGAGTAGAACCTCGCAAGAACTTCTCCCTGGACCCACTTTCTCAGACATCAAGTGAGAGCTTCCTGGTTCATTATCAGTTTAATTGACAGTTTTCCCGGCATAGCATCGGTGCCCTTGCCATGGCTCAGCTCAAACACCACGGCAGAGACAAGGGACCCAGTTTCCGGAACAGGAATGTGACGATAAAACTTCAACGTCAGGACAGTCAAAACACGACATCAGCCGTGCCGTTTCCCCCCTTCCACGTGAACTCCGGGCCGCTCCACAGCTCCAGGCCCCCGTGGGGCCCGCAATTCACTCAGGCTGCCGCGCCCTTGTGAAATACAGCTTTCATGACAGTGCAGATAATGAGCATAATTACCCTCAAGTAAAGGGATCTTATTTCACAGTGCAAGCTTGTTTGTATTAATTAACTGAGCATAATAAACATCGTCCATGTGAGGAAGGGGATTAAAATACTAAATACTGTACTTGGTATCCTTTTTCCTCTTAATAAGAGTCCTAAAGGTGGATCTTACTGGTCCTGATCCAGGTTGAGGGGCAGATGGACAAAAGCAGAACCGGTGGATGAAATGGTTTCTCTCCATTTACTGATGGGCAAATACAACATCCATTTAAAAAGGGGGAGGGGGTATTATTCATGCCGAAGGGTAACAAGCATATTTGCTTTCTGAGAAAAAACACTCCCCCATTTAAAATTGAACAGGAGTCAGGTTCTACTGTTGAGGAGGTCTCTGAACAGGAATCAGGGTTTGTAGACAGCTAACACGCAGACTATCTGAGGACAGGAATCAGGGTTTGTAGGCAGCTAACAC
>JAAGVU020000035.1:20564030-20575229 GCA_011763525.2 Mormyrus iriodes | reverse complement strand
CTAACACGCAGACTATCTGAGGACAGGAATCAGGGTTTGTAGGCAGCTAACACACAGACTATCTGAAGACAGGAATCAGGGTTTGTAGACAGCTAACACGCAGACTATCTGAGGACAGGAATCAGGGTTTGTAGGCAGCTAACACGCAGACTATCTGAGGACAGGAATCAGGGTTTGTAGGCAGCTAACACACAGACTATCTGAAGACAGGAATCGGGGTTTGTAGACAGCTAACACGCAGACTATCTGAGGACAGGAATCAGGGTTTGTAGGCAGCTAACACGCAGACTATCTGAGGACAGGAATCAGGGTTTGTAGGCAGCTAACACACAGACTATCTGAAGACAGGAATCGGGGTTTGTAGACAGCTAACACACAGACTATCTGAAGACAGGAATCAGGGTTTGTAGGCAGCTAACACACAGACTATCTGAAGACAGGAATTGGGGTTAGTCTGTGTGTTAGCTGACTACAATCTAAGGACAGGAATTGGAGTTTGTAGACAACTAACACAGACTATCTGAGAACAGGAACTGGGGTTAATAGACCAGCACTGACTCGCACCCTGGATCACTACACGATATGTAGTCATGGTAATAATGGAAAACTATGTAATGGATAATAGATGCTTTCATTTTCAAAGGTTGTTTGCTGCAAATCAGTTTATGTCCGTTGGCTAAATGAATTGTAGATGTATTTTGAATAAAGACGAACGGTTTATAGCATAGGATGAAGCAACCAGAAGGTCTGTGAAACAGACTGCAGAGAAGGGTTTCCATGGAGCACGTTACCCAAGCTACGAACTCTGTCAAATCAGCAATAGCTATCCCATTTCTGACCTTGCTGTAACAGCCCAATTCATTTCTACTGAGACCCCGGCTACACAAAAACATGCCACGAGGAAACTCAATTCACATTTAATGAAAATGTTCAAAATTTTCCAGGCTCCCTGTTCTTCCCTCATTACCGTTTTGCTGCTCCTGGACACGGCTGCCATCACCAAAGCCTGACCGTCCCAGTGAGAGGCTAATCGGGTGTTTGTCCCGGGGAGGCTTGGGGGGAGGAGGGGGGTTGATTTTAGCCTCTTCATTAAAAGGAGATGATCTTACTGTTTATCCTCAGTTTATTCTCTCTGCCTCCAAACCAAGGTGCAGCATTTATACGAAGATGTGATATTTGCAAACACCTGCCATAACATCTCAAAATATTACATTAACAGTGGGGGCGCATTCATAGTGTTTTATAACCTGAAACTGTTGAGAAGATGAGAAGGGCTTCATGAGGCATTCAAACACAAATGTCAGGACTGTGGATGTACAGATGGCTAAGACAGGTGGGGAAAAAAACGGAAAGGCTCGAAACTCAAAATGGCAACTGCTAAATGGACAAGAAGGTTTGAGGATGATAGAATGAAAGGAGGACCAGACAAGGGTCGGTGTTACGGACGGGCATGGTGAAGCTCGGAGGGACGATCCACATTGAGACTCAAACAAAACACGGGAATAAAGCAAAACAAAACCATGAGGAGTGCAAAAAACACAGACAGGTAGGTAGAAAACAATGAACTAAAGCCGGGGGCAACACAGGAACAAACACTCACAGCAAAACTGGGGGGCAGGCCCTTAAATACATTCACAACGAGGAAAAACAAGAGACAGGTGTGGGAATTTAACAAGCACTAATAGCACAGGGGTACAAGTGAGGACAATCAACACACAAAGGATCAAACACCAGGAGAGACTATAATGACAAAGGTAACAGACTAATACTACAAACAGGGAATTGTAGGCAGCAAAGACAAGAAACTGTAACAGAAATACACAAACACATAATAAAGCAACAAAATACAAAGAAACATGCAAACATATGAACACAAAACAGGATGGCCAGTGACACCTGCTGGCCAAACTGGGAACTGCCAAACTGAAACAGGGCAGGCCAAAGGCCAATCCTGACAGGTCAGGATAAATGGGAGGGGGGAGAGTGGGTCTGGCACATTGAGAGACACATACAGGCACTCATGAAGGATGGATGGGCCACTGATTCCTGATGGGCCAATGTGCAGGCAGGCACATGTCAGCAAACGGATGCTGGGGGCCCTGAGGCATAAACAGGAGTGACGGAGGCCATTCCGAAAATCATATGCGTCAACAACAGTCCCGCAGGATCACAGGATCCTGTCCGGCCTGTTTCACATTCCTCCAGGACGTGCTGCTGTGACGGCTTGCTTCAGAGGTCCCTCTCCAAATTGGGCCCCTAAAAATAGCTCGGTCTCTTTGGGCCTCAACCGTGCTAAAAACTGCAGGGACAAGCTGGTGAATCTGCAAAGTCCGAATGAACCACTTCAACGAGAAAAATAAATGTCAAGTGCAATCTAATTTGCCACAGAAGCTATATAAAGGTCTCGCGAGCTGCGTGCAGACACTGCCCCAACTGGGACGGCAGGGCCCGCTATTGTTGGACATGTCTGCATGCCTGGTTTTCATTGCCGAAAGGTCAGCAGCGACGAATACTAAACATCTTAGTACACCACCACTGTTGCCTCACAGGAGAGCTGAGATCTATTATGCATTTCATGCTTTTTAAATGCAGACGAACACAAATTCCTCAAAAAATGAAAACAAAAAACACTCAAAGCAGAAAATAAGTTAGTGGGGAAGTGCTTATAGCTAAGCTACTGCTTGGCAGACTAGGCAGCTAGTGACTAGGCTACCTGATTATATGCTGTGGTACTGACCTGCAGAGCTACAGGAAATAGTCTGTGGGGCTATAATAGAGCCTCCTAAAGACCTCCAGCGGTGTGGAGTTGCGTAGGACCCAGCTCTGCAGGGGGCTGTCATCGCAGTACTCCACGGTGGGCCCATAGCTGCCATCTGACAGCCTGCTAATGGTCAGGCAGGACTGGGTAATGACGTGGAGTAATGTGCCCTTCTGGGCCCGCAGACACAAGGAGACAAACCAGTGAAATGGTATGTATCCCAACCCCCCAGTACCACATCAAAGAAGGGACACGTACTTCGGCCAGACAAGCTGGGTTCGTGGTAATCATTAATAACAGAAGATGCACGTACGAAATGACTTCCTTCCTGCAGTCGTGACAAATGTTGCAATGCAAAGACATCAAAATGCTAAATGATTAAAGAACTGTGACCAGGAGGGTCTCACAGCAGCGTCACACCATCACAGCCCTTACTTTCTCTGTAAAGCAACTTGGAAGTACAAAGTCTCATTTACACCAGGGAGTGTAGCTCGTAATATATCCACTGCCCTAAACTGAACAACATTTAACCACCTTTATACATTTTTATACTTAAAGGGACTAGTATATTTTCTTTACCAATCCTTTTTCAATGAGATGGAAGAGTCTAAAGACCAATCAACACACTGCTAAACACAAAACCAGGTTCTACTGACCACACAGGACACCCTAGTAAAGATTCGAGAGGGTAAGTGAAACACAGACTGCACCATTTCATATAGCAAAGACACTTACCTTGAAGTCATATTCCCACTTCCCCACATACTTTATGTAAAGACATAAAAAACACAAAGCATATTTTGCTTAAAGTTGATAAATGATCAGTTGCTTTGCTCCTCTGATACACTTTGGTGTATAACTACTGATAGCATAATAATTATTCAAAAGTATATATAGAATAATAAGACCATGTGCTTTACATGCTGACAAACCCATACTGTCTGTGGCACAAACACAAATAACTATCATTCCTCATCTGGAAAAACCGTAACAGCACCATCTAGTGGTCGAAACCCTTCTGTTCCCATTGCGTTCTCATACGGCAAAACGATGCCATTCCTCTATTATTCGACCCGGACGGCAGCTTCTTACACTTTTGTTATAAGTCACTGAAAATAGAGCAGCTTGTAATTAACTTGTGAATCTATGAGGATGTCTGTCCTCAGGCATGAGGTTCCCTGAATCTTATGAAAAGTTAGAGCTATGTGACTGGGCAGGTCGGAGCAGGTTTTTATCCCATCCGAACCCCGAACCCCCTTGTTAAGCAGATCGTCCTGGCTGGACGTGTAAAACTCCCCTTCCGAGCCCTCAGGCGCAGAATGAGCCCCTCCCCCCAGCGATGCTGTGGTTCCTACCTCTGCATCGTACTCAAACATCTGGTTCCCCTTCATGAGGTGGCATTTGAGCATCACGACAGGCCCATTGAGCCGGGACACATCCAGGCACAGGTCATCTGTGCGGATCTCCTTGTCCGCGGTGTAGGAAAACACCTGCAGAGATCCAGAGAATGGACCCCTCTATCAGTCTCCTTCATCCCAGCATCTACATCTGGGGGAAGAACAAAGCCACAGGGAGACCCCCCCCCACTTCACCTGGTTGCCCCCCATGCCGTGGCAGTTGAAGAAGCCCACCTTCTCATTTTCCTTCCTCCCCATGTTGTCCACGCACTGGTTCGTCTCGACATTCCGAATCTGGGAACGTCAGGTGAAGGGAGTTAGGAATGAGATGAAGCTGGTGATGACGATAGCTACCTGTGTTATTGTCGGGGGGGGTTGGTGGGCAGAGGGGTCGCTGGCTCGCATTGCATTGTTGGACCCTTGTGAAAGCTTAATGTGGATTTCTGCAGTGAAGCAGCCTGGCGCACAAATGAGGGCTTCCCTACCCCAGGTACCTCTGCAGTCAATCATCCAGTCGTATCCCCTCTGCCGCTCTGTGTCCGCACCATTACCACCCCCTTATTCCCCTCTCAGTCACACGGGATTAACCCTGCCCCGCGCATACACAGAAACCGCCAGTGCGCTATAATGATGCCTGTTACCATCTTAAGCCTGGTCCAAAGTATGGCTTTTGTCAGACTATTGATGCATCAGCTTCACTCTCTTCTGATGCTGAACAGATATTTTGTACCCGACGAGATTTAAACCTCAGCATTTATGCCCATTTGTATAGAAGATAGTTCCTTGGCTGTCCAATGCACACGTGACTGTCACATATGACAGATATACTTATCATGCTCATTAATATTTATATAAAACACAATTACGCATGCAATGCATCATTTATGTGCAAGTCCTATTCAGAGGCACGAAAACATGGTCATTGGGCCCTGGGCTATCTGAACTGTTAGTGGCTCCCCAAGGGTGCCAGTTTTAGCGAAGGCCCCTGGGCTTCAGTCTGGGTAAGCCTGTGCATTAAAGCACCCCAGGTCCTATCCCAACATTAGAAGTATGATCTTGCATGTTGTACAAAGTGTAAGACAGTTAATATGAATATGAATACAGCTCTGGAAAAAATCTATGGGAAATCAGTCCTGCTTCTAGGAGCCTGATACAGTCTGTCCTAGCAGTGCACTTCACAACTGCACTTAATGTTTCCTATTCCTTTTGAAGGTCACATCATGTCATCCTCCGATTCATGAGAAACTGTCGGATAAGTTAATGGTCATCTATGGCATTAGAAAGTCGCTTCCACCCTCTACCTGGCCGGTTTCTGTTCGTTCCCGGTTTCTCCTGCTTCACCCTATTCCTGTGTACTGCTATCTTAGAAATTTTGAACCTGGACGCAACCTTCTGTTCAATGTAGCCTCTGCCATCAGAACCAGGATTAAACCAGGATTTAGAAATGCTGATTTTTTTAAATATGGAGTGGCCTCTTAATTTTTTCCAGAGCAGTATATTTATTATTATATGAGGATAGCAGCACATATGTTATATTTGACATTTAAGTTAATATCTGCAACTCTAATGGAGCCGAACACATGGCAGCCAATCGAATCCGTACTTCACCAAGTGAAAAGTATCTCCTGGGGATCTGGGAGTCTGGGTAGATGTTCTCCAGGTACCAGGAAAAGGGCTTGCACTGCAGGGCCTCCCGGAGGGCCTTGCGGGAGGACACGTCTCCGTACTCCACCCGTGCCACACCTGCGTGGATGACACCTGTATGAGACGGTTGCTCACACAAACAGTGCCCCTTGATGGCCACTGAATGTCACTGCAGAAAAAGGACTAAATGATTACGCAGAAATGGTAACATCACTCTGAGGACAGACAAGGACCTTCTTTGACTGAAGCCCCTTTAACCCTTGTGTATTTTAGAATCTATAGAATTTACCCTCATTTTGAAAATGGACTGGGGTCACTTCGACCCCAAAAATAACACAGGGGTTAAAATACAGATAAAGCCACACAGCTGATCCAAAGAGAGGACAGGATGACTATTCCAAGCAGAGCACTGTGTAGCCAATTCATAGCGACTCACAGTTCGCATCCAGTACGCAGTCATATTTAGTGACTCAGATTAAATTCTCTCACCTCATAAATCAGCTGAATTCAGACTATGAGCCTCTTAAACATTTGCTAAAAAGCTTACCGACCCCCGCGCTCCGCCTACCCCCATGCTTCAGGTCCTGGTTTCTATCTCCCAGTGCTCCCAGCTGGGCCGGAAATGGTATAAACCCAGCAACCATACAAACGGTACTGGCTGCAGATTGACGGTAAACACTCGCGGGGACAGGAGTGGCCTTTACCCATCAAGGTCAGCACTGCGATCGCAGATAAACGCAGACGTTTCAGTAACAAATAATACTGAGCCTCCTCCCCTTTAAAAGACATTCCTGCAGCGATAACCCTAATAGGAATTCGCAGTTGAACAGCATCCCTCCTCACCCTCTGCAACAGATTCAAACTCCAGCGTTTTCTATTAGAGGGCCCAACAACAGCTTGAGCCATAAGACTGGCTGCCTGCAAAACAAAGGTGTCCTAATTGCCATACTAGAAATGCACAGCAGGGGGAACCCTTGCTACTTACATTGTTACTTCTGTCAGCCAGTCATAGGACAAAACAAAAAAAATGGACCTATAAAATTTGTATATGCATTTAAAAAAAAAAAACATTCCACTTATAATTGAAATATCTAAATCAAAACTACATGACAAGTATTCCATACGTTTCATGTTTAATAAAGACCTATTTCCTGTAATTGTTCAGAAATGATTAATCATCACACCATATGGTAGATACTTTAATAATGAACAAAGTAAAATATCTCTCTGAATAAAATATCTGTATAACAGATTTTAATAACTTTCTGTTTAAATCTTTTTTTTTTATTAGTATAATGTATTTAAATGAGTCTGAATAAAGGGCTGTGAACATGATCTGTCATTCCCAGCATTTGTCAGTCACCTTCACTGAGATTTAGGACAGACTTTTTGGAATTTCAGTGTTTACCCTAAAAATATTCTGCCACTGGATGCTGTTCTTATAAGCATGAACTTTCTTCACCCCTAGTTAATAAACAGACACAGGCTGCTCTCCCCTGGGGGGGTATTTACTCAAGAAACACCGTACCGAATAAGAAACCCAGTCAAGGTCAAGCTCACATTATTAGAGAGGCAGAAAAGGGAGGGGGGGTTATTGAAAAGCCCTGTCATAAGATACATGAGCCACAGTAGCCAATCGGAGGGTGTCTTGCACTCAAACTGGTCACCCACAGCTAACACTGACCCCTGCACCTTCGTAATTCATTGTAAATGAAACATCCCATGTGTAGCATTAGCCCAGATAATCCAAAACCACACTCCTGTGCACAGATGACCTCCAAGATATAAGGTACATGCAGCGAGTTCTCATTTTACACAAGTTTAAAGTATCCCATTTTGCAATAGCATAAATGAGTACACTTTTCCTTAAATTCCTGAAAAATAATCTGCAAAACACATGCATTTCTGGAGAGTGAATTTCGAGTCAACTGTGAATGCTCTATACCTCATCGGAGAGTCATTGGTTCATTACACACAGCCACGGGTGCATGTGAGGTCTCGAGTGGATGCAAGGCCCAGCTTGGTGCAGAGGCTGTGAGCCACGCAGCTAAACTCCCCACCTGGAACATCTGTTGACGTCGCCTACATTTTCCCCCGACAGCAACGCTCCTAGCAAACTTTCCAAACAAGAACAAAATCGAGGTGTCTTTGCGGTTTGACACAGGGAAAGTGAGGTCCTAGTGTCATTACCGGACCCAAAGATGACGGCTAACAACAGGGAACCTGAGTGTCATAAAGCAAAAAAAGTTTAACTGGAACAAAACGCAAAACTCCACTGCCATGAGACAACGTTCTTTGTTAGGTCACTGGGGGCGGAGTGAACATAGGTGAAAAAAAAATCACTTACTGGGACAATCAAAATACCGCTAAATAGATTCAATAGGACTGAAAAGTCGTGACGGAAAATCATTTAGCGGATATCACTGAGCCAAGTCAGCAAGATCCTCCTATTAAAAAGTCAGCAGATGCACAAAATAAAATAATAAAGTGCATTTAAGACTTAAGAAGACATTTTTTTTCAGAGATTTAAGTTCAAAGTTAAGTCAATCTGCAGATATCTTTTTATAGAGTCAAGTGTGCTCAAAAGAGGTTAATTAATTTTGGAATTGGCTTGTGTGCAGATAAATTAAGCAACATGGCAAATTATATACAGTGAAGTAGAACGGAGGGTGGGTAAAAATATTATATAAACATAAATATACTACAAGTTTTGACCTGCTACAGCATATTCTACCCTTTCCCTGGAACAACCAGTAGGTGGCACTACCTGGGGAGATAACGTAGAAGAAATCTTTGAAGTCATCCATCCAGACTTCAGCCAGACGGCGGTTGTTCTTGTTGATAACCTGGCCTGTGCCCCCAGGGAAGCTGTACGGGGTGGCTTTGCGAAACACGTGACCCACGTGTGAACATGTGATGATCTCCAGCGAGCCCCCGCACTGCCAGATCTGTGGGACAGCTGCGGTGAGAGATGCTGCCCGAGCCGCCGTGGACTTCCAAGTCTACTGATCAGCATCCATGATGCCCTCCCTGTCTTTAATATTGATTAATCATTTGTATTTATGCATTAGCCCAGTGCTTCCCAATCTGGTCCTCGGGGACCCAGAGTCCATGTTCTTGCTCTCTCCGAGCTCCCTACCAGACAGTCCACATTGTTGGAGCAAAAACATGAACTGTCTGTGGGTCCCCGAGGACTGGACTGGAAAACACTGCATGATTAGCTGACAGAACTATTACATAATATGTTACTGGATTCCATAACAACTCCAACTAATAAACTAGACCAGTGTTTCTTCAATCTCTCCTTAGAAACATCCATCCATTCCAGATCTTTCTATCCACCACTAACACATATAATTTAACTAATTACTAATGTAGTCCTTATTTTAATCATGTGCATTACAGGTGAAGCATAAATTTGAGAATGGTTGGGGTTCCCCAAGGATAGAAATGTTGGTACTATAGTCACTGAGAGCTTAACAGTCTGCTGCATGTCATTAAAGTAAAAAACAGCTAGACTCTGTTCTATGGAAAGCACAGAGGTTTAAGATTTACCCTGAAAGATATTTCTAAGTTCTCTCCCCCCCAGATATCCATTCCGGGGTCATATGTCCCGATGTCTTCGAAGTATGATCTGTCAATAGAGAACAGCCCCCCAGCCATGGTGGGTGTCCTGTGGGAGGAGAGGACACATAAAAAACGTTACAGCGCTTTATGATGAAGCGAAACGAAAATACCAGAAACACTTCGGATCAATGAGCTGAAGCACTCTGAGGGACTCAAGAGAAGTTTCCTACCTTCCCAAGAGAAAAAGTTCACAAGCCAGGGTTTGGGTTCCTTAACAGCTATGGGGCCTCATGTCATGGGCGAAATTCGGTGCGACTCGAGTTTACCGGGTAGGACAAAAGCCTACAATCACACTTTCCATTGTGGGAAGCCTGCTGAAAAACCAGCCTGACAAGTTTATGGTAGTTGACCAGCTTAAGGTATATTTTCGCATGATGGTTTGATAGTTTAGCTGCTTATATCAGCTTATGGTGGTTATTCTAGGCTGGCCACATCACTATAACCAACTGGTGACCCCCCCCCCAGCTTAACCATCAAAGAGCAGCAAGAACTGGGGCACGACCATCTTACACCATCTTAGACCAGCTAAAACCAGCTACCAGCATAAGCTGGTATTTAGCGGGTTTTCTCAGCAGGCAAGTTTTGGGTTCAAGCTAAAGCATTTAATTTTGAGACGTTTGCTAGGTTTTTGCTAGGACAGCAAAGCCGTTGTTTTGTATGTTAATTGATTCACCTCATCCCAAAGGAGCCAATAAAATTGCCCCAGGCCATCCTCTAATCCTCCTATACCATGGATCTGTCATTGAGATTTTTCACACTGACTAACAGCAATTACAGACAAGGGCAGAGACTCTTAGAATGTAGACTGTGACCACCTCCCACTGGCTCTTTTTAAACCCAGTTTGATTGCTAAGTCATTCATTTAACACAATCCAGCTCCTCTGTTCCCTGAATACATGACAAAGAGCTCCCAGGACGCCGGTACTGAGTTACTGGCCGTACGTCATGCGACTGCAGAGAAAGATGCCAGCAGTAGCAGTGTCAGCTGTGTAGATGTCTCACTTGTTTGTTTTCCTCTCCCGAAATTAGAACATTAAACGACAGCAAATGCATCAGACAGATGCCTGTAACAATGGGGCTGAAAGAAATGCAGTCTCCAGCAAACAGGGATGTCTGAGTGCATCACACACACATATTTACAGCAGATTAGGAAATAATCTTGCGCTTATTTCAGAGAGACTATGGCAGCCACATTCAACACCACTACTTATTCAGAGCCCGACTTTAACCCTTGTATTTAGTTGGGTATTACATCAAAACCAACTTAAGCACTTTACTCAGTACTTAGTATAATGATTGTGGGTTTTTCCTTGGGTTTGACCCATGCAATCTTCTAGCAACTCCTGCAGCCTTCAGTCACTCCTCCAGCCAGCCTGAAGCCCTTCATGAGACCATTGACTTGAACATAGCTTCAACCCGCCCCTATAGATAATGGGTCTGCTGTTTATGAAATGGTTATGCTTGGGGACATGAGGCTTTAAAACCCACAGTTGGCTAGATTATTGTACACTGTAAATCAAACTGAAATACCCCATCTCTTATTGATTATTTTATTGGTTCCCATTATATAAATCAAGTAGTGTTTGAGTGCAATAATCCTGCCTACTGGAGGCATAGAAGCTTCCCGTAAGCCTCAGTTCTTTGACTGTTTTCCTATAATGAAGGCAATTAGTTCTACTTTATACAGGGTGTCCAAAAAGTCTCTTTACAATTTCAAAAATGTATTACAAAGGCAATTGATGAGATATCTTCATCAGATTTGTTCTATGTACT
>JAAGVU020000035.1:20540194-20552635 GCA_011763525.2 Mormyrus iriodes | reverse complement strand
AGAAGCAAAGTTTTTGTGGAACAATAGCTATTTTCTGTTTGTTTTAGGCATAACGGGTTAGGAAAACACACTTTGTAGCCAGGAACAAAATAAAAATTAAAATTTGTTACATAGTGTAATCCCACCCAGCGACCACTGGCTTTTCCTGGCCTCATTTCCCCCGTCGCCGGAGATGGCATAGCGCGGCCGTTTTCGTGAAGCAGCTCATCACTTTCGACTGGCGGCACCCACGGGGTTTTCTGCGGTGCCGTTCCCTGCCTTCGGGTTCAATAAGACGCGTCAGCCGTGCCGAGGCTGGTGAACTCCTGCAGAACCCGGCCCGATTCTCCTGGGGAGAAGGGGAGAACGCGAATGCGTTCCGGCCCACACGATGCGGCGAATTACCGAAACAAAGCTGACATCACACAAGGAGGGAGGCCAGTGAGTCACTGCCTGCTGCAGACACACCTTGACAAAGACCGGACCCCAAAGGAACAGGACGTGCCTCTGAAATTCCCATTAGCATAGGGCACACTTTCCCTCTACGACTAATTTAAAATGACGAACCTCTTAAGATGCTTTGTGGCTTTGCAATACAATGCTTATTCCTGAGAACTTTTATGAGACCAATTAGTAAAAGGAAAAAATGGGGTTCACCAAAGGATCAAGGTAATAAACAGCCCAATGAATTTACTGTCCTGCATATCTTAATAAGTACAAATGCTTCTCTCATGTAACAGCCAGAGGAACAGCCTCTGCTGATCAATAACACATATCAGCAGGCCTTAGGCTTTCGAAAACAACAAAGATGGAGACAAAAGCATAAAGTCAGTCACGCCTCAAGGCCTTCAGGAACAGTTCTCTGTGACGTGCTGATCCAGTACTCTTGGAAACTGCTGTTCCTGAAACCTGGCAGTCAGAACGAAGCTTAAGCTGTCGATTAAAGATTAGGGCTGTCCAGCTTTATACTGTCCTTAACAGGAGATAAATTACACTAACAAGCTCAGTTGCCATAGGACTATAAAGTTGCTGTGGACACCTAGAGCCTGGTCTCCAAACAACCAAGAAGCAGGAGATAAAGGGGACGTAAGAGGCACAACTGTTTGTTCTGCCCCCCCATCTTTCCATAACTGCTCCTCCTGAAATCTTAAATACGTCCAAAGCTTCTGGTGGAGGGGTAGGGCAGCATGGTCTCCTTATCGCTCTCCCCCAGTGTGCATCCTGCCCCTCGCTCTCTTCTTCACTGCCAGTCACGCTGGCCTCTCTCGCGCTCTCTTACAAAAAAAAAACCAGGGTGATAAAAATTACGCCCAACAGCCCACACTGAGCACTTGAGGATTCCCTTGTGGACCAGTACGTACTGAGAGCCGTACAAACACATCTGCTCACCAACAACAAACGCATCTCAACAAGACATTTACGAGGGCTGATGGTAATCAGCTCACACTCACAGACCGCCATCCCCCCTCCCCCCACTACCCCTCCACCACGGAATGAGATTCTCTGCCCAAAAGCCAGTGAGAAGCATTGAGCTCTGTCCGCTTTGGTGAGCCTGTACAGAGTCATCCCTAAGAGATAATCATGCCTCTGATATCTCCTTCGACTAGAGGCCATCACAGGAACATGGCCCCAGCGGCAGGTGGCCATGGACTCACTGGAGAGCCTCAGATCCCATAGCCACTTCTGATGCCAGAGCCATCTGCTACCTGCGGCATGATCTGTGGCCAGTTTTGTCACCACCAGACTCGCTGGTGAAGTCTCCTGAGAGGGATTAAATATGGTCACCTGCAAGGCTGGAGTCCACCCGTTTACTACTACCTAGCACTAAATCACTGGATCTTAAGTTTAAGTTTAATTTATTTATAAAGCACATTTCACACAACAGCAGTTGAACAAAGTGCTATACAATCAAAATAACACAAACCCATGTACTGTACAAACAACAAAGACCCAAGACAGACTCCTATGGCGAGTTAAAAGCCAAAGAACAGTGTTTTAAGATGGGCTGTAAACGTAGATAATGTTGGGGCCAGACAAATATGCTCATTCCGAAGTCTGGAGTTATACCCGCAAACATTCGATCTCCCCGTGGTTTCAGCCTGGAGTTCGGGAAAAAAAGGAGAGACTTATCAGCAGAACGTACTAAACAGCTAGACTGAAGCCAGATAAAAAATACGTAAGTTGCTATATAAACGTCTTCTTTTTGTCCCTTTATTATGGTCTCAAAAAAGACATTTTCAGTAGCCGTGGTAATTAAAAACTGACTACGAAGTATTTCGCTAGAAAACAGAAACTGTTCTGTATAAGATTACTCGGACTGTAATGAAACTGTGCAAATCCGTCTTTCGCAGGGTTGGTCTGTAATGCGATGGGGAATTTCCCAGATCAACAGAAAAAAATCGGTATGACCAATATACAGGTGATGGCAGACAGGAACAAAACTAGACTGTTAATCTTTGGGTGCCTCTCAGCTGGGTATCCCTGGCAACAGGAGTACCTAGTAACTGGGAATGATGTGCCGTGTGTCCCAGCCAGTTCATGGGGTAAGCTGGTTGGCCACAACTCTTACACCCAGGCCTAGACACTGAAAGGTCGTAGGTTCAAATCCGATGATGGATAAGGCTGATATTGCTGTACCGTATGAAATGCGTGAAATCATAGAGGTGTCAGTCAGTCGAGCTGCCCTGGATAACGGTGAAGCGACTAAACTACGTCATGCAATGGAGCGATGAATAAGATCGAGAGAGACGACGGGATGCCGCCCTCTTGCAAGGTTTTAATTCTGCATCAGACCGATCCAGCGCCATCGTTTCTCCAGTTTCCCCACCGTTAACGCTGCGGGAAGCTTGTCAGTTTCATCTACTTGTTTTAGGAGCCTGAACTAGTCAAAGGCATTACGGCAGTAAGCCCCCTTTTTCCTATCACCACCGTGTGGTGAGTATTAATAAGACCTGGACACGTTTTCAAAATGAACTTTAAGAGATCCGTGACTTTTTTTACTAGCGTAAATTTACCCTCTTGTTTCACAAACGATCACTACGTTTGGTTACAGTTTTCTCGTACAGTACATGCAATTAACCCAGCCCTTCAATGTTATTATCTCCACCATTAAGATATTACGGATCGCAGGTAAACATGCCTGCACTGCTGAATTTATTAACTTCTCGGGATGAAAGGGGCAGCGATGTTTAAACCCGATAAAAAATAAGGACGATTCTGCCCTTTTTGCTTATATCCGCTGGTAATTAAATCATGAAGGGTGCATTATCATCAAGTCAGTCTGCCTGTCATCCAACTGAGCGCAACGCAGTCTTCGATAAGGCCTGATTTTCACTGCTGAATACCAAAATCTCAACGCTAATAATTAGACCGACATTGTAAAAAAGCCGTATAAACTATGTACAGACAATGCACGTTGGCAAAAAAAGCGCCTCCAGTCCAAACTTAAAACTGCAGGGTACAATGGTGCTCCGACAGCGCTGTCATGACTTTTAATACCAATGCAATAATACGGCTACTCGTGAAGCTGGAGACATCCAACATCAAATTTACAACACTCAGCCGATATAAACATCAAAACCTGTAAATACACGCGCCTGCAATCCCCATTAAACCTGCATTGCCGCTAGCTCCCTGCTATACAACTGTACAATTTATAATACTGCTTACAGAGTTATACTAGGATTCAGTACTCGCTTAAAAGGTTATTTGAGAAACACGGCGATGATTTACTGTACTGTCTTCCGACGTGTTGCATACGTTTAAATTAAATAAACTAAAAATGACAATTTACAACACATGCAACAAAAAACCGTAAACACATCAAATTAAATATGCGTGCAATACTAATGGCTATGCAGCGGCGGATATGCTGCTTCATTTTTGAGGCGTATAAAAATCATGCTGTTAAAAGAAGCCGGTAAAACACCTTCCAGTCCGTCTTCTCTTCTATAAGCCGGTGTGTGATCGATGTTATCTGTTCAGTCTGGAGTGGAGGCAATTTTTGCCTTGACGTCCCCCTTAATTTCTGATGGAACTGAACTAGAAGCCGGAGACGTGCCCTCCTGTGCGCCGAATGCAGCGAGCAGCTCATCTGTACGCCTTTTCCAGCGCTTTATTGGTTTCCACCTTTGCCAATCAATGCCGCACCGGAGCAGAACTGGCGTCTGGTAAATGTATTTGTTTCTAAATTACGACGCGTCCTTAAACTTCCATTCACATATGTGGGTACGTAGGGTGCAGTCTGATGCGTTCAGTGTACTGATACAATACACCTTCATTTTTGAAGAATTATGGACTCTTTATCTGAAGGGCAATTGCCGTCAGAAGTTTATTCCAAGTAGATGTCAGAAAAGAATACATCTATCCTTTTTATGTACATATATAGACTGATTCACGTACGATTTTAAATGAATAGGGGGGTTCAAGGGGTCCTCCGGGAATTGCTTTCAGTAATTTGTGTTCAGACAGTAGAATGATATCTCTCACTGGCCAAATGGCGATATTTGCATATTAGGGAAGGTCATCGAGCACACAGGCACAAACATACTTCAAAACAGAAACCGATTAAATACTTTCAGTATATGTAATAATCCTTTTCCTCCTTTTTAATTCATTAGGGGATTAAAATACAGCAATCCACAGATCCACTGTCTAGCCTCTTATCCCGGTCAGGGCTGGGAGTAATACACAAAATTATGCCACTAAAACAGCAGTTGCTCTTACGTCAGCCGTACGTCAGCTTTTTCGTATGGATGTTTTATTAGTGGTGATTTAATACCCATTGAGAGAATAATGACCCCAATGCCTGCTCTGGTGACTGGGTTTGCAGGTTACGGCTTAAATTATCCAGTGTGGGCAGAGATGACACTTAACCATATCGGCCACCAGGGGGCAGAATGCACCCATTTTCTGTCCTACCATACCGATTGAAAAGGTAGCAAAACTGAGTTTCTACCCACATATACCCCAGGCAAATAGCCACGTAGTAAAATTTCGGGTTTGGAACCCCCATGTGCTCCCTGAAATTTTTATTTCGGATCAGGCACACAGCCGGGTAGTAAAATTACAAGTCTAAACCCCCCACGGAGTTTCAGCCTCTGTTCTGTGGAATCCACAGATGAGGACCCCCACGGTAGGCAAAATATACTGGTAGGAGGACAGAAAATATAGAGGGTTACCTGCCACGAACTGTATTTCTGGCTACGGGCGTGATACACCCATACAGCTACCATGCAGATATCCACCAAACTCACGTCCTGGATGTTTTAATGATACACCAACTTGTACATCCTACTGAATTATCACTTCTGATGAGTCAGGTGAAAAACAGACATATTCCTGATAGTTCTGGAAAACTGAAGTCAGCCTTCCCAAATATGAGGACAGAGAATGGTTTTATAGTCAAGATAGTACAGAAAATCTATTCTGATACATCAACTATGGCTAACCCTATGCCTACCATACGTATACCTAGTTCTTCTTTAGATATACTGGTAACTGGTATACCCAGGACGAGGCTCAGCCATTGCACTGCGGCTGTGCTGACTCCTGCAAATTCCCCAAATGTGGGAATCTCGACTGCATAATTTCTGGTAGTGGGGGACTGCGTTCGCGCCCTCCCCTGTTTTTTCACCATCCGTGCTGAGCTCCCTGACCTGTAGTCCATCTACACCAAGTGGTGCCGGACCAAAGCCAGGAAGATAATGAAAGACCTCAGCCATCCCAACAACGGACTCTTCTCCCTGTTGAGGTCAGGGAAGCGTCTTCGTTCCCTCAAGGCCAACACAGAGAGAATAAGAAGGAGCTTCTTCCCTCAGGCTGTGCGGGCTTCGAACCAGAATATCACCTAGGACTGGACCCAGATATCCCCCCCACACACACACACACACACACACACACACACACACACACACTGAACTGCACTATTATATATGTACCTTGTTGCTGAAATTGCACATTTTATTCCGTTTACGTTGCACATTCTGTTTTATTTACACATTACTTCATTGATTGCACATTACTTCCGTTGCACATATTTTTTATTTTCTATTTACAGTTTATATTTTTTATATATCTTTGTGTCATTCTATATAGTCATATCTTTATATATTTTAATCTTTCAGATATTTATATCCTTTTATATCTGCATTTCCTTTCATTATATTTTTACTTATTCTCTATTTCTATTTGTTGTTTTCTATTTTAATGTCAACGGGGCGGGCACAGCAAATACATTTCACTGCATGTCGTACCGTGTATGTTTGTGTATGTGACAAATAAAATTTGAATTTGAAAATTTGATGGGTTTTGTAGTTTTTATTCCAGCTAAACTCTTAATTGACGGTTCTCTATCGAATTATCGATTTATTACATATTCTAATACATAAACACAATGTGTAGATGTTTTTCGTGCTGCTTGCTTTACCAGTTTACTCTTTTTATTTTTACGGTGAAGCAACCGTTAATTAACTGAAATAATAACTTAGGTAGCGTACGTTAAAACCGTAGGTCGTTTTAATGGCCTACTTTAACCACACACATATCAGTACCAGCAACTGACGAAGAAATATTGTTATAATTGCTACTTGTTTCAGCAGTCATTTGCGAAGATTCTAATGAATCTAAAAAAAATTTACTGTCTGCTACATCTCTGTTTCTTGTTATACCGCGACATAAATGTTACTCGCTATATTATATTGTGTAATATATACAGGGGACTAGCTAGACATTCTGGGCCCCCTTACAAAATGTCACCTTACATTATATAATTTTATAATTTTACATATTCAATGGCCCCTGTAAAATGCTGGGCCCCCTAACTCTGTCAGGGTATCCATGCCCCTCCGACGCCACTGAATATCTTTCTGTATATTAATTACTAGTACAGCATTAATATATAGGGGGAATGAAAAAGAACCCGAGAACATTAAGGCGTAACACAACTCATTGTTTCCGGGAGGAAGGAAAATGACGTTGCACAAGCGGCTATGCGTGAGATACAGGTGAGGCGGTCAGAGAGCTGCCGGTGTCAGCTAGTACACGTGGGTTTGCTGACGCGCGTTTTTTAACTGTATATGATGTCAAAGTAATTTTTAAACAGGGAAAGTCATCAAAACAAAAGGGGTGTTTCACCTTGGTTAAATTTGCACTTTTGTCTGCACCTAGCATTCCGTAACTTTCCGAAAAGACATGTCGTTCTAACAAGCCAAGATCGCGTTCAGTTCAGGGTGCCGTTCGGTTTTATGAAAGCTCTTCAACTGGACACAAGTGTCTGTAAAGGGTGCCAGGGTAGTATCTACGTTAAAAGAAACAGCAACGATAGGATGGAGTATTTACCAGACTGCAATTCGAGATATAAAGACGTGGAATATTGGGATGAGAGGTACAGGAGGGAGGAGTCGTTCGAGTGGTTCGGAGACCTTTCGAAATTCCAGCACTTGCTTGAGCAGCACGTCAAGAAGGAGGACGCCATTCTTGTTCTCGGTATGTATTTCATGTATTTGATGATGTCACACTGTAAAGACATCGAATGCAAATATCAAGTCCTTGTAAAATATACAGATATGTGATTTTCTCCACTTATTCATGGTTCATATTCTAAGTGGTCACCAGGAGGCGCTGTAACCGCAGAGTTTATTGTATGATTAAAATACATGGATAATGTGTCCCCTGGATGCCCCTGTAATAGCCAGCGGTGAGACGAATGCGGGCTTTCGGTTCGTCCTTGGATTAAACGTACATTTGCAGCTAGGGCGTCCATGTCGTTTTTAGTCGTTGCGTGTAAACTGAGTAGCAGCCATATACGAAGTATTTTTACGGTTGGATGTATTGTATTAGGATAGCTTCTGTCCGAAGTATATTACTGCAGGTTAAACGCTCATTTCTGTGTACGTCAAAGTGTCCGCAGGATTAAACATCCCAAAGCTTTAACTACCCAAATTAACTGATGCTTAATTTTACCGCTGTTATCCTAAATACACTGTTCACTGACTGTGAGCCAATTATCGTTCGTTTTCCTGAAAATCTGAATATTATCTAAGAAATATTCTCACTAGAAAGACGTTTCAGTAAACGTTGAGACCAGATAAGTAAGGTCTTATGGCAACTACATGTCATTAAGACCTGTCTTTACGAAACTGCTATTGCGCCGTGAATCTCTTAAAAACATGATTTGCAAATACAAAGCAATAAATGCAATAGTGCATATTTTGTAAGAGGCATTTAATATAATATTACAGTACAAGTTTATCAGAATTGGCTGTTGCATTCCGCAAATCTGTGACACCTCTCGAAATGGTATAACAAAAAACCGACAGAAGTGTGCGGCTGAACCTTAACGCCGTTTTCTGCGGTGAAACGGTTCTGCCCTTAGATGGCGCTGTTGCTGCGCCTTTGCACCTTGCGGCACTGTGAGCTAGTATCTTTTTTGCATGCATAACCGTTCTTTTGGGGATTTGAAATATGTATCGGGGAATGACAGGGGCTTTCTGCGTACTTAGAGGGGCAACTCTAACTGCAGAAGACCCCTTATGTTCCAGTCGGCTTTTTCTTAGCTGCGTTTAGTTTTTTGGTTAAATTCCTCCGGGGTGTTGAGGGATGAGAGGATCCCCTTCATGGGTGTGCTCAGGTTCTCCTATGAACCCCAAGTCACCATGCACATAGGACACACATCACTATATATAGGCGTGTCTGTTTACATGTAGGACGTTGTGGCAGCCAATTCGAACATGTTGAATACATACATGTTCAGGCACGTGTCGAGCACAGTGGCAGGGGACATGGACATTCGGCACGCCAGGCTTGTGATCGACTTTGCCAGACCTCTGGTAGCACGTGTCCCCAGGGCAGTTAGCCGAACCTGCTTGCCATGAAACCCCCCAACTCACTCCCATGCTGCTCTGTGATACACGGGCGGCTTTGTAGAGCACGCAGGGAACCGGGGACTGATTGCATTTTAGACAAGCGAGCCGGATTGAAGCCCCTCTCCTGAGTGCCCGGTGCCAGCTGCACACACGAACGGGGCCGTCTCCCACCCCCCCTTTGAGCTTTGGGTGGATGGGCTGAACGCGGCTGGTGGGTGGGCCGTGTCTCATCCCGTTGATCTCTCCAGTTCTTTGTCTCTCTCGTGTTTTCCTCCCCAAGCAGCGAGAGCAGCTGTGCTGTCTGGGGTGGGAAGAGGGATGTATGAAACTGCGTGTGTGTGTATGTGTATGTGTCGGTGTGTGTGAGAGAGAGAGCGAAACAGAGTGTGTGTGTTTATATAAATGGTGGCCTGTGGTGGTGCTGATATACAAATGAAACCAAAGTGTGTTTGTTGGTTAAAGAATAAAAATGCCCCCTGTCAACAAATTCCTGCAGTGCAGTGTTTGGTGAGTAAGTGTCACTGATGATCTTAGGGGCTATTGGTTAGATGCAAAGTCCCTGCATGATAACCCCCAAAGTTTTAGGGCCTGATATCCTCTATGGCTCTAGACCGAGGAGGTTCCCCCTGGTGGTATGGTCGCACTGGTGTCTTACAGATTGCTCACCACCGGGAAACCAGAGCCGAGGTGGGAAACGGGCGTCACGTGAGCATGACCGTCGGGCCCATCCTTTGTGGGCCACTGCAGTGACCCGATGTTTCCAGGCCGTGAAAGGGCCCTGTGTAACCAGATATGGCAGCTTTGTGCACAGCGATAACCGGAGTGGCTCACGATAGCAGGGGCTGTGCCCAGGTCCTGAATCGGGGCCGCTGCAGCCACGCTTTCCTTAATTGGTTTGTCACCAAAGATTCCTGCCAGATTAAGCTGGCTGGGTGTAGGTCTCTGCCAGGCATCTGCAACGGAGGGATGAGGGATCATGTGGCGTAACCGCGGTGAAATAAAGTCCTGATGGCTGCTCAGGGTTACGGTTGCGAGAGACAGGCTGCGGTGGACTGAATGTTTAAAACCATCAGGCTGCAGTTGGAAAGGTGGGGAGGGAATTTTAGGTTTATGTTTTGCCCCATTATCCTCATGCAGAGTTGGGGAGGGGTGTCTCTTTGATGTGATAGCCCCTCCCCCTAGGTGTCACCCTTACTTTAGGGTGGGGCATCAGAAAGTACGGTGGCATATTTGGGTTTCAGTCGGTTATTTTGTACTCCCTCCGCCCGCTGGTTGACTGAGGGATGGTCACTTGTGGTGGAGGGCAGGGGGGAGTTCAGGGTGTTGTCTGGGATGTCAGCAGCGGGGGGGTCCTCCCTGGATTCCATTTTCCGCAGCGTCAGATAGTAAAATCGGATTAATTCTGACAGCCGCTGACAGGATGGAAAGTAGACAGGGGAAAGCCTTTGGGGGGGGGCTATTTTGATACCAGCGGGGAGTCGGCCAGCGGCCGCCTCCCAGAATCCTGGCCACTCGTGACCTCCCAGTGGGACCAGATGGGTTGCCCCCCTCCCCGGCCGACTCCCTGGGGAAATGTCACGAGTGCGGCATAGCGAGATGCCTGCGTGCTGGCCAAAGGCCTGCTGACAGAAATAACTGCGCTGTTGCCCGAGCTTGCTCTACAGGGGGACTCCTGGCCCCCATGCACATGCGGGCCCAGCTCGGCCCAAAAATGCCGTGTTCATCGATCCCGGCCGAGTGCCAGAACAGACGGGTGGCAGGGCCAGAATGTTCTAGAATGAGGTGGCTTCAGGTTTTTGTCACCTATTCGTATATCGAAAATCAACTTTCTCCGTGGTTTGCTCCATAATGTGGTGACAGAGAGATAAGGAGAGCGGATATTTATGATTACAATTTTGCATATTATTGCTATTGCAATATGCCGGGAACCTGCCAGGCAGATAAATGCCTTATGGATTCGAGTTTGGCAGAGACTCTCAGTCTTTGTTTTGTTTCTTGACAGTTTTTTTTTTCCTTCCTGCCCAACCAAGATGATATTGCATCTGCAATACATCTTGGATTTCTATACCTTTCCTATGACAGCAGGGACGTGGACCTCCAAGCCATCGTGCAGACATTCACAGCCCCCTCCCCTCCCTACCTGCCCCTGAGGTTCCTTGGATACTGTTTCCAAGAGAGGGGGGAAGTCATGTGTCAGGGATCCTGCTGGGTGATTAAAAACATGGCGTATTGAAATACATGAATGAAGAAGCGAAATGAATGGAATGAACGGGTGAATGAAAGGCAGATTGGGGGGGGAGACCATGGTGGTGGGGGGGGTAATCTGTCATGGTCACACCCACACCTCTGGTGTTCACCTGATTGGCTGCTGATCGACAGGGACAACGGCTCTGCGGCTGGTTAGACCCACCCTCCAGCTCGTTCACTGTCACCGCAAAGGGGCTTATGAATGAGTTTCTGGGCTGCCTCTTCATCGCTGAATGAAAACGGTAGATTTGAGAATGGCGGGGGTCCTTAATGTGTGGGGTGGGTGTGTTCCAGCCCCAGCCGCAGTCCCCCGCCTCTCCTGAACTCATGAATTCGACGTTTGGGTCAATGCCTTTGGACAGCGAGCCGCCCTAACAGCCAATGGAAACTCCGCAGAGCGGCTGCGCAGGGGCCTCTCGCTCGGAATACTAACTGTGTTTCCCAGGCAACGGGGCTCGGAACTCGGAATACTAACTGTGTTTCCCAGGCAACGGGGCTCGGATGATGGATAGGCCCTGTACTGCTAAATGGGGTGCGGGGAGAGAGATGTGTGATGAAAGTAACATGAGCTGTGTGTGCATTTGGGGTCCAGCAAGGCGTGAAATTTTACTGCTGTAATTTCTCCAGTTCAGGGCCACTTCCATTCGCAGTTGTGTCTGTGGATGCGAGATAAAAGGTGCCAATTCCCTGGGGGTGTGATGGGCCAGGGGTTGGCGCACACCTTTGGTGCAAGGTCACACTCACTAAAGGCTAATTCAAAGGTTTGAACCTCCCCCCACCATGTGTGTTAGTCTACTGGTCGCTGGCAGGATGGATTCTGATGGGGTTCCCTGGACTGTATTGGTTGCCTCCACTAGTACTGTCCTGTACAGTGTCAAGTCGTGGTCAGGGCCGAGTGGTCCCGTCTGCCCAATGTGGAGTTGCTACTTGGAATGCGTGGTGTGGCCCCCCCTGCTGGCTGTGGTGAGGATCTGGGCCTCACGCCGGTCACAGGCAGCCCCTTAACGCTGCTTACGAGGATCCCTTTAAACACAGAGCCACGCTTCAGCAGCAGGATGCTGCTGCAGTAAAGGGGGAGGGGGAGGTGTGCAGATGGGGGGGAGGGAAGGAGTAAGTAAGCGAGGGGATGAATGAATATGAGGGGAAGAGAGGAAAGTGACAATCCCTCCATCCCCCTACAGTGTGGAGTGAAAGACCAATCAGGCAGAGCCACACCCACAGCGATGGACGCAGTGTGGTACCCTGGCATCCATGCCCCCCCCCCCCATGGCATGCACATTGCTGCAATGCCTCCCTGATCCTCTGAGAGTCCAGCACTCCATGTCCCTGAATGGTCCATGTTCCCAGCCCC
>JAAGVU020000035.1:20523113-20540094 GCA_011763525.2 Mormyrus iriodes | reverse complement strand
AGCAAATACATTTCACTGCATGTCGTACCATGTATGTTTGTGTATGTGACAAATAAAATTTGAATTTGAAATTTGAATAACTGTATTGGAAATATGTTTCCTTTCTGTCATATAAAAGAATAAAAAACACTAGCAGACTGTTACTGTTTTGTATCAATCACAAGGGCTTAGTAACATGCCCTTTCATAGTCTTTGTCCTGTTAATCTGATAAGACATTTTTATTAGTCAACATCTATATTTTCTGTCTTCCAAGGAGAATTTAAATTTCACTCTTCTTCACCAGACCACATGTTTAGGTGTAATGTAGTAGGACATGATATTCTAACACAGAGACGCAGCGACAGGACAGGCAGGGCAGGCAATGGCCTGGGGCCCTCGATCTGGGAGGGAGGCCCCCGAGGGCGGCCGATTACATAGTACATTCCAACGACAAATCTGCTTTATTTGTGTATTCTGTTTTTCACAAAAATGAAAATAAACGTTTTGTGTTTATTAAATTCTCTTTGTTAATATTAATTTACACTTCACAGTAAAATAAAGGTAATAAACTTTACCATGCTGGGGGAGGGGGAGTTGGAGGGCCCCATGGAGTTTTTTGCCCAGGGTCCCCAGAGTCCCTAGAATCGTCTCTGCTCTTACACATCTTCATATGGAGCAACAGTGGGAAATACAGTATTCCCATTAAGTCTGCATATCCCTTAATTTCTGTCGAAGAAGTACAGGCCGTTAATTTGTGTGGTTTATCTTCCAAACAACCACCTTCCCGACTGCCAACGGTAATTTTTTAGTGGGGACACGAGTGCCCTCTTCAGGCCGTCTGTAATAGTCAGTGATAACAAAAGCTGGGGCGTGACCGAACCCCAAGCTCCGGATTCCCTGTGATGAAAAATGCTTTAGTCTATTTACCCCAAAGCTATAGGGTTTCCATCATAAATATCACAGAAATTCAAACTAAACATTTAATTCACAACGATACCTATGTGAGCCCCAATCAGCATTTCACTCTTCACTGTATACCAATATACCCCAGTATTTTTAAATTTGTTTAAACATTTTTTGACTTCCTACTAGTGTAGTCGCATAAATCAATAGCTCACATCCCACTGACGCCAAAATTTATTCACAGAGCTATTATGCGCTTTCTGTCCTTCCAGCCACCAACTACATGTTGCTCCACACGACAATGCTATGGCAGTTTGGGAGCAAATGAATGATGTTGTCACATTTTTAATATATAATTTTCAAATGAATAATTATTTACATAATCCTTTCATGTTGCCAGAGGTGAAAATAATATGTATTTGCAAGCACATCATGAAGCAAAACTATGAGTAAGGTGATCGGCAGCGACTGTCAACACCCAGACACTTGTTACGATCCCCAGTCTAGGGTTGAGGATCGACAGAAAGGTAAGGGAAAGGGAGGGGGGGAGACGAGACAGCCAGGGAACGGAAAAAGGGAACACGGGAAACAAGGGGATCTTTTTTTGTTGTTTTTATTTTTATACACAGACACGTTTACAAACACGAGATACAACAAACTTCGGGAGTGACCCAGGCCAGAACAACAAACAAAACAACTAACGGACACGTCCCAAACTAAGCTAACTCTAAATGTAACAAGAGGAAACGAAATGACAAAAACTAGGTCTAACTCCCTAACCAAAACAACAGTAAACGCCACGTTCGCAGAAACAAAACAGCAGCCACTCCTTACGCACCTCACACACATAAAGAAAACACACAGTCCAAAACACGGCATCCGAAGGGGCGAGCAAAGAGAGCAGTCGGGGGACAAGCGAGAGTTCGAAACCAGAAGACAAACAAACCGAAGGCAAAGGTACAAAGAGGGCGAAGCAGTAAGTCAGAAACCGGGAAACAAAACAGTCATACACAGGAATCAATCAGAAGAAACACACCAACACAGCAAGAGCAAAGGCGCTCCCTCTTGATGCGGTCAGCAGGCCTTTATCCTCGTCCGGAACACAGGGCCAGGGTCAGAGGTCAGCGGGCAGAAGGGGCGTGTCAAGGGCGTGGCCGGAACCGGGAGGCGGGCTGAAGCGCACGTAACACACTAATTAATATTTATTAAACAAATGCTTTTGTCCAGTTTGACATAAGTGAGCAAAGACTGGGATTAGAGCACAGCATCGATTAGCATGCAGTGTCCCTGGAGCAGTTAGAATTAAGGACTTGCTCAAGAGCCCAATGGTGATATGATTCCTCTGCCAGTTACAGGATTAGAACTTACAACCTTCTGCACACATAGAGACGCCCTAATCTACAGTGGCACACAGCACCCCATGAGACATATTTAAGGAGTAGCATGCCAGCCATTATGTCAGCCTACCATTCAGTTCCTCATCAACTTGTATAAAAAACACTTGTAAAGGGGCAGTGTGTGGCTCAGCGGGCTAAACCTATGTGCCTGTAATTGGAAGGTCACTGTTTATCCCCTCAAGCAAGGCCCTTAACCCCCAGCTCCATGGGCGCCACTGCAGGTGGCTGCCCTTCACTGGCAAGCTGGCTCTCGCCTGTATGTGTGTCTGTGTCTCACGGACAGTATTTCCCCACGACGGATCAATGAAGAATCATTATTATGAAGTCATTTCCAGAGCACTGTGAGTCATGGAAGCCTGCAAAAGTGCCTCTAAGAATGAACTAATTGGGATTCTGTTCATTTGACTATTTTCACCAGATTCCTTATCCTTTAAACAGAGCTAGAGAACACTTCACCTCGTTTAAACCACTTAAAAGGAGGTATCAGAAAAAAACAGGGGTCAGGTCATCTCCATGGATATATATTGGTTACTGTGAACTGTTAACATGCAGTTAACATGTCCAACATAGAATGCATTTTTGCATAAACAATGGCCAGGGTGTTTTTTTTTTTGCTAAACTGCACCAGAAATGGAATAATCGAGATCCACAGAGAACAAATTTGAATAAAATAACCAAATGCATAAACACTTAAAGACTTCCCTTTCACCATGGTGTGTTGTATGAATCGAAGCTGTCTATGCCATCCAAGAGGAAACAACATAAATATCACTGACATACAGTTTCTGAAATTAAAGTGAACAAATGTCAATGAGGAGTAGCTATCCGGCCCAGTAAGAACGATGGCACAGCTGTTAAATGTCTTCTCCATTAGATGTCAGTAGAGCACTATTAATAGGTTGCGTCAGGTCGCTGTGTTCTGGAGGTGGTGTAGACGGCCTTGCTTCAGGACCTCTTGCTTTCAGGCTTTCCGGTGACACGCTCATTTCTGTCATCTTTATATCGACTGCAATGTGTACGTATCGTCCCCTGTAATGGATGTTCAGCAAAAATGCATCAGCGCTTGATCGCTCATGATCATCACCGTTTTGGGTGATTCTTGCCGGGAGTAAAATGTGTAAATATATGGTCACCCCTGCAGATTAGCGAATCGGACATTTGCGGTGCCGGTTATTCACGAGTTGCATTTTTGGATCTTGCTGAAAGATCGCAGAAACTCGTAAGCCAAAAAACTATAAACAATACCGAAAACGATTTGAATCACATAAAATTACATAAACGGGCCTATTAGTGTTATTTAATTTGTGTTAGTGTAAGTGCATACTATATATTTATTAAAGTTATTTTTGTGGAAGTTACAAAAAAACTGTCGGATCTACGCATCTTTGCTTGGGTACATCGCGCATGTTTTTTTCGGAAACCAGTCTCAGGTGTAGCTGTCTTTATGACTGAAATCTCGCGTTTCTCGCAATAACTTTTAAACTTTTCAGTGCCGTTAATATTAAATCCTTAATAATGGGTACAAAACGTGGCACTGCCAGTGCATACAGTGCTAACGTTGTACATACATGGATAATTTAGATGGCTTGTATATTATATAAAAACGTCTATGTAGGAAATTACAAGGCAATTTGACATGCAAAGTGTACAGTACAGTACTGATTGTTTAGAAATTGGTAATAAATAGACTTTTTATGTTTATGTTATGGTTGAGGTTGGAGGGTGTAAATATTATTCGCAAATTATAACATAAGTGGGTATCTTCCGCACCTAAAGTGACGTGGCGTTTCTTTTGACTTTTTGTTTAGTATCTTCCCTCAGAAATGGCAATTAATATTTTGTTTAACTGAGACATACTTAAGTTCCACCAGTCAACTGTGTCATGTTTCATATTATTTCAAAGTTAAATTCAATACTATGCATTAAAATGAACTTTAAACGATCGTTTCGGTATTTGATTTTTTTTATTTGTCTTTTCAAAATTTTACATTGAAATTTTACAAAAATGAGCAGCCTGAAGACAGTTGAAGGGACTGACGTTCCGCGCACTGCATTGTTATGAGAGGGGCGCTATTTACACGGACCCTGCGTGTCTGGAAACGTGATGCAGTCAGTCTCCTCTCAGTTGAAATGGTTTCACCCAGCCAGGTATATAGCCACGCGTTGCCTAGGATGATGCGAAAGTTGGCCGTGCAAGCTCTAACGCACGAAGTTTTTCCGGATCTCAGGTGAACGTAAGAAACGTCTATCGCTTGTATTTCACTTGATAATTTGCTGCAGTTCAGCTAGTATTACAATGTGGTTTTCACGAGGCTTTTTTTGAAGTACGTACCCACCTGTTTCTGTCTTTGACTTGGTGAAAGTGAGTAGAGATGAATTCTACGGCGTTCAATGAAACGGAAACTGGACTGTTTTCCAACAGAAGCGACGGTATTTTGAAATGCTGTAACTTCTCGTCTATAGTGACCGATGACGGCTTCGTGGCGGCTGCACCGGATGAGAGAAGTCTGTTCATCATGAGGGTTGTTCAGATCGCTGTCATGTGTGTGCTCTCCCTGACGGTGGTCTTCGGCATCTTCTTCCTAGGATGCAACCTATTAATAAAATCGGAGGGAATGATAAACTTTTTGGTAACGGACAGGAGACCGTCCAAAGAGGTGGAGGCTGTCATAGTGGGCACGTATTAGCGCACGCTGCCTCTGGATCCCGGGACGCCATACCAATCCTACTACACTATTCCCGTCGACGACCGAGTGCCTCTGCCGATCCAACTTGACGATCCACTGAGGAAACTAACGGGACTATCTACCTAGGATCCGGTGTGAAGCGCAGACTTTGGCAGACAGACTCTCGAACCTGTCTATCGGCGCGATCGGACGCTTTGAGGCACAAATTAGAAGTTGTTTCCTGGGATTCATGTCTTTTTTTAATCACACCTAAAGCTTATCTATTGAGAATGTTATACGGTTCAACGGACGAAAGCTCAAGAAATAAAATGACAGCTGTTGCGAGAACAATTGATATCGTTCGAAACCTCAAATAATCTGACTTAAGCTTCTCTTTAATGTTCTCTGAAATGCTGGTTCATACAGTTTTTTTGTTGTTTGCTTTTTTGTGAAAGCAACAGTGTCCTAAATGTTAACATTTTTTCTCTCAATTTTCATTAATATGCAAGGACAATGTTTCGTTCGATTTAAGCGGAGCACATGGTTCAGCCACTACGGCCTTTGTTACTAATAATATATTATTGCACGGATGATGAAATGTAATGAAGTTATGTACCCTGTCTACTTTTAATAGGTGCATATTAGAATTCATTTTAATTCTTTTTTGGAAATAATTGACTTTCGCAGCGATTACTTCAACAGAAATCACCGTTAAAGCATTTATTGTTGGTGTTTTTAATTAAATGATTGTATGATGTTATGATATTAAAATTTCATATTGTGTTTTAAAACAATGCACAATGAACAATTCGCACAGATTGTTACTTTGGAAACTGACGATGTTTCCACGACTTAATTACTAGTCGCATTTCAGTTTATCTTTAAGGGTTTCTATGGCTTATTCGCCGCTAAACTCAGACCGTATTGTATATTCAAGTTAGTGGTTAAATATATAACAAAAACTGTCATTGATGTATTTGCAATATTCCCGATGATGTATGTTCTTTTGTAAATGAACAGATGCTCCTGATGGTGTTTGATACCATCTCGCTATAAAGACGGCAAGGCTGTTTCCCCACGTTATATTGAACGGCCCTGATCTTCTAACGGCGCGCATACATTCACCTGAGGCCCAAAGAAAACAGCCACACAGCAAGAGAGAGCCCGATCTAAAATGTCACACGATTGTATCGAATGCCTTCCAAGTCAAATCATTGCTAATCACCTTATTTTCCAAATGGCTGAAGCATGTTTTGGAAAGCTGGACCTGGGCAGCTCAGTGCACTCGTGGATATTGATAGAAATTTCATGCTTTTTGAAAGCTGTGAAAAGCCTATCCCACTGACCAGTCTTGTGAGAAATTGACACATGCTTCTCTGAGGACCAGGTCTCATTCTCGAGACTTATGGCTAGAATAGATCCGCCAGCTTAATAGATGTAACGAGACGACTCTAAATACCGACCAGGTTACGCCAAATGTATTGCTTTAGACCACCACGGTATTGCAGTCTTTAAATTTCATCTATAAACATTCAAATGATTACGAAAATTAGAAATATGTTATTTTACATTATGTTCACGTTTTCATGAAATGCAAAATATTTAATCTGAAGATGTTTCAGAGTGTTCACTGACGTTTTTTAAGAAGTCGAGAATATTGAGAATATTACTTTTTCGTATTCAGCCCAATCATACAAAGGTCTGACTTAGAAGAGATCGTCCTATTCTCTGTTTATCGGTGCCCACATTCTGTCGTCTACCAGACTCCGACACAGACTAACTTTCCGAATATAACTAGGTTTATGTATGGTAGACGTGGTCAGCTGGCCAGAGACCCCTGTTCTAACATCCTGGATCTAACCGTCTTTATCATTTCGACATGCCGCCATTCCCGATGCTTGCCATTTCGGAGCAATGTGAAAATTTCACATGGCAGCTCAAAGCACAAAGAGGCCTATGGCAAGGAATTATAGGCAATTACAGGTTACAGATCACAGCTTAGAATGGCACAACGGCAGTGTCATTAGCACAAGCCTCGATGGGAAGGTTCACTGAGCACAGGTGTTACCTTGTCATTATTAACGCACCAATAACAGTCTAATCAAGTTGAAAAAGTTATTTGGTTCCTTTCACTATAGGCTCGTAATTAGAATTTACTGCACGCATTAAGTGCAGCTTTGGTTATTGAACAAAATTACAGCGTTGGGTAGTCCCTCAGGTACAAACTGAACAAATTTGTTTTACGATGAGATTTTACTGTTACTGTTAAGAGACCTGCTGTTCGAAATACGCATGACTAAATTTATACTATGTGTTGATGGGGGTGAAAGTGGACCTGAGCACCATGTCCTGTGAAGCAAATTAACAGTTATATATTTCTGTCTGTGGACCAATAACTAATTGCCACGTGAAATGAAAATGGTAGGAAAATTCAATCGGTAATTACATAAAAAATATTCTTTGTTCCAAGTTTCCCGTCGCATCATTTGAACAAATCTTAGAATTGTGGCGAGTATGCGGGTCACTTTAATAGAGGAGACAAGAGCTCCGTCCTTATCCAACAGCGCACTGCCAATGCAATAGTCTTCTTGGCCAGTGCTGGACCTCAAAGTTGCATCCCTGGAGGGTCTCCAGTCCGCGCCAGTTGTCCTTTGTGATCGCGGAACCTGCACTAAGCCAATCGTTGTTGGCGTCCATGTTGATGATGAAGCGGAGATATGGATTCGTGTACTCCAGCACTGAAGCCTTGGTGAGTGCAGTTCTCGGAGCACTCAAAGGATGAGTCAGTGGAGTGGTTTGGTGGTGCTGGAGAAGTCTCGTATGAACAGACAGGAGCACGGGACGGAACCCTCACCATTCACTCATTACATGAACCAGGAACTCCGTCTTCCACCGCAAGAGGGAGCACTTCCGGGGGTTGAAGCGTAAGTCAGTGTCGTGGATGGCAGTGAAGGTACTGCCCAAGTTGTTAATAGCTCCGTCGTGGTCAGCAACATGGGCAAGCAGGTCGCCCAGGTAGATGATGACCTGGCTCTGTGGGACATTGGCCAGGACCTGCTGCATTATTCTTTCGAATGTGACCAGGGCATTACATACAGCATAACCTGGAAGTGCCATAGACCCTGAACAATGGTACATGCAGTCTTGGGTCAGGCATTTGGGCCCAGTTCAACCTGTCAGTAGACACTTTGGAGGTTTATGACCCATCCTTCCCCTTAACCAGGACAGCCTGAGCAGCCCATGCACTGCCGCAGTGCTTAATGACACCTGCTGCGGCTATCTCCTGGATCTTCTGCACTGCTGCAGAGTGATGGTGGACCCTCATACCTGAACGTGCTGATGAAGCCGTTTTGGTGTTAATGCTTTGGTAAAGGCATGGAGGGCCAATTCCTCCTGCACAGCGTGGAGAAATCATGGGTAACCCCAACATGCACAATTCAAGAGATCTTTGGTAACGTGTCCAGAAACTCGTTCTCCCCTCTCCACCAACTCACCAGACGGTAAAGTTCTGCTCCAGTGTTGTGAGGTCGGAGAGGTATAATCCTACTACCCATGTAGGGTAAGGCTGGGGAAGACCTGCAGTGCCAGCACCAGGTGGACCACCATTTCCGTGGGGCACCAGCTGTTGGGCCGTGTCAGGAGATGTCGTTGGTGTAGGTATGGCTCTGTGGGATTGTTTTTCTGATTTGTCTTTATAACAAAGAAGACTGTAACTCTACTAAAAGAAACTTTTGTTTTTCCTCCAACCAATCAGAACAACACACACACGCACTCCAGGGTAAACCATCACGCGGTTACAACAAGTAGGAGTTACAAAATAAATACTCGAACAGACATGTTAAACTACAGATTACACATACTAGCGGTGCAGTGCAAGGCATGCTGGTAGCCTGAATAATTAAATGCAGCCTGACCCACCCCGCGGCGTCACAGTATTGAGTACTCCATAATTAGTTTTTAATGTAGTGGTGATATTGCGACCATATTTTTCAGACAGAATGTGACAAATTGGTGTGTTTTTGCGACTCCCGAGGCCTGTATTAAATGAAGTTTCAGGGCTGCGGGGTTTTGACAGAGTAGCGCAAGTCAAACTATTTATAACAGTACTGAAAATGTGGTATTAGCACTGATCACACTGAATAATGTTTTAATTCCATATAAACAGCCAGCGTATGTCAGATTTTCTCTTTTCACACAGGATGACGACAATGCTAGATTTTTTGCTTGCATATTTTCTCGCGATTTGCAAGTTTTAAAATACATTTAAACACGAAGTTATTTTTATTCACAGAACATTTAAAATTAAACAACCATCAAAACCGAAGGAACACCATGCACAAGTTCTCAAACGGATTTAATTTTTAGTAACCACTCAGCTATAAACCAATATAAAATTAATTTTGCTGCACTGTTCGAAACCCCTCAACCACTACCTCAACAGCTAATGCTATTTTTAACGTGAGGAAAATACAAAGATCACCTTTCAAGTTTGTAAAATCGTTGATAGTTCAGTAGGTCATATGCTCTAATGCCCTGCTATTATTGACATTTATGGTGATAAACCTACATTTCGTAAAACGCAATGCCAGCCATTCAAAGATTTCATGGTATTGGTGTTTCCAGTTTCAATCTTATATGACCCCGGCAGTGACCAAACTGAGAAATGAACTGGAAGTTAGTTCAATCCATAACACAGTCATGTTGAGAAAAGGCTGTAGAAGCTGGAGATCACAGTACTTGCATAACAGGAAGGAGAAAACGATACGGATGGAACTCCGCGGGTTTGGAAGTATCTAAACCGTGTGGGGTAATAAGCAGGACACCCACTGACTCGGTGATTACACAGAGACAGTCAACACAGGCAGATACCTACTACAAATTACTTCTAAATAAGAGTAAAAGTAAAAATAAAAAACAGCTATTTATGCATTAGAATGTTGCGAGATCTCCCGACGTGGGATCCCATCAGCTGTAACCCCTCAGTTCAGCGGGATCCTTTTGTGTAATTTTCCCGGTAAGGTTAGGGAGGAACCACATTGGAAAAAGGGGAATACTCTCCTTATAACTTTATTTCGCGCTATTATGAGTTAAGTGGACATTTTTAGTTTCAACATTTAATTCAAATTAGGTTTTACTGGGGGGGGGGGGGGGGCGTGAACTGAAGTGTAATTTTCTTTTTCTTTGTTCATTTGTACTTAGTTTTGGACTCTCCGCAAATTCTTTAGTAGCGCTGCTTCTCTCCCGTTTGCCTGGACCGATAGAGGTGCGCATGCTCCGCAGTGAGAAGTTCAAGAGGCGTTGTAAAACAAGGTGTATATTTTACTTCACTTGGTAATTATCACTTTTGTTAAATGCGTATATATGTGTGTAACCCCGGCCATTCATAAGTGTATATTTCCTTCCGTACTTACGAAGAAAACTAAGTAGTCATGTTTCCCTCACTTACAAGTCTGATTAATTATTTTAGCGTGCAATTAATGTAATACTGCGAGTGTGATTTTCGTTTGTTTCCATGGAATGAGTCCTGGAAAGTAGTTTGAATTATTTTTCTTAGGTGTTAATTATGCGTTTTCCTCGCTCCCCCTTCGCGGAAAAGGTGGAGGATATACTGCCTCCATGGCATAAACGGCGGTCCGGTACGGACGGATGATTGATTGTTTTATTTCTTTAATTTTATTACTTACTTCATTAAAGTTATATCCTCTTAGATATTAGGTAAGATTCGCTGAAATTATATATGTAAACACACTGTCTATATACTACGCACAAATATATGTATCGTATATCATTGAGGACTTTTATTTAATACGTAATACAGTTGTAAACACATTGTAATAATACATATTTTAACAAAAATAATTTTACATTTACTATAATATACAGTAATGCACTCGTTTTACTTACTTAAACCAACTGAGGAAGCATGTACCAGAACTAAAAAGACCCATTGTCCGCAGAAATCCGCGAACCAGCGAAAAATCCGCGATATATATTTAGATATGCTTGCGCATAAAATCCGCGATAGAGTGAAGCCGCGAAAGTCGAAGCGCGATATAGCGAGGGATTATTGTAGTAGTGTTTAATTATGCCTCCTGTACCTTCACGATTACCCTGCTTACTGCCAAATCTTTTGGAAAGTTCTAGAATTTCTTACAGTTGGTGTAGTGCTTTAGAGTATTTTATTTGGCTGTTTTCCTATCATTTGTTTCACTGTCTGGAAATGGAGGTGCACTGCACAAAATGGCATGGAAAACTATTTTCTGCTGACAACCTTGCATTTCGTATTCCTTTTGCTCATCACTTTCTCAGCCTTCAGTCACAGACTGATTTCATATTTCATGTCAAGCAGAAGACAATCTGTCTCACATCTCAGATGAGGATGGTCCAATATCGCATTGCATGCTTCACGAAATCTGGGCGGTGACCCTGCTAAATAACCCAGATGGAAAAGCAGAATGCCTTTTCACAGAATACAGCTTCTAGTTAGCCTGAGGAGCCACATGCATTCAAATGTAATTTACAACAAAGTAACAGATTACTAATGTCCACAGATAGTATTTGTCTCCTTCAGTTATAAGTGGTTTGGAAAAGGGATTCATGGTCCGCAGGATGGTTCTTCTTATTGTTTTAGCCCTGTTAAGCTTCTCGAAATCACAAGTTTTCCAGAAATGGAAACACATGCATGGTGTTTTAATTGCATCAGTGAGTGCAGACATAGGGAAACATCATTATCTTCCAGACCGTCAACAACAATTGTCCACTCAAAGCAGGACTGTTGCTTTAAATAAATACACACACAGACCTTAATCATATCACAGTCCGGTACTGCGAACACAGGCGCCTGCGTTGTGGGCCCACAGAGTGCAGAGCCAACCCCCTTTCTGCAATTAACAAACGCGACAAGGGAAGGCATGTGTTGTCACACTGGCCAGATGTCGCCGAGCAAAAACTGCTTGCGGATGTTGATCTGCGAGTTGTATAAGTCAAGGGACACAGAGGAGGGTGGGTGGGATTAGCGCATGCTGCCAGTGATTGACAAGGTTTAACTCCCTTCCCATTGATTGCATAGCTCCTATTTTCCCTGTTATAAAAAGTACAAAGTAATCCCATACACAGTGGGTTTCAAAGTCCCCTTTTCCCCATCATTACAAGCCATCTGAATGTATACCTTTGAGCTCCAGCCTGTTAGATTTTAAACCTTACTTGTACTATCAAGTATGTCCAATGTTTTAGGTTCACCCATCCATCCATCCATCTTGCATACTTTTCTAGTACAAGGTCAAAAATTTGTGTTTCACCAAAAGCAAACTAAAACTTGTATCAAGTTATGGATGTTGGCACTTCTGCTGAAGGAATTCTTGCTAGGTGATGTTTTCAGTGGTATAACCCAAATTGCCCTTTATAGGGATCTTGTTTCTTCACTGGTCCATGATCATGATGCCTGTGAGAACAGAAACTCGGGGAACCTGTGACAGAAACCCATTGTCCTTCTTTTTCTGTATGTATTTTCTTCCCACGGACTTGTAGAAGACATATAAATGTAACCGAAAGACCACAAATGAAATGAAAGAGAGAAGTTCACAGGAGCGGTTTGATACCAGTTACGTCATGGCACCCTCATGCTCATGTGGCATTGCAGTGGAGATCCCATGTGACTTAGGCTCTGAGGACAGCACTGGCCTGGGGCATCGGCTGTGATCCTGTTGACCCCAGATGGGCTGGCTCTCTCAGTGCTGATTGGTCACACAACACTAGCCACTCATCAGTCTTGGATGTGGGCAGGCGGTATGATCATCAGTTCAAGACAGGGTGACCCCTGCATATTCCATTTAGAGGTACAGGCCAAATTTTTTTTGTAACATATGGCACAGAAAATGAATGGTCTGACATATGATCTTTATCGATACCTTTTATCGAAAAGGCAACTGTACATTTGAATTATAAGAAAATCCTCTGGGATTTAATCTTTTATTGTTCTGAGCATTATTTCAGGTTGAGGATGAGTCACAGGGTCCTTAATTGTTTTTGTTCAGCTTATTTGCCTAAAAGCAACAAAGGATTCAAAACCCCTTCATGTGTAACCTCAGAACTCTAAACAACATTATTTCGTTGAAATGCACCTCAATACTTGAGGCCACATGAAAGAAATCTTCACACTCTCCAATTTTCAGATGCAGAGACAGCTGTTACATAATATCCCAAACTGTAAAAAATAAATTAAATGCAATTATAATTTTAAAAGGCCTATAATTGTCCCGGGGAATTTCAAACGATTCTATGTAGCATTCAGGCTCTTCGGAATGTAATCAAACCACCCCGCGATTTTTGCAATATTAATTACAAAGGCAGTTTCTTTCCAAGAAATAATCTGTGTGGACTTCTTTGCTCAGATATTTATAGATTTTTCATGACTCGTTTTTTCCATAAATATTTCTTTAAGTGGTGCCTCATGTAAGCAAAGGGAAACCTGTAAGGAGCAGAAACGGCGGCTTTCCGTGTGTTTACACACGCTAAACAAAGATACTCGAAAGTCCAGTCAAACTGTAAACACATTTTTAAAAAGCCGCACTGGATATACATGCTAGATGGATGTAGATAACGACACCGTAGCGTTTACACCATCTTTTAGTGTTGTTGTGTCATTATCTGGCGACATTATTAACGACCTGCTATATAACAATGTTGCGCCACCTCATGTGTTTATACGTCAACTAACTTATACTCCTAACTAAGCGCTTTTGCAATTGTTTTTGTTTGCTTGAGACATACATATGAATAATAGCTCGTCCGGGGCAATTAATGGCAAAATGTCCCAACATTTTGGGGTTGAGAAATATTTCTTATTTAAAAGCCTCTTTTCATGTCTCCCATCACCAACATGAAATACTCTGCCACCCATCTGGAATGGCGCACTGCTCGGTTAGGAGACCACCGAGTTTCCTCCAGATTTAGCAGGTCCCTTCGGAGAACATCACAGCTTGAGATTATGATTTAAATACAAAAGAATCTACATGGTTTTAGCTCGTGACGTGTGCCTGAGATTAATGTCTGAAAGAGTGTAAAAACCAATGTTGGTTGTCTTTACCGTAGCCAAACCAGTATCCAAGCGACTGGCATCAACACAGCCCAACCCGCAGGGTCCCTCGTTCTATTTTAATCAAATATATGATATATATAGGCGTGAGTTTATGAGTCTGATGCGCGCAAAGAGGAAATATAGCAGAAAGTCGGCTAAATGGAAATGGGTCTGGTGATCTGATTTTTAAAACTAACCTAATGCAGAGTACTGAGATAGCCGAAGCGAGCATCTGGATCACCGGCATCTGCTTTTTGTCTTGAACATTACAACATGTCTGGGATTCAATTTAAAAGATCCCAAGTGAAGAAGGCAATAATTCTTAAATCAACGTTAATATATATTTTTTTACATACGTTTCTGTTTAACTTTTTTGTCTTACTATTCTATGTGCAGGTTTTCAAGGAGAACAACTTTTGTATTATAGCGCCGGTGAGATGGCTGCGCATGGAGGAGTCTTTCAGCGTTTCCCGGCATGCTTGCGAGTCATAAAATAAATAGCCCCGCGTGTAATTATTGATGTAAATAGTTATGCTGTGTCTTCGGTTTATGTAAAAGTATTTATCTGTGTGTGCCTCGATATGTGCTAGTTACTCGCGTGTTTCTGTGCCCTCTGTAAATAGTTACCGTGTGTGCCTTACAGTGACAGCATCAGACCTACTTGCATTTCGATTGTATTTGTAATTGCGATTTGTGTTAGTCGTGCTGACCGTTTTACAGAGCTGTTGTATGGACATCGTCTTTTCTCATTTGCTGTATATTTCCGTGATACTGTGGACTGTGAAGTGCGATATTGGTGTTAGGAATGGGATGCAGGAATTGCTCCTGCTGTAGCCTGGTCTTCGTGCCGTTGATCATCAAGTCTGCTCAAGCCTGCCAGGCCTGCAGGTGGTTGTGGAGAAGCAGCGATTTCACAGCCAGGCCAGCACACACAAAAAAGCTCGTCTGTTGGGGCTGCGGCCCGGAAGTCCGGCACAGGGTTGTCAACTATGATCAGCTGGCTGGTGTGAGATTTTCAATTCGAGACAAGTCTGCACACACATGCACACGCACTTACAAATATGTAACAGTTTTATTACCTTGTAAATAGTCTGAAGGGTTTGCAAACTATCCCAACGCGTTTAATGTAGCTAATTTTAGGTTTAAAATGGAATAATATAGATTTGCTGTAAGATTTCTTGTGTGAGTGTGAAAGTCAGAAAGTGTGAGTGTCACACCAGATGCATGAGAGTTGGCAACTCAGCAGATGGGACAGGAGCATCCTCAGGCTGTCTCTGCCAGCTCAACAGTCACCCATCCAAGATGATATTGGTGACCAAAGAAGGCGGGCACTACTGAGGACTCTGACCACTTACCGGCCATCGAGTGCTCCACACTCGCCAGCTGTGAGAAGCTGTGGTGTGACTCCAGCTAAGACCAGGACCGACAGAGGTGGCAGGCTGAGGCTGCTCTGCTCGGCTGCGAGGAGGTGTGCCATAGTTGGGAGGCCCGGCTGACTGAGGAGTGTCATGAGCTGGACAAGCAGTGAGAGTGGGACCAGCAAGACCAGGAGATGCTGCGTGAGTCTGCAGAGCAGGAGCGGCGTGAATTGGAGCAGTGTGTGTGATGTGCTGGCCAGCTGGGAGCAAGTTCATGACAGCTAGCTGTGGCAGCTGCGAGGAGGCCTGTTGCAGTTTGGAGGCCCAATTGACCTGGGAGTGCCGCGAGTTGGACGAGGACGAAGGGCTACTGCGGGAGGGCCTGGAGAAGGGCCGGCACGCCCTGAGGAAGCTGAAATTTAAACTGGCCTGCTGGGAGCGCAAGCTCAGCTGCCTGGAGCAGGAGGCCGAGGAGGCTGTGCTGCTCAACCACAAGGGGGCATGCCATGCTCTGGAGGTCCAGCTAGCCGAGGAGTGCTGTGAACTGGAGGAGCAGCGTGGCCAGTATGATCAGGACTTGGAGTGGCTGCGTAAGACCACTCGATCTGGGGAGCAGGAGGGACAGCACATTCCCTCTAAGCCACATAAGGGGAAGCCCAGCACCTGTCAGCCTCCTGGTCTCCTCAGCCTCACCATTGCTCATGAGCGGGTGGCTCCCCCCACCATTTGAGACGCACTGGTGGCAGCCACTGAGCCTGGGACTCGTTTCAGAGCTTTGGTGGGGACTGGGTGTGGTCACTGGGACGGTCAGCCTTTGACGGGGGCCATTGTTGTAAATAGTTGTGCTGTTTCTTCAGTTTAAGTAAATGTGCTTACCTGTATGTGCCCCAATCTGTGGCAGTTACTTGCGTATTTTCGTGTTCCCTGTAAATAGTTACCGTGTGTGCCTCACTGTCCAGCATCAGACCACCTCGTGTTTCCCTGTTAAGTGTGCTTCAGACTGTGATTGCCATTTCTGTTAGTCCTTTAAAGGGCTATCATTAAAGAGCCATCTTGCCTCTGTTGTTGCGATACCTTGGTCTGCCAAGCGCTGCAATATAAACTTCCAGTAAACGCAACAAAGAAGAAAATGAGACGAAAGAGTGCCTCCTAGACACCAGCGCAATATATGGCACAAAGGAAGCTCACTCAAATGAAGTTTTAATCCAATAGAAATACCATTGTTTTGTTCTCGCCTTTCTTTTGGTGCAGCGGCTTGTGCATGAACTATGGATGCTGTGTATGAGAGGAGCTCTCATTAAACACCTAGCTATTTAATAGGCAGGTGCATTATTGATGGCTAACTCGCCTGGCACACCAGACCCTATGCGCTTCCCCTGCTTATATGTCATCGCTGGCATTATGCGGCACTGCGGCAGGACCCATTTATGTTTGATGAGCCTGTTTTGCTGACGTCACAGCCCATGGCCCCAGGAGTGTCTGCTGGGGTGGCCAGACAAGGTCCCGCTTTAGAGAGGGCGACACGGAGAGCTGAAGGCTGTACTGTGTGTCGACGTCACCAGCAGGGGGCAGTTCTTATATATTGAATAAAAAAAAAAAAA
>JAAGVU020000035.1:20483216-20515986 GCA_011763525.2 Mormyrus iriodes | reverse complement strand
TTGCTTCTTCTCTTATTCACACTCCCCTTTTTTTTTTTTTTTTGGTGTTTTGGGCCTTGCCCTTATGTCCATCTTAATAAAAATGAGGGGGGGGGGGGGGGGGGGGGGGGGGGGGGTGCATGGGCACGAGGCTCAGACAGCTCTTGATTATCAGGTGAGCCATGTATTGCATCAGGCCTGGCTGGGGGGGGGATGGGGGGCTGTCGAGGGCATCCTGGCCTGCAGTGGTCATCCAAGCCATATGCTGCTGTCTGGCTCCAGCTGCTCCCGGCAGGCTCATGGGGGATCCCAGGGGACTGGGGTGTAGGGGAGTGTGGGCTAACAGGCTAACATCCACCCCCTCACTCAGTCCCTCTGTCTTGACACGTGTGGGCACTTGCCCAGGTTTATTTTAGCTTCAGAGCTTCAGGTGTTTCCGTGGTGACGTTGCCACACGGAGCAGTGTGGCGCCCTCGATGTACCCGGCTCCCGGCGATGCTCACCGGTGCCCAGCTCTGCAGGCTGTGTGTGTGAGTAAGCCTGCTCCCTTCCTGCTTCCATCCCATTGGCTCAATATTACAGACACTGGCCGTGATCGAAAAGATCCCAGTACAGTCATCTGGGACGCCTGTGAGAACGCTGATGTGATGTCATGTTTTTTTAGTAAGAGGCATGGTCTCAGTATTCATGTATAAACTGATTAAAAGATGTTCTTGTATCCTGCTGCAGTAACTGTGTGTATCCAGCTGCAAACTCACAGCGAACAAAACCAATATTTAATCATACTCCAGAGCCCAAAATAACTCAAACGGGCTGGTCGATAAACAGCGCCGTGTCAGAAGCTTGTAGAGATTGGTTTCAGAAAGTTCAATGGCAGGCTTTAAAGGCAGGTGGCGCTGTAGCCTCACACCACCAGTGTTGGGGGTTTGAATCCTGTCCTTGGTGCTGTGTGTGGAGTTGGCATATTCTCTAGTGTTTGCAAGGTTTCCTTCCACAATCCAAAAAATATATAAATAAAATTTAAAAATAGATGGATGAATATTTAACTTTGATGCTCAGATCTTCAGACAAGTTACAGACTCCCGGCCCACTGCTTTGCAATGTTTCTCACGTGCTTTCCCAGGTCTCCACGTTTCTGATAACAGCCCAGGGACCCCGACCCGGCCCCTTTGTCTATACCCATGTGACAGAGGGCTGCATAACTTCAGTGGAGACCGTGAACCGCTGTCAGCGGGACACGAGAGGAGCGTTTCAGCGTCACACCGTCGACGGGCGGCCACCACACAGCAAGCCGCCAAGCTGCGGACGCCTATCTCGTGAAAAAACAATCTTCCCAAGCGCTGTTGTCACAGCGGGGCAGTTGGCACGGAGACTCACACACGTGAGTAAACAGGGCTGAATAAAATATCAGAGGGACACAGAGTCAGTGACATTAACCAACTATTAGTGAATCAAAATTTCAAAAACCGCATTTGCCAAAACACGCATTCCATGAAATGTGCAATATATCATCTGAAGTGTGATTGTAATGTGTATATTTCTTCTCTAGCTTTCTGTACTTCGCGAAGGACACAGTAAAAACAAACTAAATATTTCACTCTTTTACTCTCCAGCATTTTGATACTTAAACATTTTATCTTCTAGGCAGGTTTGAAATGTACTGTTCTTGTCTTTGTGGATCATCCTGAAACAACATTATTATTAATGTTATTATTATTATTATTATTATTATTATTATTATTATTTAGCAACCTTTCAGAAAAACCAGTGATATATAATGGTTTGGTGTATCAGGATCATTCCACTTTCCCTGAAAGTGAAAGCTCAGATCAGTGCCCCCCCCCCCCCACACACACACAAATGCACAATGTTGCATCTTTTCCATGTCTTCCAACATCTTTTTAAATGTACCCACAGAGGCATCACTTATTACTGAATGTAGGAACAAGTAAAACTTCATTCCAATCCATTCAAGCTCATTATATTACAGTCAGACAGACAGTTAGCATGCAGCTAACATGCGGTTAGCAGTTCTCATCTTCTCTCATCTTCATCGAATCCTCATATTTATTCATACACTTATCCAAAATGAACAAAGGCTCCAGCACCCGGTCAGATTTCATGGTCTTGTACCATTTGGTAGGACTCGTTCCTTCCTCTCATAGTTCGCTCCAACGCCTCCCCTTTGCAGAAGATTGCGAAGCTACTGAACCCCAACAGCTGCGAGGGAAAAAAGGGGCAAAGATGGCAGCAGAAAGTAGCTGGTGATGGAGAACAAGATCGGAGTGGTGCAGCTAGGCTCCTCCATTAGCGCTGCCCGCTGAGCTCGATCTGCCTGGAGGAAACAGCGGGCGCATTAAGAGCCATACAGTTCAGTTTGGGGCTCAGTTTGGGGTTCAGTTTGGGGTTCAGTTTGGGGCTCAGTTTGGGGTTCAGTTTGGGGCATGTACTGCAGGTAATACTTGTACCACCTTTAGGAACATTCCTTCTGTGGCTATCAGTTCTGCTATTATGGCTACCCGTTAGTGGACATACCATGCCCAACACTATAGGCTGAAAGGTGTGACCTCATTTTCGTACGGTATGCCTTCGAACCTTGAGGCACAGCTGCTTCCAGCTTGGTCCAATAGTCTTGCGATGACAGGTGAGACTTTCCTGAAAACTCAGCCATCTGATCATCATGAAGGCACACAGAAATTATTCCGCACCAGGAAGGCTGTACCACTGGGGGCGGGGGCGCGTACCTGTTGCTAAGTTACACCTCATACAAGCAGCATAGTCACAGTGCATATATAAGACTTAATTGGCAGCCCTGATGTTTGCATTATACAGGATACAAATAGATGAAAACCACTGCATTTCCTCCATTTGTGAGCCTAATCATGTTATTAAGTCAGATGTTTTTGTTCACCGACGCAAAACTGGAATTGGAGCAGATTTATTAGTAATTGCCTGCTCAGAACCATGGAAGGCAGAGCCAAGCTGTGTTGAGCCTCTACTCTGTGTCCAAAAAACGCTCCTTCATTCTTACATAGTGGAACAATGCCTACAGTAACAGGTCGTATTCCCAGTCTGTATGGCCTCAGATACAGAAGAATGAAAAATCAATGTCCTTTACAAATCTATGTGCTTTTCCATCGGCGTGACTCCCACACGGGCCCAGCCACGTGGGGACCTATTCTCTTACATAGTCTGGAGGCTCCTCGGATTGCTGGGCAAGGCCACAAAGGACCTTGCGGCCAGACAAACACCCCTTAAATATCATGAAAGTGACTTAGAACTGAGGAGGGGTGATGCCATGACACTGAACTTGACACAATCGATTACAGGGCAAGCAAAGAAGTGATGTCACTACAATTTTTAGTGATTTTTCAAATAGTTTAAAACCCCCATAATATTAAGTTAATGTTTGTCAATTTAGCCATCAAGTTTATTTTGTCAGCTTAATTTGTCACTCTTTATTTACATAGAAGCTTCACATTTACTATTTAAAAAAAAAAATGCACATGATTATATTTTTTATAATTTGTCATTTCTATAATGTACATTTACAATATTACTGACACCCTCACCAAGAGAAGCAGTTTGAAGATGGTTGGATGGATATTTACAAGAATTGCTTAATAGATGTTCATCTGATGTAACCTGTGGGGGGCGCTATATCCAGGCACTTGGGAGGGACTGTGAGAGCTTCAAAAATGTCAGAAGAATGATGGTCAAAATTTATTTAATAATTCTTTAAATTCTGGATGCACTAGACATTAAAATGAAGAACACTGTTATTTCTCATTCATTTGTTTTTATCATTTGCCACTTTTCAATGGCCCAACAAAATTAGTTCCGTTAAATTAGAAGCTTGTCTACCTTCTCCAAATATTGCTCCAAGAATAAAATATAGAATTTTAATTTCCATAACAGCCTGTTCTTTAAGACCTTAATTAAAATCGATAAAACAATATACCTTCCCTTCAACCATATAAATAATGTAGGAGATCTCTCTGGCTTCCTTGTTATGAGACTTAAACTCATATTCCTTATCTTGCCATGAGCGCAGGCATTGAGGAGGGACTTCTATTAGACTCACAGTTTGAGTATCAGAAAGCTATGTGTTTACCTGCCCTCCATGAACTATAACTTACAACAGCTACATACATCTCCATCACACATCTCCATCATACAGCTTCATCATACAGCCTGTCTAAACCCTGTCAGCATTTCTTTGGAGATATAAACAGCCTCTGAGCTCACACAGTGGTTGTGATGTAAAACATGAGTAAATTATAACTGATTTATAGCCCCATATAACCTGTTTGGCTGCACTCTGTTCTGTCCCCACTCTTTTCCACATGTATCACCAAACCAGAGCTGTTTTTGGTGCCTCTGGTGGATCCAAAGATCTTAGTTCCTTCCCGTGATCCATCGCGGCGCCTGTTAGCTTTCGGGACTGTGCCACGGTGAGGCCCCTCCTTCCAACTCGGTCCACAGAGGCTCACACTGCCTGATAAATGGGAGGGGTGTGAAAAAGTCCTCTTTTGGGGCAGGGGTTCTTGCAATTTCCCTGAAAATTGACTGTCTAAATAAAGCGCCACAGCTCACATACTCTCCGCATGGAAAATCAATAGGAGAGATGCGAGCGGCTGCATGAGTAATCTGATTGGCCCGCCACGCACTCAGACTCACAATGGTCATAAATTGCTTGTGCTCGCCTTTCACTTCACTGCACAATAGGGTTGCTCGTTATATTCAAAATTTTGCCCTAATTTTTTCAATGTGGTGTCACTAATTTATCCTGATTACTTTTCAGCCTGGCCGACAGTACAGAGGGTTTGATTGACAGAACGGGAATGTTTTCTACCGTCAGGAAGAAAGCCCCTGGTTCAAATTCAAACACCTCTTCTATAATAGAAATATCACCTGTTAGATTGATGAGTCAAAAGAGTCCTAACATGCTCCTTTTAAAATACTCTTTCCTTAAAGTAAGATTAAAGGGTTTCTTGAGGTTTACGCCACGTTTTATGTTTACTTATCACATCACTTTTACTTTCAGCAGCACCGTCGTGAGAGCTGGGAATCTGGTTTTGACTTGATGGTCTGGCATTGTGCCTCCCAAACACCACCCATCGAAGACACCATTTATTATTTACTTAATAATTTTTTTAAATAAAGATTTTCATCCTAAGCAAATAATCCTGGTCTCCCTCAGGGTTGTGGCTACGAATCGTTTGTTCACCCAATGCCCCACCCCCCCGTGCTCCCCGGTCGGATTTATTCTGGTGCCCACACTGCCCTCACTGCAATGAAAGTTCTTTTGGGCTGTGCTGTTTATTCCTGGGCAGTGCCCGTTTGAGGCAATTTCATCTTTAATTCATCCCTCTTCGTTTTCCCGCCACCGTTCCTGGTGAGGGTCACTATGGCACCGTGCCTAGCAGGTCAGACTAGATATCTTTTTCCATGGCCACAAAATCTAGCTCGTTCTGGGGGATCTGCTGGGAAACATAATCCCTCCAGCGTGTCCTATGTCTTCCCCGGGGTCTCCGGCCCATGGAGAGTGCCCAGGGTTGTAGCTAGAAATTCTGGACCCACTGACAAAATGTCACCTTGGGCCCCCACAGTGGTGGTAGATTTTGGGGTCCCTGTCCAGTGCTGGTATCCATGCCCCTCTGGCGCCCCTGGATGTGTATGAAACAGCTTCCATGGGGGCCATCCAGGTGGCATCGTCATCAGACACCTGAACTACCTCTGCTGACCCCCCCGATACAAAGGAACAGTGGCCCTGTTTCCAGGTCCCTTTGAATCGCTGAGCTCTCATCCAGTCACGGCGAGTGAGTCCAGTAACCATGTGGAGAGACATCATTTGGGCTACTTGTACCTGTGACCTTATTCCTTCTGGCATTGTCCACAGCTCATGACCATAGGGGTGGACAGGGTGCAGATTAACTTAAAATTTGCTATCAGGGATATCTGGTACCTGTTATTAATTCTGGAGGAGGAGGTTGAGGACAAATTTATTCACAACTACACATTCAGGTCATGCATGCAGGAGGTAATCATGAAAAACATGTTAAGAGCAGGGGTATAAATTCAGAACCACCTGACAGCTAAAGCCACCACAAAGAGTAAACTAAAATTATGCCAGAAAATAGCACAAGATATGGGTCTTTGACATGAAAAAGTTATTTTGATAACTTAAGGTAAACATGCTTTAACCGCCCCCCCTCCCTCCAGCTGAATCCTGAAGAGGCAGTATTTAAATCCCAGGTTACAAAGCAGCCCTGACTCTGATTCTGTGTGTGAACCTGACCCTGGCAGACATACTGACGCCATCTTGAAAAAGGCTAATAAAATTTCCAGCATTTAACATAATGTCCATGCCTTTCATTCTGGACAACACCACCCATGTCTGAAAACCACAGAAAATGAAATGGCTTGATTTGCATCTTGCCAAATCTGCCTTTCCCACCAATCTTTTAATAATTTTCCCCAGTGCTGCTAAGATTGCTGTGAGGGCTTTTGGACTCCAGTATATTACATTTTACCCTCTGAATTCTGATCAATCTGCATCACACATGGATTAAAGATACAGCTGTAATGTGGCGTCATGCTTCTCTGCACTGAGGCCTGAGGCTTTGAACATCAACACTGTCCAGTGCAGATAAGGGAGTAGATTGGACACAACTTTCATTTCTGATCATGTGACTGGGAATGTTTTAGAAAATTTCAGACGATATATTCAAATAATCACGGGCAAATGTGTGTCGCACATGAACCGCAATCTGGTCTTACAATCTCCAAAATCTATATCTATCCGTATCATCGATCTTGGGGCATCGTGAGGGTCCTTGTGTTTGGAACGATATTCGTTCAAATCCTGTGGTTGGCAGAGTAATTTCACTGCTGTGCCTCAGTGCAAGGCCCGTAACCACAGTTGCTCCAGGGACAACTCTTTCTGAATTGCATGTTATTTTGGATAAAAGTACCTTCTAAATAAATACATGAACAGTAAATACGTCAATTTATAAATGCATCAAATATCATCGAAACAATAGAATTCTTACACAATATGCTTGTATTGTTTATAGTGTGTTAAAGTGTATAATTTTTGCTACTTTGCAAAAAAAAGGTAAAGAGCAAATTCTGTTTTATTTTCAAAATTACTTTCTTGCTTATCTTGCTTACAGTACCAGACATCTCAGTGGTAAATGATTCAATGATCACTGTAACCCTCAGCAAGGGACGGCTGTGGGAACTTGTAATGTACCACAGGTCCCCTTGAAGGTGATGGTGGCTTTAGCAGAAAAGATGACTGGTAGGCAAGCTGGATGGACTATGAAATGGTCAGAAGTAATGTCAAGATGGTGCCTCTGCATTGATAAGGAGATTTACCTGCAAGGTGTCAGGTAGCTTAACCTGGGAAACTTAAGAAAACACAGGAGGGAGCATAATGCAACTAATAAAAACTTAAACCATAAGTAGCATCCCTCATCACTGCTGCCTCCATAGAACCGGGACCCAACAGCAAAACACACAGAAAATGTTAGCGACCAATGCTATCAGTGAATACAGGATGAGAGTAGGTTATTATTATATACGGAAAGCTCCTGATTGGACGGAGCCGACGCTGAGGCCTTCCTACATTTCAGGACAATAACAGACTAGGCATGCGTCCCCCATGATTCCTGCTGCCACCCATGCTCGCGTGTCCCGCCATGTGAGCCACGCTCGGAAAAGACAGTGATGCTTTGTGAAGCCACGCTTTCCAGCTGCAGACCCCTCAGGACTCTGTGCCGCTTTGCATCATCGCTGGTCTGGCTGCACGCTGCAGGCTCGCTGTCCTCAACCCACCATGTTGTTGTCCTGCCCTCTGCACAGAGTCCGCACCAAATGTCTGCGGCTCGATATCCACAAATTACAATTTCGGCGTTTTTGATAAAATGCCCTGTTATGTGTCCCTGCCCACGCCAGCAGTGCGGGGGGTTATGATCTGGCCTCTGGTCCCTTTGTGTGGAGTTCTCCAGCTTCCTGATCTTGCTTGGGCTTTGTCCAGGTTTCTGAGGGATTCATCCCGCAGCCAGGGAAGTCACTGGAGAATTGGGCCTTCAACCCAGACCAGTCCAACTATGTTCCAGATTTTTCAGGGCCCCTGTCACTCAGGGGTCCTTGGAATCATTCAAACTTCCCCTACTCTACAGTGCCCCTGCCCACAGCCCAGAATCATGATGCCAGCTAAACTGGCATCCTCAATGTGTGTGTGTGTGTGTGTGTGTGTGTGTGTATGGTGTGTGTGTGTGTGTATGGTGTGTGTGTGTGTGTGTGTGTGTGTGTGGGTGTGTGTGTGTGTGTATGGTGTGTGTGTGTGTGTGTGTGTGTGTGTGTGTGTGTGTGTGTGTGAATGTGTGTGCATATACGACCAAATGTTCCCAACATTTTTTCAGTCCCCATAAGGGGAAATTCAAGTTTATAAAAATCTGTGACTGCAATCAAGAAAATTTAAAATGCCAAAAGTATTTTGTTTGGTTACTTATGGTTAAGGTTAGGGCTGGGTAGGGGTTAAGTTTATCATTGCTGGGATCAGGGAATTTCCCAAAGAAACAAATGGACAATCCTCACAAAGAAATGAGTACAACCATATATATATATATATATATGTGTGTGTGTGTGTGTGTGTGTGTGCGCGTGTGTGCACCCTGTGATTGACTGGCATACTGTCTGGTTTTCACCTTTCTATAGGCTCCAGGCTCCATGTCCTTCTGTTGGATAAGTGGCTGGTAGGCAGGTGGATGGATGGATATCTGCCTCCTCTTAATAGCAAGAGTGACTCCATTAGGACTCTTCTGGGACAGTCTCAGTTTCTGAGAAGGAGCATGACTGCTGAAAATACTTGTTTTAAAAGGTCCCGGTTGAACGATCCTGAGGTAAATGGCAGTAGCGTTCCGTGTTTGTGTGGCGGCGACTGTTTTCACTGCTGCCCACTGTCCTCTCTCTGTAAGATCGAGCTAATTTCACGCCAGGCCCTGGGTGTCGGCTGATTAGTCAGCTATCCAAGCAAATGCAAATCCAAAGATCAAAATCTACAACAGGGGGTTCTTGCGACTCTCAGTCTGCTGAGGTTACAGTGTATTTGGGTTTTAATGCCAGCCCTTGCGGAGAAATAGATTAATTCTTCGCCAAGCAGATAACTGATTTGCTGTAAATGTGGAAAAATACAACTGCAACCCTGTTGGATCATTTCTGGAAAACATAGCAGTCAAATTGCCTTAGCAAGGATAAACCGGTTGTGGTAGTTTTATTGGCTAATTAGCATCTAATGAGGACATTTGCTGGAACATAAGCTTCAGTCTTCCTTGCCATGCGGGAAAAGATGAGCTGCAAGGTTCTGGTGTGCAAAATTTCCAGAGCGCTGCATAAATCTGAAGAGTACCTTGTTTATTTTTCCAACCAGTTCTTTTAAAAATATTAATTCTGCGGCAGAGCTTCCATTCGCCTGCCTTTGATCTAAATATTTAATTTCATGAGATGGTGCATGCTAATTAGGCAGCATTTGATAAAGCTATTATGCTAATTTAGTAGATCAGTTAAATAATTATATCAATGTTTAATATGCCATTTTTAATACTGGAAAGTACAGTCCCCAGAACATATTATTCCAGCGAATGATAACGGAGAATGTAGATTAGATTTTCCCCTGTTACTGTCAATTTGATTAATAAGTTAGAGCAGAACCATACCGGGCGCTGATCTTCCAGGATTGGGACAGGGAAAATGCCACTGACCGGGGAGTTGTCGGCTGGTCCGAGCTTCTCACTGTGGAGAGCTCAGCTGGAAACACCCGCCATTTCAACCGCTTATCTCTGAACATATGGGTCACAATAATTCCCTCTCGGGGTGCTCAGTTTCGATGCTGAACGCTGGGTGGTGTTGGGGGGGGGGCGCAGAGGTGGGGTAGTTAGTTGTAATCAACCCCCAACACTACAGCCATCACTGGCAACTGGGGGTGGTGTGTGGCTCAGTGGGATTGGAAGCTGTGCCTGTAATCAGAAGGTGATTAGTTCAGATCCCTGGGTTGGCCAAGTGATTGTACCATTGGGCTCTTGATCAAGGTTCTTAACCCCAAATTTCTCCAGGGACTGTCTGACTCAGCTTTCACTTGTACAACACTTTGGTAAATAGTGTCTGCTAAATGAAATGTAAATTGGTAACATCTACCGGAAGATGGTCAGATTCCTGGCAGAGTGGTGCCAAGTCAACAACATCACCCTCAATGTCCACAAAATGAAGGAGCTGATCATGGACTTCAGAAGGCCGGTGACAGTCCACAGCCCCATCTACACTAGAGGGGGTGAGATGGAGTTGGTCAGCAGCCTCAAGTTCCTTGGGGTCACCTTCGCTGAGGATCTTCATGCTGCAGCAGGGGTCAGGAAGGCCCATCAGTGCCCCTGAGGAAGACCAGGACGTCCACAACAGCCCTGAGCACCTTCTACAGCTGTGCTGTGGAGTTCATCCTCAAAGGGGGTGTCACATCCTGGTATGGCAGCTGCTTTGCACAGGATCGCAAAGCCCTGCAGAGAATCAGGAGCACACAGCTCCCAGCAGTCCATAACATCTCCACCATGCACTGCCTCAGGAAAGTGAGGCACAGCACAGGGGACTCCAGGAACCCTGTACTGCCACTTCTCACCCTCATCCCCCTCTCTCCTGCTTCAGGAATGATTCCTTCCTCACTGTCATAAGGCTTCTGAGCTCTCAGAGAGACTGCACTTGCCACCAATCCCATAATAACCCCAGTTCCCTAGTCTTTCTGGCTTTACATGATTGTCTGCTGCCATGCATGTATATTGTACACATCTATTCAGTGCTTATTCTGCCACATACATACACATCTCCATATTTATATTTACATATTTATATTACCTGTTACTAACTGTTTGTCCAGGGTATTGTTACTCTGTGTTGAACATCCCAGTCTGTAGGAGACAGGCAAGTAAGCATCTCATTGTACTCAGCACAAATGACAGTAAACCTTCTGAATCCTTGAGTTTTTTTTTATCCATCCATTTTCCATAACCACTTATCCCATTTGGGGGCCACAGGCATCTGGAGCCTATCCAGGAGGCTGTGGGTGCAAGGCAGGGAACAACCCAGGATGGGGCACCAAACCATCATAGGGTGCATGCACGCACGCACCCACCTATGGGCAATTTGGCATCTCCAATCAACCTCAGCATGCTTTTGGACTGTGGGGGTCACCAGAGCACCTAGAGGAAACCCTGTGATGACATGTGGAGAACATGCAAACTCCACACACATAGAACCCTGGCAGAGATGTGAACCCTGGTCCCAGAGGTGTGCGGCAACAGTGCTAACCACTGCACCACCTTGCCCCCCCTTCAATTTTCTAATTCTAATAACTATTTCATATGCAAAAATATTTGGAACCATATCGGGAGATTTAAAAACAGGCTCCTTACATTAAAGATATTGTGTCTGTTTTTTTTCTTATGGCGTGAGTTATTTGCCTTATATTGTATATCCCGTTGTGTTATAGAATCAGCATGGATTTATAGCACAGTAGAGGCCTGACATTGATTCCTCAGATGTTCCTGTGATAAATGGCACAATAGAAAAAATGGGAAAAGACCAGGAAGGCATGAAAGAAAATATGGATAATCTAAGAAATTATGAAGTTTAGTAACCATATTAAATAGTATATAATATGATTGCTTAGGAGGAAAAACTGTGTATTAGAGAAGGATAAATATGACTGAGCAGGCAATCACAGACAACAAGATTGGTTTTGTGTTAAGGAGGCCTCCCACGCGGCCCAGGCTGGCCTTCGCCACCCAGCCTCTTCAGTCCCGCATTTCCCCAGTCCTTGCTGCATGCTACCTCTCTCTACCGCAGAAGTCTGCTTTCCCATTGCATCACTGGAACGCAGCAAGATGTGAACGTGCTTTGAGGGGTTGTCTGGCATTGCAGTGGCTGACTGCATCGCATCTCAGGTCACAGATTCATACCTGCCTCCCAGTCATGTATTATCCATCTCCATAGGGTCTGTGCAATGGATACTGACAGCCAAATGAAGCTTTGTGATCTATTTGCCATAATTTTTGACCCCACTAGATGACGCTCTTGGTTTGCTTTGAGGCATGCTTTGAGCCCTTTTTTTGAACAGAGAGCACCATCTAGTGGGGTCGGAAGGTACATCAAATGGTTCATGAAGCTTCACTGGGTCGTCAATAGCAATTTAGCGTATCATGGTACACAGTGACTACGTGTCTAGTTATGTTACAGAGATTGGTGACTTGAGACGTGAATCTGTGAGATGCACTAGCCCAGCGGGAAGAAAGAGTTTCTTCCAGGAAGGACAGGCGTATTTGTAGCTGTGTTTTCTATTTCACATTTGCGTTTGTTTGGCAGAAGTTTTGGTCCAAAGTGAATTGGGAAGGGAAGTAATCAACAAAAGATGGACTTGATTGCGAAAATAAAAAGGGCCGGTTTGGCAGCTGCAAAGTACATGAGAACCAAACAGCAGGGCTCACGGGACACGCATGGTCTGGCTTTCTGGAGCAGAACCAAAACAGAACATCAGCCTCTACAGTGGGAGCAGGTGGCCTTAAGTAGCACCACAAACCCCAGTCCACCAGCTCTCCTCCAAATCCTAATCCGAGGAAGGAATAACTAACTCTCCACTCTCAAAGAGGGGTTGTGACAGGAGAACTGCAGGCCGAGACTCCATTATCTGAGCCGCTGCAGCCTGATTGAGTACTTAGGCATCAGTGGGCTTTCTCGTGACGTAACTTGCCACCTGTTTTCTTCTGAGCTGTGATCAGATAGGTCTGTCGGTCTCCTTGGGGTGGGTCTTGGATTTCTCCCTCCGGTTCCTGGGGAGAGGATTCAGAAATGTCTCTGGACACTTTCCCCGGGTCTTTGTCTGGACCTGAACGATAACAGTACTCAGGTCTGACAGCTTCACAAAGACTACTGTGAGGTCACATTGGCTTCTGACGACATTCTACCTGGAAAAGATTAATTAGGCCACCTGAGACATAAAAACCAAAGCAAATTAAGCACAAGGGGGCGGAGTTTCTCTGCCAATTGTCACCCACAGGACTCTTGCTGCTCTAGTGTTAAATGCCCAATCGTTGATGCCCAATGACATTCCTCAGGGGGTGAGTGAGTAACGTGCTTACTCTTTGTAAACAGTAGGGCCGATGAATACTTTTTAGCTTATCATCAAGAAGTGATGAAGGCCGGGAAGGATTTACTGTAAAGCCCGGTCTGCCCTGTTGTCTGCCTGAGAAGCAGAGATGGACAGGACAGAACAGTCCTCACACAGGTCAGACAGCTGTCAGGAAGAATTTACTGTAATGGAGCCTATACTGACAGCATCTCTGCTCCATTCGTGGGGAGAGACTTAACACAGTTAGCTCCATTCCCAATAGTATGGAACATTCTAAGGGAATCAGAGCGGCATTTATTAAAAATTAACCACGGACACTGTGGTCCCCCTGGTAATGCAGACCAGCCAATCAGCATTCCCTGTGGTCCCCCTGGTAATTCAGGCCAGCCAATCAACACGCCATATTGTTCCCTTGGTAATGTGGGCCTGCCAGTCGTTTCTTCCTCTGGTCCCTTCAGTGATTTGCTCTTGTCAGTCAATATTCGGCTCTGTTCCCTGAGGCAATGCGGAATTAATCACCACAAGCACACATTAAAGTCTCATGTCAGAATTGTTGAAAGGCAAACAATTCATTTTAAAGGAGAGAAAAGATAAGCAAAATTGTATGTTTCCTGTCATTTTTAATGGAATAATGGGGGTGTTTGTGACCCCTGTTAAATGGTCCCGATTCTTCTGATCCTGAATCTGCTTTACTTTATTTTTTATTACTTCCAACCATTTAAAATACAGATTTAATTTGGAAAAATAAAAAAAAAATGGCAGTGGTTTGAGCAATATAAACAAGTTACTCTTTCCAAGTGAGATTAATTTGGCGAACATAAATTTGTAATTCAGAACTTTTCACCAGCATGGAATCCGGAATAGAGTCTGGGAAGTACCACAAAATAGAGGCACTTGCTTGCAAATGTAATATACATCTTTGATGTTTTTATTGCAAAAATAACTTTTTGTACTAATAAAAATGCATACACAGTCAGTCCAATTTTAATATATTTTTCAAGTCTCACCAGCAAGAACATCTTGCTAGTTTTACATGTCAAAAGGCACGATATTATAAGAAAACGCAAGTATAAAACTATTACTGCGGGCGACTCGCTTCAGCAGTTGCTAGCGGATTTAATAACTCATTCTAATAAAAGTGTTCTCGCCTACCCGACGGAGAAGGCAATAAAAGTCCTTTTATTCAAAGGCACTTCAATGAAATTTGTCGTTTAACGGGCACGTTCAGCGAAAGTGTGCATTGTATAATCGAACGTACTGTGCTGGAAGGTTTGCCGGCTCCTATATGGGAAAATGAAATTCTGCTTCCAGTAGAAATGTATTATTAATTTCTTCGTGTTGTATTATTGCTGATACGCACCGTCTTTCTGATGTGCTGTTCTGCGTAGACTATTCTGGCAATCTGTTCAAACACGTAAGAAAACGCCATCCCATGTTCAACACAGGCTCTTACACTGTTAATGCATGCTTCAGACGACTTTCACGGAAAGTCCCATTGTCGAGGCCAAATTCAACTGACAAATGAAATATTATTTTCAATTGTTAATTATTCGGACACTTTGAATTAAATAACAATGGCATAGGTCCCGAATTTAATCTTTTTTTTTTTTTTGACGTGTGGGGAAAATGAACAAAACAGTAGCAAAAAGACGTGTAAGTGAGCAGATCCTGACAGATCTGGCAAGGCAGCCCTAGAGAATCTTCTCGCATTTCAGTCCAAAGTTGCGAATGCTGCGCCAAGCTCGTCTCCTGCACCATCTGTTTCCTGCTCACAACTACAGTACAAATTGACCTGTTTTATCGGCACAGCACACACTTAGCGATTCGGCAGCCTAAATGAACAGATGGGTTACTGCGATGCAGCGAACGAGACGGCGCATAAATAACTTTTGTTATTTAAAGACTAAATTAAGATGCGCGTATTCAGCGGGCGCTTTAAAATGACAAAGATGATATCGCTGTGAAATACCCGAGTCGGTTATTAATTAACAGCAAGACGATGTCTTTGATGCGATGTTTTTTTCAGTGAATGCGAAAGTATATTTATTTATAATGCATATTATTCGCCTGTTATGTCGTTTAATTTCTCTTGAAAGAAACAGGTGAACTGTCAACAAGTCAGGTGATATATTTCTATGTCAAGTTATGAATGTATATATAGATGTAATCACGATTCATTAAGAAAATAAGACCAAATCAGCATGCGGGTCTTATGCTTGTATCCATACTATTTTAACGTGACTCTTTTCCGTTCCGTATTTACTGCTGAACTGACGCGACGGGAAACAAAGGCTTTGTGAGGTTTGCCGAAGTCGTTTAGAAAGCGTGACTTTTACCTAACCACCTATTTTAACCTCTGCTTCGTTCTTTTAAACATATATTATATTTTGAAGGTTGCACGACATAATCAAATTATGAATGATCTGATTCATTGATGCAACCAAGCTTTAATTAATTCATCGCACCTTATTTCCCTCAGCACCCCAGTTCTAGCAACAGTATTAGTTATAGGAATTTAACACGCGTGTAGATTTCCCCCCGGGGTGACGCTAACCGGGGTAAGGGCCTCGCTATAGCGTAAGCAGGTGGCCGCATGCAGGATCCGCAAAGCGTGGGGTGGCATTGGGATTTACTGCCGGATCAGTGCTATTGTGAGCATAATTACACATCTATTACGCTAAGCAGGACTATCATGCAATACAATGCATTTTTCAAGGGTGAGTTCAAGGGTGCCTGAATGAGAAAAATATATTAATACAGAAAGTAGAAGTTGGGGAAAAATATAATGAGTTGTTCACTTTTTTTTTCGTCCAGTAGGCCTAAAAGAAGCGACTACATGAAGGTTACGTAAGCGGTCCAAAGAACAATGATACACTGTGGGAGATCGAAATCCAGTGGCGAGAGTGACATAATTTGCTAATGTACCGGGCTGTGCGTCTTCGCCGCAGAAGTGATCCGCTCACCAATGATTTAAAGTACCATTAAGGCGACTTCTGGGCGGTTTATAGGCAACGACCTCAAGAAATTAATGTATCGACGAACAACCACTTGATGGTTGTAATAATCTGAACAGTGAACTAACTCACGTTTACGCGCACTGAGATATTCCCAGAGTACTGCTCTGCTTATTGGGATAATCGCTTAACACAGGCGGCAGGTATAAATGACTGAGACAATGTGAATTCTTCGCAAGTTTAACAACTGCGCAGGAAAAAGTTCATTATTATGAATTATACAGGTGTACGAATCATTTAGGCTTTAAAATGAATAATTTAAATAGAAATAAAAAGCACATTATAGTTTATTTTATATTTTTATTGTATGTGAAAATGTTAAACTATATTAGTCACATTAACCCTTTCAGGCACCTGTACATCATTACACTAGTAGGCTAGGTGGTGAGTCATTCTCTGAAGGAAATGAACGAGTCAGCACTGTAACTAAAATCATTCCTTTCAAAAAAAAAACCCAAAAAAAAAACCCAAATCGTCCATGAATGAAACAAGACCAAAACTCGTGCAGGTAAATGGGCATGAGAAAGTCTAAGGACATAAATTAATATAATTTACAAATAATTGCATAAAAAATATAGAAACGTGTGTCATCTCCCCAGCAACAGAAAGACAGGAAGCAGGGATAAGAGATGGGGGTTTGTGGGTGCTGTGTGGTGGTACCAGCATCTCAGACACCCTCCAGGGATTCTTACACTGCCGAGTCTCCAGTGTACAGTGTAATAAATAAAATCACCATTTCTATGGCAGAAAACGCCTCGTTAATGAGAGGTAAGAGGAGCATGGCCAGACTCGGTAAGACTAACCGGAAAGCCACAAGTGAAAAAACACCAAGGGTGTGCAGTAACTCCCTAAACCAGTGCTTCCTAAAATGGTCCTTGGGGACCCACTGATGGTCCATGTTTTTGCTCCCTCCCAGCAGGGAGCAAAAATGTGGACTGACTGTGGGTCCCCGAGGACGGTGCTGGGAAACATTGCCCTAAACTCATCCACTTTTGAAACTGTTAAACTGTTATGGAGGCAAAGGTGAGTCCTAACTGGTACCAGCCAGGTGAACCACATAAGCTGGCCACTGAGATATTTGGGTGATTTTTCCCCAATATTAAAACACAAAACAATTACTAAGTATAACATTTTACTGTTTATCTAGAGTTCTGACAGGAAATGGCAGATTAACGAAATGTTTAATATGTGCTTAACAAACAAACAAAAATGCAAGATTGTTTTTAAAATGATTTCAGAAACAGATTTTCAAAAATGGTACTAGATTTATGAAAAATATCAGTAACCTGACAAATCCATACGCCTTTTATACTCAGCTACGTCTAATTATTAGTGATTCATTTCTACGATATGATTTCTGTAGTCATTAGTTAGAACTAGTCATTGATAGTTAACTAATCATTGATAGTTAGAAAACATGGTGACTCGTTTGTGTAAAACTGCACTGTAACAGGATTACAGTTACAAAAGTGTTACAAAAATAAACTATAAAATAATACATGACAATGTATTCTGTAGCAAACGATTTCAATGATTTCTTTCAATGGAAGAGCATCAGTGTTAAAAGGTTTAAAAAGAAAGATCTCAACAATATAAGAAGAGTATTTTGACTCATAGTGTGCTGTATATGCCAGTAGTGATATTAATGAAATACAGAACAGTCACAAAGCCAGAAGAGGTATAATACAGAGACAAAGAGTGTAGAATCGGATTTTCCAAAGATCAAGTTAAACTTTTTTTTTTTTTTTTTTTTTTTAAACAATGTATGATGGTGCCAGCAGAGAGAGTGATGTATGTGGGTAACCAGTGACACTGAGCAGACACAGTATTGTGTGTCCGTGGGACAAGTTTCAGCAGTATAAAGAAATGCACATTTATAAACCAATACATGAAATTACAAAAATAATATTTACCCTTCACTTTAAAAACTTTGTAAACAAACAAGCCCCATAATAAAAACTGAAGTGCCATTAAGATGACAGTGTTAATTAACGTATCCTCCCCAATTTTATTGCAAAATCATCAGTTTTAGCGTACATTCTGAGTGTTCAAGCCATTTTAAAAGATGAAATCTAAAAACATAAATAAAACACCAAAAAAATACCATTCTAGAGATTCCTTCTAATACTTAGAGCTTGTAGGAAGATCTCTTACCTGTAGTAGAAACCATACATAAGAGATTATAATCACCATATAAAATATCATTTGACAGAATTGCAGGTTAGCCCACCACCAATGGCGTTTCGTATTTTCGCACAGTTGCAGTTCCTTCCCCGTCGGTGAGGGGGGGCCCTCACGCCAGGCACCAGAAGACGGTTAGGGCGGCTGCGATGCCATTCAGTATGGCCATGCTGTAGCCCATGTGGAAGGAATGTCCTGTCATCTTCCTGTGGACAAAACAGAGAAGCACTGAGTGCCGTGGAAAGTAACAGTGCTCCAATTAGCTACTGCTTTAAAGAGGCATCTAGATGGAAGCCTAATGGACACCAGAGACACCAATTTGTCACTAAAACAAATATCCAGACTACTTATTTCACTAAGCATGATGTTGCTTTGACCCCCGGACATAGACCTTATATAAGATGTCAGGCCACAGCTTTAACTGTCTGCCATTAGGGACAGAAGAAACGCTTAAGTATCAAGAAATGTTTTCATGTGGAATCATTATGCACAATTACCTGCAGCGGATTTAATGTCTGTCGTACAGAAAAACATGCATCCCCCCACCCCAAACAAACTAAAAGTGAAGTGTAATTACTCTAATTTTTATAAATTTGCAATTTGTTGTTAATTTGTAATCCAGTCTGTACCGGCAGTCAGAGCCAGGAAAATCTATTAATATGAATTGTAACTGTCAGCACAAATAAAAGGACTGACAATCTGGAACTCGATTACGAACAGGACTGTAAATGACAAAATGTCACCACCGTATTAATAATTGAAGGAGGCCTCAGGGGCTTCAGAGTCACGTTGAATCGTTGATCATTATATTACATTTAACAACCATGGATGTCATATTTGCACCGGGCAGATGGTTTTATACTACACACATATCAAGACAGCTGCTAACATAACAGGACATACAGTAACAATCGCCTTCTTTCGGGGAGAATACAGTCATATCAGAAAAACATAAAACCATTTCATGCATGATTACTGTATTCTGATCAACAACAAATATATTACAACAATTATTCTGTCACCCCAAAAGAATGCTGAAGAAATATATAAAAATACAGGGCAATGTTAAGCTTGTCTGTCACCACCATGCTTTAATGGTGCAGGACCGGAGACACCATCAGCATCACCATCACCATCACCATCACATGACAGGACACTGGCACCCTCGCGTAGCCAAGCGACGTGGCCCAGGAGGTGGCATGCGTACTGGGATCTACCCATCCGGCACAATCGCCAGAGCCAGCCGGGGACACCTACATCTGAACCTGCCTGGGTCGATTATACACGATCCGGTTCTGTAATCCCATTTTCCGATTCATTTTAAGGCATGGAACTGAAAAACGCTGGCGATTAAAACTGGTGGTCAGCACTGCCACCTACAGCTCCTGGGTTCTGGGACTGAGCCCGACAGCAGCTCTGTGTGCGTGTGTACGGATCTTTCTCTCACATTCCTCAGAGATGTGGCTCAGCTGAACGGCTGACTGTAAGCTGCTCTTACCCTCTGCGGACCTGCAGCACCTGCGGGTGAATGGAACCGTTTTTTTTTTTTTACTTTAAATAAATCCAGTGACCCGAAACTTCATTCTGATTGGTTATCGCTCATATTTAACCGCAGGTTCTGAACCAATATAGGCAGCAGGTCTGAACGAATCATGTTTGGGTGATAGTGGAGGGGCTGCTTTTGTGTCTTTGAGGGAGGTGTTCAGCTAAGGCCCCAAAAGGGCCCACAGCACGAATCTGTATCTGATGCGGTAGTTCCCACGTCCCTTAGGGAAAACATGAAAATATCATGGTAATGCACTGGGAAAGGAGACTACGCATGGCCTGAGGCCTGTGTCCCCCCCACGGCTACCACAGGTGACATGCGCAGCCAAATTCTGTCCAGTCGTCCCCCTTGCAGTTTTGTGATAAACCTCATGATGGTAGATTCCCCAGGTACGAGCTCACATGTAAATGGCTAGCAGTCTTAAAGAGAGCCAGGCCATCTGATCGAGACCAGAACATCTGATGTTGGAGCATTCAAAATCAAGTACGAGTGCTACAAATGTATTCAATTATTTTACATATAACCTACGTAATACGTTATATATATATATAAAATGTATAATATATATTTCTTAGTGCATAATGTACCACATGTTTCTCTGAGTTCAGTTAATGCACACATATGCAATGCGTCTTCATCAGTATTACTATCACTGCTAATATTTTATGATATATACTCTAAACACACAGGAGCACATTTCTGAGGGAAACTGTTTATGAGATTTATACAGACGAAAAAATATACAACTATTACATATAAATTATTGAGGCACAATGGACGGGACATTTTCCCTTTTCAAAATCTGACTGATCAAATATTAACATAAAAAACGCTACAGAGAAAAGACACATAACATGGGCAAACGACATGTTGTGCAGAGACACTGCTGAGCCTGTTTGGACAACCTGTGCAGCAGACAGAGCGGACAGGGGTCACTGGCTCCAGCTGCTAGTGGGGGGAAACTGCGGGCATTTGTAGCTCCAAAGCACAGTCACACTGCAGGACATGTGACACGAACACGACCTGGATTCCTGGTGCCACAGGCATTCGTGCTTGTGACTTCATTTATTCATTCCTGTTTTACCTGGAAAGTGCCTGAGGCTCTTTGCTCTGTTGTAAAACATCCTGCCCCTTACAAGCCCTTAGTGCTGTTTCTTCCAATCCGGTCCTCGGGGACCCACAATCGATCCATGTTTTTGCTCCCTCCGAGCACCATGCTAGACAGTCCACATTTTAGCTCCCTCCCAGCTCCCGGAGAGCAAAAACGTGGACTGTCTGTGGGTCCCCGAGTACCGGATTGGGAAACACTGCCTTAGAGGGCTGCTTCTGAGTTTCCCTGATGGATTTCGGTCCATCCAGTCAAGGGGAACATTCAGTGATGAGCTTTGCTTTGCGTTCCAGTCAGAAGCTGAATGGAAATATCACCTAATCAAGGAAAAAAAAGGGTGTTCATACTCTCAGACCGGCGGGGTGGCCAACCCCACTGAGGCCGACTGGCCATTTGAAAAATGCTCCTGTCCACAGCCAGAGGCACAGCAGTCGGGGGCACAAAGGCAGAGCGTGTCACCGAGGAATGCTCATGCCAGTCTGATGGATTGTGTAGCCAGTCAGCGACACTGCAGCTCATGCTGTCCTACTTGCCCTCTTCGGAATAACAGCCCGACTTCACCCACACAGCAACCCCCTGATTCCCAAATCCCACACACGAATCAGAATGCACTGGCCCGGTACACAGAAACACATGCTTAATGAGCCACGATTGGGAATGAAGAAGTGGCTTGTCACAATCCAAAGGACATGTCATGGTACCATCGGGTCAAATACAAACCAGTAAAATGACTACAGTAAACAGACAAAACCAGTAAAAGCATACAATGTCCATTATGGGGAATGTGCTCTCAGCATCCATGACCTACAGTCTCTTAACAAAAAGACTCTACAGCTTTCTACAGTCACTTTTCTCAAACAGCAATTTTGAGAAATCCTTAAATAATCATGCAAAAGCTTAAACTTGCATTTACAAAATTTTGATTACTCCTTTTCTAGTGAAAGCAAGTCAAACAGCAAAAAAAAGGCTCAAAAAAGGTTAGGAGGAGGCCAGATGCCCTGCTCAATCTGAGGGGACTGGCAGCTGAATCCAGCACCCCAATTCCCCTGAAGACACTGAAGCAAAACTGAGCAGGAAGTGAAAGATAATTATAGGTGGAACAGAAGGAGTTATAGACACCTACTGCAATACTGGTTACCGCAGCGAACTGCGATGAATGCATCCCACTGGGCGATTTGGAGATAGACAAACAAATGCTGTAGCCTTTATCTGAGGATAATGACTAATCTCTGTCAGGGCATAGGCTGAACAGAACAGCCCATGGAATTACACAATAGTAATGTCCATTTTAACAGCAGACACAAACACTAAAATCTCTCTCTAAAACGTCCCTTTGTTATACATTTTGATATTTGTGATTTTTAATTACATTTTTTGTAATTTTTTTTATTAAATTGATAGAAACTTTCTTTACTCGTTAGGTTTGTTTTAATGATTATATAAGGTAATGGAGTAGGAGTTAACTAGTCAACAAATAGGACTGCTGAGCTGAGCCGGCGACAGCTCCCAGGAGCGCTGACCGTAATGACCGCCACGAAAGTCTCCCACGAGTCTTGTACAAATATAACACGTTTGATTTGCTGTTGTTTTTGGTTGTAGACTAGTAGGGGGCCCACCTCAGCCTGGCCGGAGACAGCGGGGTCGGGGGAAACATGCCGGGCTCGAAGGAGTCAAAGTAGGTCAGGGTCCAGGAGAAGCTGCAGCAGGAGACGCCGGCGATGGTGGACAGGACCAGCAGGCTCCAAAACCCTGAGGAGCACATGGCACGCGAGTCCGGCTAATCATGTAATGAGATCATAAATAATAAGTGTATGGAATTATATTTACCTAAAAGTTTGATTTCTGACCCATCCTCGGTTGTCACTTTCTCAGTCCGCAAATCTACAAAAAAAAGACATTTGCGTACATGAACAACACTCTTTTTTTTAAGTTTGATGAAACGTTGATTTTAAAATTCGACGCTTTTCAGAGAAACTGTTTATCCTACACATTTTCTTTTCATGCAAACTGTAATTTAATGTGATATACACATCGCAACAAACGCGACTTAGATGCGCAAAACCAGACTTAAAAAAAAGTTACCTTTTAAAATAACGTAGAACAATGATAAGAAAAAGGCGATGATGAAGAATATGAGAATGGAGCACAGGATGGACAGGATCCTGGCCGGCCAGTGCCTCCCAACGCCCCTGTGGTTCCGGAGCGCCGATATCCGGAGGAATTTCAGGCGGCTCTGGGCACCGGGCACCGCGGAGCGGCTCGCATCGTCGCCCTTATCTGACCTGTTTCCCGGCTGCTGCTCACCAGCCTCCAGTTCCCCATCAAGCCGCCCTGCTAACGTCTTATCGGAGCCACGGACGCGCGGCATATTCAATAGGCAGACACTGCTCTCTCCCCCTTTCCTGTGTTGGCAATTCAAAAAACACAATCCAAGTGTTTTACCAAAACTGATATTTTAACTATTGTATAGTTATCCTATTATTAATGCTTAAAACGACTCGCAGTATTCATCTATAACGTATTTTTACTTGGCACCACAAATACTGACTATTATTTTCAAAACATCGCGGCTCTCATTTCCGTTTCGAACGCCCTATTTGCCACGCCCACACAGCACAGCCAATCCTGATAAAGTTTAGCGAACGCGGCGAAATTAAACGCTTGTTTATTGGTTAAATGTCACGTCAATAAAAACAAGCCCCGCGCATATTAACGTAAAATGATGTTTGGTTGCATCGTACAATAGACCAGCCTGGAGCTGCGGACATGCTGTTGTTTTTTTGCCTTTGCACTTTTAACTTTGAACCTGAGTGACTAATAGCCGATTGGTTTAAAGCTTAGTCGGGGTGGGACGTGGGCTGTACGCAGTGCACTCAACGTGGTAAGTGAAGTTTGTATATACCTGATAAATGTATGTGTGCGTTGTATTTTTATTGCAATAAGGAGTGTGCAAATGTTGTCAGGTAACGAAATAGAGGGGTTGCCAACCCTCACGCATCTGGCGTGACACTCACACTTTCAGACTCTCACGCAAGAAATCTTATGGCAAATATATATTTTTCCACTATAAACCAAACATTAGCTACATCAAAAGCGCTGAGGTAGTTTGCAAACCCTGCATCTGTTTCCAAGGCAATGAAGCGGTTACATACATGTAAATGGATGTGCAGACTTGTAACTAGTATAAAATGTCACGCCAGCCAGCTGACCGAAGCTGGCAACCCTGAACGAGTAACGTTTAAATGGCATTTTGTATTTATACAGACCGCTGCCCAGGTGACAGTCTGTGTGTCCAGCAATTTACACGATATGACAGATGAGTTTGATGTATTTGAACATATTTCATGTGTTCGTTATCAACGATTATCGATTTGGTTAAAAATGGAAACTTGCCAGCCAGGGATGTTATAGGCAGTTAATAAGACATCGATATTACACGTCACCTTAGCTGCAGCGAAAACAGTGAGCTGGGTGATTTAAAAACTTTTGATGAAAACAGTAAGCCATCCAAAAACCGTGAGACAGAAAAATGAGAGAGCCGTGACACCTGACAACTGTGATATACTAATATGCTAATACATAATACACTAGCTGTATAGAATTTTGTTGTGCAGGAGGCTATACTTTTTCTGTATAACATATTAATTTCAACAGTACAAAGCTCCACCTTACTGTATGTGCTGTAATCTGTTGACAGACCACATCATTGCAATTCAGAAAAGAAAAAGATACCTGTTTTACAGTACTGCATAGCATAAACACACACACACACACACACACACACACACAACATTAGAAATGTAAACACAAGGAGCTGCTGGTGGACTTCACCAGTGGTCCCACACCCCCCTCAACATCAACGAGACTGCAATGGGGAGGGTGGCCAGCTTTAAGTACCTGGGTGTTCACATTTCATAGCACCTGGCATGGACTGAACACATAAAAGCCCATTACAAAAGGGCAAGACAGCGTCTCTACCACTTGAGACAGCTAAGGAAGTTTGGGGTCACTCCAGCCGTCTAAAGACTTTCTACTGTGGTGCTGTAGAAAGCATACTGCCATAGAACATCACATCCTGGTTTGGTAACAGCTGTGCCCAGGATCGTAAAGTCCTGCAGAGAGCGATGCGTGCGGCAGAATATTGCACCAGATCAGCTCTCCCGTCTCTACAGGACATCTGAATCAGGAGATGCAGGATCAGTGCAACCAGGATCGGCAGTGACTCATCTCACCCCAGTAACTGTCTGTTTCGCCTGCTGAAATGAGGCAAACATCTCGGAAGTGTTATGGCCAAAACGGAGAGGCTCAGAAGGAGCTTCTGTCCTCTGGTCATAAGGCTGCTTATCCAGGACATGCCACCACAGCTTTTAACACTATGAAACTCCATCTGCTCTCACTCGCTAGCCTCAGAACTATGGTTCAGTTCACAACACAACTGCACACTGCACTTTAATATACATGGATATGCTGTACTTAAAATATGTGTACACTGTATAAAAAGGTATGCTATTACTTAAACACATGCACACTGTTTATCTTCTATATATTCTCTCTGTATATATACACAGTCTCAGGAGTGACCAGATGTACATTTCACTCTATGTTGTACTTGATTAACTATGAATATGAAAAATAAAGAATCTCTTATCTTGTCTGTCGGGCTACAGATTCTCATTCACATCACGATGGATATCTTCCCTTGCAATGCAGTGTAGAAAGAATCTTTTGAAATGATTTTCCAGTCTCTGCAGGTGACTGCTATGGTCTTCTCAAATGCTGTATCCATGGCAGCCAGCAAGGTCATCTGAATATGTGGCTGATAATTGTAAGCCTTCCACCTCCATGATGAGCACAGCTCCTCAGTCAGGTTAAAGAATGGGGAATATGGGGTCCTTGTTATTTTTCCATTGTCTGAAATTGTTACACTGTGTTGTACTCTGTCAATATATGCTTGCCAATTGAAGGTTCATGAGATGCACCTCTGGGCTATTTTAGAAAAATGATCATTGGTTGATCTAATGCTTCAAATGATTTCCTCCATTGGTGAAAGTCCAGATTCAGCTGAGTGCAATTCATCAATTCAGGACACATTTACAAGAAAAAACCCAATAGAATTGTATAGAAAATATGCTTGACAGATTAGGACAACGGGTTCAGCATTTTTGCATATAATGACTTATGCAATGAACTAATTTCGAGATGTTATGTGAGGTAAGACTGTTCGAGAAGCCGTCCAGTACATTTTTATCAACATGGCGTAAGCAATTGATAATGTAGGAAACGGCAGACAATTATACATGATCGTTTTCATGAATGTGCTGTAGAATTAGCAATTTGTCCAAAAGAATGTGACAGTCCTTTAAAGATGTGCACAGGTGGCTCGATGATGTGGAGATTGGACAAGAAGTTATGAGAATTTCATTTCTGATCTGAGAAATGTGCCAAAGTGACTGAGAAAATCTGTATGAAATGTATTTCGTCATTTGTGCTTTAGCTGTGCTTTGGGGTTGGGGTGTTGAATAGGAGTTTAAGATGAGTGGGAATTTCACAGGCAGCCTCGCGGACACCAGCTCAGTCAGACTGCCAGGCTGTAAGGCTTGTTTTTGTCGGTATTGGGGTCGCTAAACTGTCCGTCGTGTATGATTGTGTTTATGTGCTCAGCGATGGACTGGCATCCCTCAGGGGATGTGCACCAAGCATGTGCCTTGTGCTGCCTGGGATAGACTCATTCACTGGCCAGTTAAGCAGTTAGATCATATGTGTATGAATGCGTGTGTAGTGTGGTGGTGTATAGTGCTGGGTGGATGAAATGGTAACAATAACTGTCGCCATATAAAGGAAATTATTATTGAGCATTTGCTGTATTGCTAGAGTTTGATATGATTTAAGACCCAAAATGTTGGCGGTGACCCGTTTTGCATGACAATGAAATGACGTCACTTTCTCTGTGACTGCCCTTCAGGACCGGCAGTGGAACACAAGCACAGACATGGACTTAAAAGCACAAACAGGGGATTTATTGAACAAATAAGAGAATGCAGTCGACGACACCGTCAAAATAACAGGGCAAGTCACTGGGAGAATCCAAAGCAACCCGTCCAGTGAGGGTAATCAGGCAAAATCCAAAATGAAAGTCCACAGTAAAATTCAGTCCATGAAAAATCCACACAGCACTAATCCACAGAGGATTCAGGAAAGCTGGGAAGAATGCGGGTGGCAGCATTGTGTTGGCGCTGGCTAAAATAACATGTTCAACTTCTGCCTCTGGTTTGTGAAATGTGAAATGCTGTTTGGCTAGAGTTTGTCATGTTCTGATAAAGAATAGTTTAAAACAATTAACCATCTGGTTTCTTCACCTTTAACTCAGGAGCAAAGATCAGCCTTTAAACTGCAAATTAATAATTATTTTGATATTTATTGTGAAGTCCTGACCCCGACTTGACCTATTTTCCCATCACAAGCCATTAGTGTCTGTTGATAATGATTTCTCAGGATTTTTAGAACAGTTTAGGGAGAAAAAGCACCATGACTTTTAGCACAGTTTATGGTCACTGTATTTCACACCCAAGGCAGTGCTAAGAATTATGGGATTTCTTGGGTTCATCACTCCTATGCTGAAGTGGGCAGTTCAGGTCCAGAAAGTAAAAATCCAGACCGAGATTTTGTTTCAACCAACCAGTTGAGTACTCTGTGACTGTTTATACTCAACTGGTTGGTTGAAACAAAATCTCGGTCTGGATTTTTGCTCTCTATCAGGGTTTTTGGTTACACGCCCCAGGGCGAGTGGGCCTGTCTTTTTAGCATCTTGCCGTGACTGATTTTGCCAGTTGGCGTGGTGGAATTGAGGGAGAAAAAAAAGCCTAGTTATTCAGACTCGTGATCTGTAACTTCGATATTAAGGCCAGTTATCATGAGCGTCAATGCATGCCTTAAAACATGAATTACATGATGGATCACAGATCATCAACATGTTTAATTTTATATTAATCACCCATGTCTGCTACACACCCCTGATGTAATTTTCTAGCAGATTGTTAGGTTTATGGCGTTTTGTTCCCAAATGGTGTCTGTCTGTTTAAAAGGTGGAATCAGTTAGGGGGGGTTTAAACTGAACGTTCTGTTAGATGTCATGACCCGGACGCGCATAGCGCAATTTCTGATTTGAAGTTGTCTGTGATTTTTCTCTCACTTCTCCTCCGTGTACCTGGCTGCTTATTTACACCCCGGGTGTACCATGGGGCTGGGGGGGGGGGGTGTCAGTCAGCAGGTCAGATGAATATTTCTCGATGCGCGTTTCTTAGGCCCCCAAAATGCTGGTGTTGGCGATGCCTGGGGTGCAGCGATGCCACGTGACCCAGGGGCCCCGTAACTCATGGCGCCTGCCATCTGCGCGGAGCCACAGAGTGTGCCGGCCCCATAAAGGAGACCTGTCATTTTCCAGATGGAGACAAAGGGCATTATGGGATGGAGAGAGATCCGCCGCCCCCTGTCCTGTATCGTGTTTCCACATTCTGTGCCTAGCTGATGGTACCGCCTTTGGTATTTGCCTTCTAATCTTGGGCAGATATTTCAATTAAATGAAGCAATTTATCCTAATCCCCCCGGGAAGTGGCTCTGCTTTCCGTTTGAACGCATTCTAGCTCGTTTTGATGTTGTGAGGGTTTTACACTGCACCCTGTTGGTCCCTCATAGTCAAACCAGTGTTTGACCTGTGTTCAGGAGAGGGAGGGTGAGCACGCTCCCTAATTTCCCCTGGATCAATAATGCTGTGTTCACCAGCGTTAATTAAATTGGAGTAGCATAATTAATGGGCTTTTTTTTTTTTGAGCCCAGCAGTAACCCCATGCATAAATCATTTGCTGCCTCTGAGCGGATTTGATTAGGTACTGTAACTGCATGGTCTGAGTGCTCTGTCTTGCCCTGACCTGTGCTCTTACAGTAATGACTTCCTTTCGGAAGTGAGGCAGTCTGTGTGGAGGCCGACTCCTTCCACGCCACACTTTGACTCTTTTTTCCCCAGCTTCCACGCCTCTCCGTAGGTCCGCTATGGGGGTGGAGTTTATCTCGGTGATAAAGACTAAGAAAGGCACAAAAGATTCAACTCAGTCGTCACTTTCTTGTTGTCACTCGTTAATATGCATTGTGTTGGATTTCAGTTAGTAAAACAAATGATACCTGTTTACTTACTATGCACCTAATCTGACTTTAGTGGTGTTGGACGTCACCGTCTTCTGATTGGCTGAACTTTGGAGTCGCACCGCTTATGATCAGTTGATCTAACTAAACAGCCTATTGCTTTTAATCATGGGAGTTTATCCAGATACAGACCATATATCAAAAGTATCTGTCGCTCTCTGAAGTGCGATCATTTGTACTCAGGATGTGCAGCACTTTCACATTAATAGTTGTACTTTAATTTTGTTTATTTTGAGGGCTAAATGAACAGAAATGACCTGTTATTCTAGGAATCGTGTTTCCAAGATGGTGAATGTGGGGTTTGGCACCCGAAAGTCACGATCCTTCCCCATGTGGGTCTCAACCCAAAATGTAGGTGCCTCCCCTTGGCGTATTTTAGATGTATTTTTAGACATGAATGCTTTCATTGTTTTAATTAGAGTTGTAATTAGCCTATCCTTCAGGCATGGGTCTTTCAGAATTAATAAGAAAGCACCGCTGTGTGTTGGACGGAGGATACCAGCTAATGGTTGATAAGGGCTCTATTTACAGGTGTTCTCTTTGCAGCTCCTGTTCAGATTGGTTTGTTTCCCTAAGATGAAAGCTCACTGTTTATGAGGGAATTAATAGTGCTTTTTCTGCCATGATGAAAGCAGAGGAGCGTGGGTAAGTGGTGGTGATTATTTTAAAAGTCGTCTTTTGTTGGTTATGATGTCCTGTCCACCTGTCACCACCTAACGTCTCTTTGTATATCGGCTTTATTAACAGAAAAAGTAGCTCCGTGTTTCTGCCCTCTCTCCAGTCACTCTGCATTAGTTTGGCTGGGATGTAGTCGTCAATCTGTTTATTCGCTAACTGCGGGATGCTAGTAGGACGTCAGATGTGGCCGGCACGGCTGCCACGGCAACTGCCGCTGTCCCCACGTGGGCCCCCAGGCTATGTATGTTACCATGACAACAGAGCCCAAGACCACCACCCCGTCCATGAGACACCTGAGCTGGAGGCCTCAGTCAGGCCTCTCAAACCATCGGCCTTAACCCTCCATTTCTTCAGAGACCGAGGAGTCATTTAGTGCCCCCCCCCCCCGAACCTGAACCTGAGGCCAAGCTTTTAAGGAGCACCAGAAGGAGAAGGTAGAGCCATCGAAGGGCGTCACTGTGCATCATTTCCAGCTTCAAGAAGAAACTTCTTTATTTTGATGGCTTGCAGCCTAGGAGAGCTCTTGGTCGGTGCAAATATGGGTTGGGGGTCCTGCACGGTCATGCAGTTGGACCTGCTTCTGATTCCAGCTCATGAGGAATCCCACCTGGAGTTGAGATGATCGGGTTTGAGGCCAACGTGGCCTTCTGCAGCTACTTAACTGTTCTGTTCTTAGATAATCTGTCTATTTCTTAGTAAAGATCCCACAGAGATGGTTTCCACGGCAGTCTTAATTGCCGTGTCTTTTTAATTAGCCTCAGTTGATGGAAACTGAGCTCAGACCAGGGCAGTCATGTGACGAATATATGTTTGTGACCACTAGTCAGTGTGACTCTGTGATGGAGAATGTGCCATGTCTGTTCGCCATGGTGGGGGGACATCCTCTCCTGAGATGGCTGCGGGGAGCTCCTATGAACAGCTGCTAGTTTTCTTTCCTGGGGATGGCCTGCAGTGTAGGTTTGGGTGCTAATTATTAATTAAAATGAAATATTTTGGAAAATCGAAGATGATTCCCTCAGCCACCATTACTAAGTGAAAATGAATGAGGCCCCCGGGTGTAGCACCTATGTGCCCCTCTGGTCCAACCCCACCTTCAGTGTCTCCTCTCCTCTGTTTGCCCACCGTATCTGTGGCCTGATGGCCTTCCCTCTCGCGCTCACAGCCGGCAAGTCGCTTCTGCTGCTGGTCTCTGAAATCATTTTGACGTTAATGGAGCTTCCTACCCACCCTGGGTCACTTATTGAACCATTAGAAACCATTTAATTTTTACAGTTATCTTATTTTCAAATGTACCAGTACTGAATTTTAAGTGTCCATGCCATAATATTGGGTTACAAGTATAGGAACAAATATTATGACATTAATATGGAAAAACAGGATGGAAATGTGATTCTTGACCAAAGCCACTGAAATGTGCATGTTTATATTGTCGTATGAAATGTGGGTTTTAGGGTGGGTTTTGTGTCTAAAACATGATATTTTTCCTAACATAAACTAAAAAAAACAGCTTTTCCCCCAACCAGAAATTCAAGGTATATAAACAGAATCAAACATTTCAGTTTTCTTCTCTTGCTGACAAACCTCCTGCGTAGCAGGTGACCTTGAATGTCACCATTCGGGCGTCGTGGAGGCGTCGTCGTCCTGCTGACCGCGTGTTTTCCCACCAGATCCGCTGCTGTCTCGGTGGCGCACATCTGGTGGACATCTGTGCGGCGACGGCAGCCCAGTTGGCCACCCGTGGGTCCTCTCCTACTCCCCTTCTCTGAGGCTGCTTGCACTTAGGGACATGGCAGGGACTGTGTCTTTCTGCAGACTGAAAAAAGGCATTTATCAGCCATGCTTCCCTGACTTTCTCATGTATTTTGTTAATTCAGTCAGGAGGTGAAAGACCATGAAGCAGGATTTCTCAGTTAGATGGGTTAACTCATGGGACTGATAACTCCCATGATTGAAAGTTAATTTAGGGTTAACTGGGTAAGCTAGAAGTCATGATTGGCTAATAAGAGTTTACGTAAGAATCATTCCTATTGGACAATCATGACTTTTAGCTTAAGCTAACCCAACCAGCTGAGAAATCCTGCTTTGTGAAACACCCTCCAAGTGACAGTTGATTAAGTTTGTGTTGATATCAGGTAAGGCTGGTAATGAATGATAACAGGAGCCGCATTTGGTTATCCCCATGACTCTGACCAGGAGGACCATTTATTTCTGTCCCAGCCAGCTTCAGCTACTGGACGATATTGAAGGCACTGGCTCCTGCTGTCTCTGACTTTCCTTCTTCCATGCCGTTAATCCAGAAGGCTCTGTGTGGGAGGGGGCCACAGTCGGCGTGACCCTCGCCACCAGCAGCTGCTAATTTACAGGCTCCCGACGGAGCTGCGTGCCGTGTGTAGCTGAGAAATGAGGCCCAGAAACTCCCAGCCTCGCCTTAAAAAGCCAATTTATTCTGTTGCTGGAGAATTAGGAGGGAAGGGGCCGGCAGGGGGTGGTGGGGGGGGGAATGATGTATTCTAGGTTCTGAATGTGGGCTGGGCTGGAAGGTACAGTCTGCAGCTGGGAAGGATACCTTACCTCTCTGACACCATAGCAACATTCCCCCAAACACAGATATGGCCGACATCTGGCCTTGCTACTGCATTCCCAGAATTTAAGCTACAGTTTGGCGCTAAAATAAAAACACGCCATCTTTGTATTGAACCCTAAGATTTTTTGCCCTTTAATGGGTAATCTGAAAGAACTAAACTACACAGCTCAAAAAAATTTAAGGAACACTTTTTAATCAGAGTATAGCATTAAGTCAGTTAAACTTCTGGCATATTGATCTGGTCAGTTAAGTAGCAGAGGGGGTTGTTAATCAGTTTCAGTTGCTTTGGCATTAATGAAATTAACAA
>JAAGVU020000035.1:20466891-20483116 GCA_011763525.2 Mormyrus iriodes | reverse complement strand
CAAACGATGTGGCATCCTTTCCTTCCTGACACATTACCCAGTCCATATCAGTACAGCTATCCAGCATGATTTTTTTCTCCCATTGAGATCTGATGTGTTTTTAAAGTGTTCCTTTAATTTTTTTGAGCAGTGTACGAATAACTCAAGGAAATTGTAGACAGAGTGAATGGCATTGTTCCATGTATGTTGGCAGATTGTTTTAGCACTATATAATGGTTCCATCTTGTGGTGGAATGTGTCATTGCAGGTGAGAAGATTAGTGGCTCCCATTCAGGCCTCAGATGGCTGCCGTCTGCAGTTTTTCCAACTCCCTCGCTGCTTAGGAAGGAAGGTAATTAGTGTATTCATCTGGGTGGATGAGGATCTAATCGAATCTGGTGACTCTGAAACAAACGGGATCATTTCTGTGCAGCGTTTCCTTGTGACCTGCGGTGACTTTAGCGGAAATGTGCACCTGTCCCCACCTGTCACTCATGAAGGCGGCGCAGATGTTTGGCGAGTTAGAGGTGTGGAGCACCGTTCCGTAACGGCATCGTCTGGAAATCTACGAGGATGTCTTCTTTTATCTGGCTAAAAAGGAGAAGGTGATGACGGTGTCCAATTACACCCCTAGTGTTCTTCCATTTTTCTTAACATACCACTTTAATAGAGGCTTTTTTCTTTTCCTGGGTAGTTGTTTTTGTAACTATATAAACATTCATTTGTTTCTTTATTGGCTAAAAGTTGCGCATCTGTGGGAACAAGCTAGGCAGTTGCGGACATGACACTACAAAGTCCTGGAGAACGTTCTGCACAGCATGACCAACATTTCACACCATTTGTTCAGAGCGTCAGCAGTAATTGCTTGACCACCCCATATTCACTGAGCAAGAGGAGTTGCCGAGTATGCAGTGCTTTCATAATCTGGCCTAACTTCTAAAGACGTTCCCAAGAACCATGACTAGTTTGCTCTGTGCCCACCCTATGCTCTCCAGACATAGACAAGGATGATGTTCGGATCTGCTTGGAGCACATCTACACTCTACAGCAGGAGGAGGAGAAACAGATGTCTCTGCAGAGAGGGAGGTGCAGACTTTTCAGGACCTGGATGGCCTTCCAGGTGAGGGATGCAGAATCGGACAGGATTAGCCGTTTTCCACACGTGCAGGTGGTTCAGTATTAAGTTGGAAATGTGTTCTGTGTGGTGGGAGTGTCACTCCTGACAAACACAGTTCTGCAGAAATTCCTGGACAAACCGGGTGGAGGTGTACGTACCCAGCCGTCAGCTAAGATGTCCTCTTGGGCAATAATAAAAGATGGGCTGACCTTCCCAGGAACACAGCTGATTGGTACGTTTTATGGATTGAACATATTGTACAGTATTTATGAAACATGCTCCTGGAAGCAGGAAAAAAGATTTGCATTTATTGCTGTTGTGGGTAATCTAAGGGACAGTCTGTACCTCTGACTTATTTAAATCCTATGTGGAGAACCTAGAACATTACTAGATATTACTGCTAACGGGAAGATCTGCATGGACATGCTGAAAGTGAAGGCAGCGGCTACGGTGTGTCTCTTGCCCAGGTTTCTCTTGGCAGTGCTGGAAGTTCCCATTCCCTCGGCTCATGGTGTCATCTGTGTGTGCAAACAGACACAAACGGAGATTAAAATGTACTGCTCTGCTGTCTCCTCAACTTAATAGGTCTGAAATGACCTTACAGCCCTGGGTCTTTGTCCCTTATGCTTCAGTTGCTGTGTTCCTACGGCCCTTCTGTTCTCGAAAGCAGCTGACCTATGCGTTTTCCTCCAGGACAAAGGGTTCACCGTGGGGGTCAACACCAGGACTTTGGCATTATGATCAGCTACAGAGCTACAGGCCTGGACAGAGGCAACATCATGATGGCCTTCAGCAATCTAGGTATACTTTTATACTTCAATGAAACAGGAAGTTGGAAATGTTTACATAAGATTAGATGTATTCCTTGGACAACCCCCCCCCCCTATCTAATCCCTACTCCCACACCACCAATCTCTATCCAGCCGACGGTGTCTCATGGAGAAGCTGAAGTACGTATATTATTCTTCTTTGTAACTAATAAATTTCTACACATTATACGGACTATAAACTGTTTGGATGGTATTGCAAAATAATTGTATATGCAATTAATTGGACGATTAATCCCCAATGTGTGTGATAGATTGCCATGCCAATGTTTCACAGCTGTAATTATCCATTTTACACAGCAAAGAATTGGTAAAGACGTCGGGATGCTGGATTTGAAAGCAAATGGAACCAATTTTATTTAATGTATCATGGAAGTGTCCTAATGTAGACTTAAAAAAACGCAAGGATGCGAGAATCATAAAATTTCTTGACAACTGGCTATGTACTAATGGTGTTATAATGCTTAGATTAAATTATAGAAATTAATGATATGTTGAAAATAGCTTTACATGGCAATTTATTATTATAAGATGTGATGGTTATTGGTTGTTTATCCTTGAAAATTACATTGTGAGTGTTTCTTCCTGAAATAACCCAGTTGGCAGTAACGATTCCAGTTCCACACCTGGTTATAGCTGAAGAATGATGGCTGGCTAGCTAACTTTGATAGTGGTAAGTTTATATGATTTTTTTGGTAGAGTGTTAATAACACCTTATACAAGACCATAAGAACATTAAGTACTTTTTAAGTTATGTTCACATGGTTGAATATCTTCTGTGGGGAACCTCTCTTTTGCTGCCACTAAGCAGTGATGCTTCAGTTTTTGTGCTATTTGCCTCAAAATTTGATCAGGTCCAGATATTCACCCATGCAATGGGTCAGCTAAGTTTGGGGGGGGAAAATGCCATCCAATACTTTTGGAGTTATCACGCTGACAAGATCAAGTGTCTGACACTGCCCTTTTCTTTGCCATAAATATGTGGCATTACCTTAGTTTGTGTGTAATCTGTCTTATAATTCAACCAATTCCAAATATTCAAGCATACAATGTGTCTGAAAAGTTTGAAAAAGACCCATCAAATACTTTGAGTTACCGTGCTAACGAGTGTTGGTGATGGTGTCAATTCACCCTTGGTGTCCTCTGATATTTGAGTTTAGCTACTCACCTCTGGGTTCCCAAATTATGGTTTCAGTCCATTAATTTCTGCAGTCAGAATCAGGATTTTGTTCACTAGTTTTTGTCTGGCTTTTAATATGTCATACTTTGAGGAACTTGCGTTGGAATCGGAAAGAAAGGAGGATTTTCAAAGATTTCATTCACATCTTGGAGGTGAGAAAAGGTTTGACCTTGGCAGCATGAGTGGGCTTGAGATGAAGGCTCACATTTTATATCTAATTTGTGCATAATGTTTTATAGCGATTGGCGCAGACTTGCACATGATGTGGAGAGCAGAAATGGAGAATTTCCATGCATCTACTGGCCCTCTACTCATGAGCAGAGAGCCAGCAGGAGTGTGGCAGGGAAGGCTGTGCGTGAGAAGGTGTACATGCTGTTGACGCGGGAGACAGGCCGCATTGCTCACAAAACACCCTGAGAAGCCTTCGCATTGTTGTTTTTTGTAGGACGGTGGCAGCACAAGATGAAGTCAAAACTGTCTTTGATTTGAGAATAAAGGCAGTGTGTCACAGAGACAGTATAGGACAGTGTTTCCCAATCCAGTCCCGGGGACCCATGGCCAGTCCACGTTTTTGTAACCTCCCAGCTTCTGAAAGGGAGCAAAAATGTGGACTGTCTGGCAGGGAGCTTGGAGGGAGCAAAAACATGGACCATCTGTGGGCCTCCAAAGACCAGGTTGGGAAACATTGGTATAGGAGACAATAACATGAAACCAGTCCATCCACAGTACATCCTCGTATGGTGGGATATTTACCGATGAGTTACTGTGAATTTCATTCCTTGTGTTTGTCAGTCACTCTCACTTGCTGCCCCATCAAAAAACAATCAACAAAACCTGGGGGAGGTCCAACAGAATCCAACCTGAAGTCCCTCAAGAGGAAGACATCCAAGGAGCAGCTAAGCAGAAATATCTGAGATGCCCTACTCCAGATCAGGGCAGAAGTTAGTAAGACCATGCCTGTACCTACCATTGAGGACAACGAGGGCAAGTCCTCAGTATTTTTTCTGCAACTCCAATAACCACGATCCATTATGGGGCACAAAAAGGGTGGGTTAACACTTTTGACATCAATATTTTAAGAATCCTGGCTAAGGCTCTGAGTAAGGTGCCGGGATTCTCAGCTGTAGGGGCAGTGTGTCTAGGTCGTTCATATTTATTATATTGTTACTGGGCTGGATTTTTGGAATTGGAGATTGAAAGAATCATGCGAAGCTCCAGGAATCAGTTACAGCAGTAAATCACAGCACAAAATTGGGCAGTTATACAGGCATTGTTAGTGACAGGGTTGTGTGAGTATTTTTACCTTCAGGGTGGAGCCACTGGCCGCTCCAGCTCGTTGGACTCATTAGTGGAGTTTAAACATGGAAGCTACGGGCCTTTAGCACTTCGATGAAGTGAGGCAGCCATGTTCCGTTAAGGACCAGGAAGCCCATTGCAGTGGAACGTGCGGTGTGCTTACGATAATTCTGCAAAGTTGAGCTCTTTATTTTCTGAAATCCCCCTGCTTGGTTTTAGGAGGCTGGGACACCTTGAGAAACAGACTGAGTGAGGACGAGCCCAAGAGAGAGAGGAGGGTGCCCTTGGAGCAGACATGCACTGACTCCATTACCGGAATATTCCAGAAACCCACATTGCCTGGGTTCCCCCTGACCCCTTGTAAACATCCTGTGCCAGTAGTTTTTTGATAAAGGGGAGGTCTTTCAGTCAAAGGTACGGAAAAACACACTCTCTATTTTACAGTGTCCAGGACATTTTTGCCCTGAGAAGCCTTGCCTGAGGTTCTATTTCTACTGCACTGACAGGCAGGGTTGGAAATCTTCGGAACAGATCTGGCAGGCTTGCCCGTGTTACATTATGCTGTCGGCCTGAGGTTCAGTTGTCTGCGAGATCCTTGAGCTTTCTTTAAAACTGCAGCATCTGTTGCTCATGCCCTGAAGCGTAATAAAAATGAATCCTGTCTGGCTGCTTCAGCATCATACTTTCTCCCATTTTTTTTCCTCTCCTCCCCAACTGAAATGTTTAGTTTAGCATCAGCCATTCGATTGACGCCTTTCACATTGGTGCTGGAATAGTCCACTTCACATTTTCTTGCACATCCCACTGTGACTCTGTAAGGAAGAGGGGGTGAGGTGAACGGCTTCAGGTCTTTCCTTCTGTCTAGAATTCATCTTTTAGTCAGTCTAGTTAGTTTTTAATGGATAGACCGAATTCAGAAAACTATGGGAGACATGAACTGTAAGTGTTGGACACAGGTTTGCGCAACAGCAAATAACTCCTAACGAAAGACCAGTGTTTGAGGAAATAGGAGGGAGTTATGTTCATTTGATGGATAAAGAAAACTAAATACTGACCCCCCCCCAACTGCAAATGGAACGTTCCATGTTACCACAAAGCAGTCAAACGCTGCACATATCTGTGAGGCCTCTCTCACCGCGGTGAAGGTCAAGGTGACTTCTGCATAGCTCAGGTGCCTCTTGGTGCACAGTCATCTTAGCCGATGTTCCTGTGTTCCAAACACACACTGAAACGACACTAATGACTAGAGGCCCCCTGTGCTAAACGTTTTAAGTTTCTGAGCAAGTGAAATGGGCTAATCAGGCGAATGGTATACCAGCTTTAAATGTGCTGTTGACTCATCTGAACCAGTCAGTTAAATTAGTTTAATTTGAATTTGGTCATCTTATGTAGTCCTGACACTGATGTTTGGCTCAGTGGGTTAGGACTGATCGGAGGGTTGCCAGTTCAGATCCTGTGGCCGACGTTGATTCTCACTGTTGGGTGCTTGAGCAAGACCCTTAACCCCAATAATTCTTAGGGCTGGCGGACCTGACTTTTTCAGTAGTACATTGCTTTGGATAAGAGATTATGCTAATTAAATGTACACATGACCACACACTAATAAAATGTAAATTGTTTATTTCATCAGAACCACAGAAAAATCAGATCTAACTGGAAATTTTGTATTTAAAAGGACATACAAATAAGCAGGAATTGCCTAAAATAAATTTTGCTGAAAAACACGTCAATGATTGTCCAGTCAGTATGATGAGATGGATGCAGTGTAATCTCTAAGGAGACATGTGCATGCTAGCTGTGGAACCTTTTCATGGTCTGTTACTCTAGAAAAATCACCGATTGATTAATGCCTCTTTCTGATGGGTTCACCGGAAGCAGGGACGCTGGTCAGCACTGCAAGAGCTAAGACACTGTCCTTCGCTGGTTCATTAAATTATAAACTGAGAAAATAACATCCATAAGTTAAAATAATTCCATCGTTTGGCACAGAAATGTGGCCAAATTTCTTTAAACAATATGTACAAGAACAAGCTTACACTTATGTGCAGACTGAGTAAAAAACACCAAGCTATGATTTTTCTAGCAAAATATCTGCAAATTTAGAAGAGGTTTTTCTTCCCTTTTTTTGAACCTGTACGAACATCCATATTAAAAACTGAACTTCTGCACTGGACCAAAAGTGACTAGAAGCCGATGCAGAGTTTAAATAACAGGCATAAACAAACTTGATATCTAGTTTTGATGATCTCCCAGTAGGACCTACATATTACTGTCAAAGTCCAAACTTTGGTGACTTCAAGGTTTAAGCCCCCCCCAAACAAAAACACATTCTCGTACTGGATGTGAACGGCACAAACTAATTCCTCAAACCAATAAATTTCAGTCAAGTTTGACTTCATCGTTTTGGTCTGATGAATGAAATGCTAACCAGTTAGCAGGGCTGAGACAGCACGCATGCTAGCTTTGCCTAACCCCCTAGGTATCCATGTTCTCCAGCTTTCTGTATTAAGACTTATATTTGTATTAAATACCAGTTCACAACAGTACATCTCATGCATCAGTCAAATCCACATTGCTCATCGCAAAGTACATATTACACAGTTGTTTCGTTTGAAAAAATTAAGTGCAGTCAAAGCATGTTTGGGGAAAAAAAAATAGGCATTAGGATCGGAATGTGGTAAAATACTATGTAGCTTCATAGTAAACAGCTTCAGTGAAATACCTTCAACCATTTTCTCAGGTTTCCAAGCCACGTTTGAGGACGTAAAGGACCAGCTCAGGTCCTTCTGCTTAAAGTAAACAAAATGATCAGAATTGAGATTAGGCACTTGGCTGGACTAAGGTTCACAAAAAAACCTCTGAGTTTTCCTTCTGCCAGTCCAGAAGCGAGAGAGCCCTGGGGTCTTCAATAAAGGGCTGCGACACCTTCCCATCATGTGGCCATGTTGGCGAAGTTGGCCGGCCTCAAGTTCTGATCAAAGAGTCTCCGTACGCTCCTCCTCATCGCACCGGCACGTCTGTAAGGCTGATTTCGAAGATCTGAGGAAGGGTGGAGAATCGGGGGGGAGGGAAGCTGTTAGTGTCCTTGCCAAGGCCGGGGACGAGCCTGTAGGCAGCCAGCACAAAGCAGCCTGAGTGAGACAGAAGCGCACTGGGATCGGTCCTCGGGGGGGGGACTGCCACGGAGCAGCACAACAGGCTACAGATTTCTGCTGGGACAAGATCAGACAGCCTAAAACGCCAGTAAAATGTTACGCGTTTTAAGTTTGTCTATCCATAAACTCGCCTTGTCTTTTTTGACTGCTTTTGCCTTTGGTCAAACGACACAGGAGGATATAATTCCTACAAATGAATCATTCACAGGCTTTTTACACTACGAGCTAATGAGAAAAATGTTGCATGTGATTAGTTTTAGCCAATAAGACAAAATCCTGCACTCTGCAGAGGCTGGTGGATTTCCAGTCACATCCGAGGATGGCTGCATGGCTTTCATCATCCCCCTCACAATCAGAAAGTAACATCCTCAGTCAATTTACATAAACCAGGTGGTGTTTTTTTATTTTTCAAACAAATGCTGACACTTTGTGCCAGAACAAGACAAACCCAGCTGACGTCACCATGACCACCCTAGGACGTGACCCAACACCCCTCTGTCTGTGGGGTAAACCCGCCACTATATAAAGACCGTTGCTTTATCTGGTACTGCTGCCCTTAAAATTCACTATTTCTGTTACATGCTGGGAATTGAGCTGGACCAGAATGGTATAGTGCGTCATCAGTTTGATGGGCATTATCTGATCACATGACTTTTAGCACAGCATAGAGGATAGAGATAGAATACAAAATAAAAGGTTGCTTGCCAGATCTGGGTCACATCCAGGACCACTGGGGTGCTACTGGACAAGTTCCTTACCCTCGAATGGACATTGGGAAATTTAGTTATATTATTCTTCTTCAGAGCTGGATGAAGAAAAGACAAAATGGAGGTTAAAGAGAAGAGAGAGACGCAAAGTGACAGGAATGAGTCACCCTACAATGTTTAGCATATTAGCTTTGGAAGCAGAGGGGGTGGGGCTTGGGTATTAGGAGAGGCGGGGCTAGGCACTGTTATTGGTGTTTCAGGAAGGGGTAGAGGTCACTAAAGCGTTTCTGTGTCACAAAAGCCCAGGCTGCTTCATAAAATGACTCCCAGGTGTGGAAGGAAAAGCCAACATTAATACTGCACAAGCCATTCTTACAGTTCACCAGAAGCAAGTTAAAACAGGAGAAAAAAATTTCAGTCTAATAAAAAAAAAATACATTCGCTTGCAAACTCAGACTTGAAAATGGAATCCAAGCATGCATTCAGCCAGATACACGTCCAAGTCATTCAAGTACAACACTTTGTTTCCACAATTCAGAATATTAGGATATATTGCTCATTTTTGGATATTTTTGTAATCTGATTGTCCAAGGCATGTATTTGGCTTTCAGACAGTGACCAGGTGGGATCATATTAAGATCTCTCAGGCCCATGCTGAATCAGGGTTTGTGTGGGGAAGTAGCGCCACCACTTGGAGAGTGAGGCAAGGACACCCAGGGGACATCAGGTAGGGTAAAGCACGGTAGAGACATGCAAGGAGCAGTAACCTAGAACACAACCATACCGCTGGACGACACATTTTAGTGATACGCTCGTGAAAACACAGTTACAGACCACAGCTTGACATTTAGATATTCACATGCAAGATCTATAGATCCATTAACAAAATATGATTATATTATATGCAATGATTAATACTGCTTCATACTTGTAGTTATTTTTTTACAACACTAGGGGGCGAAAGAAGCATAGTTTTTGAATTGCTTTCCATTCGGAAACCAGCATTAAATCAGTCGGTGTCCGCGAATCGATTGGTCTGGGTTTATAATTAAAGTGGTCTGCGTGACATTTTAAACAGTGAAGCACAAATGAAGGTCATTAAGCAGAAACGAGTGTGTGTGAAGACACACCTCCCGTCTTGCTGGTTACTGAAAGTCACATGAAGAGGCATGCAGGCCTGCACACATGCTTGGATAACATCTGTGGCAGTGGGGACACTGGGATGCAACAAGAAGTGTAAGGCCACCTTTGTGAGAGAGAGTTTAGGTTGTTAGTAATGGAAGTCCTCTGGGAGAGGGGGCTCGCAGAAGAAGCGGGAGCTGCGCTTGGCGGTTCGGGCGGTAAAGGGCGCCATCTTCAGCGCTGCATCGGAATGACAGGCACACGGCAGAATGAGCGCACACGGGGCAAAAATAAGGCCGAAAGTTCCACTCTGACGGACCAAAACACTGCGGATGGGAGTGGGGGTTATGCCACCTTGCCTGGCCACATCAAAAATCAAGGACTAGGGAAAATTACCAAGCTTTTTAATAAAATTTAAAAAAAAACATTTTTTTCCAATAATATAGGGTCAGGCTCACTAATGTCTTTTCCTCGGAAATATAAACAGAAATAGAAAGTCTAACATTTTTTTTTTGTTCTAAATCTTATACAGAACATTTAGGAATTATTTGCTATTACAAACATTTGTAATGTCAACACTGTAACATTAAAACAAAATTAAATCAAAAACATAAAAATGTTCATTTTTAAAGTATATTTATGTCAATTAACATGATGCATTTGTTTTTTGATAAATCATTGGTAAGATGAAAATATGTGACTTTGAAAAGTAAAGCTTATTTAAGCTTACAGGGATTACCATTTTTAAATTTAGTGTGAAATCAAGAAAAATGTTCCTAAATTCTATCTGTGTACTTTAAAAAGTAACTATTCCTGGTGCCCTACAAACAGAGCGGAAAGGTCAAGGGCTCAAACAGGGCTGATCTACTCTGAGTTCTGCAGTTGATGTTCTTTCTGTGGGCCGTCTGCAGCGGGAGAGTCAGCGCGACACCAGCAGATTGGCGGAAAACGTACAGGCGCACACATGCCTGAGCATGACAGTACAGTTACATTAGTCATCTAGCTGACGCTCCGTATTAATGACCAACGCTGAAAAGAGCTTGTTAGTTGTCTTTGTTAGCCAGTCACATTAACTCAACCAGTGAATAAGTGCTGTAGTGGGGGACACCCACACGGGGCGCAAGACATGGCTGACCCCGTGTCACAGGCGAGGTGTCGTGAGGACTGTGTGGAGGGCAGGTGGGTGGGCCTTACCTGTGATGATATCTTCAATGGCGCCATCCTTGCCCTCGTAGACGTGCCGGCTGTCTTTCACCTGCTTCTTCCTCAGTTCGGCAATGAGCTCCTGCTGTTGCCATTTGTTTTTGTGAGGAGGAGACTGGAGCAGAAGAGTGTCAGCGGGTCAGTACACACCCTACAGCGTGCACCTCCCACACGGACGAGGAGTGAGGAGACTCCTGCAACTACATCAACAAAGCCTTACAGGCATTAACTCTACTTCTTGGCATTGTGTTTCAGGGATAAATTTATGTGAATGACTTCTCATTTAAAGAACATTTCAAATTATTTCTCAGGTATACAGCTGTGGGGAAAAATGAGACCACAGCACAATTTTTTGTTTCACTCATTTCTCGGTTTATGGGTCTGCATCTGTGAATAATATATATACTTTTTTTGCAAACTGACGCCTGGCTCTTCCCTGCTTCTCACTGATGAAGGGCTTCTTCCTTGCTTTATGGGACTTCATTCCTGCTTCTTGGAGCCGGATACGAACTGTCCTAGCAGTGCACTTCACACCTGCACTTAACGTTTCCCATTCCTTTTGAAGGTCACTTGATGTCATCCTCTGATTCATGACAAACTGTTAGATTAGTTAACGGTCATCTCTGGCATTAGAGTGTCGCTTCCACCCTCTACCTGGCCGGTTTCTGGTCGTTCCCGGTGTCTCCTGCTTCACTGTATTCTTGTGTGCTGTTGTCTTAGAAATTTTGAACCTGGAAGCTGCCTGCTGCTCAGTGTAGCCTCTGCCAGTAGAACCACGATTAAACCAGGATTTAAAAATGCAGATTTTTTTAAAATAGAGAGTGGTCTCTTAATTTTTTCCGTGGCTGTTTATACACTCATTAACACCCTATTTCACACATCTTAGGTGGCCTAAGGCTTAGTCAGACGGTAACTGAACATATCGATCCATTCTGCTTGCTGTATGCATTCAATCGCAGCCACATGAGTCTCTGTTCGGATAAGCAGGCATTAATTTGCATTAGCTAGCAGGGGTTCCTAATAAACCGACAGATGAGTGCATATCACACATACCAACCTACGTGCACGCACACACGAAAGGAGGAGCTCTGTAACCTCACACCTCTGGCACTGGGGGTATTTGCGTGTGCGGAGGTTTGCATATGTTTCCTTCCGTAGCCTAAAAACATGTGGTGAGACAAACTGGAGTCTCTAAATGTGTGTCCCGCAACGGCCCGGCATCGCGCCCCTGGCCTCGTCGCCTGTGCGTCCGGTGATTCTGCGTTTGATAAGAAGTTATGGAAGATGAATGGATGGATCGTTCGTGTACCTCTGCCTCTGTTATAAGGCATGATGAGCCAGGGCTGAAAACTCGGGCCTCTGGAGATGACCACATGAGGACCCCTGCCCCGGGTGTAAGCCCATCCCTCCCCCAAGCAGCTGCTTACCTTCTGGTTTTCCTGGTCCATCATGGCCTCCTGCTCAAGCAGCTTTTCCATCAACATCTGCTCTTGTCTCTTCCTCTGGTCGTTCTCCTCCTCGGCTTGCTGTGAACAACACGGCCAGCAAGCTTTCACGTGTCCCACGGAGGAGCCACAGACACCCCGCACCCAGACTCGCGTGTTTTCTTACTCACCCTGTAGGCCTTGACAAAGCGCACAAACACCGGAAAGAATACTGAAGGGGGTGTCGTTTTGGAGCTCTCCCCAAAGAACTTGACCGCCTCATCAAAGGCATCCTTTAAGAAAAGGGAGACAACAGACACTTCAGATATAATAACATTAATGATATATTGTTTGTCCTTATGTATTTTTGTTATATTGCTGCATGCAACTATAGTCAGAACTATCTATATATTAGTATTTTGTTTCTTAGATGAGTCTTCTCTAAAGCTACATGTTTGTCTATTTATATATTTGTTGTAGCATAAACACAAGCAGACTGCCTGGTGGGAATCTTACCAGCAACCTTCTGGCTGTAAAACCAGCACACGACCTGCTGCCCAGGTTTCAGTGGCCCATGGCTGGAGTCTCCTCACCTGTGCAACCTTGGCATCATCCTGCAGCTTCCTCAGCTTGCCCTCGTTTTGCGTGATGAAGTCCTTGAGCAGCGTGTTGTGGCCGTGCATGCCGTACTCCCGCCTGGTCAGGTCCATTCCCCTCTGCAGCTCCTTCACGTCCAGCAGCACGTTCTCCAGAGATACTGCGGCACCAAGACGACGGGCATGTAGACCCTTCGTAGCGCAAGGAAAACCAACGGACAGTAATCGGCGCCTGGCACACCTGCGGCCGCTTTCTCCACGTAGTGCAGCTCATTGTAGAAGAGGGACACTGACTCGTACTTCTCCTTCACGACGTTGGCTATGTAGTGCAGCAGTGTCAGTTTCCGGTCGGTTGACTTGGTCTCCAAGAGCTTTGGGGAAGCAGGAAGCCAAACTGTATTAGCAGACTGCATTTTACAGATTACTTGTATTAATGGTTTCAACCTTAGGGTTTTACCAGGTCTAAGCTCTGCAGTTTAAACCCATATACAGCTCCTCTTTTGCTGCTGTTCATGTAGTTGCCGAGAGCCAGGATGATCTGCAAGAAAAACCCACCAGTGTGACCTTCCACACTCATCTGGAGATGAAACCAACAGTGAAACATACAACGATACTCGCCTCTAGAATTTTCTTTAACTTCTGTGACGACTTTATGGACACCGAAGCTGCGATAATAGCGTGTAGTTGCTGCGAAAATAAGCGAGAACATCCATCAGAGCTTGGTGAATGTCAGTGGCCCATGGTTCAGTGACCTTCACTCCACAGCACGGCATGGAGAACCCAACAGAAGGATGGACTGCAGAGTGGGGACAGTAATCCTAAAGACGAGGAGTTCTGTCGGGGGGGGGGGGGGCTGTCTGGCTGGGGGGCTGGCTGTTTGGTGGGGGGATCTCACCGGCGTGAGCATCTGCACACTCTCACAGAAATTTCCCATGAAGGCCATGATGGTCATCTTCTGCATGAGGCGCTCAATCTTGCTGAAGAGCATCATGAAGCGGTCCTCATCTGCCAGGCTCTCTGGCGGCTTGCGGTCTCGCTCGTACTGCCGCAGCACCTTCACCTCCTTCTCCGTGGGCAAGAAGCGCATCAGGCACTCCACGAAGTCCACGGGCAGTGTGCGCAGGTCAAACCTGCAGCGGTAGGGGGAGGCGGGGGGACAGCAAAGAACGAAAATCAGGCCGACGCAGGACGGGATTAGTCTCTGCAGCACCTGCCACTTCCATCAAATACGAGTGGGGGGGCATTTCCAGGGAAAAAAAAGATAAGATTTTACAAACATTCCCTTGGAAGAAATCTAGCAGATATCTCAAGCTTACTAAATGGGTTTTTGTTTTTCATTTTTTGTTTTTCATGATTTTCAGCAGCGTGGGGCATGTTTAGGCACATTTGTTGTGGGCGATAGCTGGGTTCTTTGACAGGCACGGGTTTGGCTTACATCTGGATAGCCTTGCAGATTTCTTCCGGAACCTTCCCGACCTTCCTCAGCGTGATGGCCAGGTTTTTTGCCCTGTTGGAGTCCAGCAGCGTCACTTTGTTGGATGCTTTCTGACTTGTCCTCTGTTTACTCGTCGTCAAGTCAACAGCCGGGCCTTGGGCCTTGGTCTTGAACATCTCCTCAAACTCGTCCACGTTCAGGTCCTGCAAATTCAAAGCTATAGGTCATCTTGTGCTGTTGACCTCGGGTACAGGGTGCCAAAAGCAAGTAGTGAAAGTTGACCTGGAATATGCTTGAGAATTCCAGAATGAAGGCGTTACCTCCAGAATCCTTTCATCGTCTATCTCATTAAAGACAGTCCCATTGATCTGGTTGGGCTTCAGTGCCACCCAATTGAAGACTGGCATGCGGAACTTGGTCTTTATCGGTTTCTTTATTTTCACCGCTGAAGGAGACAAAAAAGGGAGCAAATTGTTCACGTGGAATCGAGCTAATTTCTCAGCCTAGTCATAAAAACGTGCTTGGGTGGGTCACCATGGCAATGGAATGGGGGAAGATGATCGCTTGTGAATGGATGTTTTCCTGGCTGGAATAGCCAATCAGGAACTGGGGGGCGGATTTGTAAGACTTTGACTGACATTTATATTTAACCATCCATGTACAGCAGCACACACCCTCACATGACCCCCACACGATCACACACTACTGGCAATTTAGAGACCCAAGAAGAGACCCAAAACCTCCAGTCCCAGAGGCCACAGAGCTACCCCCTGTGCCACCTTACTTGCATTCATTACAGTTAAAATGTTCATCTAGTCTATGTACCGATGGTGCATAAACATCGAAAATGATGCCACTTCAGATGTCAGAATGAAATACATTTTACTATGTGAAATTACATAACTTAACGGGTATTTGTCAAAACATTGTTTCCAACCGCATTCTCTCTGCATGCGTGAGCCGCTGTGTGATCCCGTACTCACATAGCGCCTCGCAATCTGCCGTCAATCTGTTTCTAACGACGCGGAAATGTGCTTCAGCATGCAGTGACTTACGACTCACAAACACAACACAGCGAATCCGGCAAGCTGTTTGGGGCGAGCGGGAGGCAGGGTTAGGAATATGGTATTTTCACTTTTTTAATCTCAATTTGTTTTATTACGACTTTGCCATAAAGAAGAAAAAAAGTTTACGAAGTCCTCACAAACCATGTAATTAACAAGTGGGGGAGGGGGCACCTTTGTGGAGCAGGAAAAATTTTCCCATGGGGGGGCATAGTGTTTAGCAAGTTTAGGCTCACACAAATAGGAAAACTTTGTTTCATGTGGCGTGCTGAAGCAAGCCCATTTTGTTTTTTTTTTTTATTTTGGTTTTTTTATTGGTGGGTATGTGGGGGAGTTTTCAGGAACTGTTAGTTGAAGGTGCAGCATCAGGTGGTGCTAGAACATTGGTGTGTTTGGATCTTGGACAACTGAAAATACCATTTCCAACTTGGTGGGAGTGACGGGGGGCACAAAATAGATATAACCTACAAAACAGCTTTATGGGTCCATCTTTGTTTCACGCAAATGAGCGGGTGGGGACAAAACAGAACCAGAAAAAAGATTAAATACAGACTAAGTAGGAACATTTAAGTCTCAGCAGTAGCGTCATCAAAACTCAGAAATATTTTTATATGAAAACTACAATTCATTATCCTGCCATATATTTGTATGCAGTATCCAGTTCATTAAAAGGTCACATACTCACAAATTAAATAGCTGTAAACGTTATGCCAATGCTAATGATGACTTAGATGCTCTGGAAGCCAGTGAAGCAGGCCTGGAAATTCATTGCATGCTTTGTGGAAATTCAGTCCGAAGCAGCGGCTCACCCGTATGAGAATGTTTGGACTGCCTGTGACACCTGGCTGATGCCCCGAGATAGTGGAGGACCTGAAGAGCTGAGCAGACACCCCCCCCCCCCAGGAGTCTTCCCAGGAGCTGGAGCCTTACCTGAGAGTCCTGAGTTAAAGATGACCGTGGGAGAGCCACAGCCAGGAAGAGGAGGAGCACCCGGGGGTGGCGGGGGGGGCGGGGGTGCAGACACATCCACAGTGTGGCCCGGGGGAGGGGGAGGGGGGGGGGGGGGGGGGGGGGGGGGCGGCGGAGGAGGAGGAGGGGGGGGGGAGGGGGCAGAAGTGGG
>JAAGVU020000035.1:20455730-20466448 GCA_011763525.2 Mormyrus iriodes | reverse complement strand
GGGGGGTGGCCGGGGGAGACAAGGAGGAGGGGTGGGCGGGGGAGCAGAAGTGGTCGTTGGCCCGTTTGGCACTGGAGGACCAGGAGAGACAGGAAGGACAAGGAGAAAGGAAGGAAATATTAGTGTGGAGGGCTGGAGGCGGGGCCACAATCAGCAGAGACATCAACTGGTACTAAACACCTTATGCCTACTGTGAAACTCACAGAAGAACCACCAATATGTCCAATTTACACAAATCAGAATCAAATGGCCCTTTGACAACATCCATCTAAGCACTAATGACACTTCGGGTAACATAATATTGTGTGTAGTAATGTTGCAACGTCGTACCAGTTCCAGTTTCTGAAGGAAGGGGGGGAGCTGGTGGGGGCAGTGACATCACCCCTGGGATGGCGCCATCCTGTGGATCCACCATGCTTTTAACGTAAGCCCCACCCACTGCTAACGTATCTGCCGATAAGGCGCTTCCCTGTTCAGAGAAAGGTGTGTCACTGTCCCCCTTCCTCTGTTTCTTAAGGGTCCCTTGTTTCTCCAGCTCGTGGATCTTCTTCTCCAGGTTGCACTGCCTCTGGATGGCCTCGTCCTTCTCCTTAACAATCCGCCGTAGCGTGTGCACCTGACTGCTGGCATCTTTGCACACTTCCTGTGCCGGAGGGGAAACGGAGATGGTGAAGGCTCAAACAATTCAAGGAATGCGGCCTGACGATTAGCTAAGGTGGTACTGAGCTCATCGATCAAGGGCCAATCATCAAATCAAGAGAGTGCAGCCGTTAACAACAGGGAGCAAAGGAGGAGAAAATAAACTTAAACTTATTGTGTTCTTTGGTAATAAAAGGTTGTCACAATGGCATTCTGAGAATCCTCACCCGTATAGCCTCCAGATCCTTGTTCCTCTGCATCAGCTGTTTCTCAAGCTCCACAATCTTCACCATGGCCTCATTTTCCATATCTTGCAGCTTCTCAGTCATCTAAGAGCAACGGACAAGTAAGAAGGACATTCAATTAAACCACACTATTTTCATAAGTATTGTTTCGCCAAATCTGTCAAAATGAAATAGAACCTGCAACTGAAATTCGACAGTTTCCGTTACACAGAAGGAATGCTATTTTTCAAAAATGTAATCTTTTCAAAGAACCAAAATTACTAAATATTCTTACAAAGAAACTTCAAACCATTTTCCTAGACCTGACATTTAGTAAGCAACTTTTACCATGGCAACATGAGATACACGTCGTTAGCTATTAGCTAGCCCGGTTAGCTGGGTGGGATGTTAATATAATAGGATATGTTGTTTCCTGGGTGGGGATCAGTGTGTGGTTCAGCCAAACCTGAGATGTACTACACTCGGCTGTCCTTACATGGGACACGCTTTCCTCCAGCTCCTCCACACGCTCCAAGGCAGCGTTCTTGGTCTCGGCGTCTTCTAGGAGGGCGCCCACGTCGAACACATTGTCCAGGTAGGCCTGGATCTGCACTTGCAGCTTATCGCTCTCCGTGTGCTTCAGTTTCTGTGCAGGTAAAGGGGAGGGCAGATTCAGTTTATGCATGAGGGTGGGGGTGGACTTTGTCGCTGAGCAGTTTCTGCCAAGTCCCACTTGAATTCGCCGACCAGATGCATGAATTCATCTTCAATGGAGGCCAATCTCAAGCTGGTTCTTTTGTAGATGGTTGAGACTGTACACTCCATTTCTAATCAAAATCAGATCAATGAGATTCATTTTCTACCTAAATGCATGGCAGGTACAATTTGTCCCTTTTACTTACATCTAGGTACTCGTCCAAAGAGAGCTTTGTGAAGTCATACTGCAGGTGCACCCTAAAATTCATGTCTTCTACTGAATGAACCACAATGTTGATAAACTGCATGCAGGCCACCTGAACAGAGAGAGAGAGAAATGGTGAAACTCTCCCATGCTGGTTTTTCTTTTCAAAAACTTATTGTGAAGCCACTTGTCACCCTGGAGATGCTCGGTACAGGCTTTCAAGAAGGACAGCACCACGCATGTTGACTATGCCTGACATGCATGCCAAATCCCTCCCACACAGTGAAGTTTACACACTAAGGTTCTGTGGGTAAATCAGCCACGGTGTATGAATTCTAGTCAGCTGCAGAACTCCTGATTCGCTCCTGATATTTCTTCGATGGAGCTACCACACCCTAGTTGTGAATCACTTGGGCTACAGATGGCCCCCACAAAATGCCACCAAACATTTCTCCCACTGGCCCCCAGGAGCCTCTAAGTTCGTCTGGCCACCAGTCTCCCTCCAACTCCAGAGCCTTTAGGAACCCAGATTAGCTTTACAGAATTTACTATACAAGCTCATTATCCCGAAACATCGCTCCAGATCTCTCCTCTCCACACACACACAACCTCCATTATCCGAAAGTATTAAGTCGGACGTTAAACGCACCATAAAATCGATATTGCTGTCCTCGTTCTTGAAATGATCCATTAGCTTCTCGAACCTCTGCGTCTCAGTGCAGACCTACAAGAGGGGCGGAGCCGAAAACATCACTTACCATTTATTACGATGCACTCTTCCCGGGTGCCACGAATATCTTGTAAACAAACAACCAGGTCAGTTGGATGGGCTCTTAAAGGCTACTGTATCTATAAACTGTTCTCCTATACATGTAAAGGTTATTTATCATCAAGCTTCCCTGTTAAAATTCAAACTATTGACTTGGATTCAGTAGGAAAAAGCATCTCATTCGGTTACGCAAGACTGTCAAGCTTACCATTGTCTGTTAAAGCTATTGGTTCAGTACCAGTTTCTCTGGTCTTCTAGATCCCATATGCTTAATATACCTTCTGCTTTATGGACTATTTCCAATGTACCCTGTTATGAGACATCAAATCGCCCTTCCTCTTCCCATTTTGTGCGGCAGGCCCTGCATGGTGTCCACTGCTATGCGTTGAAACGCTTTCGCACGGGTCGTCTTGATGTGAACATGCCGCACTTAATTTCCCGACAGGCCCTTGCTGATGTCACGGCACATTCCTCAGATCAGCCATTGTGTTGATGAGCGGTAAAGACCCCCTCCCGCCCTGGCCCGTCTTACGATCCATGCAAGGCAACTCTGAAGATCTGACGTGTCTGCAGCCTCTCACAGATGGTACGAGCAAATTATCGCATGCTTTAATATTTCATCCAGCTGCGTGTTAAAATTGCATTGACATTTTTCCTACTTTCCTGTGATGTTATGCAACAGACCCTGCATTCTCCTGCTCCTTCTGCAAAAGCGTCGTAAACACGCGCACGCACACACACACGCACACACCTGAACTCATATCTTTGTGGAGACCGTCCATTCATTTCTATGGGCAACACCCTAATTCCAACGATGACGACCCTAACCCATACCCAGCCCTAACCTTAACCATAACTAAGCAAACAAAATACAGGATTTTTGGCATTTTCTGTTTTTTTTTTTTATTGCAATCATAGGTTTTTAATAAAATTGAGTTTCTATTCTATTTAACGTCAAAATAACAGGTTTTTATTACACTGTGGGGACATTTGGTCCCCACAAAGTACGGCATACCTGGATCACACACACACACACACACATAAAAGGTGCACATGTGTCAGAGTATGCATCATTATGTAGCTCTACCTATAATCTGACTGGATAATGAATTGTGGTGCCCTCACAGTGAGTGCGAGCGGCTAATTTTATTCAGTGCTCTGAAGCGCGGGATGCCACACTCGAGCGCCTGCAGTGCACAGACAGGCCTGCTCCAAAACTCAGCCCTGGCCGGCCTCTCGTGCTTTTCCCTGAGCTCAAACTGCACCAGTACCTCCTTGAAGTTGTCGAAGGCCGCCAGAATGATCTCGTGGCCGCCCCTGACCAGGCACACGGCTGCGAGCAGCTCCAGAACGAGAGCTTTGGTTCTGAAATGAAATGGAGACCAGGCATGTGAAGAGAGGCCAGGATGCTGCTGTTGCGTCATCAAGAAAATTTGTTTATGCAAAGCTTCCATGAAGGAGCAAATAAAAACCTTTAAAGGGATTACACTTATTTCAGCCTGGGGATTAAATAAAACTTACGTAATATGCCATTCATAAACAGTTATTCTTGGTGATTTTGTAACCCGTCCCTTAAAGCCAACAGCTTAATTCTTCCTTAAAAATGAAAATTTATTCTGCTAGGTTTAATATCCCTGCAGAGCCTAAGTGGCTTGGAGAAATGCAGCAGTGCATTGTGGGAGTTAAACATTCTCTACAAGTACAGGGTGAGTAAAACATAGTTGTCATGTTTGGCATTTAACTAGGCATTGAGACGGCCAGTTTTGACTCTTAAAATGGGGGGGGGGGGGTCAACGGGGGTTGTCTAGTTCTTGCAGCAGAGATCTCAGAGACGAGCATCTACGCACGCTGGTCATGTTTATGGTGGCTCACCTGGGGTTTTTATTGTTGAGGGTTAGTGCAATTTCATTGACGGCGCGTGGGTGGGACATGACCATGTTGAAGCCGTACTGGATGTTTAATAGAGAGAGAGAGAAGCCATATTAAAGACCTGGGGTGCCTCTGACACCTATCACCTGGACACGTGTTGGCGACATGCGAAAAAGGCCTCTCACCTGATAGTTCATGATTGCTCTCAAGCACATGATACATACATGGACATCATCCTTCTTGCACACTATTCTGGAGTTCTTCAACGTCCTCCGGCTGGGCAACGTGCTGCACCTGGGAACATGGTGGCAGACGGGACGTGGCGGTAAAGCCCACCTCCTCATTTACATAATAAAGCGATTCAAATCCCCACTGACGGCATCCTCTTTGCTTCCAAGACCAAGACAAAGACAACGTCCCGATCGTCATTCATGGGACGTTCAGACTGAAGGCCGAAAAAGCTCCTCTGTGTCTCCGCCTGCGTTTGCAGCCATGAATCATTTCCGTTGGCGCATTCCTGCTTTTCGCACCATCCTGAGTGCCACTTACAGACACTTTTGTGTGCCCTGCGTCTGTACTTATTGTCTCCTGCCACCTCTGAGGAATGAAAGAACGTCAGGAATGACGGAGAGCAGCCCGGACAAAGCATACAGATGCTCAGAAAACGTAAATCCACCAGAGCTCTCAAAAGCGGTTCCCGCCCCCCTGTGGCATTGGCCTAACAAGCGAACGAGGCCTGTGCCTTTAGCCAGTGTGGCGGTGAGGCCCGCTACGCAATTAGCAATGCAAATGAGCTCACGGCGTCAGGCCAGGGATGGCGTGTTGATTGTTTTTGTTCAAAATCGGTGAAAACAGACGCATCCGCCCTGTGGAGGACAACGGGAACCATTGGCATGCAGGACAGGGACCTGACCAGCCTGTTAAAGACATGCGGAGACAGGCCGTGTACTTCAAGGCATCATCAAAATAACAGGGAATAAAAATGGCTGGAGTAGGCCCAGAATGGGCCTGAAGTGGACCTGCAGTGGGCCCAGAGTGGGTGTGGAGTGGGCCCAGAGTGGGCCTGCAGTGAGTCCAGTCTCCTCCACTGCACCTGACAGGATTCTGCCCTCCCCCACCCAACACCTGGGATGCCTACATACATGCTCAAAGTCTCCAAAGGGTTTGGAGATGCAACATATCAAATCGTATCTTCTTTCTTTCCTAATTATCCTACAAATACAGCCCTTTCTAGCACTTTTGCACTAATTTATACTGACCATTGACAATGACAAACTGCACATCGTTGTCTCCGTACACAAATAACAAAGCCGGATCCAATCTACATTTTTTGATCTCTCTTTACTTGTTTGTCATCATGACTTCCTTATATACCATTCCCCTGCGATGGACTGGCGCCCCATGCAGGCTGTCCGCCGCCTCCTGCCCTGTGATTGGCTCTAGCTTCACCACAACACTGTATTGGATAAGCAGTTACCGAGATGGATGATATGTCTTTAGCATTAGGTGCAGACATAACACTTTTTTTTGACAGTGACTAACTCTGGAAGTAAAATGGAATCTCTCATAATTCGCGAACCCTCTGGACCGGGCCGGGTTTTACGGCCGCTCAGCCATCATCATTAAAACACATGCCCCGCATCTCGCACTAAGTTATGACTGTGGTATGTTTCATTTCCTGACTGCCGCATACCTTCTGAGTAAGCTCAGGAGTGGTGAGTCACATGGACTTCGGCTGCCGAGCAGCGGCGGGCCCCCCCTCCCCAATTCAGGTGTATCGCAAACGTGCCACTTTCAAGTGACAGAATTAGAGCAGGCCTCTATACACATGCGTGAGGCTACATGTGTCAGACATCTCCCTGCCCCTCCCCCACCCTTCATTTCTGTTATAGTGTGTCAGTAAATAACAAAACTAGGAAACAGAAAGAGACGAGGTAGGTTCCTTGAGATCTGAAATAAGGACAATGGGCGCCGGTTCTTCACACTTTAATCACAAATACGCTTTGACATGTTTTTCTGCTTGTCAGCTCAAAAACACGAACTCGAGGCCTCAATCTTCCTCAAAGCCCCTGAGGCTACTTTCTTTAATAAGTCACTAATCACTAAGGCGTTTCCCTTCTAAAAAGCAAGTATCACACAAGAGAAGTCTACCTAGACAACATGACTGTACACTTCTAGCAATTCTACCGAGAGAGCAGAGGACATACCATCTGTCCAGTGAAGACTTTAGCCCTTCAAAGGGCTTGGCCTACTTTGAAATTGTAACAAAATTTAAAAAGATTACAGGACATAAAAAAACGTTTTCAAAAAATGACAATGAAAATTTCTATTCTATTGAAACATTTTAAAAAATCTATTGAAAATCTATTGAAACATTTTAACATGTTATTTTTACAAGACTGCCAGGTTGGTATCCTGTTATGGGGAACACATCTAAATAGTTATTACACTGTTCAAGTTTACAGCTTCTAATAAACAGACTGAAGCAGCAACATTTCTTTACACCTGTATGTTCCATATATTGTATAACCACACCTGCTCCTAGGCAATAAAAATTCTCAATCCTTACTTTTTAGCATCTTATCAATCCTTTGTCATCATCTGTCAGCTATAAGGCTCTAGATTATATTTTACCTAGAACTAAAAAAAACATAACATTTAGCATCCAAGAACAATGGGACAGTCATCAAGAAAGAAACAAATAATTCTCTCTTTGTTATTCTGCTCTGAGCCCAAACCCAGAACCCATGACCAAAGCAGGAGTGCTTGATATGAGCATCTCTTCCACAAAACCTCATTGAGGAACAATAGGGGAGAATTTTTCCCAACATTGTGGAAATGGAAACACTTAAACCCACAGGGGTGCTGTGCGAAAACGCTCCCAGGTTCTGTAACAGGACCCCGAAGGCTCGCTTACCCCCCCCCGTCCACTGTCTGTGAATTTCAGGGAATGTATGGGTGACGAGCAGCATTCCGGTTTGCCCGAAGCAGCCCGCTGGCCTTAAACTATGGCTTTAGCAGAGCAATGCGGTTTTGCCCGGCACATGGCAACATCAGCTTTTATCAGCACCAGAGCTGGAGCTGATCGATTGTAAGCTTATGCAGGTTTTTCTTAAAGGCATTCGTTTAGCAAGCAATGTACTTCAATTCAATACAATACAAAGCTGAGCTATCATTTAGCTTATTGGATGGCGACTGATACTTTTTGTCTGGTGCCAGGTCTACTGCTTTATGTATTTCAAGCATCGCTACACACATATGCCATGTCTGAGGGCTAATACATGACCCATTAGGGAGAGACAAAGATAGCAGTTTGTGGGGGGGGGGCAAGAGTGTTCACCTTAGGGTGGAGTGTCGTCCAGGCCGAAGTGGAAGGATGGGCCCCGCATTTAGATCCTCTATGGACCGGCTCCAGCGTTTGGACTTGTCGGCCGTGAGCTCTGTGCTGTTTTCCAGACACTCAGAGTCAAATCTGGAAGAAGGGAGAGGAGATTTGTGTTGGCTGCATAGGTGTGAAGGCAGAGCATATTGACAGTGAAGATCAAGGAAAGGTCGTCTAGTGTCGAGTAGAAACCAAGAAGGATGGAAAATGCAAAGGGAAAAAGGACCTTTTAGACACAGAAAAGACCCCCAAATAAGGTAAGAAGATGAGCTGGGTTATTAGACTGCAGAAGGTACATTTTATAAACAAGCGGTGATGCGCAGCCTCCCAGAGTTCAGTGTGAGGCTGGGACCTCCTGCGGGGAAAGGTGGTCCCTTACCAGATAGCCTTGAGTCTCACAGAGAGCTCTCCTTTTGACCCCAGCCTCTACAGAAGAACCCTTTGCTCACCACACTTGACTAAGCTTATGTTTTAAGAAGGCAGAGCCACAAGGGGGGGCTTACACTCAAAAGGTAAAGATGCTCATTCATGGGTAACCAAAAATGAGGCAGAGTGCAATGCTAATAGGAACAGTCGGGGGGAACAGAATGGTTACAACCCCAAAACCTTGTGACTTCTCAACAGCGAGCATTCCCCGCAAAATGTCCCAAGTAAACATCCTGGAAGTTAGCCTAAACATCTGAAAGGACTCTGCTTCCAAAAAACACATCCCTTTTCACGAGACACCCCAGCCGACGCAGGAACGCACTTTCCCACACAGAGTAAAATTTCATGTGGATGAAAGGGGTGGTTGACTCACGTGACGGCGCACTGCGCGAAGGAGAGATAATCCACCAGGACATCGAGGCCTCCGTTTTCTTCATTTAAAAACTCTCTTACCCACCTAAGGAAGACACAATGAAGTGGATGCTTTGAACACAGACAGGAAACATAGACCTTGTAAAAAAATGATTATTCCATGTCGCTAGTGGCAGACACAGAGGGCTTGGCTACATGAACAATTCTGCTCCTCACTAAAATATATAGAAGAATAAGGTCGCTTAACCGCTCCCCCCCCCCAAAAAAAAAAAATCCAGTATTTCAAACTGTCAGATTTTCCATTCCTCGGCCCAGAGGCTTTCTGCTGTCACAGGGGAAGAATAGCTAGTTCAAGCATCTCTAAGCCTGCAGTACTCCTAGAGAACCCCCATGGCAGGCAGACACAGGATTTAGTGGATGGGGGGGGGGCAGACAGACTGTCACACAGCGATAGGGTACATCTTTCCGAAGCGAAAGTAGACCGCGTCTGAATTAGTCTCAAATTCTTCTTAGTGGCTTTTCGTGCCGGGCTTGCTGTGATGTCATCGTTTCCCATTTCAATGACCGTGGAAGATGGCTCCCTCTGCAGCCTCTTTAACGAGCCACGCAGGGTCACTTTGCCTATCTGGCCGTATGAGATAACTTGAGGTAGCAGCAGTGGTAACGTATCCCTGACTTAAAGGGGAAGATGCACCATAAATAGATAATCCTGGTGGGAAGCCCAAGGTGTCACATGGAAGCACCAATGAAATTTCTCTGCCAAGATAACTGGGTGAGGCATGAGGACCATATAATATGACCTGTAACAGCCATATTAAGGACTTTCTTCCCTTTTAAGTTCTTCCTGTGGGGAAGACCTCATAATTCCTTGACTTAGGTAAGAGTGCCCAACCTTGGTCTTGAGTCCTCCTGGTTTTACTATACTTGTTAGCCGCCAATTCGTGCCTGAAAAACCACGAGGGATCCAGTTCTTCGACACATTACTGTAGCATCAGCAATTATCTATACACAGAATACTATCAAAGCTGGTTTGCTAGACTCAACATCAGCAATCACTGAAACTTCTACTCAGAGCAGAAAAGCATTTGCTTAATGTGCATCAGGCTTCAAGCTGCCGCTGTCTTGCAAATATCTTGGAACGTCGCGTTTTATTAACGGCTGTAGCGCAGAAGAGGCCAGCATCCAACCTGGGGCTTCCTGCTTCCCCACATGATAAGGCTAAGCTGTCAGGGCAAGGCTTGAGCCAGTGCAGCCCTCACCCCTCTTCCTTTCAAAACTCCCAGCATGCACTGGGGCTCATCTGCTGTACTAACGTCAGATCTGGGCACCCTATAGTGCTGCTGGAGAGAATGATTGCATCCAGATGCTGGTGGGGGGGGGGCTTGGCTTTTCAATTAAGGGTAAAAGGAATGGTTATAACAGTGAAGACTAAATCATAAACTGGAGTGTAAAACCAGTGTAACCTTTCAAATATACTCACTGGCAGAAACAGCAAATCTACAGCGAACCACAAATACAAAATTTCCCATAGTGACATCTGAATATCGTCTCTCCTTTTATTCTCTTCCCCAGCAGCAAAAAGGGAGATTGAAGCTGGTTAAAGATTTGCACTGGAACAATTTTTCATAGAGGCACAGACAGAAACTGAAGCATATAACATGAAAACCATGGAGAGCCAAATTTATGCATATTTGACAATAAAAGAGGAGCCGTCCTAAAACGTGTGGACGTCACGTGGATCTTCTGCCATGTTATTTGCAGGCCTCACAGGATGAAGGAGCTTAGATATGACAAGCCAGGAAGCCAAGAAGTGGAGTAATCAGTGATGGTCAGAGACGCCACGCTCACACAATGCAAGTATGCTGGAGGAGAAGGCTTCCCTTTCTGGGGGATGTGGGTGGCCTCCCTCCTGGCTCTGGCGCAAATCCACTCACTCCATTAGCAATGTAGGTTAGTTTACAAGATCTAGATTACCGTCCTGAGCGATCATCTGCTTCTCATTCTTGTTTTTTCTCATCTACAGTGGGGGGGGGGGGGGGGGGTCTTTTTTTCCAAGAAGAGGCAAATGGAGGTTTACGGGGATTTTACACAATTTTGCATAGGGGGCTGGGGGAGGAAAGAAAAGGTAAAAACTCA
>JAAGVU020000035.1:20435997-20455630 GCA_011763525.2 Mormyrus iriodes | reverse complement strand
GCCGCGCGGGGGGGGGGGGGGGTGGTCCCGGGCTCTATCTTCCAAGATAGAGCCACTGCAGTTTGCAGGCAGTTTTCCCAAATTGTCACTAGGTGACTCGAGGAGTCAACAGAAGTGAACATTCCAGGGTCTTTGTGGATGCTCTGCTCTGTTCCCATACATATCAGTCCCATTTAATTCCCATTTCTCTCTCTCTCCCGCAAAACACGTGGATAGGATAACTCCTCGCATTAGCCTGGTACTGACGCAGGAGACGTTCTCCGACCGGAAACATACCTGCGTGAGCCCGGAGGGTGTGGCTCTCACTACTCACCCGATGTGATTGGTCCTCAGTGATATTTCCAGTTCTCTGAGTACTTGGGTCGATTCCTGCACTCGCCGACGAAACTTCTGCAGGCAAATGGAAAGCATATTTCACTGTACGCTGCCAGCAGTGTGTCTCAGGTCGGGAGCCGGCAGATGGGCCGGGATACTTTAGCTGTAAGGACGCGATGATGACAGGGTCCCAGAACCTGATGCTGTCTAATTCCTTACACGGAAACGACCGGACAACACAGAGGCAGCCTTTGCTGGCTCCGGGAAGACAGACAATAAAAACACAACAACATTCATGAATTATCTCCTTTATCCACAGGTTGCTTTACTCTTAGGGACCTCTCAATCGTGTTGATTTACACCTGAAACGTTGAAAGCTAATCGCCAGGTGTGTTGGCATTTTAATGGTTGGTGTAGCTCTGAGGTGTTTCACACCAGCTACATAACTGGGGGAAACAACATTCTAGTTCACTGTCAAATGCAATGGTACAATAAACTTTCTTCAAGATCTTAACGTCCACCTCCTGAGGTGCTCCCCACCTTCTCAGGCTGATGTTGCAGGGTTGCCAACTCTCACGCATCTGGTGTGACTCTCACACTTTCAGATGCTTGTGCAAGAAATCTTATGCCAAATCTATATTATTCTATTATAAACCTAAAATTAGCTACATCAAAAGCGTTTGGGGCAGTTTGCAAACCCTACAGACTATTTACAAGGTAATAAACTGTTACATGCATGGATATGTCTGCGCATGTGTGTGCTGACTTGTCTCGAATGAAAAACTTCACGCCAGCCAGCTGACCGAAGCTGGTGACCCTGATGTTGGCTTCCATTAGCCAAACGCTAAACACGCCGTCAGCTGTTCTGCCCTATAGTCACAGCCGGCCCCAGCTATAGACAAGAATAGACAGTTGCCCAGGGCCCCTGAATTACCAGTGTTGTGGAGGAAGTGAAATGGTTGTCAGTTTTCTTGGTTTGTGGGTCTCTCAAGTCAAGCTTAGGCCCTAAAAAGGTAGAGGCAGCCCTGCCTCTAGACCTCGCCAGCGAGGCACACAATGAGACTCTCGCATTTAAAAAGAGGCACCGTTGTCGAGAGCGATGCCACTTCCAACCGATTCCAGAGAGGGCCTCGGCGGTTCCTCTGGCCTGCGTATTCGTCTTTCCTACATCAGTCTCCGGCTATGCGAGCGTCGCAAGGGTAATGGCAGGGCGCTATAAATCTGAGACACACCGTTCAATCCCCCCCACGTCTGTGAACCCAGAAGCCTCTCTGCCGCTTCGTGACGGCCATGCATTAGCTGCACATTCCTGCTCTGTTACTGCCAGGCTGCCTCTGGCTCCATCCAGCTGCACTTCCCAAAGGGGTCTCCCTGGAAACATAAATAATAGACATTCCTCGGGACTTTTGGGAAAGGTTCCTTTTCTCTCCTGCTTCAATATGCTGGGTGGAGTTTGGGGGCTTGATTTAGGGGGCGGAGGGGGTTGTTCCTGAAGGAAAGTATATGTAAAACAGAGGTAATGACCTAGGGCCGCCCCCCGCCAAAAAAAACCACACAGAGTCAGAATTGTTCATTCCCCAACGGAAAGGGGGCTGCGCAGGAATGTAAAAACCACAATGCTCCCGCTTTCCGTCCACATGTGCGTCTGCGTCCTCCCCAAAACGAAGAGTAGGCCTTTGGTGGGGACCAGAGACTGTAGGTATCGCCTCCACAGTGTCTGCCGAAAGCCAGCCTTCACCGTGACGTGCATCTGTCCTAGGGTCTAATCCTGGATTGGCGTTCCTGCATCCCAATCCATCAAATCCACAGTGATGAGTCTCAAGCACAGATGCCGGTAAGTCAGCTACATATGCTTACAAGATTACTGGCCTTTTCCACAGTCTCACAGTTACATTTCTCTGTGTGTCTTTCTCAGACTCTCTAGTGCTGGAAAAGATCACCGTTATTCACATTACGGTTGTCCTTTATCTTCAACTCAGGACATATTAAGCAAGTTCTAATTCTATTATTTTTCAGTGCCAAAAGGTGCGTGTTGAGTACAGAAGGGCTACATAGACTCAGTGGTACTGAACCAAATCCATGGCCCAGCTATACAGCTTATTCCAGCCTGAGCGACGCATAAATCGACTCTGAGAACATTAAAAACGGCTGTAAAGGAGACTAAATATACAACAGCAAGCCGCAGACCCCCCATCCACTGCCTTCTGTCAAGCAGAGGAACAGAAAAGCCCTTTTTCAGGGCTGCGTGTCTGGCTGGGCCGGTGGGGGGAGCTCCCTCTTCAGCTCCATCCAGACACGGTTGCTCAATAAAGCCCCCCCCCCCCATCCTTCGGGTTCTGTTTTTTTGAACCTTTCATCAAGGTCGACTCCATTTCGCTGGAGTGAGTCTCTTACTGTGCGTCAGGATTCCTGGTGTCACGGGGGATCTGCAGACTAGCCGCGTGTGTGCATACACATGCACACACGCATACACACAGACACACGCACAAACACGTGCGCACACACACACACACACACACACACACACAAGCGCATGCACACACTCATCCAGACACACACGAACACATGCATACACCCACTCGCACACACTCACACAAACACACTCACACAGACACACACACTCACTTTTCCCAAACGAATCCATGAGCACAGTGGGAGTGTAAAATTCCTTCTAATCACAATCAGACACCATCTGCTCATACTTGAGGTACACAGAGGTTTTTCCCATCTCTTAGGGGACCTCTGGAATGCGATGTGACCTGCTGATTCGGCCCATGGATGTCCCCTCACTGCTTGGGGGATGAAGGGAAGATTAAGAAAATGTCTGCTGTGGGGCAGAGAAATGAGATCTTACCTTCCTGGTGACGGCAGGGTCCAGATAGCCTCTTAACTTCTGGAGGTATGTGTGGGGGGGGTTCTTCACTTGAAACCGTTCCTGAGGGAGAAAAATACACAACACACACATTAAAGACTTCTTTTTCCTAACTTCAGACCATCTATAAGACAAAATATGGTTTTAAAATGCCATAGTTCTTTGTCTAGTAACATCTGATCCTCTTTTTAGACTTAAGTGTGTATATCAAACACTGATTGTTACAAACATATTACTCCTTGTGGAACTAAAGACAAATCAGATGAGTAGCCCACAGGACAGGCACACTGCTCCCTTTTCCGAGCAAAGCTGGACCTCCCTAGTTGTTCATCAGGGCTGTACCATCCTTCAAGATGACAGTTCAAACCCAATAACAGAGCGGCTAGCCGGGAGATTTCACTGCGAGCCCAAAAACCTGCTTATCTGACAGCTGACACCAGAACTGTGGCGATAACCAGGATCCAGGAGCCCTGATCTGCAGCAACTGGGACTGGGGGATAGGTAGAGGTCATTGACCTTTGCCCCTTGACCTCCTGAAACAATATAGGACAGCTGGCTGGTTTGTAGGGGTTCTTTCAACCACCAGAGCAAGGAACCTCTGAACTACAGGATGAGCTACTCATCACTGATTTCTGGGTGCTCAACTCAGACACAAAGTCATCAGGATGGGCTGGCCAAAAACCCCCCCCTTGCCACACCATCTGTAGTTTTGGGTACAAGGCCATTTCCCACATGGCCATCCCAATTCAACTAAATGGGATTACCAGGGCCCTGGCAAATGCCAAGCGCAGATGTAAGGCTGTGCTAACAAGCCCAGGGACGTAGCCGGGAACACTTGGACGCCCTTGTAATTCAAGGGGTGGGAGGGGAAGGGCCCCATTGGCCAAGAGAGAGAGCTTTGAGCCTTAACCTTGGAGAGCGACACGCATCAGGGACCAAAATGGTGGAAGGAAAATGAAAATATAGCAGGATCAACTGGACCGCTTGCAGCAGAAAGAGGTGGCAAGGAAATCAACATGAAACGTGAACTTCCACCTCAACTTTCACCACGGTGCCAGCTGATGCTAATTAGCATTGCAGCTGAAAGCTGCCAAGGGGCTGGTTTTGACTGGCCAGCAAGCCGTCGAGACAACTGGTCAGACCTCAATGGCGTCTGGATGGCTGCTCACAGCACAGTTCATTACAAGCCATGCCAAATCCTCAGAATCACTTTTAGTTTTTTCAGACACACAACATGCTGCGTTTTTTTTTTTGGAATCCATCATCACAGGTGCAGTAATTATACTAATTGTTGATAATTACCTTCATCATCAGTAACGACGTTTTAAATCCCTGTGGAACCAACACAAGGACCTGCTGAAACCAGCCACGTTACCATCATCCAGTCATGATTATTTATATGCATTTCGGATGAATGCGTGAGAAGGAATTAATATGGATAGTAGGCAAACACATTTATAACATTCATGGAGGCTGCATGTGTATTTGATACTAACCCAATGCTGTAGATCACCTTCAATTCAGCAAGTAAACGCAGACCAGCCAGAGAAAACGCCTGAGCAGAGGCCAAACTGTAACATGACAGGAGCAGAAAGGCTGCAACCTCGTTCTCTGAATCACTCTGAATGATCAGCCCAGCGTTCTATGTGAATTATATGCCCTCTTCTGTAGACTGGGATTATTGGTATTTGAACTAATGAGGTTAGCGTTAGGTGATGTGCTATACTGCTAGTAATACTGTATATAGATATGCGCGTTTTCCTTTGCATAATCCACACACAGAACACCGGTACCGCCATGCATTTTGACCAGTTAGACGGTGGTATTGCGGGCAGTTCGGTTTGGTCACGCTTTCACCATTGCTGCGGATACGGCTCCGATACGGCTCGCATGCTTTGCAATGGAAAGTCGCCAGTTCGCGGTACGGGTAGGTTCTTGGTGGCAGTGGAAAAGCACCAAAAGTCGGGCAAAAACTGTGCATTTTCGGATGCTATTATCTGGGACAGACAGGGGAGAGTCTCTCTGTATGATTCGGGTCTAACTGACCGCATGCTGCACAGGCCTTCATATAGGACTAACACTGGCTTCACTAAATTTAGAGGAATAAAGCATTTTCTTATTTTCACTCCTTTTTACATCGGCGTGACATATCGGAACATTTCTGCGACATTTTCTCGCTTCTTTATTGTTCCTTCAGGATTCTCTCAGTGTGGACTGTTTTTTTTTTTTTCAGGGGAAGCATTTTCCAAAGGGACACGCTGCCTTGATTATCTTGGTGTCTGGGCAATTATTAATAAGACTAAAACATTTTCACTGTGAAAATGTCATACGTAAATGTACAATTATGATGGCACAATAATGGATAGTGAATATATTTGGTTCAAAATTTCTTGCAGCACTGCAGCTTATATATTAAGAGTCAGACCTTTCTGAGACAACAGTGACAAAATGGTGAACGTATAACTGAAATGTGAAAAAGGCTCTGCTGAGTTTAAACACATTATGAAAATGTTTGATAAATTTCTAGCATTTAAGCCCTGTGTTATTTTTGGGGTTAAAGTTACCCCAGTCCACTTTCAAAATGAGGATAAATTCTGTTAAATCTAGACTTTAGAACAGAATTCGTAAAATACACAAAGGTTAAATTGTCATGACTGCTCTGGTACATGGCATATATACAGTACTAGTCAAAAGTTTGGACACACCTACCCATAGAAAGGTTTATCTGCACTATTCTCTACATTTTAGAATAAAGACATCAAAACTATAAAATAACATGCATGTAAAATAAATATGCACTAACCAAAAAAAAAAAACTGTCCCAACTCCACTAAGTATATCGGCGCAATAGAGAAAAGCAACCTATTATTGTATTAAACAAAAAATATATTGTTGGGGGCAGCTCTGCGGGTTGGGACTCAGAAGGGTGACAGTTCAAATCCCTGGGTCAGCAGAGTGATTCCATCACTGGGCCTTGAGTAAGGCCTTTACTTCAAGTGCTCCAGGGACTGGCTGATCCTACTGTCTTCTCTACGTCAGATTCATTAGGTGGCCTCCTGGGATGCTTTTCCAGCTGTCCTGAATGAGGTCCTATATATGCTGAGCACTCATTGGTCCCTATTCCTTCACTCTTTGCCCAAATTCCACCAAAACCATTTCTACTGTGTTTAGGTCAGGTGGACAGGTCATGTGATGAGACACTATCACTCTCCTTTGTAGGCGGCCTGTCATGTTTAAACTTGCCTGGTACTGTGTGTGTGTGTGTGTGTGTGTGTGTGTACATAGTCTGTGTATATTGCAGAACTTTATTCAATTGTTACTCCAGTTAACTGTCTAATGTATGATTTTACAAATATCAAATATTGGACATTGGATGATTAAGTAACTAGAGGAACAGTTGAATAAAGTTCTGCAATCTCTAAAAACTGGAAGTGCTTCCACAATTTTGGCCGCTAGTGTGTGTGTGTGTGTGTGTGTGTGTGTGTGTGTGTATAAAGATGTATAAATGAAAATTTTCCAAATCTAAATATATACCCATCTGGCTCTGTGAACGCACATGAATTCAAGCGTTGCAACAAAAATGACCAGAAGGCCCCGAGAGGCCTACCATCAGGAAACAGACAGCAGTTCTTCTGAGAGGACTCCTTAATGTGAGCTGTGGGCCTCCTCTAGTCCTGGTTGAGGCAGAACGTGGTGTTTGCCGAGTGTAATTCTGATACTTGCAGAAAAGGTGCAAACAGGTCCTCACCTGATCGCAGATGAGCTCCCATTTCTTCTCATTGTCATACTGACGTAGCAATCTTGCTTTGTCTGGTGGAAGGTTCATTGAGTTCTGGGGAAGAAACAGACAAAACCATGAATCACAGACGTTCATCGCCAGCAGATCGAGCAACAAGACACAGGCGCTGGGCAAGAGAGAAGAACGTTGAAGTTCATCTCATACGGCTCCACCAACCATTCTCTAGTAAATGTCCTCCTATAATATTGGTTATACTCTAGCAAACTCCAGTCTAACTCTGAAATGTGTCTTTGCACTGTTTGAGCACACAGAGGAAAAACAAAAACCATGTCAACACCGCGCCATACCATCCATCTGACTCTAAAGCAACATCTGCTTAACCCCCCCCCCAAGCCCACACTTCTTTAGTTCTGTATCCAAACTCCTTAGTATTCCACACCCAAAAGTGTTTTTAGGAAAACCTGAAACAATCTGCTACCTCCTCACGTCCTGATCCTCCATGAATGCAGTGCTTAAGCACAAACAAAACACACGCACACAACAAAAAATAAAACTTATGGCATTCCTCATGGAAATTCCTCCCGGACAGAGGCCATGCTGCGGCTGGGACAGCATCACTGTGACACATATGTATCACACGCACACAAACATACCACAATATAAAAAAAAACAAAAAAAAAAAAGAAATGGGGACATATGAGATCACACTTCCCCTACCAGCTAAGTACAGTGCTATTTCTGTAACAAGGCTGGCGAGACGATGGCAGAGACCACCAAGATAGATCATATGCAGCCGTGCCTTTTACCAATCCCAGACTTCCTCTGAGAACATGTGTCACGTCTGTCTCATACCAAACTAAACACTGAGGGATTGGGGGTTGGGGGGGGGGTTCACAATAGGTTGGCAATCAAGTTGCCTGACCTCAAGCTTGGTGATCCTTCATCCTAGGGTCTCGCTCCCACAACATCAGTGTAGCATTGCAGGTCAACTATCATCTGCTAATTACATCTGCTAATTACATTTCTCATGACATAACACACCATGTATTGGAGCCTAAAACTCTCACTAACTTCTACACCACCGGCTTGCTGCAAATCATCCATCCATCCATCCATCTTCTGTAACCATTTATTCTATTCAGGGTCATAGGGGCTCTGGAGCCTACAGGTGCAAGGCAGGGAACAACCCAGGATGGGGCACCAACCCATCGCAGGGCACACGCACACACCATTCACCCACACATGTATGTGGGCAATCTGGCAACTCCAATTAACCATGTTTTTTGGACTGTAAGGGGAAAACCCACAATGACACGGGGAGAACATGCGAACTCCACACAGATGGAGCCATGGCGGAGACTCAAACTCTGGTACTAGTGGTGTGAAGCAACAGTGCTAAGCGCTGCACTGCCCCCTGCTGCAAATCAATGACCCCAAAGTCCATCACTGTAAGAAACTGAGACTACAAATCAAAACGGTGTCTGTAAATAGAAAAAGAGGCACTTCCACTGCTCTTAGCCTGCTAGCTGCGCTGCTAATCTCTTTGTTGTTGCCATAAAGATTCTGTGCAGATCTGTGTGAAAGGTGCCTCAGAGGAAGCCCTGTCGTCATAATCAGAAACATCTGCTTCTCAAGAGGCTGCAGAAGTCCACACGAAACAGGCAGAACTGAACGGTCCACCATTAAAGGAACTGAAACAATACCTAGTAGAATAAGCTGACGTGGTAAAAGATCATATGCGTTCATTCATGAGCATTGAGGATAAGGGCTGTGATCATGTGACCTTCTAGATTTGAGTGCAGAGCGGGCAGCCTATGAAAGACAGGGATGGCAGCAGTGTGCTGGCCAGTGACACCAGACACCAGCTTCACTGAACTTAGCAACGCACAGCGTGTCCCCGGATAGCACTGTCCCACAGCCTCACACACTCTACACCGAATTCTCACAAATCACAGATTACATACAGCTGTTTTTCTTCCCCAAAGCATATAAATAAATAAATCCTTTATCTGCCATTTGCACAAGTATGAGTACATTGGAATGCTTCTCTTCACCGACCCCATGGTCGCTCTCCATAGCTTGGGGGGGTCAGAGCACAGGGTCAGCCAATGTGCGACACCCCTGGAGCTGCGGGTTAAGGGCTACGGACATGCAACTGTTTTGCCGAAGTCGGGGCTCCAACTGGCAATCTTCCGATCACAGGCACAGAGGCTTAGCCCGCTGATACGGGCAGCGGGTGGCTGTTTTTGCCCTTTGTTTATTTAGACACAAACGCATTGAAAATTACAACAAGAGTTATGGTAGGAGAATCAAGCCATCCAAATCCCAAGGTGGGAGGGGCTAATGAGCACTGTCTGTTCCTCACCACTTTCCGTTGGTCAAGAGCTGGCAGTGATTTCATACTGCCTAATCCCACCTGCACTGCGATTTGAAAGTTCATTTTACCCGCGTTAAACAGGGTAAAACTGCAGTCAATATAAACATTATAACAAATAGTGATTTTATAAAATTCTGTGAAAAGCCATCTCAGTTAAACCCAAGAGTGAGCAGCCTGATGAATCCTAAAGGGTCCCTTTACCGGTCCAGGTAGGGCATCTGTTTACACAGTTACAGACTGACTCTCGACTATCGCCCTGCCCCGTGAGGTATAACCAGTGGGCTTGCCTGTCCCCACAGGCCCAGAGTCTGGTGATGCTTCAGTTAAGCCTTATGCAACACGTCGCTGCAAGGCGAACTTGGTCCTGTGGGGGTTTCGCCTAAGTGTCAAGTTTGTCCAGGAGACCAGACAGACAGACGCCCATGTTCCTTTGCTCTCCAGGAAGTTCACAAGTCGACCCCTGACCCTATAACGAGTCACACATTGCCAGAAAATGTATTTATAGGTTCTCCAGGGCATAGCTGTCATTGCCATGGATACCGTAGACTTGGAGACGGTTGAGAAACCTGCATAGCTTTCAGCATACTTTCTGAATTAGAGAGGAAAAAAAACATAACATGATAACGATCCACCTTTCAGATCCCAGACAAGTTACCCTGGCACTGAACGTGTTTGGTAGGTTGTTTCACAGATGAAAGTGTATGTGTGTGTGGAGGGGGCGGGGGGGACTGGACTACACTTCACCCAGTTTGACTCACATTATTGTTAATTCATAAAATAAGCTGTATCGGAATGCAAGGGAAAAGGGTTTTACATACTTTTACAGCAAGCTGCACATAGAGCCGACATTGCAGCTTAATTCCTTCTTTCACAAACACCACGAGAAGAGCTCTCTTTCCAACCTCACTTCCAAACATCAGTGGTCAGAGGGATATCCCAGGCTCACTGGTTCCCCAGACTAAAAAATGTGGACGGTAAGTCACACTGAGGAAAAGCACACAATCATCAAGTCCACAAAAAAAAAAAAAAAAAAAAAAAAAAACTTACAGGAGAAATGTTTGTTATTACTGGAGCACGTTCAAACGTTACCTAACCACTTTTTTTGGATACCACACAATGCCGCCATTGAGCACAAGCCCTTAAGTCCAGAACCTTCATCAACGAGGACAGAATTGCAGATTGGACCCTCAATCTCAGCAACCACGTCATCTCGGTGACAATGGCTGCTTGGTCCCCCCCCCAGCTTTTTGGAGTCGCTGAGGACAGGTCATGTGCTGCTGCTTTGTTAGCTCACACTGCGACAAATTTATATATTTTCCTAAATTGTTAGCATACTCTGGAACACAAAATATTTTAAAATAGATCACAATCGATTCTAATTGAACCGAAACACACACAGAATAAATGTCTTAATATTTATAATTGGTGACGATTTGAAAAGTTAAGAAATGATACGAGCAGTGGACGGATTCAGTTTTGCAAACAGAATGTCTGAAACTGCCTCTCTCTGAAGACACAGCAGTTTGCAAAGATGGACGTAATGCAGATTTTGGTGCAACCTGGTGATAAATACTAGTCTGAGAACAGTGGTTAACCTGTGGTTGACAGTTATACTTTCCAGCACAACTTGGCAGTAACTTTACGCTGATCTAAGAACAGTGGTAACTGTACATTTTACAGCCGCACTCCCCAGCCCTGGGCTCCGGTGACGGGAAATAGTTGGTGAAATTGCCCAAAAGGGGACTTCTAATTTTATGAAGATAATGTACTAAGGAGCTGAACTTATAACCCAAATGTTTGAATTACAGTGAATAGCTCCTGCAGCACTTTTAAACAAGATACTTCGGGGCAAAACCTCAGGAAATCAAACAGTACAAGCCACTGTGGATTGCGTTTAACAATTAGATTTTAAATATATTAACAAGATACTAATATGAATCACATGTACAAATGTTTGCAGAAAAATACAGCTGTGTCCAGGGGTCTTAACCATTTTATAATTGAATATTTTACTTTGTCCTGAACCAAGTCTGGGGTAACTGAGGGACAGACCTTGCATGTACTGTTAGTAAACTGAGCAGATATGCATGTCTGTCATCCTTATGTCTGTAACCACCCCAATGTTCATCATCTGTCCTCCCCAGACACTAGGGGGCAGAAAACCAGAAGGCCAGCACTTGTAGAAATTTTACTCAGTGGCTTTTAGCTCCCACTAAGCTCCAGGCCCTACTGGAAGATCTCACTGAAAGACTCTGCTAATTGGATGCAGGCCCCAGAGCAGTCACCTGACCTCCAGTTTAGGGAGATTCTATTTCCAGTTTCAAACCCACACAATCCCTGTTTACACACCTATTATATGGATGTAAACAGCAACAGCTCAACATTCTGCTACAGACAAAAACCTGAGACAGTGACATAACAAATGATACACTATTTTAAGCAACCTTCATTTAATTACTATTTTCTAAGAATTTAAAAGGAGCTGCCCAGTGGAGCAGTACAGGTTTAATACGAGGGACTCAAAATATATACAAAGGAAGCATAGAATGGGAGGCTGAAACGGCAGCAATTGATTTAATTTTTTTTGCAATAAAGAGGTCAGACTTCCATGGAAACAGATAGTGGTACTCAGAATAAAAACTGTAGATGGCAAAAAAAAAAAAGACATTCCTCTCCCTCGTCCTGCTCCTGGCTCCAATTAGTACAACATGACCCTCTAATCCATTGAACTCCGGGCAGACCTGCAGGTGTCTGCCATCTACACAGAGATTACTCGCATAATCCGGGGGATTCCGACAGGCCCTGGTTTGGCTCACTGACTCACAGGCTTCCCGCTGCTCTTGGTGTCATTTGCGTGTGTTTGAGATCTGATCTGCCTTTCTAATGCACGGTCACAGATTCTGTGAAGAGCAATAATGAGAGGCCGAGTTCACTGTACCGATGAGACCTCCGGACTTTTTCCCAATTACAATCATTTTATTAACCGCAACTGGTCTCCATCTCCTTTAATACCATCTCCAAGGATTCAGGTGCGTACAAGTAAGGTCAAGCTTAATTATTAACAAAGGCAACATTTCAATTCAGTTTGTAGACGAATTTGCCACCCAAAGGACTGTTTAAGAGGCCAGGAAGTTGCAGTGAAGGTGTACACCATACGAAACATGACATAATTGTGCAGAAAAGGGTCTTGGAGAGGGCTTTACCAAGGCCAGACCTACCGAGTCTCATGAGACAGGATGAGAGCAGCGTGACAGGAGATGGATGTGGTGAGGGCAGCCTTAAGACTACATTATTTCAGCCAATAAAGACACACTGAAGCCATTTTCAGGGGGACAGAAAAGAGATCAACCGGACAGTAAGCCAATCAGGACCAGACTTTTGCAGCAGTCCTGCTCATATAATACTTTTAATAGTTATTGTAACACAAAGGCCAATGGAACATCGAGTTTACCTTTATGATGGAGATTCAGGCCAGTAAACTTCATATTACAAGTCCCTCACCCTGACCACTAGGGCACCTGCATGAGTTCAGCCACCACACTGCAGACTTGACAGGGGACAATATTTTTGATCATTCAAATTGTAGTGGAGACTTTTAAAAGCTGATCACTTCTGGGGAGTCAAACTACACTGGCAAAACCACACAGGGTCTCACGGCACGGCATCTGGGAGCTCTAACATGGGGGCGTGCATCTCACGCTCTGGACCACGGAGAGGTACAGCAGCCTTGGTCTCACCGCTGTATGGCTTTCGCTCAATGGTAGTGAAGGAAAAGTGATTGTCATTGTTGACACACCACAGCACACAACAACAAAGAGTGTCCTCTGCATTTAACCCATATGTTACATGGCAGTGGGCAGCTATTAGTATTTAGGACTGATACGAGCAACTGTAGTGGTTTAGCGTTAAAAAAAATTTACAGCAAAAATCACTTGTCTGGCCATAAATAACCTCCCTCAAACTAAGACATGGCATCCTTTAAGTAGGGCTAAGGACCATCACGGAACTGGTTTTAAGCCAGTATTCTGAAATGAGCTGGAACCATCAGGACATCATCTGCTGGCATGCCAGCATCGCAAGTTTCTGATAAATAGCACTGATATGGCGAGTATGCGCGGGCCGTGGATCTGTCACTGTGAAAGCCTGTTAACCAGCTTCTCAGGTGTAGATTGTCTGGGAAACGTCGCAACACATAAATTAATTGAGGAACAGGCACACAAACATACAGCACTCTGTACATTTGAGATGCAACTTCTTAAAAGAGCTTTCTTCCTAGGCACCTGAATCACTATGATAAGCAGTACCAAGCAAAGGTACCATAAACACTAGATATTTTTCATAACTGGCAATATTTTACATCTTATTTTTCTTTAAATACCTCAAAATAAGATACGTCACAATATATATATAAAAACTGTCCTTGAAGCTTGGCTTCCCCGAAACAGCCTTGATGGCAAGATGATTCGTATGCAAAATATTAACCATGGACCATTACCTGTTAACAAGAACAAGTGTCAAAAAGTCAAGACTCATTCTTAGGCCAACATTTTAGACTTATGCATATACTTGTACAAGTACACATATCATATGATGAAATATTAAGTCTTAGACAATTATGCTTTAAACTGCATGCAGTTATTTATGAATAACCTATCAAACTATTGACCAGTACTGTTAATCTAAAGCTATACTGCATGGGTCAAGTCTGAGAAACTCAGGGGATCAGCTTTCAGGAACTCTTTGAGGCACCAGAGAGGATTTAGAGCAACTCTTGGAGCTGGTCCGTGTGACCTCTCTCAGCTTTTCTATGGCATAATCGCTCGAAAAAGCCTACGGCCGGGTCAGAGCCAATAAAATCCATGGCCTCTGTGACAGAGAGTACTGTGTCATCTTTCTCAAGGAAACAATTCCCTTTCCAAATGGCTCCCCAGCACATAAGGCGCACATTGCCATCACATTAGCAGTATCCTGGGAGAGCAGTGCGTCAGGGCCCATTCAGGAGGCACTCGGCGGGTGCTCTCTGACTTCGCAGATGTCATACTAAACCCTCCTTTCTAGTGTGGCAGCCCCGACCTCCCACCCGCCCCCCCCCACAGCGGAACTTCAATCAGAGCTGGAAGAACACCGAGGACTCCTTTAGAGGCCAGACCTAGAGTGGGGGCTAGGGGGTCTGGCCCTCATCCTGAAGCTGCAACTCCATAAAACTGGATACCACCCCCTTCCCCACGCATAAATACACACACACACACAGAGTCCACATATTCATATCTTTATGGGGCCTCTCTGTTCATTTTTATGGGCAAAACCATGATCCCAACAATGACAGCCTTAATCCCCCCCCCACCCAACCCTAAAACTGAGTTTCCCCTCATGGGGACTGACAAAATGGTTTTTTGTGTGCGTGCGTGTGCGCGCGCGTGTGTGCACGCGCGCGTGTGTGTGGGGGCGGGGGGGTCATGTATAGATTACACTGTGCGGACCAATTGCCCCCGCAATGTGATAAAAACCTGTTATTTTGACATTGTGGGGATCATTCTTTTTCACCCACATGGAAGCCAATATAAACAGATAAGGCTGTTCCATATGGTCCATGGTTTTGTGTTAAGTTATATAAGAGCTGTCACGATTACTCGATTAAACTCGGTTACTCGATTACTAAAAAGGAAGGAAGACCGCGCATTGTGGATGAGGTTGAAAATAAAGAGCGAAAACCTTCAGTTGTGTGCAAGCACTTCACATTAAAAGTGAATGAAAACGCTGTCGTCCTTCAGTATTGCAAAGCATAACTTAAATATCACCACAGCTCGACCGCAATGCAAATATATCTTAAATAACATTTCCTGGTTTCACGGACTCAACCAATAATGCGAGGTTAGCCATAGATACCTGCCATTTAGTAGACTAGCCCTAAGGTATCATCACTTAACTTTAAATCTTTTCGATTAACTTACTTTCTACGATTCCTCGATGTCAAAATAATCGCTGCTAAAGCAAATCTTAACCCTGTCATTTAGCCGCATCATCTTACAAGGTACGGTAAATGTACACCACATAAGATTATTAATTTTTATGAACATAGTGTGTGGTTTTAGTACAGCTGAACGATATCTTAAGTTTTTGCACTATTTAAGAACTTGAAAACTTAATACATAGCCAAACAATACTTCAAATCAACAAAGTATGTCAAATAAGTTAGTGGTATTGTCGTTAGATGTGCCAACAGACAAAGCAGTTCCGACAAATCACTTTGCCTTTGCTCAATATTCTCTCTATCAATATTTCCATACAGCGCAATGTCTTTTCGTCCCGGTTCTAGTTCGCTTTTCCGCTCTTCGCTCGGTTTGTTTAATTTCTCACGAACGCGCCCCGCGCTCTCCGCGTGAATCAGATAGTAAGGAGGAGAATCATTATATTTATATGCCCATGCCGAGCTCATGCAAAAGCGGGGAACTTTAGACTGATTTTTTTAACAAACATATTCTAGATAAAAAAGATAAAAAAAAGATAAATGGGAACCATCCTTAGAATTGCAAAGCTTAATAAATTCTTTCCTTTGACTGACCAAAAGTGTTCTAACGCAGCGTATTGATGGTTTGAACCCTGCAGACTATTGCAGTCCTTGCGATGTTATATTATATTAGATTATATAAACATAAACAAACAAACGATTACTCGATGAATCGTCAGATTAAATCGATAATTTATCGATTGTCGATATAATTGATAGTGACAGCCTTTTACATTTTACATACATATACACACACACACACACACACATAGATACAAACACTAATATTAAAAAAATATAATATATTATATATATGTGCGTGCACGCATGGACATATACAATATATACATATATCTGCATGCACAGTAACCACCTCCTGTACTTCCAAGAAAGACCTCACACTTCAGGGAAAAGCTGGCTATCGGGGTTCATCCACCTGCGCCATCAAACGAGGACACCAGCCACCTGCTGTGAGACTCCAAACACACTCCGAGGAGTAAAACTGTGGCAGCTCCCTGCACTGAATACCCCTCAGGAAGCATTAACCTAAGGACCTGACAACTCAAAACGAGCTTACCCCAGAGATTAAGGTCTGCAAAATGAAAAAGGCCAAAAACAGACACCCTAACTTCAGGCCAAGAGCAAAGAGCATTCGTTATCAGTTTCATCAGTATTTATCACTGTAAAACTGTTGTTATCATCACAGTCTCAAAAACAAACGAAAGACAACTAAGATCTTTCTTCATTGTGAAAGCAACCGTATTCTCATAAGAGCTGTGAAAACTGGGAGAAAAGGGAAGCTGGAAGCAGTGCCTATTCTAGGAAGCGATTGCGTAAAACCTGACATATAAGGCGTGACATAAATGGGTACTGAAGACATTCCCACAATTAAAAGCACATATTACTTATTAGGGTTTTGTCTTAACTGCATTATTGGTATCTGGTGCAGGAAAAACCAGACAGACCGGTTACCTGCAGTATATTAGCATATACATATACACGTATACAAAGTGGACAGTGCTAGTGAATGACCATTCCCTACACTGCACAATTGCTGAAGTTCAAATTCTGCAAACGCAAGGCAAGAAACCTGGCTGCATTAAACAATTGCACAATGTCGAACTTTGAGAAAGACGCGTCAACAACAGATAGTGTGGAATGGGGCATTCCTAAAGGACTCTGTCAATACTTGTATACTTGTCTTGGCATCCGAGGCTCCAAATCAAGGATACAATGAACTCTCCAGGGTAAGGAAAACGGAGGCCACGCAATCGTTTTCTGACACAGACATTAGAATAAGGAATCATGTCCTTTGTACATCGCAAGGACCGATGTGACAATGCTTTCATACCATCATGCCGCCTGGACCATAGTATGCAGTATTTTGACACTATTTCCTAAACCAACACTATTTAGCATTTTGAAATTTTGGTAATTAAATTCTTGGGGGGGGGGTACAAAAAGATTTACCAAGTGGAGATCATCATCAAGCAGAGGTGGCAAGTTCAGGTCCGGAGACTAAAAATCCAGGCCAAGATTTTGTCTCAACCAACCAGCTAAGAACAGCGTGAACTCTTTATGCTCAACTGGTTGGTTGAAACTAAATCTTGGTCTGATTTTTTACTTTCTGGACCTGAACTTCCCACCTCTATCAATAAGTTTTGCTTAAGCAAACACTTTTACCTTAACTGTATGTCTTAATTTTAGCTGTGAATGTAAGGAAACAAAAATATAAGAAAACGTTTTAATCATTTTTCCATTTCAAGATCTAGCATGTTAAAAAAAAAAAAAAAAAAAAGTGCAATGTTTGCCACTGCTTTTGCACATTAAAGACCGTCAAAGCAGGAACAGGTTTACACATGGCACCCTGATGTTCGCAGTGCCAAGAGGTGCCCATAGCTGCCACTGGAGGAACCTCTGGGCTTTCAGACATACCCCACACCCCTGATGTGTGTGTGTCTGTGCACGTGTGTGTGTACACGTGCACTCCCCCCCCCGCTCAATGAGTACAAGAACCAGTTAGTACAGCTCACTTTATTAGCTGTTAATTAGCCAGAGATTAACCTACCGTTGGGTACAAATGTCATCACCTTCGAGATCTCATCTGTAGCGAAACGTACTCATGTCCCGCAAGTGTCAGCGCAGCCTTGGGGCTTTCGTTCTCTCAGCAGATCAGAACCTGTTCTTCCTCATTGTCTCACAGTCATCTGTGTAAATTGAGCATGATGACCTGACAAGGCAGGTGTAATCATATGGATGCAAGAATCCGTAAAGCATTTAACTCACACCACATTGCTCACTTCCCAAATTCTCCTAAAACCTCTAGTAAGCCTCAAATTCTAGAACACGATTGTAGCAACTAGGCGAACTGTAATCCTGGGCTGGCATTAAAGAGTGGCCACTGTACATCTGCTCCAATGGCACAACATGAAACAATGAGAGCTTTTGGAGATGGACATTAGATAGAAGGCTGCATTGGCTTGGAATCTAACAGCAATACATGGGGGGGGTAAATTTGGCTGAGAGGCTGGGTTGCCTTGATTGCCTACAGCCCAACAGCGAGGGGTCTCTACAGAGCACTTAGCCCACTGTACCTGGCTCCAGCCCAATAACCCCCAACTAACCAGCTGAGACTTTGGCCAAGAATATCTCCGCTGGAGCATCTTCATGCTGGTAGGAGGAAACCTGACCCAATCATCTGTGAGCCACACAAAGGGACACTGTGCAGAGCTTTGCCAAGCCTGGAATCCAGGAGGAAGAAACATTCCCAGCGAAAGGGCATCCTCTAGGAGTTCCCATCATGACTAGCTCATTGCCAACATGAGCAGAGAGCACTTTCAGAAACTGCAGCACACTGAAGAGAGATTAGGAGCGTAAATGTGAACATAAGCATGTTTTATTATAAGAGAACAGAAAAAAAAAAACAACTAAAAACTACTGATTTCATATTCTTGCGTTTCCAACTGATTTCAGTAAGAGGGCCAGACTTTTAAAGAGTAATATTAAAGCTGTCACAACAGATTCTTCCAATATTTGATCAACTTCTTTCTGAATATGTTAAAATCATAAATATTCACCTGGAATGTTTTTAGTAGGTCTGTGGGGTTTCTTATTTGTCTTTCAGCTCTAAATAACTTTTTCATTAGATTGCTATTGCATCACAGTGCAAAATCCATTTTTGGACCACTTCTCAGGGTCTGGGGCCTGCGATACACCGTGGATGGGGTGTCAGTGCCTAGAAACCAGATCATTTAAAACAAGAAAAATCTGCAAAAAATACGAAGACAGTTAATGCTTCTGTTGGGGGGGGGGGGGGAAACATCTTCAAAAATGTGCTATAAGGGAAAGCAGCCAGTAACCAGCCAGGCGAAGCAGAAATGTCACAGTATTAATGATGACTATTTTTAGCACAAACCCAAGAACTATAAATGGGGGGAAACTTTCCTCACAAAAAAAATATTTTAAAATAATTGAGGCAGAAACCCGAGCTTCTCAGAAGCTGGTCAACGAAAGTATGATGTATTAGAAACCTGAGCGCAGTCCCCACCCCAGCTAGCAGGAAACAACTGAGGATTTACCATTTATTCCACATACAAACAAATCCATGACACGCTCTGGGAGGGGTAAATGCCCCCATTATAATGAGACTGTGAAAGTCCCACATACTTTAAGCAGGAGGCTAAGGATGACAATAAAAGTTTCTTCCAATATTTTAACTCCAAAAGAGCTCTAAAAGCTGATATTTCTAATTTGCAGAATAGTAAGGGCCTTATAATCGAAAATGAAATTGATTTAGTAAAGGAGTTTAATGATTATTTTACA
>JAAGVU020000035.1:20411053-20435454 GCA_011763525.2 Mormyrus iriodes | reverse complement strand
CTCCCCAAACGAGCTTGATGGGCCGAATGGCCTCCTCTCGTTTGTACATTTCTTATGTTCTTATGTTCTTATGTTCTCAAGTCCTGAGATTAAGACCAATGCAATGCAAATGTAGGTCATCATTTCCTTATATTAATACTCAGACAATAAAAAGTAATCTGCTATTAATTACACTTTGTTCAAGGAAAATAAACATATATATTGCTTTTATACTTATTCATGGTTTTAAAAAGTAATTCTTTGCAAGAAAAGAGTTTTCAGGGCACTTAATCAGCAGAGAAGCTCAAAGCAGACATCAAAAAGACCGTTTGCTTCTGTGAGGATAATAATTCAGCATTGCCACAAAAGCCTAGTCTTATGGAAATGTTAATTAAACCATCTGAACAACAATCTGAAAGCCTTTAGGGTGTTTATAGGAGACAGATGTGCTGCCTACATGCTACAGCCCCCACAACGGGCAACCGGCACCTGAAGCAAGCAGCCAGAGTGACAAATTTTATAAGAGACAGAAATTGCACTTCCAATACAAAAAAAATGGCATGAGCATAATCTAGGATATTTACCGCAAATTATAACAGAAACAATTCCCTCCAGGTCACAAATAGCAGTCAAGCATGCTACCATAATTTCCTCACAACTTTCCCATCTGCCAGCAGGTCCTAAGCAACACGCTAGCTAGAGGGAAGGAAATTATTTCCATGAGGAACCCATGCTTAGTCCACTTTTAGTGAATGCACATTTTTATGGAGCAAAGTCATCTTCCCCGGGTGAGCCCTCGTGCAATTTATCACAAGTCATGTGACTAAGATTCACCAGGGCCACGGGCTGACGACCGCGTTCCTGAGGAGCCGTGCGATGGGACGAATCAATTTTTAAAGAGCAGCCACTAATGGGGCTGAAAGTTCCACCGAATTATTAAATCTTGAACATTTTGGGCTGAAATAGCTCCACCAGACAGTGTCCCCACACTTTCTACCGTTTGACCATAATATGAATATATAAAAGGGGGGCTTTCCTGAGAACTGATAGCACAAACTCGCATTGAAAGACATACAGATGGGTAAAGATTCATTCAGGTGTTGAACATACAATGCCGATGACAGGCCTAGCACTGATAGATGGGTGAGGAAACAGGCTTGTGAGTTTGATCTCTTTCCAGGCACTTCTGAGAGGTAGGCAGTGAAACTGGATCGGTGTCCAGTGTGGTCTTACTGCGTCTGAACCACTCATCAGCTTTTATGCTAAAGTTTAAATGCACTGCCAGGTGGATTTTAATATACGCCTCAGCGAATAAGGCAAATACCCCAATGCCCCTGATCTAAACAGCCACAGCAACACCTCACCTCTCTGCTCTCTGCAGCTGGAATCACCACATCTGTTTTAAACATGGTCAGCAAAAACTATTCTGTTTACGCCCATCCTCATTGGTCCCAGTGCTTTGATCCCATAATAAAACACAACAGCCAGAAAAAAAAAACAAGCACTATGGTAACAGTATCAGGGCTCACTTAGAAGGACAATTAAATGCATGACGGGCTTAGAAATGAGTTTTATCTTGTAATCTCTTGCAAGCCCCTTTTTTTAATAAAATGAGGATTAAAAAAAAAAAAAAAAAAAAAAAAAAAAAAAAAAATGGTTCACTGACTGGAAGACTGTGTGCATATTAACTGAGTAACACCAGTAAGAGTTAAAAATGAAAAGCTGACAAACCCTTATGCAGGAACAAGGGAAAACTAAGACCTGCAACACTAAGTGAATCACAAAACATGGATGATTAGTGTATGTATTAAAAGAAACACAAAATAAGTGCCTGAATACGTAATGCTGTTGAAAGTGAGAATGCCCCCCCCCCAAGTAACCCTGAATAGCAGAAAAACTGATTAAATAAAACAAAACATATTACTTTCAGTTTGTAGGTCACATGTGAAATAGTTGCTCTCTTATCTTGTTTGACAGCCTTACTCGTCATAATAAAGTCTGGTTAGACTACAGGGCTTAGTCCAAGACAGCTGCCAAAAACGAGGCTCTTGGCACCAAAAAGATCACAACTAGAAATTTCCTTCCTTTGTGGAATTGACCATGGATGATATTTCAGGAGTAAGTAGAGACCTTCTGTCCTCAAGAGCCATAAAGTATCCTTCTTATGTCGTATGACTCTCAGTTGCTTATGGGATGCCATCACTTGGAGAGAAACTGACGAGAATTCTGGGGATATTTTGATTGCTGGTTAGAAGGCGAATGGCAAAATCCACTCATGGACATTTCAGGTATAAACTAGGGAATTTACTCAGAACATACAACTAGAATTTCTTATGCTAAGTGACAAAAGAAAATTGAATGCAAAACAGTTCAATGACTGAACACCATGTACACTTTTTCCAGCACTGGCTTAGGCATCTGTGCCTGTGATCAGAAGGTTACTGGTTCAAGCCCCAGCCTCGGTAGAATGGTCACATCTCTGCTGGGCCCTAGAACAACACCCTTAACCCCTTGAAACACTCCAGCGGTGCCGGTTAGATGGCCTGACCTCAACCGTATACCTACTGTCCCCATCTTACCCACGTGACTTACGGCGACTTGGACATACAACTGAAATTTTGTTTTTAAAATGTATGTAAAACTTCCAGTGGCCGTACATGTGGCAGCGCTATGCTACCAAGTGCACACAGTTGCCGTGGGAAAGTACTGTTCCGTACGGCAATACGACCATCCTAACCTCACACACGTCTCCCAGTCTCATTCTCACACCTAAAAGTCCATTCTCAAATCATCCTATTCCAACATACGTCCATTTCAACGTACGACCCGTCTGTGAGAATTGAACCCAGTTGTAAGGGGACACTCTGTATCTGTGTGTTTATCGCTCAAAGGAGAGCAAAACAGGATGTGTGAAAAGAAGCATTCCAATGTGTGATTTTCAAAAATCAACCTCCAAAAAGGTTTGGCTTTAAACCTTTAAACCAGGTTATTCAAATTATTTATAGGTTTAGTACAGGTCATTTAGTAGTTGAAGTGGGCCTGGAGCCAGGAAGTAAAGGGCAGAGGACACCCTGGATGGGATGCCAGCCAGCCAGCCAGCCCAGCACAGGGCACAGGCACACACACACACACACACACACACACACTACAGGAAATTCAGAAACACCATTTCACTTGAACCTTGTGTTTTTTGGACTACAGGGGAAAGCTAGAGTGCCCAAGAGATAGCTGCACAAGGGGGAGCCCGGGAGGTGTGGGGCTGCCATACTCACCACTAGGCCCCAGTGACATCCCATTATATTACGTGTGCTGCTAATTTTTCTTGATTTTTCACCAGTAACTTCCCACTCAAGGTGGAGTAACTGGTGAGGTCATCAGTGCCGCGCATTCGCAAGCAGAGACAGTTAACACTTAGTCTGCCAGCAAACATTGCTGAATATTTCACAGTAGTTTAAAGAACAATAAAACCATTAAGGAGCATGATTACAGTGCTGAACTCATCACAGCAGCAAGGCCAGTGGCATCAGAGCAAAGATCTATCACCGGACATGGTATTATCTCCATGCGAGGTACGAAAAAAAATCGTCGGGTGCCCAATCACACAACAGCCCCACGCTGCAGGCTGAGAAGGACCCCTGTAGTACAGTTAGAGTGAATTTCATTTCATGGTAACATAAGAACAGCCCACTTACCCATGTACCTACTGAGCTGGCTATCGGCTAGAAAACCTCGGATTCCACAGCCTGTTCATATTTCAGGTCTATTCCACCAGCACACATGGGCTTGATAATTAATTAGTTGCCTAAAAAAATTAAGTGTTCAGACATGGAAACAGACAAAACGGGGTCCAGAACAAAATCACCAAGGATGCATCTTAAGTTCGTGAAGGGGCAGGACCCCAGCAGCACCATTTCAGTCATGGACCGATTGACCTTTTAATTTAAATTCATTTTAGGGTTCTATGCACACTTAGAGACCCTTGTAAATTCTGGTCTGAACGTGGACCAGCCAAGAGTCCCGAAGACTTGGACAAGACCCAATGATGTAGCAAATGGCTCGTCACCAAAGACTTGTAGGTTCAATTGAAATACATTGCGATGAGCAATTTTCTTTACACTGAGAGTGCTTAATTCTCAAAGAAATTCAAATTTCAGAATTTTGGAATTATGTTAGAGGGATATACAAGGCACAATAGGTTAAGACCTTTGTTTAGCCAAGACAACTTCCATGCCTGTTTGACCACGCTTCACACATTTTTGAAAGTTGATGCAAACAAAGATATAAGCTTAGTCCTGAAATTCCAACTATTGTATTAACATTTTGAAAGACATTTAGTGGAAACACTTTCCGTTTTTGGTAAATTGCGGTCGACATGAGTCTCCCTTAAAGATAAAGGAGAAATGCTCAATCTCCTTGCAGTTAGAAATCAGTCCCTCCCCTCAGTAAAAATATACACACACACCCACCAGCCTCAGAGGATGCATCAGTCAGCCAATTACAGCCCAACAAGATCACTATGACATGCCATGGTCTCCTACAGCGACTCACAATTTAACACTATGCAGAGTCACAGCTTAAGGCAGGGTCTGTCACCTGCTAGCCTGCGGGCCTGTCATATGTCACCATTTTCATTTTCCAAGCACTGAATTAGCCTTCATCCAACCTAAACAGTGATTTAGATTTAATTGATGAGAGAACCTCGCAGCAAGTGCTGACAATAAAATTACCAGTTAAATGAGGGAGTCAGAAATAAACAGCCATAACTAACTGTGAGCAGGGACAAAATGCTAACTTCCTGCGGAGCATCAATGAGTAACACAAATATAATGCCAGTAAATGACAGGCATTGTTATGATTCCAGTTTTCACTGCTGCTTCTGCAACATCCATTGTTATGGATAGCCCTTTTTAAGAGCAAGCACCACCTCAGGCAGGTGGTGTACCAGGTGTACAAAAACCAAAGTGTGTGGCAGGTCCTAGGATGACCTCATAAAACTCGGGCACCCCTCCATCCAACCCTTTTCAGCAAAAAAACCCATTTTCCAACCTAATGTAAAAAAAAAATTTTAATCTAGGCTACAAGTCACCAGCAGCTATGGCCCGCTATATACAGCACAAGCGCTTCTCTCCCTTTCCAAAGGCTATTAATGGCTTGGTGAGTGACAACATTTATAAGCACCACCACAAAGCATGAACTCTTCCACGCAAATGCTTTTTGATGTGCCAGATGTTAAATGAAATCTTATTGCGCAGCGAGAGGAGACGACCAGCTTAAACAAAAGATAATTAAAGTCAACTTGCCAGCAAAGCGCAGGTGCACCTTTAAACTGCGCGGGTGCCCCGAGATCAGCGTCCTATGACCGGCGCTCCTGCATGGCTGAGTAAACGCACTTAATTGATGCCAGGCAATAAAAGGCTCCCCCGGAGAGGTGCATTTTTAACATTTTGGATTGAAGGTAAAGCGTATCGGACTCCCGTGATATCATCGGGATGACTTCAAAGCGCCCCGGTGCCCGTTTCAATTAGCTTTTATGCCGCAGATCATGCAGCCTGTTCGGGAGAAACACGGACAGCCCCCGCCCTCCTAAATTACACCCCAAACGCGCCGGGCTAAAAAGGCGCGGCGATCTTCGGGAAGCCAATGTACTTACTCTCCTTGCCTCGTTAGTTGTGTTTTTTTTTAATAAGCGGAAACAAATACAGCGAAATAAACACTCGATCTATCGCTAGCTGTATCACATAGGAAATCCCGTCACCACGACTAGCAGACACTGAAAATTTGGCTGTAAATTTATATAATGTATTGCTATACAACCCTTGGTGATATTTTAATTCTCAGAGACCGTTATTATATGAATGCCCGATCAGGATTCTTACAATTTTGGCCTATTTTGCGAACGAGTGGTAATTAATAACATCCCGTTTCTTAGTGCATAAATATAGTTTCTTCATGTTTAACTGTGTTTGAATCTATTCAGACAAAATGAATACGCATTTCACTTTCCCCCTTTTCTAGTATCAGGAAAAACGAGAGGAAGATTTTTGTTTTCCCCGTAATTGCTATAGGCATACGTACTTGTTGCACTGACTGCCATTTAGCGTCCCCCTTTGTAAGAGAGAGAATATACACGGAAGTTGTGTGAAGCCAGCAACCCTCACGAGCGCTTTAAATTGCAAATTAGTAATAGTCCATGTGGTTTTCCCATACGCGCGCAAGTCACTTATTTCTGTGCTAGCTGTTGGACGCACATTGTCCGCCAATTAGTCTCAGATGGAAGATAATCTAATCTAGGTTATTCAGATAGTGTGCAATTAAATCTGACAGTATTCAAAACATCACAGATAATGACAGCTAAATACTTCAAAGGGCACTAGCAATCAGACCATAAGACTGTCTGTGATAAGACATAACAGACTTCAGACATAAAGCCAATCCATGATCCTTCGGAAATATTAGAAAGCATTAATTAACCTACCAAAACGACGTTAAAACGCTCTTCCAGTTCACATTGCTCCGGCATCGGCAGTTTCAGGGGCATGTGTGCAGCCCTGAATTCAGTTTGTTGAGAATCCATGCTCCCCGCGTTACCCATGTCTTAGTCTTTTAATAAAACAGCGATCAACCTTCACTGGCAATCACTGCGACTCGGGCTAGACGATAAATGGATAGATCATCCACTGAGGGAAACGCCACCGGCTCCGCAGTCTTGTTCCAGGCTGGTCACTCCGCAGCGCAGCGACCGGGGGGAACATGCGCGTCGCCCTCATGCATCCCGCGGAGAGTCTCAGGGATTCCCCAGGCTTTCCATCTGCTGGAAGGACAGAGGCTGCGAAAGCCAACGAGATGCGCTCCCTAACCGTATCTTGCACAATTTCTGCACCACTCCCAGTCGGTTGCGATGATGATCATGATTCAGACACTGCGGATGCCGGCCGTACAGCTGAATAGTCCCACCACCCCCGGCACTGACAGCACATTCAGTAGGACCTGACTGCCCAGGACGCTCCACAGTCACTTCCCAATACAACGCACCCTTTCAGGCTGCCCCCCTTAGGCGTTCCAAAAGAGGCTAAAATTTGTAATATTGCATGCTGGTACTTGGAGTCTTTAAAAAATATTTGTTTTATATATCGGTGAAAAGTGACATTTATTTGCTTTTCACATTTTCCGTTATTTTTTAGCTGTATGCATGTTACTGAAAGGAATACAGTCTAATGCTGCGCAGTCCTTTAATCCACACAATCATGCTACTCACTGAAAGTAAAATGTTTGATTTGATACATTTTATCCAACATAATTTTAAGCTACTGATAATGACCTCGTTATAATAAAAGTAGGGTATGTAGATTTGCCCGGAATTTATCAGGGATAAAATACAGTATAACTCGCTGGTAGGCCTAGGAGAAACGAGGGAACAGTTTAAATTAAAGCATGTCTTGGATAATCGAATGGAAGATGGATGGATAAATGAAAATTTAAGTAGTTCGAAACCTTCTATGTTACCTTATTTGGGTTATTTTTTTACATTAGATAGGCCTATGTGAGGAAATAGGCCAGTGCGGGTGTTTGCCTCGGGGGCGTAGATTTGGATATGGACTGTAGGGACACGTCTCTACTAATATTGTAGGAGCACCGTGCGTGTTTAGGGGGTCGGGGCTGATTTCGTCCCTGCCAGTGCTGAAATGCCCCATGGTTTGTATTCGGCACAAATCCAGCTTAACTGATCATGGCAAATAGGCAATAAAAACCCCGAGTATGTTTGTATATTATTTTAAATGATCAAAGCATTATTCTTTGGCAGTCAGGTCAGGGTCGGGTTCCATGACAATGTAAATAAATGTAAATAAAGTTAAGACCGACTTTCACCAAAGTAGAAAACACGTAATGTTTAAGTGTTAAATAACAAGTAATTTAACTATAAGTTCACGTGAATAAACTGGGGATTATACTAACAAGCTCATGTACTGACCGTGCCAAACAGTTAACTCCGTTAACTAACCGACAGCGGTTGGTTCTTCATTCATGAGTAAATGATTAGGGTAAATGTCACCTTTAATAGGTACTAGGAGGAGGCAGCTAACACATAAGAGGAGAGTCAGCGTCAAAAACCGGAAGGGGGGGGGGGGGGGAGTGAGCCGCTCTTCCCGGGAGCGTTAGCCAGCCAGACTCGGTCCAGACACCACGTCCATGTTCTGCAGGTTAAAGAGCAGGTAACACGACGGAAATGTAATGGCTCACTGTGGCTTGGAACAAGAACACGGATGGAAAAGAAAAAAAGATAATTGTGACACATTATGACTCATGAGTCAGAATATTACCTGTATTGCTTGGCACCTTTCCAAAAACAACACACTTCTAAGCTTACTTCCAAATACTGTACATCTTGTTACGGAAATGATTCATTACCATAACCTATAATGATTCAACACTAATGTTGAATATTGCTCACCTGACAAAGCTTGCCCGAATAATAATGATTCAGGACAGACAACGGCCAATTAAAAAGTGTTCCACACCGCTAGAAATATGTAAACCAGTATGGTTAGAAAGCCATTCTAACCACTGAATGGTTAAAATGGAAAGGCTCTTAATTATATTCTGGTCTTACCTACAGATGCTGGGATATTAAGTGACCCGAAGGCCTAAAGCTACGGGAGATCTGTGGACACACGCCAAAAATAAGATTCAGAACAATATGATGTCTGTGTGTGAGGTCGCCCGTGAGGACGTCCCGCTCCCAGATGTTGTTTAATTTGTCTTGAAATTGGACAGAAGGAGTGCCCTTTGACGTACCGCACAGGCCAGTCCAAGCACGAGAGGGGACAGATGCGGCACAGTAGGGCTATTGTAATCAGCCGCTCAGGCTCCAGTCCTGGCAAGCCGTCGTTGTCCGCGTGAGCTGATCAATCAGACAAACATCTGTTACGCTGAAATTCTTGCCTCATCGGGATATTGAAATTTTCACCGGATCTGGAAGTGGTAGCATACTATACAACTTCTAACTTTTTGTATTTTAACTTTGTATTTTTAAGTTAAAAAATTACAAAGCTGTTTGACTAAATATTCAAATCTTTAAAACGTTCAAATGTATGCTTCCTAATTATAATCTATTAATATAATGATGGACTATTAAGAGCATCCATTCAAAATAATAAGACGCTAGTGACATCTGGTGGCAGAAAAATATACTGCAGAACTTGAGATAAATGCATCTCTTGTCATGATTGCATTTCTTGAGCAAAAAATCAGCGCATGACAATACACAAGCCTTAGCGTAAATTGGAGAAAATGGATAAAAAAGAAAACATTAAAAATGGAAGAACAGAGATGCATTTCATAATCAATCTGTAGAGGTAATACAACATAAAACTCAGAGTACGAAGACTACAGCTCCCTCTGGCGGTCAAATGACAAAGCATAAGATATTTTCACACAATGTATCTGTATAATTAGCAGTTAAAACCATTTCGAATTCGTCACCACCATTTGCCTATTTCAATTATAAACCGCTTTGAGTGAACGGTTCAGGTAGGCTTCAACTCAACCAGCGTTTGCTGTTAGTGATTGGCTATCTACATTCGAACAACAAAACGAAATGTTTCAGAAGGTTTTAAAATACGTTGTTAATATAGTGTTACCGATCTATTACGCAAATTATTTTCAGCAAGGTAAGTGTAAGAATATAATTAAAATGCATCTTTTTAATGGGTGTTTCAAAAATGAAAATAATAGTGGGTGAAATTTTCTACTCTTCAGGGCCCCGAGCCCCGCTGTGGATCGGACTTGCTGGTCCAACGCATCCCATCCTGCAGATGCTCGTTATGTAAACGGCCTTCCACATGATGCAACAGAAAATAAGATTCATTAGATGAGATGGTCTTCTTCCATTGCACCAAGGTCCGGTTTTAATGATCGTGTGCCCATTTTAGCAGCTTTCGATGGTGGACGGGGGTCAGACTCTGACCGGCCGGCGGCTACGTAACCCCATAACCAAAGAGTTTGATGCCTTGTGTGTCTTGACTCTTTACTCCTGTGATTATTTTCAAAATTGTCTGCGATTTGTACCATAGTAGCCCTTTTTTTTACCAGATATGACAGATTTTGTTCACATTTCACATCGACGAATCCTGGCCATCCAACACCTTGTCGGTGGTTCTTGGTTTTTCCCTCCTCGGACCACTGTCAGAAGGTACCCACCATGGCTGACCATGAGCGCCCCACAAGCCTTGCCTTTTCGGAGATGCTCTGCCCCAGTCTTCTGGCCATAATGACTTGGCCCTTGTCAAAGTCACGCAGATCTTAATCCCTGCCCATTCCTAATGCATTCAACTTGTCGACTACAAGTACAGAATGTTAGCTTACCGTCTAATATATCCCAGACCTTAACGCACATCATTATTATTAGCCAGTCAACATTATTTGCTTCACGTTGGGGTGGTCATAATTTTTTTGCTCATTGGTGTAAGTAAAATATGAAACTGCAAATAGTTGTGGTTGTTGTCAGCAGGGGGGCACATGACGCCTATTCTTGTGATGGGAAGTGCCCTTAAAAAATGTACGTTCGTTGAAGCTTTGACTCACATTCGCCACCACCAGCGCATTTTTCCTGAAGTATCATGGACTCACACAGCGTCTTCTCAATGAAAGCGAACATGGAGGGCTGCAGTTCCTGCTTAAGTTGGGGAAACTTCTTTCTTCACTGTAATCACCCTTGCACTGTTCAGACTTCTCAGACTCTCTAATGGAGAATCAGCCATGTTTCCATTCATTCAGCACAAACAACAGGGTTTTGTGATAACATTTATTCTGGAGCAGTGAGGAACTACAGCTGTAGTGCTCTCATTACTTGACGTCCGCAGTTGGTCAAACCGATACACTTTATAAAAATTAAAGAAATAATGGTCTACAAAATAGTGTCACTTCTTCCGATCTGTCAATAACTGCAATTCGGGAAACGGTGGACAGCTGCATGCTTGAAACTTACGCAGAAACTATGACATAATATGGACTCTGTGCTTAAATAAAATTAAAACTGAAGCTTTAAAAGTCACAATTTTAAAAGAGGGGGGCAAACATCTGCGCAACTTCACACATAATTAAGCTGAAAGGAAAACACACAATCACGTGGATACCGGTTTGGCTTCTCCGGTTTTTCTTTGGCGAAGTGTGTATTTGGAATATCTGCTTATAAACCGGTTGGAATATCTGCTTATAAACCGGTTGGAATATCTGCTGGAATGTCATTGATGTTGCAGTATCAATTAATACTTGATATCTGTTGTTACTGTTAAAACAGAAAGTGCGGTGTCGTAGAGGACAGTGTGACCAAAGTCTGCCCCCCCACCCCGGTCAGTCTGTCAGAGGAAGCAAGCGGTCATGAAAACAGGGACAGTTCAATGGCAAAGGAGTTCACATCTTTCTTCTATTCCTCCTCCCCCTCCCCCTCCTCCCCGGCATCCTCTCCTTCTTCCTCGGCCATGAACTCCACGAGGAGCTCCGCCGTACAGGAGGCCTCGCCCAGGCTGTTGACGGCCTTGCAGGTGTACTTGGCGTCATCGTCGCTGGACACTTCAGAGATGACCAGGCTGCAGTTCCCTTCCTCGTCGTAGTCGATCTGGAAGTGACGTGTCTCCTTGATGGGCTGCTCGTCCTTGTACCACACCACTTCTGGGTCAGGGTATCCTGACAACATAAATCAGGAAAGTTCCGATGCTTAGAAGCTCAGAAAGACTGCAGATGCAAAAAGAATGACACCTCACAGCTGTCACGAGTGGAAACTACAAATCCAGTCCAAACAAACATTATGTAATTAAGAAAAAAATCACCAGTGTCAGAGAAATAACAGCTACATCAATTCATCTTCCATAGCTGCTTATGCAGCCAGGAGCCTCACTCTCCCAGGCAATACAGGGGACAAGGCAGGAGAGACAGCCTGGAGAGGATCACAGTCCATAATAGACTCACAAACTACAGGCAATTAATTCACCTAACTGCATGTTTTTTGGGAGGATATCTGACCATGCAAACTGGCCACATACAGAGCCAGGGGCGGGACTCGAACCCACAACTGTCAAGGTGTGATGTCTGCAGTGGTAATCACCAAGACACTGCTTTGCCCTGAAATGGCTATATTCAAAATTCATAAACAATGGGAAGTACTACGTGTAAGCTATTTTCATTACATTATATAAAACTGTAGGCTGATCATGATGTATAATTACTTGCACGATTATAAAAGTAAACATTACTCCATGGTAGATGTAGCTTTCATGTGGTTTTTAGACCTGGATTAGATCTCATTAATATCTTCACTGTGAGTCATCCGTAGAGAATGCTTGTTGCATAACCAGTGCGTTTTAAGTCTACTAAAACCGCAAATCTGGTTGTAGCCTGATTATAGAGAAGAGCGTTCCATTCAGCAGCGTCTGGAAGGCAACACAGGAAGTGGTTCCAGACGGGGATGCGTTTACCCTCGATCTTGCAGTCGAAGCGAGCGGCGCTGCCCTCTACGACCTCCACGTCCTTAATGACGGTGATGAAGGAGGGCTTCATGTGAGCCTTTTCTTCATCCTCGATGGTCTCCAGCAACTGGTTGGCCAGATCGTCTGTGCACACATAGGGGGGTCAAAAGGAGAATCGTTCGTAAAATAACACCGACGTTCATAAAAAAAAAAACCCTCCTAAGACACTTGACTGTCCCTGGCTCCGGGGAATAAGCACTGATTTTGTGACTGAGAGGGGAGGTTTCTGGGTTACCTTCAGTAGGGTTTCCGGTGGGAGAGCCACCCTTCTTTGCGCTGATGCCCGACAGCATGGCCATGGAAGACAGTCTCCCGATGGCGCGGACTGCGTGACCCGTTTTCTGTCCAGAGGAACAATAACAGGGTTTTCATCTGTTACTTGCGCCACCGGATTTCAAAATGACAAGAACACTGAACCAGCTCTCTGTAAAACAATCTAGAGGCATCAAAAGTTGGAAAAAATGTGGCTTCATGACTGGCATTCGACTGGCACCCTTTGGCAGGAGTGGGATTCTGCCCACCTGCCATTTCCGCCTTAAGAGGTACTTCTTCATTCTCTCCTTTGAAAGCTTCTTGGCCTCCATATTTTTTGTGTCTTGCTTCAGCCAGGGATGGTCTAAGCACTGAGGACATGTCAACCGTGCCCTGTGTTGGAAGGGAAGACCACATGTATGGCTGTTCTTCTCATCGGCCTCACTCTACCAGACTGGCATCACAAAGATATTGGTAACCAGTCATATCTTACTAGCTGGGAATCATTGATGAGTACGAGTCCCATTTCTGAAAGCTAAACATATGACATGCCTTCCATGTTTGTTCTACATTCACAGGATCAGCCAGAGCTCACTTTAGATTTTTTTTCAGAAGTTTGCTGATGAAGTCTTTGGCCTCCTCGGAGATCTCGTCGAAGGCCTCATCCTCGAAATCCCAGGTGGCCGAGGTGACATTCGACAGCGTTTCGTTGTCATCGTCTCCCATGAAGGGGGAAAGTCCGCTCACCCTGAGAAACGACAAACGTCACAGTGTTAACGCCGCTCTTCTGCATGCTCTAGCTAACACAAAAAATGTACTGCCTGGTAATCCGTAAGAGATTTCTGAGATTTACAGTCGGTGCAGAGATGCCTGAAATCACCGGTGGGGGATCCAGCTGGCTACTTGAAGAATGAAACAGTTCCTGAGGAATGGCAGGGACATGAACCTAGAGCTAATCTACCCAAAAATGCTCACCTTGATGACTATAAAAGGAAATGCGCACGAGTAAGTATCTGGCAAGTTTTATCAGTTGTGTTTTTCTTAACCAGTATAGAACTACACTGTTGGTAATGCAAAGAGCACTACATACAAACTGTGCAGGGAAAATTCTTCCCTTCATGGTTGACTGCATCAGTTTGGCTAACGATTTAGTAAAGTCATCATGGTGCTGTGGCTTTCGCCCTCAAATTCCTCTGTCGTAAGTTGAATTCTTTTGGCCCACTTTTAGTCCAAAGGCACGCAAGGGATTACATTTCTAAAGGACCGTTACACCTCCTCACACGCTCAAGAATGCAATTCTGATTCTTTTATTCTTGGATGTCCTCAAGAGGCTTTGCATGGGATCGATAATTTATTGTGCTGTCTAGGCCTGATACAGAGCGACTGGGATTCATGGACACACTCCTCACTAGCTATCTTAGAAACACCAGCGCTATGGTGTGCGGGGCGGACAGGGCTGTTCTTCACTTACAGGATGTAGCAGATAACTCCTATACTCCACATGTCGGTCTGGTAGCTGATGGGCTCGTAGTTAATCACCTCCGGAGCCACAAATTCTGGTGTTCCAAAAAGAACCTTGAGGGATCCCGAATTTTCTGTGAGCAAACAAAAAATACGGTAGAAGACCTTGACAATAGTGAGGGGGTGATAAAGAAAGAAAAGATGCATCAATCATGATCAAGGAGTAGGGTTCTGAGGGAAGGTTATCCAGAAATCTCTATGCTATTTCACCGACTTCTCTCCTGACAAACACTGTAAGGGTAATATTTCCCAGGTGATACCCACCTAATCGACGGGCTAGGCCAAAGTCGATGAGCTTGATCTTGCTACCCGTCTTGTTGACACACATGATGTTCTCAGGCTTTAGGTCCAGGTGGACGATGCCCTGGTTGTGGATGAAATTAACACCGTCGATGATCTGCAGCATGTACTTGATGACCTCCCGCTCCGTGAGCTCAAAGTCCTCGTCGATGATCCTCTCGAACAGCTCCCCTCCAGAGATCCTGTGATGTATGGAGTGGGTTTGGAGAGGGTCACAACACATCAAGTCAACATCGCATCATATCAGTGTCACTCCCCTGTCGTATCATAACAGCATGTCAAATCACACTCGTGGCATGTCACCGCAAGACTTTTCTTAATAGTGTTAGACATTTCAAAAGTTGTCATGTCAAACCAATATCATTCCAGGCACCCTAACATGTGAATAATCCATCTGTAAAAAGTGAGCCTCCACTTCATTGGTAGGGACCTTCTAAAAAGCCCCCTGTCCAATGCTGTTGCACTCGCAGTCATAGCATGCTAAAGGGCTGAACAATGCCATCAAATCAGAATTTGATATTCAGTTAAAATGTTTCATATTTTGGACAATTACATGTGTTTTTTTACATATGTGTCATATTTTAATGATTATATTTCATGAAAAAGCCTTCCCAGTAAGTGCTTATGGTCTCCAGTTTGCTTTAGCGTGGTGTCTGGATTACTCCTAAGGGACAGCCAATCCCAAGAAGGGTAGCAAAACCTTATTCCAAGGCAAAGGATTTCAGTTCACTGTACACAGCAGTTAGAAGCCAGTTACTGCATCATCTTCATGCTTGGTAAATGACCTCTCCCCTTCATCAACATCGTTTTCAGCAAACCCATGACAGCCAGCCAGTCTTCATATAATACACAGCATGATGAAAAAGGAGATATCTTAAGTTATACTTAATTTGTCGATAAAAGTCCACAGGACGTTCTTCGGTACATGACAGCAGGCTGTTCTGAGATGGAGCCACACGCAGTTTCTTTCCTTATGAGGAACCAGCTGGGGGGCTTATGGACTTTGTTCTATTTTTAACTTTCTATCTTTTTCTATATATGGTACATCGGGGATACGTGGAGTCAGATCAGCCTCTTTCAAAGCGTTATTTCTATAACGAGACAGAGGTAGGTGATTATTCATCTATTTTCCATTCCTAGTGAGCCAGCGAAGGGTTGTGGTGAGCCTGCAGCTTCTGCTAGGAGCACAAGACATGCGGTACAGTCACACTAGGGACTGCATGGAAGCCCATGCAAGCTCTGCATAAAGACAAGGAAGGAATCGATCGCACGAACCTACAGGCTACAGCTCTACCCAGTGAGACAGTATCAGACAGCTACCCTAATGAGAAAAATCAGCACCCTTATGTGGTCATTGTTTGTCTTTGCTCCACCATTCACTCCCTCCAACACAATCAGTCTCTCTCGCCTTCCCACATCAGACCTAGGGGGTTCAATTTAGTTAGATAAGTGAGAGCTATAAAGAAAAAAGCTAAGCTTCCTAACATATTTGGTTACTTAGCCACTGTAAATCCAACATACTGGATTGTTTTACAGCTGGATTTTTAGTAGACAAACTCCTCTAACAAAACACAGTGAGTTGTACTGGTGATGCTCTTCCATGTGTATCAGAGGAACATTCTGGAAACACTGAGACACCTAAGCCCAGGAGCGGATGACCAACAGGCAGAAATTCTAGAAACTACCATTGTCTGGTGTGTGTATTTACAACCAAAAAGAGGAAATGGCTCATGAGATCGGATGCACTCACATCTCCATGACCATGACGATGTCGGATTTGCCCTCAAAGGCGTCCACGCACTGGACCAGCTTGGGGTGGTGCAGGCAGTTCATTATGCCTATCTCCTGCCTCACGCTCTCTTTGTCTTTTGCCGAGAATGCTTTGATGAACTTCCCAGCCCACACTTTTTTACTGGACTTCTCCACCAGTTTAAACACCTGTCCAAACTTCCCCCTAAAAAAGCACAGAAGTGATTTTCACAGACGATCCCTCCCGGCCACCTTTACTCAGATATGTAGCCTCTAGTCACAAGCTGTCACTCACGTCCCAAGCCGTTCCTCCACGTTGTAGAGATCTTTGACTGTTTGGTCGGTTTTAATGACCACATCTCTGTACTCTGGCTCCGTTTCTGCATCTGGGATGAAGAAAGCAAAACAATTGCATAAAAACACGCTGTAAAACAGAGCTGTCAAGAAGGCAACTTAGGTACCACTAAGCTGTATGACTAGTCGATGAGCATAAATGAGTAGCAGACAGTCATCGGAGGGAAGAGAGCCACAGGAACACATCTTAAAAGCCTTGGATCAGAAATGCTTTAAGCTTGATATTGGGTACATTCAGATGCAGCATGCAATCTCTCTCTCTCTCAGGACTCTCAGTGCATTACACCAAAACACAGTTGTTACAGTAGTGTCAATCAAACCAGAATTTGCTCATAACTTATGAATGCCTTTATTACAATACCTTTGCTATTAAATTGTTTTATGCTGTATCTTTATAATAAATCCATCCTCCATGAAAACCATATATATAACTGTACCATACATCACAGACATGTACCTTCATCAGAAACTTCTGCTTCCTCCTCTTCCTCAACCTTTTTCTTTTCTGAGGGATGACAGAAGGACCATAAGATGTTTTAAAGGTGTGTGACCCCTCCGTGTGAAGTTAGACCAAGGCCCTGGGAATTTTACGGGGTCTGGACTTGGGCCCCCACCTCCCTCCCCTGTGTGACTGTCTTAGAGCAGCTAGAATTACTCTTAAAATTTAACTGTAGGGTTTGGGGTCAATAAGTCAGTTACCACATGGGGCAGAGACTTCGGCCCGGTGTTGATAATATTTTTGTTGATGTTATTTTTTTATTGAGGTCAGATTATTTATGGGTTTCATTTTTTCTTAATTTCTACTCAAAAGTGCATAAGATACAGACAATGCAAATATATAAGTGCTATCTGCTGAACTGCTTTCAGTCTCATTCTGCTTTCCGTAAGCATAGGTGTTTTTAGAAGTGACCACCAGGGGGGGCTAACCTTCTTCTTCCACTCCAACCGTCACTGGATCTGACTCAGCGCTGGGCTCCCCAGTGCCATAAATGTTGACAGCTCTCACCCGGAACTTGTACTGCCTGTCTGGCACTAAGTCTTGAACATTGTATGAGGTGCTTTTGCAGGAGGTAAGGGGCTTCCACTCATTGTCTACCGAGTTCCAGATCTCAAGGTTGTAGGACTGGACCACGCTGCCTCCATCATAGGTGGGGCCGTACCATGAGAGAGTGAGGCTCGACTTGCGGATATCCGAGGCTGCTGGCACCCGGGCGGGGGGGTCAGGTTTGTCTGAAATACACCAATCGCAAGTAAACCTCAATATCTCCCAGTGCTGGGCAGGACAAGCAGACGTATCACATCTTCAGAGTCACCTTTGGGGTCCTTGGCCATGAAAACCAGGCCTGGTTGCTTAAAAACAGATCATTGTTCTCATGTCACCCATGTATCTGGAAATTAAATACCAGGATTTACAGGAGCAGAAATATATCCACATCTTTGGACTTAAACTTTAAAGCTGTTGGACCTCCAGTGCAGAGCAAATCATCACCGTCCCAAATAAACCATCTAAAAGATATATAAACCTGCTGGTTGGTGTTTCCTGAGAGCTGTAAGTGCACAGTTACAGTAAGATTTAAACGTTAATTTATTGCTGGTTAACCTTTGACCCCAGCATTCAGTTTCATGAAAAAAAGAACATTCATCAGGCAATTCCTCATCCAATGCTTGTTTGAATGAAAATGATGGAGTGTTTATCTCGATGACGGGAAAGACTGCACGGCTCAGTCCCTCGGGATCGCTGAGGGGCCGCCATCACGCCCCACGATCATAAAGATATTGCCCTAAATCTAGGCATTAAAGTTCTTCAGATCCGAGTCCATGTGGTGCCCCAGCTCAAAATAGAAACTGGCATTATACGAGTCAGAACACAGCCCCAATTCTCCACTTACACACTCGATTACATTGCCGAGGCAGACTCTGTCTGACCGGCAGGATGCTTGTCACTCAACAACCCCCTATCCTTCTAGACGTTTCTGTATCCATTTCATATTGTAACCTCACCCGCCCTGTTTATATTACCAGGCTGAACAGGCATCACCCAGAATCATCTATGGTATTACCAACATCTGAAAGATTACTTTCAGGTGGTTACTTAAACAGTGTAATGTGCCAAAGTCAGCACGGGTCACAAACTACTCCCCAAACACCAGCTCTGCTTTTCCTTCTGCAGGGGCTACCTCTACTGCCTCGCACGGAGGCCTGAGGACAGAGGCCTCCTTCGACCCCACCCCCCCACCACACTCCCCGCTTGATGGTGGTAGCAGCGGCTCCCACGTGAAACGGAATGTCCCGGAGAGGGAAAGCAAAGCCATAAAAGGACATTGGCAGTGCCGCGGCTAAAGCTAGCGTCCGGAGCGCTCCTGTTTTCCGCACGGGAGCCCGTGCTCCCCTGCTGCCTCTGCATGGCTGGGAAAGCCTTAAAAATGCAGAGCCGCTGAGGAGGCTAATAGGCACCCTGGAAAGGAGGGAGACAGAATGCCATGCGGCCGGGAGGCAAAAGACCCAAATACAATTCTTGTGTAAAAACCATTTCTCATGTAACACGAGCAGCAAAACTGTGAACAGTGGATAAATCCATATGAAAATATTTCATTACCTTTTCTTTCTGACACAACAGTCCGCTTTTACTTTCCTAGCTTCAGTTTTAGTTACAGCACATGACCTTCTTAGACCCATAACTGTTAATTACAAGTCGAAAAATAAAAACAGAACCTTAACGTAATCTTTCAAGGAAAACCGAGGAAAATAAAGTGGAGGAATATGCCAATATGCCATGCGAAATTCATGACACAACCAGATATCAACCAACCGGTCTTCACCACTGCAGAAACAGGCATAACTCAAAAAGTACTTGTCTAATCAACTTTAACAAAAGAGCCTGCACAGCAAAACAAAAGAGTGCAACACAGACTGAAGAGAACCCCAGCCGTGACTGCGGTTCTCCAGTCCCCAGTGCGCTGTGACGTACCAACGATGGTGAGGTTGAGTGATGCTTGCTTGGTGCCAAACTTGTTCTGCAGCTCAATGGTGTAACAGCCAGAGTGATCTGGCTTGGTGGGGAATATGGTCAGCTGAGTGGTGGACTCCGTGGTTTCCATAGTCATGTCATCTTTCCCTTCTGGGATCTGTGCAGGGGGACCCATCAACATCAGCGTTGACAACGGTGTGTTTAAAGGGAGTAAGATCCAATCAGTGAAAGGCAAGCTGCATCATTATGATAACTGATCATTGATGTGATGAGGATGCAGGTTTTACACTGAGGTTGCCATGGATTCATTAGAGGGGTCCTCACCGGCTTCCTGAACTTTAGCCAGGTGCAGGTGATAGGTGGAGCACCTCCAAACTTGCACAGCAGGTCCACTTTCTCTCCTGCTAGGATCTTCATGTCTTCGGGAAACTGGACGATCTGAGGTGGGGCGCCTAGAGGACGCAGACGAGATAGAGTCATGTCACTGTTCCTGTGACCTCGGACCTATGACGGCTCTCTCTCACTTTCATAACCCTGCCCCTAGTATAACTCCCTTCCCCTCAACCTGGCTCACTTGCTTTTGTCAATCTGAGACTCTGGGACATTGGGAAAAGCTTCAGGGTTTCCCATTTCCCCAGTACTGAGGCCGGGTTAACGACTTAAGGCTCAACCGCTCCAGAAATGTACAACTGCAACAGCTGCTCGGACAGACACGAAGTCCAGACACGAGCTTGTAGCCTGTTTTTGGAAAGAGACCTGACCTTTGACACAGGAAGAACAGAGGGACCCTGGGAGTTGAATTACAACCTGTGCACAGTACTCTGCCTACCAGCACTAGGCCACTCAACCTCCTGAAGGACGACTTGCTATACTCCTGTTACATCAGCAGGCCAGTTCTTGGGACCAAACAGTTTGGGTTATCTTCTCTGGTGCTATTTGGCAGTGCAGAGGATTCTCACCCTGTTTTGGAGGAGTCTTTGGAGCTGGTTTCTTCTTTATCCTTGCTTCATCTAGGAAGACCAAACATACATCACTGATCAGAATGAGGAGTGAAATAACATCGCTAAGTGTTTCATGCACAGTAACGAATTTACGACAGCAAATCAGGGCAATGAAACAGGTCCCCTTCATAGGACATAAAATGTGATACTCAGATTTTCTGGGTTCTTCTGAAGTAAATAAGAATGCTATGATTTCCAGTTTCCATTTGTGTGTTTTTTTTTTAAGTAACATTATTAACCTTCGGGTTAACCTGTGGAACACAGCAGCTACACGGGCCAACTTATTGACGTGTCAGTCGGCTGTAAATATGATTCACCGGGTTTCACATAAATGCTTCTATCAATCAGGTTCTTCAAAAGTATTAGAACATTGCTGCAAAATAGCAAAACGGCTTTGGTTTATTTATACTGCTATCTCTACTGTAATTTCCACCAAAAATAATACATTTGTCTTCTGGACAATAAAAGAACGCTTCCTATCTGGAGGACTGCAGCTTTTTAAATAGATTCTACTTTTTTTGGCAATACTAAAAATAGCCAGAAGGAACCCAGGAAATCGCTGCTAGCACTATATATACACGATACGTTTAATGTTTGGTCATTGTCAAAAAAAACCAAAGAAATGAATAAAAACGAGTTGAAACATTGAGAAATGAGAAAAGCAGGAGAATTTCGGCACTTTTCTACTCTTTTCTCTATCAGATAAAAATCTTCCTCTTTCAAACCGTAAATTAAACCCGTTTTGTAGCGGGTTTAAACTGAAGCTCTGACATAGTATCCCAAGAGCTGGAAGCGGCCCTTTTGAAAAAGAAATTCCCAAACAGAACTGCAAGTGGGGGTTAAGTGCCCCCATGAGCAAACTGAGGATTTTCTGGCAAGCAACAATGTGGAAGAGGATATAGCACCAGGGGCTAAATGAACGGCCCTCACATTTTAGTAACACCAACAGCGATACATGTAACCCGGAAATGTCCCTTTGTGTCTGTGACGACAGATTACCCGGCCCGACACTGTTCCCAAAGCCTGTCTCCTGGGACAGGCCGCCAAACACCCAATAATAAGCATGATAGAGTCGTGGAATGAGGGTTACCCTCCTTCACTGTGCCTTTCTTTACTGCTGTTTGGGGATTAAACCCGGGGGCTCCAGGAAGGATTGTGACACTACAGCCTGGTATTATGTTCTATCCACACACCATTAGTGCCTGCCTGTCTGGCAAGCTACAGTCATATCTGTCACTGAGATGATGGGGGACAATATGCCTTCGGAAGGATCTTCCACATTCTATCTATCCATCTATCCATACATCCATCCATCCATCCATCCAATCAAGTATGTATCACATCAAGTTTTCCCATCACACATAGTATCTCTGTGGATTACCCTTAGTTGCTTTGTCTGACAGTACAGCATAGCAAGGGCAATAGCTCTAGTGTCTTCATTCTGCATTCTGCTTCAGCCTCCCCTTAACATGCCATTCTGCCTAATGGCGTACAAGTCTCCTGCTTCTCCAGCAGTGCAGACCTGCACTGTACTTGATTTCTGCCAGAGAACAGAGTGAAGGACTAGCACAACATACAAACTGTAGCTTCACAGCAGAACCTGTGGATTTATTCTATGCAGCGACGTTTAAAATGCACAGAATATTTATCTTATTTGCAAACATATCAATAAAATGGTCAAACTGAAAGAACTGAACTGCATTCCCAAGTGTCACTTCTGTAAGATCAAGATTAAATCCAGAGCCAGTCTATTCATTCTGGGCTGTGATGGATCATCGCTGAAGAAATTTAGTCTGTGAAGAGGAAAGTTACACTTTTTATCATTATTCATTCTCAGAAGTGATAGAAGAGTTAACCATTTCAGTTTAAAGTGTAGCTAGGTAAGGCTCCTCGATGGGATGAAATAAGGCTTGTTCTTCAAAAAGAAATGGTGGGGTGCTACAGATATTAACCTAAAACTTATTACACACTCAAACTAATTTGACACGGCGTGGGAGCCTGCAGCACTGTGGACATCCACAAAGCTCAGACATAGGTAACGCATAAGAACAATAACTTAAAACTGTATTGTGATTCCAGATCCTAAATAAACTCCGTATAACATACGAAGATTGCTGCCATAAATGTCAGTGATAAAAGTGGATGTGTCCCGCCTGCAGCGGTAACAAACAGGAAAGGGAGATGGGGTGTAGATTCTAAAGGCTTGTTTGGATCAGGCACATTCCACGGGGGCCTGTGCGTATCCCGAAGCTGGCAGGATCGCTGCGCTACATTCGAGCACATGGCGGGAGGCGAGTGCGGATCAGGCAGACGCTAGCCTTACATGGAAGTCTGGGAGAGAAGAACTGGGGCTCGGTGGGCGTCAACCAGCAGAATGTGGCTGCAGATACTCAGTGGAAAGATTGTGGCTTAAATAAGTCCCATAAATGACACGGCATAGCTCAGTCACCCCGGGGTGATATACAACACAATTATATCTGGTCAATTAGCACATTACAGTATCTTAAAATACAATACAATCGTTTCTCTATATTAAACAGTTAATTGATTCTGTTACGTTATGCAGCTGAGTAAGCTGTATATGTAACACAAATCACTCAGCACTGTACATTAGCTTGACTTTGTCATTACATAAAGCTCAATTAACCATAGTAAATTACACAGCCCAATTAACCTTTTGCAATACAGATTGCTTTCAATTAAACCAGCCCTTAATATTACACTGCTCAGCCAGCCATTAACATCACACAGGTCAGTAAGCGTCAGTCAATGTTCAATGTTAAACATCTCAATTAACCCATACATACCCTCCCGGGTACGTATATATGTAAATGTAATGTTACCCTACCACTTATGTATAACCTTGCACACACACACACACACACACACACACACACACACGTATACAGCATGGTAGAATTACAGCCTGTTCATAGAAGATTTTACTGTAATATAATATAACAATCACATAATATAATGGCTGTAACAGCTTTTAAATACCCTGTTTGCCAGCCACAGTAGTACGGACACACCGTTAATGTCACATGTCGGCAGATCACTATGCTTGCATCACCACCTATTAATAAACATGAGCACTATGCTTTGATTGGCCACACATCTGTTTGTGGTTTTATTCGCTTTACTCGCCTTTTCTTGCTACACAGAGACGGCAGAGGTTCTCCCTTCAGGACGTATGGAGTTCAGAAACTTACTCTCTGTGGTGGGAGTCGCCTTTTTGGTCTTCTTGTCTGCTGCTGTCTCGCTGGTGTCCGCAGGATCTGGAAAAGTGCCAACGTGACATGCTAACTCACCACGCTTTTGCTGTAGCGTTAAACAGGGCACACAGCCTATTCACTGCACAGACGTTACATGTAGCTTAGCACAGTCATAACGACACCAGTTTTACGGAAGCTCTTTTGCTAATGCATCCCTAAGGAACTGCACGGCAAGGCTGCCTTCCACAAAAAGCACCTCATTTTGTAAATGAATGATCCAAAATGGTCCAGAAGAGCATAAAGACGTATAATGTCATGAATGTTCAAAGTGCAGGAATTAGCCAAACCTATAAGACTGCTTTTGTTTTGACTGTTTATTCTGTTTTAGTGTCTTTTCTTGCCTTATCAGAACATTCAATAAGGAAGGCTACATCAGAACATTTTCAGAAAGTGATCCAATGCAGAAAAAAATAATATATATATATATATATATATATATATATATATATATATATATATATATATATATGTTTTATTGTGT
>JAAGVU020000035.1:20388004-20405520 GCA_011763525.2 Mormyrus iriodes | reverse complement strand
ATACTTTTACAACATAAGCAATTAAGAAATAACATGTATTGTCCAGGAACAAAATTTGTGTTACATAGTGTTATTGTGACTAGAATGAGGAGTCAACTTTCAGAGTGACAAGGGCCCACACATGGTAGCCCGAACACAAGGGTAAATGTCCGATAGTCTTGTGCGATTTGGAAAGTTTTCCAGAGACAAAAGGACAAATACTATAATCAACAGGTATAACTGACACACGGCATTTCTTTCAAGTCTGGATTGAGAAGATGATGACTTATCTAAAAATGACATTTCATGCTCTATTTTTCTGTCCAAAGTATGTTCAATGTTCCTGCTCAATCTCTTTGAAGTGTTTCACAGTTTATGTAGGTCACAAAATACTAGTTACACAAGAAAATGTCCAAACGGTTCACATCCCCGGTGGCGAGGCAGTGAATGACTACTGGCTTTTCCAGTTAGAGGCAGAGAGGCAGAGGCACAGAGAATTTTATTCATTTCTGAGATCCCTGAACTCCTGTTATGTATCAGACATATTTCAAGGTAACAGCATACTGATGTGTAACAGAGATGTCGCATGAATATTTAGGAGATCCTCAATGCCTCTCGGAAGGACGAGGGGTCCGGAAAAGGCACAGAACCCACTGCCCTAATGTGAACTTTTGCGTAAAAGATACGACCGGGAACAGTCAGAAAACACTGCAAATGTTATGAGCTGCTATCTGGGAGATCAGCATGGAATAAACAGGCAACCTGGAGACGCACAGCACGCTCCTCTAGAGATGTTATCAGAATTTATTAGGAAAACCAATTATAGACCAGGGTTATCGACAATAAAGGAAAGGGCCTTCCAGCTGTTTCGTGTAAGCGTGTTTTTGACCTCGGCCAAACAGTCAAACATTTAAAGGGAAATGAAGATTAATGGAAAGGGAAAGCATGCATGGAATTCCTCAAAATAAGTAGGGGCAGCTACCGCCCCTTTAAGGGAGGGACATGATCAAACACTGGAGGTTTGGAGGATCTGTTACCGAAACAAGAATGTGAACATCGGAGGCCTTTGTTTGTTTAAAGCAAAAGATTCTTATCCATATTGCCTCATTTACCTTTAAGTCATATAATAATCTTTGAAATAGACTATGCTTTCAACAAATTTTTTCTTTTCACCCATTTTAAAGCTGAATATTTGTTTGAACAATTATAGAGTACAACAGCCAATACCCTTCCAGAATTTCAGGTGATCAGCCTGTGTCCTTTACCATCAAAGTGACGGAGAAAGACGAGCATTAACCCCAAGACAACCTGACTGACAAAACAGCGATGCAAAATACCATCATTCTATTTAATAAATCTTCAAAATGCACAATTTAAAAATCAAACTATGGAATACTGTCCACATAACAGGAGAAAACCTTGAATACCAGATTAAAACAATTATATCCATTCTCTGCTCATATTTCACACGCAGAGAAAATGCAGAACACACAATACTTTGTTCCAAACAAATCATCTCTGGAGTCCTGTGAGGGTATCTTCATTACTGCAAGAAGTTCCAAGTCACGAAAAGAGTTCAGACTCCAGTCCTTGAGGAGAATAACTCACCATGAATCGGGTAACACATGCAATGCAAGCAGAGCCTCTTATCCACATGCACCCTTTACCTGTAGTTTGGGGTAAATCCTTTTTACCTGTAGATTAAGATAAGGTTGGGCTAGGGGCAGTACTTGTTACTTTGAGAGACAAAAGGTCGATTTCCTGTAGCTGGATCTACAAACAAAGTTCCAATTACCTATAGCCTTAAGCAGGGACCCTTTCTGGAAGCGACTAGCAGAGCCATGTAGCTCGTGTTTAGACGCCTGTAGTTTTTAAAGGGCTTGAAACCACTTCATCTGTACTGCCTTGAGGAGCCTTTCACCTTCGTAGGTGCAGCTGCTCATTCTTGGCGTCTTATAGATAACCCTGGGCGTCCATTCATGCACCGGCAGCATCAGGGAGGTAACCTTACCAGTCACCTTCACCGTCATACAGACTCGGCTGCCATCCATGACCTTCAGGTCCGCCAGTCCCCTCAGGAAGGCCGGCGCCAGCGGCTTCTTGGCCTCGCTTGCCTTCACATGCTTGGGCCCTTCAGAAGTCTTCCTCTCTGAAAGCCAGCACACAGCACAACTTCCTGTAATCGCAGGGGTGTTTCCCCGACGCGCACATCAAATCACATCACAGACGCCAAGGAAGATAAATGACATCAAATCAAGTACTTCTGCATAATCATTTTTTTTCGTATTTCTTAGAAGGAGAAAGGGCACACAAAGAGTACAATACCAAAACTATGGCGAAAACATGAAACACGGCCCTCCTTAACTTTATTGATGTGGGAGTTCAGACATGAATGATAAATGGCTGACCTAGTGGTGTTTATGCTTGAAGCAATTACAGTATAATCTTTTACCCGCTAAGCCCCAATTTTCAGGGAGCTTTTCATTTCCAGTAAATGCAAGAGTCATGGTGAACATAAAGTGCCCTGGCAGTTCCCCAGGGGAGGGGCTGGGACAGGAGATTCCGTGGGAAAGTCTAGTGTCAGACCGACGTTCTGCCATAATCTCTGGTGCGCAAAAATTTGGCTGGGAACTCATGACCAAACCAGAGCAAAGAATTCCCTGGAAACAGTTTTTTCTTTTTACTGTGATCTCGGCTCCTTTTGTGGGGAGGCGATAAATGGTATCGTTCTGTCATAGTGGGAGGGCCAAAGATATGAATGACCTGTCATGGCCTAGCAGGTTGCTTGGTGCCAAGAGTGAGTGACATGCCATTCGGCCAATCAGCAGGGGCACTGAGACGACGTGGGCGAACTTCCCACTGAAATTAATAAACCTAAAACAGTCAGTGGAATAACTGAAAACTGTAATGGCAAAAGTTTTATGTAACAAAAAGCACATTATTATGAAAGACAACTTCATAGTCTCATGATATATTAATCTGAAAATTTCATGAGTTGTGAAGAGTTCAAACTTCAAAATTAAGTTCTAGTGATAAAGTGTTCCTTACAAATTATTTAAAGGTGAAAATTTAAAGTAAAGTGCAACTCAGCCCCCATTGTACAGGAACGACACTTGGGTAATTGCTGAGTTTCAGGGCAATAAGGGCGAAGGCAGGGTGACTGCGGGATCTTAGCAATCCATTCCTGGTCTAAGCATAAACGCCACTGCTTTGAGAATGCCTTTTAAGAGAGGTACGTACCGCAGGGCCATCATGCAGTTACAGCCAGCCACTCAAGAAATACAGCCTCTGAACAGAGTCCCCTGTCACATATGCTGTACAGCATATCAGAGAGGAAAACACAGGCTGGCATTGCCTTTTATATCTATCTGCTACATCTGCAGAGCTGTCCTCTCATTTCCATCTATTGCCAAGAAGTGGTGAGATGTCCAGAATGAGAAATGCACTATGGAAGATAATACAGGCTCGAGAGCCAGCATGCAAACCCCTGGCGTGAAACGGTTCTCAAACTATGTCTCCTGCTGAGTAAATACCCTCTCACCACGTCTCAGGCCCCGCGCCTGGTTAACTTGGGTCCAAAGCCATTTTTTTTTTCTTCAAAGCTGTTAGAGGTAATTACTAAGGCACTTTCTGGTGGAGGTCAACATCCTAACAAGTGCACAGAATTCGGCAAGCAGGATCCGGAAGAAACCGGCGTACGATCGGCGTGACAATATACATAAACTCTTACAAAACAGCAGGAAATACATAATTGTTTTTTGTTTAAATACGCAGCATAATAGGTCCTCTGAAACGCTAGCTGCTTATCATGGTTAGGTAAACAGGGGACAAAAAAAAGAAAGAAAGAAGGAAAGAAAGAAAGTTGGTTTACCATAGATTTAATGTGTGCTTGAATTGCCCCCCCCCCTGGTTCACAGGACCCTGAGAAAGTCAGTGAGCTGAGAGGCCTGGCTTGCCCATGCTCCTTTACCATATAGGGGCTTTGTTATACGTCGTCTCTCCAACAGCCATAAATCTAAGCGATCCAAACTGCAGGGCCCGAGCAGCTGGACATCCAGGGAGGATGCTGTGTGTTCCTAAACACAGGCCCGTCGTCTGTATACATACCCAGCATGCCGTAGGGCAGATCCAAGACTTCTCGAAGATGTTTCCACGCGTGCAAATTAAACAGCGCAGGCGGCCCTGGCCGGTGAAATCTGAACAGTGTTTACACGCCAGTTACGTCAAAAGCCTGGTCATTTCATGCAAGCGGGATCCAGCCCTCACCGCGGAGACACGCGCTTAAATGTCCGTCACGGCCGAGACGCTACACACGGCAGGGCTGCCTCTGGACACCCAGTGAGAACGGAAACTTTAACCAGGCTAACAGCAAAATTTGCCTTCAGTTGCATCAATGTCACCTACAAATATTCAAAAAAAAAAAAAAAATCTGGTATGACTTCACATAAGAAACATGCAGAACAGCCAATGGCAGCCTGTCCGGTGACGACTAATAGCCAGCCTTGGGAATCAGATGCGAAAGCCAGTAAACGCGATGAAAAGGTTTAGTTCCTTCAGCTATCTTTGTAACACAATTTGTATTTTTGAATGTAGCCACAATGTGAGAGCTTGACTGTTCTGTATACAGAGGAAGGTTTATTTCTTGGCCCAAATATGGCAGCTTTTTGTAGTGCCTGGGAGGGATGGTATGGAAAATATCACTACCACTGCTTGCACTGCCCCTGCCCTTTGGGTCCCCACGGGTCACCCCCTCCCCCCGGATGCCAACACTCCTCACTGGAGGAGCGGCCGGAAGAGCCCTGTTAATCTGGTCCTCTTCCTTCACTTTTAATTGATTTCACCTTCCAACATAATAATGACCCAAAGCACTCATCCAAGTCAACCAAGGAATGGCTTTTAAAAAGGAAGCTCAATGTCTTGGAATGGCCCACTTAAAGCCCAGCCCTCAATCCCATAAATCTATGGAACGACCTACACAGAAGATTCCCTGGCAACTGGAAGGAGCTTCCAAGAAAGAGTGGGATGAAACTGGCAAGTATAGATACTTCACAATGACTTACTACCATAATAAATGTAAAATGTGCTTCCACAAAAGTGAAGAGGTGATGTGTTTTAATTTGAAATTTCTCCTAGTAATTAAATCTCTTAAATCTTGCTGATTGCAAGGTCACATTAAAGATGTATAAATGGCTGACGTGATTTATTTTGATTTCTGGCTTTACATTACAAAAGCCTGCAATTTCAATGGGGTGTGCGCTTTGTATATCGACCATAGACTTATCTCAGGATCATGGGTGATGTCGGTTCAGTAGAGACGTTTAACGGGCCCTGTTCTCACAGCTTCTCTCCCTCACCCGGCTGAGTGGGCCTGTCAATGGCGCCCCATAGTGACCGAAGCAGAAGCGAGCACCAGCACTCAGATTCTGGGGAGAGCTTATCCCACTACTCCAGACTCATATCCCACCCCTTCTATGTCATACGGAAGCTATTAATCAGCCTGAACGGATGATTAATTCAAAAGTGAACTTCGAATTTTGTCCAAGCGCCACAGGGGCAGTGTCTCTTTACATGCTCTCCCGCAAACTTTTATGATTTAGCTAAAAAGTCAAAAGTACAACGTGACGCGGAGCCCAGTGAAAAATACGGCAGGGTGGAAAGATGAGGAGAAGTTGTGAGACAGCTGAGGGTCGAGTGCGGGATGGTTGTAGGGACGGGAGAGGGGGATGACTGTAGGGACAGCTTTGAGATGGCTGTAAGGATGGCTGAGGGACAGATATGGGATGGCTGTATGGAAGGGAGAGGGACAGCTGTAGGGACAGCTATGGGATGGCTGTAGGGACGGCTGAGGGGCAGATATGGGATGGCTGTAGGGACGGGAGAGGGACAGCTGTAGGGACAGCTATGGGATGGCTGTAGGGACGACTGAGGGACAGATATGGAATGGCTGTAGGGATGGCTGAGGGGCAGATATGGGATGGCTGTAGGGATGGGAGAGGGACAGCTGTAGGGACAGCTATGGGATGGCTGTAGGGACGTCTGAGGGACAGATATGGAATGGCTGCAGGGATGGCTGTGGGACAACTGTAAGGAGAGCTATGGGATGGCTGTAGGGACAACCGAAGGGTGGCTGAGAGACAGTTACGGGATGGCTGAGGAATGGCTGTAGGACATTTATGGGATGGCTGAGCAACAGTTTAGGAACGGTTGTGGGAGAACTGAGGGACGGTCAAGGGAAGGCCGAGGGATGGCTGAGAGACAGTTATGGGACGGGTGAGGGATGGCTGTATGACATTTATGGGATGGCTGAGGGACAGTTATGGGACGGGTGAGGGATGGCTGTATGACATTTATGGGGTGGCTGAGGGACAGTTATGGGACAACTGTGGGACAGTTATGGGATGGGTGTGGGATGGCTGTAGGACATTTATGGGATGGCTGAGGGACAGTTATGGGATGGGTGAGGGATGACTGTAGGACATTTATAGGATGGCAGAGGGACAGTTATGGGATGGGTGAGGGATGGCTGTAGGACATTTATGGGATGGCTGCTGGACAATTTTGGGACGGCTGTGGGATGGCTGTGTTTTGGCACTCCACTGGTGGTGGCCTGCACCCACTGCAGGATCCTCAGCATTGAAAACGCGTCTGCAGGCACACAGACGTACACTCGCTAGTTCATCTGTTTTATTCGCATCCATCCATTCTTCATAACTGCCTCTCAGAGGGATAAGGAGAAATCGCCTGAAAAATTTCACACACACAGAGCCACAGACAGGACACAAACCCCAGAGGTGCGAGATACCAGAACTAACCACCGGGCCACCGTGCAGACTGGGTTTATTTATTAGTTTACCTAAAACCTGTCTGTCTAGAATGCGAAGTGTAAACATCTGGCATTGCCGCAAACTCATTAACCGCTGACATCTGCGCCGTGAGACCTGGTGGTGCCTGAGGTCATAGCGCTTAGCAAGGAACAGATGTTCTGCAGACTGAGCTGTGATTAATGGCAGAATGCGACTTGCTTTATAGGTGGAGCAGGGGCAGGATGGGGGGGGGTGTAATAGAGAGCATTGCACCCACCTCTGACGAGCACCGCGACTGAACATGCAGCCCTCCCGTGAGCGTTCTCAGCCACACACGTGTAGGAGCCGGCGTCCCCAGGCTGGGCACCCTGGACCTCCAGGCGGGCATCACCGGCCTCGTACGAGCAGCAGGCCTGAGGTACAGGCTGATCTGAGAGGAAACAGCACAGGGGTCAGAAGCCGGAAGAGGCTGCCGACATATGTGCGCAAATGCTGAGGAATTTCACACTCCTATGAACAGGAGAACAGAGAGAATGAATCCCCCAAGGAGCAGAGGTGCAGGAACAGCTCACACACACACACACACACACACACACACACACGCACGCATGCACGCACACACACACATGCACACGCACACACACGCACACACACACACCACGCACACACACACACACACACATGCACGCACGCACGCACACACACACACACACGCACACACACACACATATACACCAAGGAACAACTCCATAAACAACATGAATCATCCAAAAATCTCCGTTTCTTCTTTTATAGATTGCTAAAATTTATAAAAGTGCTTTGTTTGGTGTCTTTAAGATTTACAGAAGTGCATATATGTATTAAACAGAAAAGACACCCCCATTTGAAGTTCAAATCCACTTCAGTACCACGGTGAGGCTCACTTGAAAGCGTCTATTCTATTGCAATACCCTAACCCAAGAAAGGCATTGATACTGACATGTGGGGGGGTCTCTCAGCCTGTTGGCCGAGTTCGGAGGGGGGGGCAAGACATGCCTTTCCTTTATATGGTTCTAAGGCCTCATATTTGCTGGAGTGGTGGGCCTGAGTTACCCCGCCTGTCAGGCAGTGCTAGCTGATCTCTGATCTGCACGGTGTGCCCACCCAGGCCCGAGAGACACACAGGCGCTGAACTGCTCCCCCATATGGGAGTGGCACCCCCTTCTGGTCTCTAAGGGGCGTCGCCATGCCCTCACTTCAACTTCTCCTTGATTTGTCTGTCTTTTAAGGTAAAGGTACATCTGCCTGCAATCAGACGTCCAGGCTGAGCAGCTCCAGTACCTTCAGACACTTTCCTTACCTGTTTTTTATTGCATTCTGCTTTTCATTCTGTTCTTTTAAAGTATTGACAAATGTTACATATTTTCTAATCCATCCATCCATCCATCCATCCATCTAAATATCCATTATTTTCCAAGTCAGGAGCTGAATTGAATGTAAATCATCTATTACTTACGATACTTATACATTATGTAGCTGAAATGCACATTTGGGAAAGCACTCCGTGTTACAGGGCTGTGATGAGCACATAACAAGCATTCATTCAGTGCAAAGCTTTGCCATCAACATCAGTAACGTAACTGGTCCCCTGGTAGGAAATGAAATATGAAGCAAAAATATAATTGCAGCATCACACTGATAAAATCCCAGCTCACCAGTTAAATCTGCTACATGAAAGTGCTCATTGATTCACAGGAAACAGGCTTTTAACCATCTGGTATCCCACCCCAGACATGAGTCAAAAAGATAAAACTGAACTCTACATTAGCTAGACACAAGACGGAAGCTTAGAGAATTTCAGGTGAGTCACACTGGGCTCCAAGCCTCGCATTTGGTTAATTTAAATCTAAATTTAATTTAAAGCACATGACATCTCCAAGTGGGGAGCGAAAATGTATGGATGGATGGATGGATGAATGGGATTAAGTGCAATGTCACACCTAGAAATATATTTCAGACTAAGCCCAATACCTTTAAACACTCCACTAGTAATACTTAAAGTATCCTGTCCTTTTAGAAAATGTTGATCCAGACCACTGCCTACTTTTACCAAGCAGATGAAATTATGTTAAAGGAAACTGGGTACGATCATGGACTTCACTGCCCTCTACTGGTGTGGTTACAACATTGCGATAGCCCCCTCACCATTCAGGAGCCAGGTGATCTGCGGTGAAGGCCTGCCCTGCACAGAGCACCGGAGGACAAAGTCCTGGCCCTCGTTCACCGTGCGCTCCTGCTGCACACCGCTGAAGACCGGAGCCCGGCCGTCCGTTCTGGCGCCTGCAGAGAAACGGTTGTGGTCGAGTGAAATGCCATTGGATGGTGGTGGCAGTGAGTTAAATCAGTGCCTTAAAGACCTTTAAGGCGACGTCCTGTGGTTTTAAATGACCATAAGCAAGGAAGGATAGCATTGAGCAGCATCCAAGGTCTGGTATCGAAAGCAGGGAATGGGCTGCAAAGGAGGTTTGGAATAAGCACCCCGATATTCAGTGTAGTAGGAGCTGTACCTAAGCTGACTCCTTCACAGATGAACGCTTGTGATATACCGTCTGACTCACCCGCACACTGCTTTTAATGAAGGTGTCTGTTAGAGAAATATACGCAAAATGTAATGCAATGTAAGTGCAGAATTTTTTCATTGATTTCTAGCTATAATGTACAGGCTGCATTGTAATATAAACTGTCTTGTTGTTTATTTTTAAAGGGGCGGGGGGGGGGGGGTTGGCTGCTGGGAGATTTTTTTTATGTGACAGGACAACAAGGATTTCCCCCCAAGGGGATCGGTGAAGTGCTTTTATCTTAATGGAGAATGCCGCTGAGAACGACCCATCATGCAATGCTGCGAGGACGCCCACCAGCATGAGGCACCTCTGCCACTTAATCTTACTGCATTCTCAAAGAAATGGCCAAATAAAATCCATATACGCCACAGACCCAAAAGGAAACAGGCCCTGCAAAATGTAATGCCTGCGTAAAACCTGTTTAGTGGACACTTTTGCATGCACAAAACCATGCATGATCACTGCCAATTTTACCAAAGCAATACACATTAAACTAGAACAAGACCCTTCGTGGGAGCAGAACCTGTTACCTTACAAAGCGGTACAAAGCAAATCCACTTAGTCATTATGCTCACTCTGTGAAAGTGGGCTGTCAGCCATTACGCCAAAATATCACCTAGATATTACTGCTCATATAGCGTGTTTGATTAGTGATACTTCCACGTGGGCTCAGTGATGAGCACGGACGCTGATTTCCGCTGCGACGCAGGCACACAAATGTCACACTGCTTAGCGATCGCAGACGAATGTCTTGTTCAGTCCGCAGGCGCCAGCTCACTGCCTGCATCTCGCCTTTCTAATCATCTGTCAAACAGTCGGATGTCGTCCCTGGAGGTGTCATGAGTGAAGAGGCGCCGGCGGCTAACTGCGTCTTTAGGATCTTTTACAGATGGGAGCGGCAGGAAAAGCAGGGGTTATCAGATGAAGGCATCAGACGGTTCGCCCAGTCTCTTATCACAAGGGGCAGAGACAGAATAAAAACTATATATAAAAAAGCACATTAGTCGAAATATTGCCTGACCATTTTCTATGCTTTTACTCATCGGCTGAATACTCTTTCAGATAATTTATTCACGCTAAAGTTAATTCCTTCAAAATGCCTAGATTAGTTAAGTATTCACTATTAATGAACTACGCTTGTTTTTATTTACTCGTTTGCGCTGTGCTGCTTCCATAAACCCCTGTGGCATTTAGGGTGATTAGCGGAAGAGCTTTACGGCAGTGCCTGGATCCACATCATTAACCAGCATTGCCAATTTCCACCAGCAGATGGAGACAGCGCCTCAAATGTACGGCTTCATTCTCGAGTCACCTCTGAGAACGCGATCCTCCCACGTGTTTCACAGAAAACACATTATATAAGCCAAAAGGAACAATATGAACGTGGTTAATCGGCTAGAACAAAACCCCTCTTGTATCTTCAGCCTGATAAAGGCTCAATGGGCAGAGCAGATGAAAACTGCAAACAAAGCTACTCTGTCTACAGCAAACGCAAACCCAAGCAGCAGGGCGTGCTTCTCTGCCTCTCCCAAAACCATTTACCTCTCTGCTGCTGTCATTTCAACATCGGCGCACAAAACCATCACCGTCCGCTGCCCCACTCTTCCCAGCGCGTCACAGTGTGTCCTGGGCCTGACAAAAACAACATTGGCTTGCCACGCTAACAGCGACCACACCTGCAGTCGAGAAGATAATGCAGCTCTTTCATGAGTCCCTGCAACTTCCCACACACAGGGAACCAATTACAGCCCCATCCAGCCCAAGGCCAGGATAAAAGACACACCCTCAGAGTTAAAAAATGACTGCTATTCACTTAACAGATGTCCTTCTACCTCCTGAAAGGAGGAAACTCGGCAGAAGATTAGGCAGAGGTACCCCCCCTACCCCCCCCCGCCTCAAGGATACACCGACGCACTTCTGGTTGGGATGTCATCCCAGCAGCAAAATCTTTAATGTCATCAGTTAAACAAGAAGCACAGGCATACGAGTGCGGCTTGGTGTCCCCAACGAGCGAGATTCAGCCAACGGTTCCCCAAAAGCCAGCAGACATGCGAGGTTAAAGTCTTATGGATGCTGACACCCTGCTGGACTGTGTGTCTGTGGAAGCTGAAGCTCACCTCCGAGACCTTATATCAGCAGCACCTTCACACTTCCAGTACGTCCAGCGTACCATACGTCCTCTCCCACACTTCTTACTGTACTGTAACTGAAATGTCGTTCATTTTGACGGAGTCGCCCAGCCTGACCTATTCTGGTGTAACACCCAGCTGAATTAATGACTAAAAACTAACACTGGAGGGGAAAAAAATCGTTGTAGCCAATAAAATAATAATGTTATTTGTTATTTGCATGCATGTTGTGGAGGCTGTGTAAATGTATCATTTTAACACATCTGCATATTAATACATGCAAATTACATACATGCATGAATATTGAACCGACGTTTTAAAAATGTGACGGAAAAAAAAAATCACGAATGACTGTCTGGTTTCACCAGCTGAGTACCGGTAAATTAATCAATGTTAGGTGCTTACTGATAACTCCATTACCCTAAGTGTCTATTCTCTCAAGTCACTAGTTTAAAAGCTTGTCTTATTCCACTGAGAACCAGTAAACCAATGGAAAGTGAGTAACAGCATGACTCTGCCCCTTATTTCTCCAATCACTGGTTAAAAAGCTTGCCTGAAAGGGAGGAGTCTGACAATCCCCGCCTCCCACCCGCTTACTCTTGACGAGGAGTGTCCAGGTGGTGGAGGCCTGTCCGCTGCTGTTTGTCGCTGCACAGCCATAGCTTCCGCCATCCTCCTTATGGGCTCTCTCCAGGCAGAGGAGGTGCAGATTCCCCTCCTGCTGGATTCGGAGACCCACGCCTCCTCTCAGAACCAGCCCGTCTTTGATCCAGCTCAGGGTCGGAGCCGGGACACCTGAAACTGTGTGCGGCAACAAATAAAAAACACTGTTTCTCATCTTATTAACCAACAGGTGGTGCAATTGCTAAGGAGCCAGACTTTATACCCAAGATTTCTCTTTGTAAAGTTCAACAAAAGAACACTCACATAACCCTGAAAAAGCCATTGTAAGTATGAGGAAAGCTCTTTCATTCCTTCATCTTTTCAAAGGGCGAAATCATAAGCTTGCAGTAGCCTTTTGCAGAGCTATAGCAGCAAACACAAATGCTTTGGAGCCACAGAACTATTTTCCACAGAAAAAAACATTTCCCTTCTGAGAAAAAAAAAATTAAATGATGTCTTAAATCATGCAAACCTCAAATTCCCATATACAGAAGATCAGTGAAGCTCGTTAGGACAAATGTCACCAGTCAGACATTAAACAACATCAAACTTAGTCGTGGGATCACCGAAGGAACAAAGGAAAGTGAAATGTGTTCAGTCATCTCAAAGAGCTCAGAAACAGCATATTTCAAAGGTGCAACATCAGTTACCTTGGCATCTGAATGTGACCTTTGACCCCTCAAAGACTTCCTGACTCTGTGGCTGAAGGTCAAACAAAGGTGGGCTTCTGGTCTCCTCAAACCCGCTGTCCCTCTCGAACCTCCGGACCTCCCCGGCAGGCTCTACGGATGCAGTTTCCGGGGCCACGTGCTCGACGCCGTCCCCTGCCGGCCCAAACTTGCTCCCAGCACGAGGTTCAGACCCAGGCCTAGCCAGCTGGCTCGAACCCGGGCCCTTGACCTTGCTGGGAGGCTCCACTGTGGCCTCGGTTAGGGAATTCTGGGGTTGTTTGCCGGTTCCCAGCACCTCGCCGGTCTCTTTCCTCTCCGCCATCCCGGTTGGCGGGTCATCGCGTACCAGGCCACGGTTCGTGTGCTTGACTGGAAGCGGCTCAGTTGTTTTTGGCACTGCGGCAACAGACGCAGCCAGACTGCTGCTGTGTTGGCTAAAAAATTTAACAAAAATAAAACACTGTAGAAATCCTATAAAGTTGGCTACCCTGTCAAGGAAATTATGCTGCATAGAGTCTGGTTGACAAAATGTGACATGTGATAATGTATAACACAGTGAAATTTTTTGACTTACGGGTCTCCTTCAGTACAGGAACCTAAAAAAAACAGCAATTTTGTTTAGACCTCTACACCAGCTGTAATAAAAAGTGCCTTCACCACAACGATCCCGTTTTAAGACAAGGCTGCAAAAGTAATGTTCACAGAGAAAACGGGGAGACTCAGCCTTCACGCTGTAAGCAGATGTGGGAAGTATTTACTGCTCTCTACAGGAGAGTAGGATGGCTGAGGGATTTTCTGGGTGTTACGCTCTGTCTGTAACAGGCCAGTCTGACCTTGAACCATCAGCTCTGCCGTTGCTGTGGCCTTGCCGGCACTGTTGACCACGAAGCACGTGTACGTCCCTGCATCCTCTGCTCGTGCATCGGTGATCTCCAGGTAATGGACCCCCAGCCTCTCAAATGTGCTGAACCGCCCACCAGATGGCAGCTCCGCCTCCCCCTGAAGAGGCCGACACAAGCCGGGTTAGTAAAGGGGGCGGAGTCACTGTTACTGGCACTCACATGCAGGCCCTTAACTCTGCCCCCTCCGCTCAGACGCACCCTGAGCCACAGGACCTGAGGCTGGGGACGGCCTGTGATCTTGGCGGACATCTTGCCACTCTGGCCCACCCTGAGAAAAAGGCGTGAGGGTTTTGTCACGAACTTTGGTGGGCTTTCCCCCCAGATACTGGGCCTGTTTTCCACAGCAGGAGCTCGCCCCCTAGAGGAACAGAAGGAAAGGATGCAACATGAACCTCAAGACAACATAAAACACATGCTAATTAGAGTTTACGGTAAGGACAGGCTACCAGTTTCTTGAAAATGTGAAATCAATGTTCATACAAAATATAGACAACTACCATAATTTCTACGTGGAATTAAAAATATGCTAACTAGACATGCAAATAATCAACAAATCAGTACGTACTCAACAAAGGCATGCAAGAAAATCTTAAGAATTATGGTTTTCTACATTCTCTGATGAATTGGGAGAAAACAGATGTAAGCCATGCGATACAAATCTGGCATAATTAAGATCAAAAGATTAGCAGAAAAATGTCTGGGATAAAGTTTTAAACATCCCGGCTCACCCTGCTGTCCTAGTGGAGGACGGAAGGTAAAATCTTCTCTCTGCATTTCCTGTTTGTTATGAAAAATACGAAAACGGATGGTATTTAACCGGGCAGACTGGGGAGCAAATTCTCAAAATGTAAAAGCAAGTAAAGACTATAACAGGAAGAACAATGAAGCTGACCTTCATCCAGAGCTTTCTACTGCTTCTTGTAAGTGCCTGTGGTTTCTTACAGCCATTTTTGTGTCTGACTTGAAGCCACTAAGCTTTTGGTTTTAGCTCCAGTGCGTCACTTTCAGACCTAAACCATTCAGTGCATTATTCGAGAACAGCCAATGGGGGGCCCCAGTGACAAAGCCAGGTACGTCACTTTGCCCTTAGTGCAAAAAACAGTGAAGGGCCAGTGTCAGACTGGCATTGCAGAGGTGCGGCCTGGTCCATAAAGCTGTCAGGCCAAAAACTCCCACTAACTGAGACAAAGAACAAAATTCTATCAATTCAGCCAGAGAGCAGATTCGCCATACTGACAAAACCACCTGTGGTTATACATACTCAAACTAACCAGGTGCTTGCTGGGAAATCAAAATGGTGGAAGGCCGTAACTGGATGCCCTTGAAAATATAAGGACTGCAATGTGATTCTTAGGAAAAAAAAATAGACTGTTTGACAGCAGGTTGCATTCCACCGGTTAATCCATTAAGAAGGAAGAGCAACACAAACTATCTTCCCTGCTGTTGAGCTACATTATTTATTTGCATGGCAGATACTATTAATGCCGTAACAAATTTATGCAGCTGGTGTTTTACTGGCCGAATGGGGCAGACCTTGCTCAGGGGCTAACATTAATAACACCACACGCAATGGTAGTAATAAATAGCGTCTTGGGGCCTGCCAGGTTGTATATCTCTTCACTGTGGTAGTCTGCTGTTTGCAAGTCACCATTGAGAGGCACCAGATACTGAGATGTTTAAGGAACTGGATGAGACCAAGAGGTTGAATATTCTGCTGAGTAAGTACAAGACAGCAAAGAGGCTTTCAGACATCGCAGGATGTAAGGTGCCATTGGCTACATATAGTCTGGCCCATCTTGGTCTAAATCCCCCCTCCGAGCTGGAAATGAGAGCACATAGCTCCACGCCTGACCTGCGTTCCAGGTTTCCAGTCTTTATTGCAGAAGAGGGATTAGCAAAACTGCCTGCTGTAGCCAGCGTAAGGTGCTAACAAGCCAGCCCGCATGACTGGCTCCATAGTGCAGGACAAGTTCTCTATAAAAAAAGATCCGAGTAGCATTTTATCAGACCAGAATCATGATTTTGACTTTCACGAGCAAAATATTTATTTTTATCTTTTTTTACTGACCCAGCTTACGTCGGCACTGGGAATATCAAATCAGTTTTTAAAACAACATTATTTTTGGCTGAACCCAACTTGGTTCTGTTACCGTTTAACGCGAAACTGTGACAATGATGAAAGAAAAAAAAATCTTTCTATTTCAAACCTCAGTCACTACAGCCAAGAGCAAACTATGTTTGTGACAACAAACGGCTAAACCTCAAAGAGCAGGCAGATGATAAGAGCTCAGAAAATCCACCATACCAAAGTGCTATTGTTCAGATCCGTATAAAAAATGCACTCTTTGCCTTGCTATGGTTGAATACTAAAAGGCCAAATCTCAAATAATACTGTACTAACGTCCCAAATAGAAAAAAAAATCTATATAAGAGCAAGTATCAGGTCACACCAGCACCTGCTCCTTTCCTTATAAGACTGCTAAAGTAGCTAAGAAGGTGCAACACAAGGTGCCATGTTGGAGAAATTCCTTGGGCGTTAGAGGGACAGCACCTTCCACAGTGAGATCCACGGTGACTTGACAGCTTCCGGCATCACTGACAGCCTGGCAGGTGTAGCGGCCGGCGTCCTCCTCCCGGACGGTACAGACCACCAGGCTGAAGCCCCCACGAGGGCTCTGCTCCATGGCGTGACGGTCCCCAGACATCAGCGGCTTCCCATCTCGGTGCCACGTGACGTGAGGTTTGGGGCTTCCCCTCACCTGCGCCACACACATATACAATGTCAGAGGGCATGTCTCTGATGGCACTACAAAGGGTGAAGAACTTCATGAGAGCAAGAGATGTGAGACGTTTGTCTGCTTGTCCACTTCTGCCACTTCGGTTTCTTTTGCTTCACCATCATTTTATAAAACACCCATCTAGTGCACTGTTTCCCAACCTGGTCCTCGGGGACCCACAGCCGGTCCACGTTTTTGCTCCCCCCGAGCTCCCTGCCAGATGGAGCAAAAATGTGGACTGTCTGTGGGTTCCCGAGGATCGGATTGGGAAACACTGATCTAATGCCTTATCCAAACAATAACTACTGATGACTTCATTCATGTAACCATTTTTTTTCCTTAGGTATGTCAGGTTAAACTTTCACAGAGGCAGAAAAAAATACTAGGAAATTCAAATGACTTCTCTGGCTGGCACCGGTTCAACAAACACACACACACCAATAGTTATTAACGTCATATCCATTCACAGCATATATTTACCCCGTGTTATAACAAGCGGTTATAAAAAGCTCAAAATGTAAACCATTTTTTTTTGTTACTGTGAAGTAATTTAAATATAAATGAAAAAATAAATGTTTTGCCCTTGAGTGCACTCAACCCTCCCAAAGTGTTCATTTCCTTATAATATAATACATTTGGATCTGAAACGTTCATTCCGCTTGGATTCCGACCACAGGAAGCCAACGGGCACGAGCAGAGAGTTCCCCGAACCAAATTACAATACTCCATTTTCTAAATACCGTGCAGCTACCGAGTAAAGAAAAACTGTACTGGCCGTGCATTGTTTACTAATGTTTACTATGAAGTATACTGTCAGTAACAGAGAAATTTATTCTTGCTTTCACACACACACACACACAGACACACACACACTCACACACACACACCATACACACACACACCATATACACACTCACACACACACACCATACACACACACACACACACACACACACCATACACTCACACTCACACACACCATACACACACTC
>JAAGVU020000035.1:20374335-20387337 GCA_011763525.2 Mormyrus iriodes | reverse complement strand
ACCACACACACACACACCATACACACACACACACACACACACCACACACACACACACACACACACACACCCCATACACTCACACTCACACACACCATACACACACTCACACACACCATACACACTCACACACACCATACACACTCACACTCACACACACCATACACACACACACACACACACACACACACACACCATACACACACACACACGTCTCTTTTGCCCCTACTGCTTGCTTTAATGTTTATATGTGCTTCTCGGACCCTAACCCTATAATACTGACTTTTAAGTCCCGTTACCCGGACAGGTGACCGGGCCGCCCGTCCCGGCTTCCGGCCACATGCCGGGCGTGGACGGGGGCACAGTAATCGCCACCAATCTCCAGTACTCCTGACGACCCCATGTCCCTGTCTGCCACGACCCTCCACCTTCAAAAAAGCGTAACGTATTTTTTCCCCCAAGTTTTGTTCACTTCACTTCACTTCCTCAATCTCGCTGCACTTGTTTTCCCCGAAGCTTTTCAACCGTTTCAAATGTGCCGAGAGAGGCCACAGCTAATAAGGAGACCATATGAGACTATGCCCCCCCCCCATTTTTTTCCGCACTGGTGGTCTGGTAAAATCCCTCCATCCACGAACGGAGCCCTCAGAGTCCCGCAGAGCAGATTATCTGAAGACATTCTGCGCGAAAGTCCGTGATCTGATCCCTGTGCGCGGTCTGTCTTCCAGCAATCAAAGCAAATCACACTTAGGGATTAAACAGAGGAGTAAAAGTGGGGAAGGTACAATTACGGTGGCTGCGACTAATTTCAGGTTGAAAATACAAATGAATGCGGCTCGACAGCTTGTAGGATTGATTCCATATGCATCGCGAATTCCGGCCTGGGAACACGTAGGAAATAAAGTAGGTCTTTATGCTCCAACTCACATTCCGGACTGTCAAGATGGTCTCTCTTAGCCTCGGTCGCAAAACGTATTACTTCCAGCGCTTGAGTCGATTCCTTAGGTATGCCCAAAAACAGCAATATCAGGTTGGAAGTCTTTATTAAATCAGTCGGACGCTGGCATTTCCTCCTGAGCGGTTCACTCAGGCGCGTTCTGTCTGACAATCTTCTCCCAGGCTTCTCTCCCCATAAAGCTAGCTTGTGGTTGCTTCTCCTTGCCTCAAAACTCCCTCACTAGAAAAGATTGCATGCTGACTGAATGAAAAACACCAGGCTGGTTACACAGCGAGCATTTTTTGCTAACCAGAAAACAAAGGAGAGGTACAACTGGCCCATTTGAGGCATGTAGGTCTATGGGGAATGACCCGACGGTGGACTGGTGTAGTTCCTGTTGTACACACCAAGATGCCGGCCAGTCGTCCAAATAAAATAACTCAGGCATTGGTGCATTTGGCAGACCAAGTTCTCCACCATACCAAAGCGTCCAGACTTTAAGGAAAACATGAAAGAGATGCTTAAAGAGTCATAACAATTGAAGTTCTGGCCAAGATGATTAAACTGCAGACTATTGGTATGAAGCATAACAACTCATTCTAGAGTGCCGTCAGAAATCTGGTCTTGGTAAGGCTGGTGTTTCAGCAAAGCTGTATTTTAAGAAAATATCTACGATAGACTAGTCTCTGACATCTCTGAGTAAGGATTTAAATAAAGGCTTTATCAGACAATTATTCAGCATCCCTGATATAAAATACGTCACAGAACCATAGAAGCCTACACATTCACATCATCTATACTTGCAATCAGTTTAAAATTAGTCATTGTTACAGCTCTGTCCACAAAAATGTCCATATGGTGCATGTCCTACTCACCACCACCTTTCACTGGAGTCGCTTGTTCCCATTCATGCTATAATTAAATAAAGATGGCAGCTCTCACAGTGAGACCCAAAAAAAAACCCCACAGTGAAAATGCATCACTGGATGGCAGAATTCTGTTTACGGAACATCGAAAAGCTTAAATCGGATAAACCCATCATTAACGTGCATGACTGACAGCGAGGCCAGAGAGTCCTTGAGACAAGTCGACCATTTTGCTGGCCAGATGTCAGGATGTAGAGGAATTCTCAGCATCTTTGGTCTTGAGTTGTTAGAGCACCGACTACATCTGGGCAAGGTTATCAAGGGATCACGGGAGAATTCATTCCTTTTGCAGGATGTGAAAGCTAATGGAGCTGTTTGAATTGAACCTGTCGTCTCCAGGATAAACAATCTTTATTTCTTGACACGAACAACATTATTCTACCGCTTGAGTCAATGTCCCATTGATTTTCTTCATGAATTCCTTGATTAGAAATTTACTGAGCACTTGAGCAAATCCTTGAACCCCCCCAAAATTCTCCTGGGGCGCCAGATAAATGGCTCGACTCTTGCTCTGTGTGCAACTGTACGTGTATCTCTCAAAGGAGAACAAGACGGGATACGTGCAAAGTAGCATTCCAATGCACCTGTTAAATAAAGCATCGTTTCATTATTAGGAGTGGCCTTTCTCAAAGCCAGCTCCATGAGCTCCACTTTAATATGTTTTGTTTAAATTTGTTTATTCTGTCTTTGTAAAGCACTTTGAATTGCCTTGTGCCTGAAATTGTGCTATATAAATAAACTTGCCTTGCCTTGAGGACTAACTTTACTAACTCTTTTACAAACATTCCAGAAGTCACCTGTGTGACTGCGGGTGGCTCGATTACACACAGACGTGTCTGTTGCCGAAAAGACCACCATGCTCATTCACCTGGAAATTTCAAATATTAAATGAACCGAGGTCAGGAGGAGCCCAAAATCTTGCGATGGATGGAAGTTGAGTTGAGTTGAGCTGGCAGCCATGATATATTGTTTTTACAATTTTCTTTTCTGAACCAGGCGTGAAATGCGTAACATTCTTTGACCAATAATTTTAAAACAACTTGACAGATACATATTCATATCGTTAGCCAAAAGACATGGCAGGGCAGGAAACGGAGAGGCCGTGTAGTACTGCTCAGCCTGCATGTACGATGAGGAAGCTCAAATTTCCTCATAGGAGCCGCCACTGAAGGGCCCTTCATCTGAATAGCTTCAGTTAAATATTTAAATTGCATTTGGCAAAAAACATCTGATTAAAGCTAAGTATTTATTTGAAAATGTTAATTATATGACAGTGTATAACACAGATGAGTTTTTTCAGTGAATAAGACATGTTGATGAAAACAAATCATGTGTTGAAAAAAAATGGGCGCATGTGAATGTCAGAACACACGGGGAAATAAAGATATGAACATATACTGTACACTGCGACTGAGTCAGCTGCTGCAGTCCGTGATTACTGTAGACAGACCACACAACACCAAGGCACATGGACCACTACAGCTTGGGAGAGAGACAGCAACTCACATAGATGGGATTCTACCTATCAACTGCAAACCAGGAGTCTTCAAGCCCATGCGCATTATATAATCACAAATGCTCTACTCACTCAGCAAAGCAGCATGTTTTTGGCATTTTTCAGACATTGTATCAACCATCTAATTACAGTGTCAGGGGCTCAAGTTGTAATGTTCCAACATCTGCTTTCCAAACATGCATCAATCCAGCAGTGCAGTTCTACGGCACTTCCACTCGCTTGGGAACACCGCCCCTCAATGCAACACCAAAGAAATGTAGTCACTGACAACACAGGTCCAAACAGAAGCGACCGATACATGAACACAGTGGCAGTAGAAACCGCTGGGCTGACAAGGCTTGAGGAAGGAAAACACACAGCCATCAAGCACTGCTGTTATCTGAGCCTCTTGCCCCCCACCTAAACCCGGAAGTTGAAGGGAGACTCTTTGCGAGTGCATCTGTCATCATGACTAAATGTATAGACAAACTATGGAATGGAAGCTGATTTTCTCTCTGTGTGTATGCATGCTGTCCAGCGGGGCTCCAAGGGACGGTGAACAGCTGTTGGAAACACTGAGGTGTTCCTCACTGTAGGTTTTTACAGCCTTGGTTCGAGGCCGGCACCGGGCCAGGCTGATGAAACGGAAACACTAACTCTTGAGGCCAGAACAATGAATGAATCTTATGCTCCCCTATAGTTAGCTAACAGCGCTAACATTCTGACCAAACACAGCAGATAGGATGTGCCGCGGCTGCATCCGAACAGACCAGACCACGCCCAGACTCACCTGAACCGCCACGCCTCCACAGATGATCCTTCCCAGAACACCGAACAGCTGCCACTCATGCTCAGTGATTAGCTACCTGATTTAAGCTCAGTGCTGTCCCAGTTCTTTGAGAAGTATTAAGTGACTTTACCCAATGATGGACAGTGTCTCGGATACACGAATTTAAAATACATATTTTAAACACAAAATTGTATTTTGTAATTTGTATTTGAATTACTTCATACAGCTTATGTAATTTGTGCTAAAATAATTTGTCGTTCAGTTTTTTGTATTTTGGAAATACCTGAAATACTTTCCCCATGTATTCGTGATGATGTCATGTGTTCAAAAGTTTTGCTCAGGCACAAGGAAGAAGCTTATTTTTTTCCAACATTTAATGAAAGTTCGTTAGAGCCAACAGCTAATCACCTGTGTTGAACCAACAGACTTACAAGCTCCATTTAGGGCTGTTCATGTTTAAAGTTTTTAAGATGTTGCTGAGTGAAGTGCTTAAATTAAGTCTGTCATTTTTCATTTCAGATTTTGTTGTTTCGATTTATTTATATCACGGTGTGAGAAAGACAGCAGTTTTGTCAACTAAATTACAAAACAAATCTTCTGAGTTTGTCATTATTACTGAATCATTCGATTGACTTACCTTCATCTGAGTGATCATAGTTATATATCCATAGTTTGGATATATTTAACACACTTCTGAATATTTGATCTTTTGTTTGGTTTCGCGTTTGTCTGGTCAAGCAGTGACAAAATGTTGCCCTTATGTTCGGCTGTTTGTCGGTCAGTGTGCTTATAAAGGAACAGGTTGACATAGAATAGAAGTATTGTTATATTTTTAAAATACATATAACTGTAGTTTATTTTGAAACTTTGCTTGGTGGCTGTATTTTCTAGTTTATTTAGATACACTTACAAAGAGGGTATTTTGTATCAAAGTACAGTTTGATGTGTTTTTACTGAACTCTTTCGGCACCATATAAAGCATTTCCCAAGTTTATTTGTTCGCTGTGTCTGACCTGTATTTCTGACTTCCTATATTCCCCATTCGACTGCCTTCTCGTTACCGACCTTCCGCCTGTACCTGCCTTTTTGCTTTCGGGTTTCCACTCTGTCTTGTTTTGCTCCTCTGCCATTCTGCCATTGACCCTGCCTGTTTGTGACTACGATCTGAACGTCCCGATTAACCATCACCCGAAAGTTCACCCTGATACTGGATCCCTTCAGTCTGTTCATTTTAGTACGATGGCTGAGGAAATAGACCCGAAAAGCCTAAGACGGAGGGGTGACCCAACTGCTGACAAGTCAGACATGGGGTTCAGATTACGTGCTTAACCTGCTTCAGTGAAACATCCGTCTGCTTGGCGTTTACTCAGGCAGACATGAAGTGTACAACTGCACACCAAACAGAGCAACTGGGGTGCAAAGGTCTGCGAGGAATCCAAGTATCCGGGAGCAAAGTTTTGTCTGTTTTTCAACAGATACATATATTTTGGGAAGTCAGTGCCTTAATGGATTATATACAGCGTCGGGGACAACAGGGAAGTTGCAGGTGTGTCAGAATCAAGATGGATGGATGAATACCAGGAAGGATTAAAACAAAAATGTAAGATGGCACCATCTACTAAAGAACATGGCAGTCACATGACCAAGGCTTAAGGACCAATGACAAATTTTCAGAGCAAACCAGCATCACCCTGCTCAGGAGTGGAGAGAATACCTCCATAAAGGTCAAACTAACTACAGGACTGCAGCATAACGTCCTGATTGCATTGTCTTTTCTAATTGTCCTAATTCACATAATAGTGCATTTTTCTCTGCCTTTCGCATCAAGCAGCCCTAATCTCAAATGGGAGCCTGCCCACAATTCCTAGCGCTGCGAAATTATTGCAAGCTGGAGCTGATCACCGGAGAGGAGACGTAAAGGCCCTGCTTTAGAAGACCCGACAAAACACAGAGGGTCAAAAACACCTTGATCTCTATTTAAAAAAAAACCAAAACAAATGGTACAAGAAGCCGTCTATTCATCACCAAGCGATAGGACAAAGAAGTACCTCTTAAAAATGCTGCACCAGAACTGGAACAGAGAAACCAGTTAAAAATCCGTACTGCTATATCAGCATTTAAACCCGAACCATTTGGCTCTAATGATGCAGTAAAATTCCAAATATCCTCCCATCACTGTCCAATAAACAACAAGTGCATAAACAAGAGAGAACCATCTGCTTCGAGCTGAACATCAGGAGCACAGGCATGCTAACATTCCAGCTTCAGCAATGGGGATGGAGCTCCGGGATCCAGATTAAACTGAGGTTTTGAATTAAACTCAAAATCTTACAAACGAGGAAGTCTGGGTGTAAATCTAGATGGAATAGTGAAGGTCAATTTATCTGTTCTGCTCGTGGTCCACACAGGAAACCAAACCAGACTTGTGATCTCCCAAACAAGAAGGAAATTGGGTTCCCCGTCTGAGAAGAAAGCTGGTCCTGCTAACAAGAGAAGCTGCATGGTGGACTCATGGGTTGCAGTCAACCATAAAAACATCAACACTTTACTATATTTGGGCATCGCATTCCCATATGAAACAACAATCATTTTCCTTCATTTCAGACATTCAATTTACTTGATATCATTTAGAATATTTATCTGGTTGTGCAATTGTATATTTTTATATATATATTTTACTACTTTGAAGTATATGCTATATAAATGGCCTGCCTCATGTATACTGACCTTTTTGCAGTCATATTCAGTGAGTTCTGCTTTCACAGCTGTGCAGTTTTCACACGTCTACAACCTTTTATATCCATATGCAGTGAGCCCTGCATTTACATAAGTTCTGCTTGGCACTTTTGGGTTGATGCAAATGGACTTTGACGGCCCGTGTAACCTCATTTCCATCCCCCGGGCTGAGCTCCGAGCCCACAGCTCCTCAAAAAGTCACTCCACCTGCAGCTTAGAAACAAGTTGAATTCCTTAATGGCTTTTTTGCCAGAGAAGTGCGTTTGTTAGCAGCTAGTTAGGCCTCGAGGTCACTTGTTAGCAGAAAAACCTGGTGCCCACTAATGTTGTCAGCGTCAGCCTACTTGGGTTTGGAGTAGATTTGTTCCAAACTCAGGGCTCAGAATTCAAACTCACGTTACACATATTTCAAATAGCGATGCACGACACGCACCTCCAACAGAAGTGGTTATATGTCAGATGGCATTCATACATTTTATGTTTTACTGTTAAACAAAGTACAGTGCTCAGCCCAAGCTATTTTGGTCTGGCAGAGGTCAGAATGAAAGCCAGGTGTAATGACTAGTCTGGCTATGGCTACGTCCACTCGGTTACAGTAGTGTGCAGTATACCAGCACCCAGAACCTTCCTTAGAGATGCCAAACACGCTGGGGCTTGTGACAGAAAACAATAAAATCTCCCTTTTAAAAGGCCACAGTTTCACACACAGATGCACCTTTACGCAACAACTGTTTGCACCACAAATAAAATCTGGTTCTGTACATTTAACTTTTTTATTAAGTATTATGTTTGTGGGTCAGGGGAAGCCCTCAGACTGGATGCTGCCTTTACATCCCATCCCTGGCCGTGTGCGTGGATGTTGCATGTTCTCCCTGGCTTTGCTGTATATGGCTCGGATTTGTGGACTCCAGCCCTTGTGCGAATGTGTGGGCCCTGCAATGGGCTGGTACCCCATCTGTAGTGTTTCCCCCTGCCTTGTGCCCTAGACGAGAGCTTTCCCACCCCACAGAAATATTCCGTAAGGCTATGGAATGCTGGGGGTTAATTTACAAAAAAAAACCAATATATTTTCAAGCCACACCATTTGTTTTCACCCCCTGAAGTTTGCATTTTCTGATCACAACTGAAGGAAAATGGAAATAGCTAAACTACCTTAAATTTGGCTTTGCCGACTGACACCACCCCCCAATCCCCCCATCATACGGGTAATAAGTTTTACCAGTCTGTGAAATTTTTCCACATTGCAGTCATCAAAAGGTTAGAAACCCCTAAGCTATGCTGCTTATTGTGCCCCTCTAGTGCAGTGTCCTTAGGGACCCACAGTTGGTCCATGTTTTTGCTCCTTCCGAGCTCCCTGCCAGACAGTAAACATTTTTGCTCCCTCCCAGCTCCCACAAAAACGTGGACTGTCTGTGGGTTCCTAGGGACCAGACTGGAAATCACTGCTCTAGTAGAGAAGCAACTATAGGAAATGGATTGGTGTATTCTGCACATATGTACACATTGGCTAAATGTCAGGGTGCTTAAGGTAACTCTGCGTAACACCTTAAAAGGAGCTTGAAGAGTTTGTGGCCATGCATCACCAGCCAGAATGAAAATTAGTCTAGAGTGATGGATGAAGTTAATCATTGGTGTGGTTATTGTGATGGTTGTCAAGGTTTTCCTGCTGGGCTGCTCCCTCTGTTAGTTCTCACTGTACACTCCACTGAGCTTTATGTAAAGAAATAGACTCCCCACCCAGAAAAAGCATCAACATCTCGTCCAGTCATGTGGGACTGGAACTGGTAACCGTCCAGCACAAAGAGTGAAGCCCATATATTGGTGTTCATGCTATCTTAGTGGTGCTACAGAGAAAGTGTACGTGTGTGTAGGGGGAAGGGGGAAGTCCTACCTTCCCCTCAAACCGGGCCGTGCCCCCCTGGTTGACCCGGGCATTGCGGGGGGGCAGGGTGAAGGCCGGCGGCTCGTTCCGCGGGGAACCCACCGCCAGGGTCAGGCTGGTCTTGGAGATCTGAGTGGTGGTCACAAGCTTGACGTCCCCCATTTCTGCAGAGGAAAGGACAAAGTAGGGTTATACACAGAGATCAAAATATCTCTGTAATAAGGACTGACTCATTAGTCCGAACACTCTTAGCCTAGATGCAGGAACCCGAAAGCCATACTGGAATATTAGGTAGAACCCACTGGAGGAAGCATATCTTCAAATGCTAGAGTGTTCCTTCTTCCATTCTGAACAGCAAGGATCCAAGAGAGATGAGCCCTGTGTTGTATTTGTGCCCCTGCTCAGCCCAAACCATAGTAGAATTAGCATATCTAAAGTATTAATCTTGACACTGTCTAAATATGCAAATCATACCATTAAAAATTTATCTGAAAAAATATAAAAGTTCATCATGACACAGTATCACATCACCACAAACAACTAACCCATTAGCAGACAGTGGGATTACACAACAAAAGTGATCCTCTACAATAACGAAATAGGATGCGGTATACTAAACAGTACCAAATCTTTTATTTATAGACCAGTAAAACCAAGTATTTTCTAATTCTTACATTTGGGTCATTTTAGTTTTACACTTTCCAGCCTTAACGAGCTTGCAGTCTCTCTTTCTTAACCTTCCAGTGAAAACGGGACCCAAATGTACAATTTCCATCGTTCTCCACACCAGCCTGGGGTCATTAATGCCCAGACCCTTACACCAGCCACAGTGCAGCTTCTAAACCACCTAATCTGGGGTCACATGACCCAGAGAACTCAGCACACTTCCTTCATCCCACAGGGAAATAAATCCCTGCCAAAGCCAAAACACACAGTCTTTCAAAACAGCCAAGAAATCCCTATAACCTTCACCTTAAGGTGATTTACACTTAAAATCCATCGCAAAACAAGGAGTTTTCATTAGTCAATATAGGAAATCTGTTACACACTCACACACATTGTTACTCCCGCGCACGGCTATGCCTCCGTTCAGTCACCCCCAGTCTGGCCACATTCTGCATCACTGGTCTATTACCGCACGTATGACTCATGTCCTCACCTTACTGCTGGCATTTTAGGGCCTCGTTGTCAGCCACCTCTGTGAGACATCATGCTACTGTGAATATTTACATCGTGGCCATCTTGTCCCTGTGTACGGCTTCTTTGGAGCGTGTTTGGAATTTGGTGACTCTCTCCATGCTGTACTTACCAGCCGATGGACTTATCGCGTTTGAATTATAAATTTTAGATTATGGTGTTGATTTGGTTTCCTTCATTTGCAATGACCTGCTCCACAATCCACTGCCTGTGTTCTGGAAAACATTTCGGATTGGGACCAGGAGATTAACATTATGCTTCCACGACTAGTTTCTGTCTCATCAAAACATTACAGCCGTAACCTGAACAAAGACTTCATTACAACATTACGCGGTAATCTTCTCCATCATACAAGCATGCGAGGAGGCTATTATGTTATTTTTTAAACCAGGCTGGCACTATCGACTCCAGTTGCGAATGATTAACACGACTCAGTGTGTAAATGCAGCTCTCTGGAAAGGACTGGAACAGCCCATGACCTGGGGGCTCATTTAAAGTGCCACCCTGTAACAGCCATGATACCACAGACACATGAACACATCAGGACATGAGAAAAAAAAACATACTTCCATTGCAAATTAATGCTTAAATGCAAAAGCAATGTGTGGCTCAGTGGGTTATGCTTCTGGGCCCCAATCACCAGTTTGAGTCCCATACTTGAAAGAACAGTCACATGACAAGGCCCTTGCTCCAGAAGCTCTGCTGAACACAGTCGACCCTGTGCTTTGCTCTCCCTGTATGTATGTGTGTGTACGTCTCAAAGGAGAGCTCCATGGGCTATATGAAAAGAAACATTCCAGTGTAGCTGTACTCAAACTTGTATAAATGGGAAATAAAGCATCGAGACATTTTTTCATCCATCAAATCCATTTATATGCTTACCCTTGTGAGGGCCATGGGGCCTTAAAGGATCAAGCAGCCCCCATGATCGCGAAAACCTGCCTCTATGCGCTGCAAATCTTGTTAATTAGCACTTATGCATCGACCTGATGATCGAGTTTGATGCATGTTGAGAAGACGGGGGGGTGTGGGGGGGTGTGGGACTGAAACCGTGTCAGCTGTATGAAGGAGGGAAAGACTCTTTAGCACGGTGAGGCTGTGGCCAAAAAATAGGATAGATGACCTAAAAGATAATCGGTCAGGAAGGCACAGAACAGAGCATGTCCTTTGAAGATCTCAAGGAGAAGAGACTCTCCACGTCTGCACTCTGTATCCATATGACAGGCCAGCGTGACCAAATCCGGTGGCCAATCAGCACCCTGGGAATGAGTCACCGGGACGCCCTGGGGCTCAGTCGCTAATTGGCTGTTTGTCTCTTCCTGGTTGTTAATTTATTGGACCCCCCCATAAAAGACATCTCATACTACACAGACAACTGTCTGAGAGCCATTCATACTGAGTGTTCTCAGGGCCTGTTTGAGGCACTAGCTACTACTTTTAATTTCGTGTTTGGTCTCACTTGGGGCCCTGAACTCCCCATGGCACCATATGCCACATATCAATGAATAATATTTTACCGGTTCTTTTAAAAAGACATCACCAGATGCTGCCAGCTTTCGGAATAATAACTCACAGGAAAACATTCCGTGATAAACAGCAGACAGGCTCAGGCATAAATCTGAGCCGGGCCGCTTGCCGCATCACGCCGGAGCTGGTCCTCCCGCACGGTGGGGATCCCAGCCCAAGCCAAAGATCTGCTTCTGCTTTGGAGGCACTCAGGAAGCACGGCGCTCCTGCTGGCGGCCCCGAGGCCGCACGTGTGAGTCTCCTGCTGGCGGCCCCAAGGCCGCATGTGTGAGTCTCCTGCCGGCGGCCCCGAGGCCGCACGTGTGAGTCTCTGGCTGTGGTCGGAGGGCCACGGCGGACCTGAAACCTTGGAGTGAGTGGGGAGGACACCAAGAGCAACCAAGAGCATGGCATGACTCAGCAATACCAGTGTAGACAGTCAATGGCGGGTAATGGCATGACAGTCGATGGCGGGTAATGGCATGACAGTCGATGGCGGGTAATGGCATGACAGTCGATAGCCGCATAATCTGAGATGCTGACACTATATTGGCAGAAGACAGAGCTTTTCTTAGCATGGACTGAACTATGGGAAAGATAGAGAAGGGGGTGGGGGGGGGGCAATGCCAGCCTTAATGGCCACAGCCAATCAGCTCTCGTCATATTTCAGTTATTCATGGAGTGAGGTGAGACTTGTTTTCCAAATAAAAATCATACCAATGAAAGCTGCAATTAAACAAGAACCAATAAACATTCTGATCATCTTCAGGAGTAAAACTGTCCAGAAACTCAGTTAGCACTTTTCCAGGAACAGTCTATAAAGAGAGGCACAACAACAGATTGTTGAGTCTGTAAATTTTAGTCCTTTCTTGGAATAACTCCACTCACCTCAAATACAGTGAAAACAAACATCAATGTGACTCCAGAGTCTTGGTCTGATGAGCTCTGGCCAAGCCATCTGTAATCCACGTGCCACGTAAACAACAGCAAATGTCGCCCCTTCCTCATGTCAAAAGTCAGAATGAAACTGAATGTAAAAAATATACATCAGAACTCATTTTCCAACTATCAAAATGATGGCAGTGTGCTTGTAAGATTCCCTTTCACTAAGCCCTGGCATTCATCTGACGTTTCCTCGCACTATACGCACAGGGCAGGAGGAAAAAATTTAAGAGGAATTCTGTTTTCACTTTATGAAGCCTCGTCTGAAGTCCCGAATCAAAGGGCACCTCAAAACTTCTGTAGACAAAATGGTTACAGCTGAATATAAACAAAAGTCTAGTCCATTAAAATAAATGAAAACGTTTCTGGTAATGAACTTCACTGAAGCCGGCTGTCCTTTACCAATGAAACCGCAGCAATGCAGGCCTTCTCGCAGCTAAACATACCAGCAACACCGCAGACTATGTCAGTGCCCTCTGAGGCGACAGCGCAGGTTACATTGTTGCTCTCTGATGCGACACCGCAGGCTACGTCGGTGCTCTCTGATGCGACACCGCAGGCTACGTCGGTGCTCTCTGATGCGACACCGCAG
>JAAGVU020000035.1:20356455-20371689 GCA_011763525.2 Mormyrus iriodes | reverse complement strand
CCAACAATGACAACCTTAACCCCTACTCAGCCCTAACCTTAACCATAAGTAACCAAACAAAATACAAGACTTTTGGTGTTTTTAGTTTTTTGATTGTAGTCACAGATTTTTATAAATTTCAGCTTCCCCCTGTGGAGACCGAAAAAAATGTCCCCACAATGTCAAAATAACAGGCTTTTATCACATTGTGGGGACATTTGGTCTCCACAATGTAACATATACCTAGTTAACACACACACACACACACACACACACACACACACACACACACATCATTTTCAAGAGCATTCAAATGAGGAATACCACGCAACATCAGCTTGAAACAGCAGAATCGGCCTCAGCACAAACAACAGGATCTATAAACATCTCAAGCATTCCTGAAGACCAGCAAGAGCTTCTATAAATGTTGTGGAAATGCTAATATATGGCAGTAAACTTTCCAGCCGGATGTGGGGGCAAATGCGAGCAGTACAGAAAGAGGGGCATGAATCACGGGTCACGCCTCAAACCCTTTTCAACGGCACCCATGAATGTGCGGAGCTTTGGGGTCCTCCGTAAACATCCCGGATGTCGTTAATGGCATAACTGTGAACATCTGTACGCCTGCTTCAAGGATCTCACAGCAATAAAGCAGAGCTTCACACACCAGTGAACCAAACGTTACCAACCTCACCTTCTGCCATGCATCTTATATCCACCTCTCGTGCATATTCAGTGGTCAGATGTGAGCCCGGCCTCCACGGGCTGTGTCTAATCTCATACCAGCATTTACTCTTTTTTGGACTGCCATCATCACCCCAGGTGGTGTCGTTACAATGCCACTGTGGAGGTTTGTGTGGGGGCTTCAGCTCCTTAACGAGTTTAAGTCAAAATCTTTCCCATATACTGTGCCGGACCATGAGGAAAACACACGTCTGTGTTCAGCCCCACTTTTAGAGAGAAACTGATTTTTTTCAGGCCATATTTGTGTGGTTTCGTGTTAGATATGATGACAGAGAATTTCCTGGTCCCACAGTTTAGAAATGAGCTTATTCTGTTCTCAAAACCCTGATGTCTGGCACCTAACCTCTACTGTCGGGTAGGATAATCGCATGACCCAGGACACGTCCTGGCACTCAGGACAACAAAGTTCAGCTCAGTATCCCTGTAAGCAGGGCCCCTGTTAATAAATCAAAACAAACACACACACGCTCACAGGAATGACAACCTTGTGGCCCTTTTGCTCCAACCACATACCAAACGTGCTGATGAATGCTTACATTGGTGCCTGGACTCTACAGTTAGGGGAAGAGGGCAGCTAGCAAACGGCTCGATGTCATTCCAGCACCGCAACGAGCTCTGGATGCTGATAACAAGCCTAGTGCCAGGACACAGCTGGAGAAATGGCATTCCTTGAATACTTTGTAACTATTACTAGCTACCAGTCCAATCTTCTGTATTTAATGTCTTTTGGCACTTTCTCAAGAGACCCCATTCATAGATATATCAAGCAGGTTTTGGTTAATTTCATCCCTTTTAAAGACAAATAAACACTCATAAAATTACAGTATTTGGTTTGATTAAGGATGCAAGGAGGGTGCATGCAGAGGTAACGAAAGAATCCTTAATTCAAATCTATTTGTTCAGCCCTCTCATCAGTCCGATTTAGATATCGGGTTGCTGTTAATTTGTTTATGCTTTGTCCAGGGAGGGGCATGTTTAAGTGCAATAATTGCCTTCGCCTTGTGTCACAAATCCAACCAGGGCACTCGGCATCGAATAACGGGGGGGGGGGGCCGGGCATGCGATCCAGGCCAAACAGGAAATGTCACACACACGGCTGTGGAAAAGGGGGGCTGGTGGGGGGTTACCCCTTGCACTGTCTGCGAACTGCCACGTCCGTGCAGCGGGAGAAAGCTTATACATCTGGGAGGCTGGGGCACACGGTGGAGTGCCCTCGTAAGTGTTCAAACGGAGACAGTCTGAGGCAGCCGAATGTCACAAGTGGTTTTAATCCCGCATTTCCTGTGGAGAGCCCTCAGAAGTCTTAGCAAAATGGAGGGGGCGGGAGGGGCGTGTGGACAGTTGATTACTCTAGTGGCAGCATAAACATTCTAATTTTCGGTAAATAGAACAAAAAAAAAAAAATTCCTCCTTCCTGCGCCGTGAAATTCCAACTGCAAGAGTAGCTGCTGAATTTGCGCTTCCAATTTCAGAGGTCATGATTAGCACTACACCAGAAAGCGCAGTATTGTCTAGATACAGAAGCATAAAATAAATATTTGGGGTGATCACAAGATGCACAGGTTTTTGCTGTGGTTTAACTGCACAAAATTCGTAACTTTCTTAACGGTGCGCCTATGTTACCCATGCTGTAGTATATACTTGAGCACAGACAGTCCAAACACTTGTATAACAGCATGTATACAAATTATTTAGACCAAAAGGAAACGGAAGCCAAAACATTAGATTCTAAATACCAAGAAGCACGACTGCTGCGCTGCTTAGCGAATCTAAATATGTTTGCCATTAAAATAACTAATTTTCCTATTTATAACAGAATTGTGGACAATTATATTCAGTACCCGCAAATGGATCAGGTTGCCGTAACACTGAGCTGCCGCAGACATTAAACACATCCCTGTACAAAGTTAAACTGGTAAGATACGAATACTGCGGGAAGATTTTGATGCTCTCTAACTTTCTGCAAGTAGGAATATTGATATTTCGATTTTGTCAGTCCTGTGACTCCTGATCTCTCGGCATTCTTCCTCTCCTAGCTTGGCATGTATGTGTTGACCTGTATATTTCATGTTTCCTCACACTGCATGTTTGCCCACTAGCAAATTTAATCGATCACAATGGCTATATATTCAGCCTATATTCAACGCGGCTGCAGTGAGTCACCGTGAGTCATTCCGAAAAAAATAAGGTAGTACATCACAGCAATGACACAAAAATAATGATTGTTTAAACCTTTAGAGAAAATATTATTTATTCTTAGAGAAAATCTTATGTATTTCACTCAACAGAATCAATTAACCTTATTACATTCAATATCTATCACTACTAGTTCTGCAGAGAGACATAACAGAGTTAGTGCCGGGGCCGGTGCTAGTAGCTCCTCAAATTAAAAGTCATTATTTACAAGGCATGGAGTCCATGCAAGTTTTATTTAAATTGCCTAACTTACCTAAGACTGTGCGCCGCTGAGTCCTCTGGATCGCGGATAGCAGTAACCGCAGCGCGCCACTCGCCCGTATTTTAATCGCGCTCCGGGGAGACGCTCCTGCGAGCCTGGGCGGCGCATGAAACCCGATTCCGAAAGTGCCTGTTCGCAGATGATCGCCCGTGTAACCTTCTGCCTTATTTGGATTTTCTGCTTTCTTGCTAAGAAATTGCTGCCTGAAATTGTCTGAAATCGAGCAAACCACCCGAACTTCACTATTTATCATTTATGTTATTAATAGGCTACTGAGTTTTTTTGCCCCAATAGGTAGAAGTCACTTTAATCATATCTCAAACTTTGATTTAATTTAATAGTCTGTTTGCATTAGTTTTTATTAATTCGAATGTGCGAAATGCCATCTAACCCTTAAGATCGCCTTTAAATTGCCCTTGGCTTTTTAGGTAGTTCGGTAATAACACTTGCTAACTTTAGAAAAAGTTTGTCCCTCGGTGTATATATATACATACATATATATATATATATAATACATAAATGTGGAGTTTTGATACCCATCTGAATCTGAAGGTGTCAGAAATCGTACGCGGTGAGCCAGGGCCCTGCTTTAAGGGCCCTTTGCACCTTTTTAGTTGGGCGCTACGTGCCAATTGCCTAAAATCTGATGTCATAAGGAGGAATTTAACATTTTGCAGTGCGTGTGTTGCCCTCATCGGTACCAGCAAACAGCTACACGATTTTGGTTTTTGCAGGTGCCAGAACAAAGAAGCTATGAAGGCCGCATAGTAAGTGTTTGTACTGGACCCTGCCAGCGCATCCACCAGACGCCTGTTATATGTGCGGGATCCCTTGTGCGATCCTTGCGTTTCCCCTGTAGTTGTTTTGGAGCGTTACCGCGTGTATAAACAATTCTTTTTCGAGGTATATTCTTGCTTATAAACTAAATTGTGTTTTATTTGCTTTTTTGCTGTGCACCTACACTGAAACATAGTCACACTTACAATGGCGAACCACAGTCACCACCTGTCTGATGTTTCTGCATTTGTGCTGCACAGTCACTTAGCAGGCCTTTGTGTAAATCAACGCTGTACACTATTCATTATATAGTTAATTTAAATCAGAATATTAGGCGACATGCTTTTCAGATCAGTAATTCAAACTTTCATGAGTGAACACCAAGTGGTATACTGTCTGTAAGAATCAATGTGCGTTATATGGCATAATTTAGTATAATGTCTGATTTGATATATATATATATATATATATATATATATATAATCCAGTGGAGACAATGAGGCTCCCTGATTGAATCAAAGAAGGATTATTTTCGCTGAACAGACAGAAATTATGATTCCTTCCCTGTCTCCAATGTACTGGATAGGGTCAAACATGGACACTCGAACCTAATCCACTACACATCACCAGATAATGTGTGACAGCTGGGAAAAGCTGTGGTTTATACTGGCAGTGATCTGTAACAGGAGATCTTAACAGGAAATGGCGGAAATACATACATCCGAAAACAAGAAAGGCTCAAAACCTTAAATCTGAAGAAACGATTCATAAATAAACAGCCCCTCTTACACCAGAATGGTTCGGTCTCATTCCCGTCAACGAAACCATGATATATCGTAGTTTCAATTTTAAGAAAAAACAAACCATGAAATACTTTTGTTAATCTTCATGTTTTGTCCATCTTTGAACTTTTGCAAGATCCTTAACTGCTCCGTCGTTGCTGGTTGTCAGGGCTGTGGTTGTCATGGATATGACGCTGGTGTCTCTGGCGAGTTTATCATTACTGGAGTAATTATCGTCTTCCTGTTAGCCGTTGAGTCTAAGCAATTTGTGTGCTTCTAGTGCTGATTAAAATGGTGAATACACCAAGCTGTGCGTGTTCTCTTTTAAATTATAAATGTACATACATACATATACAGAACTTGAACATGAACTCCTGCTAAAAGATATTCTAAGGTAACCTGCAGGATTTCTGTTACCAGTGTACCTTGTATTCTGGTTCCAGGGTGGTGTGTGGCCATTTTTTATAATATTGCTTTGTAGTTTACGAATTTTTTGTGATAGTAACCTTTATACATTCTGATTGCAGCTACTCAAGGGAACTCAAATATAACTGAAATATAATTAAAAATAACAATAATTTAGGGCTTTTAATCATAAATTATATGTGTGTATAACTAGGTAAATATCTTTGTCTGCATGGCATAAGAAATAATAATACCAAGATTAAAATTCGGTGCATATAAATAGTCTGCAATTCAGTATCTTGAGTTTAAAATTCAAAGGGTCGATAAAATAGTTTTCTAGATTTTAGTAACAGTGCCCTCTAGTGGTTTCAAAAAAGAATAACGCCATCAATACACACCGTCTTGCTTTGGGCGAGTCATGTTAATTTTACTAGGGATGCACCGATACCTGCAACGGGTATCCTTCCGCAGCCTTCTGCACACTGTGCGCCTCAGCATGCGCTGTCCCCGCCCTGTGATTTTACATGGTCTACCACTCTGTGGCTGAGTTGCTGTTGCTCCCAATTGCTTCCACTTTGTTATAATACCACTAACAGTTGACCGTGGAATATTTGGTAGCAAGGAAATTTCACGAATGGTCTTATTTCACAGGTTGCATCCTATCAGGGTACCGTGCTTGAATTCACTGAGCTCCTGAGAGTGACCCATTCTTTCACAAATGTCTGTAGGAGCAGTCTGCATGCCTAGGTGCTTGATTTTATACTCCTGTGGCCATGAAAGTGATTGGAACACCTGAATTCAATGATTTGGAGGGGTGTCCCAATAGTTTTGGCAATATAATGTATATATATGCTTTAAGTTAAGCCTGATGGTCATATATGCACATAAGAATGATCACAGTCTCTTCCACACAGTAAGGCAAAGCTTACTGCTTATTGATTTAACACTGGTATCGGATTGGTACTTGGTATCGGCCGATACCCGACACCCAGGTATCGGTATCGCGACAGAAAAAGCGGGATCCCTAAATTTTACCATATAATTCTGCCCCCTGGTTTTGTGCTTAATATCATTAACTATGAATGAAGTTATACACAGGAGAACATAAATGTTGAATAGGAAATCTTGTCAGAACACAGAGCCAGACAGGTGGAGTCAAACATGGTCAATACCAGGCTGCATTACAAAATGCTACTTAAACACATAGGAATGTTTTTTTTTGCCATTAGACAGCATATGTGTTTAATTGAAAGCGTTTGGTTTTTCCATCCTCCATTCATGTAACCCTTCCAGTCTTGTTGGAAGGAGTTAGCAAAACCAGTGAAGCAGAGATATCTGCTCCAGTGGGAATCCTGAAGGATGAAGCCTTGTGCAGTTTTATTCACATACTCCCGTTTCCTAAAACAACATTATTTACAGTTACATTTATCTTCATGGGTGTAAAAGTCAATCAGTATTTTATTCTCCAGTCTTGGAATTTTAGCTCCCATTTATGTAAATGTCTTCTAGGCCATAAATATAAGGCCTTTTGGATAGTCTTTGCATACACAGCTTTTCTGTTTTGATACTTTTATTCCAAATTTTTTTACTGGAAACCTAATTGGATGTTCACTCCAAATAGCCGACAGCAGCTTGTCCAATTAGTGAGAAAACATGGCCATGTCACACATATTAATTAGTTAATGGATTCTCTCTGGGCATAAGAATATATAATACTTCAAATACACTGTAGCTCTGCTACTTAATGCACTTGTATGAACATTTTGTGCAAAATTTTTAAAGTAATAACCTTAATTACAACAATATATTGCATTCACCAATATGTTGTGCTTTTCTATATTGTCATTACTTGAAGCTTTTACATAACGAAAGCTGCAAGTTCACTGCCAGAGCAGGGAAGACACTGCCGTCATGTTTTGGAGGAAATTCGCCTTAAACAGGCTACCCTGCTGTACATAGATTATGTGTAAATGTTGGTTTGGCCTGTGTTATCTCGCAATAGACTTTGTCCTCCTTCCTTTGTCCTTGTCTGGCTGCAACGGCTGGTAGGTCTCCTCGCTGGGAGTCTGTCTTGGCCTAATGGTTGGCAAAGAACACATGTGAGTCAGAACCGACTGTCACCTGGGTGACAATCACATGACCTGGCCTAGGATCTCTCTTCAGGCTGGGGGGCAGTGCGGTCCAATTGGAAAGAGGGAGGCGTGAATGCTGATCCACACATTAACAGAAGCATTATGTTTACACTGATTGTTGTCCAAAGCATTGTACAATCGAGGCAGACAATCCATGACAAACATATAGATGTCAAAGAGCCAACTAGCCATAAGTGCGACTAGGTGGAGCTTCAGAAGAACACTGCCAGCACCTAAAAGAAGAGTTATTCAAATCAAAGTTCCTACAAAATAAATGCAAAAATACAAGAGCGTCCATTATAGATACCGTAACCATGGGATGGCAGACGGTGACAGAGCTGGTCAGTGGTTGAAAGAGCTAGTTAAGGCAGATGAACAGGCGTAGTTTAATTGGAAGACAGCAAAAACTGTATATCAGCACTTAATGTAAACAGTGAGCCTGTGCATCAAGGGAAAAATATAGCTCTGCATTAGACCCAGCTTTATTTGCCCAAGTGTTTTCACACACACAGGGAACGTGTCATTGGTGGCTTACATACATACAGCAGATACACGCACAGATAAAACAATAGTCACATACAATTTGATTGATATATACAATGTGAATATGTCGCTAATAAACGTATAAAAAGTGCAGGATTATATAATACATGTACATTTCCGAAGAATCAACTAGACGTCAGGGCATCCCTCATATTACATAAACAATAGATACATTTAATAAGTTCTAAGTTTGATTAATCTCTATCCTAAGAACTGCAAAAAACAACAGGTCTGTTACGGTTTTCCAGACTACCTGTGGAGTAATCTGATTGCTCTCTGAATACTCTTACGTCGCCCTTACTAGCCCTTGAATAGTCTAATTAGCTTCTTTCTTTGTTAATAGGTATTGTGTGGTTGTGTGTAGCGGTTGTGTAGCTCCTGCTCCAGTACTGTTTACCTGGGCATTCAGGGGAAGCTCAGCCTGGCTGCACTTACCTAGTCGACTCCTTGACAGCATGAATGATTGCAATGTGCTATTTGCCTCCCTTGTATGTCACTTTGGACAAAAGTGTATGCTCAATATGTAAATGTGAATGTCAATGGTGGTCTCATTGTAATATGGCAGAGGGCTTGAGGAGCTGGGGACAGGCACTCAGACTCAGCAGTGGTGTAGCGTCCGGCAGGGTGGTACAGCACAGCGCGCCCAAAATAGGCCTTTTGCACGCAGCCCGCGCTTCAGTGGAGAGGCACACGCACGGGAGGAGAGCTGCCACTTCCTGGCACCTGGTCTCTCGGCGGGCCCATCTGTGAGTGGACAGGCTCACACGGGCCAGAACTGGCCTCTGATAAACCTGCCGGCTCCAAGCACCGTAGGACCGAAAACAATGCTGCAGGTCCTTCAGGCCAGAGAATGAAATATATCCGCCTAAGGAGCAGCTACGACGAAAACAGTTTGTTATCATTTTTTGGCAAATAATTGTTCCATTTTGTGCTTCATGCTGATGGGTGGGGAGATGTTATGGGGCAGGATAACCAGCGTTACAAGATGTATTCTAACCAATCTGTACCCAGTGGATGGGATATCCCAGAATTCTGCTGGTTCCCTCCCAACAAGCTTTTCATGTTAGAATGTCATACTCATACTATAAAACATCTTTAACAGCAAAACTCATTTTTTAATTAAAAAATAAATAAATCTGATTGTTGTTCCTCCTCTGACCTATTTCACACCTTCTAAGTACCGCGTGTACAGTTTACGGTCATTAGTTTAGGGGAGAAAAAAATGGAATTTGCAACGTTTTCACAAACACAGCTCCCTAGATAGAATTAAATATAAAACTGTATTCTGTTTGTTAAGGTGTTTCTGTATTGCGTGGATTTATGTGTTCGTTCGCATTATCGTTAATATATCATTTATATAACGATGTGAACATTCCGAGAAATAATATTTCGTGTACATTTCATCGGTTGAACGGAAAGAAAATCGCCTTGATTCTGCTTTAGGTTGGATTTTTTTTCAAGGGCCTTTATTTCCTTGCTGAACGCTGTGTAGAAAAAGACTTGCGACTCAGATTAATAGGTCCCTGAGAGAGAGAGAGTCTTTCACAAAGATCTGGAATAAAGTGTGCACTTATTTGAATGTTTATTAACATTTTATGAAATCAATGGACGCCCAAGGAGCCTTGTTAAGAGTGAGGTTAATGATGTCAAGTCGACGTTAGTGATTTCAGCAGTTATTAAATCCGACACACTGATCATGCAGCTGCACCGTTTACTGCGAGAGACATTCCAGCGTTTAAAAGTAAAGCACAGCAATAAAACTCAATCCTTTGCAAAACAGAGACTCGGAGAAGACCCCCTTACACACGTTTCTCCAGGCTACTGAGCACCCGTTCAGGCCTCCCTGAACGTTTCATCGGGCACACTGGCATCAAGAGGGTGGCAGATCGGGAATGAGATTATTGTGTAGCAGGTGTGAGTCACAGCATTTTTCATCTGCAAAGAAATCGGGATATTATCAAAAAATGGGAGATTGACAACGTGGATTTAACAAATCAAAAGCAAAAAGCAACTTTTTTTTATCAAACAGTATAAAGACAAAGATATAGATCTACACTTTGGTTGGTTGAGTGTCATTTATAAATCATGCACAATATAAAATGATTTCAGCTTCATTATAATTTATCTGGGTTTACAGGGTCAAATCATGTTAAAATGATAAAATATTGCAGAGAATGCTGCGGTCTCTGGGCTGAAGTACCCCCATGATTGTCTCTGACCCTTGATTTTTCCCGCCAAAGTAACTGTAGCCAAGAGTCGGGAATTAAAAGGAGGCCCTCACCCAAAGAGGCCTATGAAAAGACGCAAGTCAGGGCGTTTTCCGGTGGACCTCCAAGGAGCACCAGAACATGCCTTTGCACTATGTGCAACTGGGAAAACCGAACGCCGTTAAAACGTGAAGCTGATCGTTAATAAGACAAACAGCCACAAGTACAATCCGGGGTCAGACCTGTCTTTTCAGGGGCCCAATAGGCAGGCTCGTCGGCGGAAATAAGGGGGTGGGCTTTCTGCCGATCGGGTCCTAAGCAGCTGCCTAGTTGCCTATGCCTCGATCCGGACCCAAAAATACAGGTAAATGCCTATCTGAATGATCAGCCTGAATCACTGGAGGTAGCGTGTGGCTCAGTGTGCCTATGATCGGAAGGTTGCTGGTTCGAGCCCCGGCCTTGGCACATCTGTGGGTCCTTGAGCAAGGCCCTTAACCCCCAGCTCCCTGGGCACTGCTATGGGTGGCTACCCTTTGCAACCAGCTTGCTCTCACCTACAGAGAACAAACTGGGGGAGGCGTAATAGAGAATTTCCCCATGAGGATCAATAAAGTATCAATTATTATTAATGAAGTCCTAACCCTGGGTAAAGCGCTGAAACAGGCCACCTTCATTACTGGGAATACAAAACAAAAACCAACCTGCCTAGTTTGAAAATTCAGAACTATCACTGCTGTTGGAAAGAAAGACAGAAATACATCTGCAATGCGAAAATGTGACAGCAATCAGCTGGCAGTTCGCGAAACAATATACCCGCGACATTTCTTTCTCTCCAAACAGTCGGAACTAAATGGGCTATTCTGTGAGGCTCCGGGGCTTGGGTGTTAATGGCATCTTTGGAAAAGCGCTTTAAAATGTCTGGTGGGATGACATGTTTCCCCAAGTGAGCCACTGGTAGTCGCGAAGCCCACGGGAAGTCGAGGCGCTTGAGTTCGGAAAAAAAAAAAACGGATGAAAGCGAGTGGTTAAAATTAAATAACAGTGAAAGTGGTAAAAATGATCGTCTAGTAATGAAGTCATGCTGTTCCCATGTAAGGCTCGCTGTCAATGGTTTTGTTTTATTGCTTAAATGAACGAAGAAATGAAACCTCCCACGTGTTATTTGTTACAATTATGACGCGTCTACGACAGTCACAGTGTGCTAATGAGAGGAACAAAAAGGCGTCTAGGCCATGGCATTCCGCTAGAGGGCGACGTTGTTCTACTTACAGGTTTTTTTTTAAATCATTGCCTTTTGTAATTGCATTGGTAAAGGGACGACCAATCTCTCACAGCCTGAAACCTGTTTTAATGTCATTCTTGGAGACCACTGCATATTATGCCAGCCATTTCGATCATAACGCTAGGCCATAAAATATTACAATTCAATTTTATCTATCTAAATGTAAGACTATTGTAATATATCATCTTGATCAAATTGGTCAGATTCCATAGCAGGGAGACGTTTTATAACCATATGATTATGCGACAACCCGTTAGTACTGTGTTACAGCAATACTGCTGTTTCGGTTTGATTTGCTCTTGGTAACAAAGCCATTATTGGTGGCATATTAATTTATTTAACATATAAGCAGTTTTCACGTCCACGGGTTCGCTTTGTATTTTTATTTATCGTATATAACCTGTGGGGGATCTTTGGCATCATTGGCGTCTGACCACAAAAGTGGAAGGGTAATGCAGGGCAAACGTAAAGCACATTTCCCCCTTTGTCGACTTCACATAGAAACAGTGCAATTACATTTGTTTCCATATATATATTACTTCGATAATTCTGTTTACCACCCATACAGGCTAAGGTCTGTCACCACTGCATAACATACTGTACTTTGGATGAGTACATTCGACTATTTATGAAAACTGCGAGTAAAACAGCTACATCCACAACCTACATTACACAGTACTGTGATGTTCCAGCATAAAACTACGTTCAATTAGCCGAGACGAAATATTTATTATCTTTAATTTTGCTATGTCAAATTCAGGATCATAATTCTGAGCTAATTATAGTGTGCCCGGAGTAGGTATGAGCAGGCAGAGGAAGCCAGTTGAAGGCGAAGAGATCAAACTGGGAAGGGAGGAGATGCGAGCGGTCCGCTGACGGGGGGATGCTGCGGAGAGACCCGTGCCCATTGTTAGGGGCACAGTGACACCAGCGCCCCCTTACCGGGATGCTGGCGAGTGCCATGGGCGGATCTGGCGATGAATGAATGTCTGTGCGACCAAAGACGCCTTTTAGACGGGCAACTTTTCGAAGTCATGCCCGGGGGGCGCCCAAGCGTGCTGCCTTGCAGCAGAGCAGTCACTGGCGTTTTGCAGATTATCATGACATCACCGCCATACGCTGCCAAGGTACTGCTCTAAAGCAACCATATGTTGAAGCCGCGTCTGGGCGCAGTTATTTATTTATTATTTTTATGGAGGTGGGGAGGGGGGGATGCTCAGATGAGTTGAAACGCTCAGTTGAACCTATCCTGCACTCGTAACCTACAGCTCAACCGCGTGTTTAATTCAATTTCCCCCCCTTCCATGTCAAAGAAAAGGCAGCGCCGGGCTGCTGTACTGGGCTGAGCCGTGAACAATAGAGCCAAATACACGGCGCTGCTCTTTGTCGCTAATAAGTCGCAGGGAAAGGCAGCGCAAGGAGAGCAGCCAGCGGACTGGAGAACATGGAGGTGATCGTGCACTGATTTCTATAGCGGACATCACTGGATATACTTTTCGTTAGGTTTTTTTTTCCTTAAAATCAACAGGGAGAAATAATGAATTCAGCGGAGGATGGACCGACTGACTCGGATACGGACGCATTTTTTAAAGCAGGTATTAAGCTACGAATGCGTTTCGTCTTACTGTAACCTTTGTGGAGGCACCAATACGTATGACGCGATGTTCTGTGTGAGAAGCACCGATTTCTTTCATTATTCTCCATGCATGTCTTGTAGCGGGCTTAAAGGACAAGCACCGGAATAGCATTGTACTGTACGAACTTGGGAGGACACCGCCACAGTCAATCAGTGCCTCCGAACTGTCCGGAATATGTGATTTCTTACCTTTTATCAGTTGGCAATGCTTGTGCTAATATTTGCACATTATTTGCAGGGAGGATGTAGATATATAACATATGTGAGAGCCCGGTATCGCTTTCGTTTTGGACGCTTACAGCACACTTGTACGGCGGAGTTTCGGTCACGACTCTATTTTGGCTGGTCTTACAGCCTCTTCCCCCCGGACAGGTTACAATCGCATCGGCTCAGACTGAATTTTGCTATCAATTCGTCAATATCACATCTTCTAGGAAAACTCCAATTTGGGTCTGTAAAGTTTAAGGAAAATCCAACTCTTCTGCACAGAGCTGTATTATAATTTTGAATATTAAAATACAGGTAGACACATTTTAATACCAGCTGCATTCTATTGTAGGAAATACTGTATTATTTTGAACTTGAGATATCGTTTCAGTTCTATTCAATGAGGTTAAGCAGACCGACAGATTTGACCGGCGATTTTTGGACGTGGGTTAGAGTGTGCAATAGACAGTGTCCCCCATCCTCATCGGAACATAATATCACCCACAGCAAAGGGCAGACAGTTCTTGGCAAACCCCTTTGCATTGTTAAGGAGGACAGGAAAAACATCACGGTTGGGCATTAGTATAAAACGTCTCACAGTTATCCTGCAAGTAATTAGCTCTTGTCGACTAGGATGATGGTAACTTTAATGTCAATGCGGTTGTTTGGGTTGCCCCTGGTGTCACGCTTGGGGGGGGTGCTGTAGTTCCCAGACTTGTGTTTGTTCGGAGTGATGCCGGAGGTAGACCGGACTTTTCATGGGTCTTTCGAAATCCCACAGGTGCTTCTGTGGAGCTCTGCCGTTAATGAGATTTAATGTTTAATGCTTCCTATCCCGTTGTGCGTCTTTTGAGCGTCTCTCGAGCCGCATTGATTCTGCATGATACCGCAGCCTGTAGATGTGGTCATGTGACTGCCAAGATGTGGGTCAGTGGCGACGCGTATCACAGAAAATGTTAGCCCCCGGTGTGTCCAGGGCGGAATGCAGGCACCTGGACCCTAAGCCATGCCTAGGTTCTGACTGGCTTCTGCAAAGCAACCTGCCCCCAGTTTAAGGTCTTGTTGATCAGCGTTGCAGAACTTACTTTTATGTGAGATGAGAGGACAGACTGCTCTGCAGTGTTTTTTTTTATTATCCAAGGGTTTCAGGAAACAGGAGACAGTATCTGGTTGCTTGCATTATAATCAGAGCCCAGCGTATTTCCAGAAGGGCACACCTAGCCAATGGTTACCTTAGCAAATATAAACAAGGAGGTAAGGACCGCGAACTGCAGAAGAGTGCAGAAGTGTGTTTCGTGTCATCATCCTCAAAGCCCAAACCATTCCCCCCCACATTTAAACGGAATTGAAATGACTCACATATGGCCATGACTGCGCCTCTTTGCTGTGGTGGGATGGCGGATGGGGGCACATCTGCTCCCCATTGGTGGAGATCCGTCATCGATGGATGTGTTTGCCTATTGTGCTCCTACCCCCCCCACTTCCCCACTTCGCTCCCCAGGGAATGAGAGTCCCGGGCCCTGCCCAGCAATGCTTCTCAGCTGGGGTCTGTGCCCCCCTGCCTGGGGCAGACAGCATGGCATATAGTGGAATCAGCATTAATACATTCTCATCACATGTCAAAAAAGGGCAGAGGTGTGTTTACCTGCCCAGAGGAATCCCCCTGCTTATAAAGACTTATTAAGCAGGAGACCCCAGGTAGGGACATGGAATTCCTCCTGCATCGGCAAGGTGTTTGTTACATTGCTGCCTCAGCGTCACTCAGGTGATTCTATCCAAAACAGCATAAAATGTCCACTGATCCTGGAGTCTGTCCTAGCAACAGTAGGAAGGGACACTGTGGCTATGATGCCTGTCCTAGCAATCACAGGAAGGGACACTGTGGCTATGATGCCTGTCCTAGTAATGACAAGAAGGGACACTGTGGCTATGATGCCTGTCCTACTAATGACAGGAAGGGACACTGTGGCTACGATGCCTGTCCTAGCAACCATAGGAAGGGATACTGTGGCTGTGATGCCTGTCCTAGCAATCACAGGAAGGGACACTGTGGCTATGATGCCTGTCCTAGCAATCACAGGA
>JAAGVU020000035.1:20343719-20353747 GCA_011763525.2 Mormyrus iriodes | reverse complement strand
AGAATTCTCTGTTCTCTATTGCATTTCCTTGAAGGATGATATAGGGTTAGGGTGTTTAGATACAGAATTCTCTGTTCCCAGCATTCATTGTGCAATATAGCAAATAAGCAGTCTGCACATTTGCCTTTCTTGCAAATGGCCTCATAGTGCAGCTGTTGTGTCGTCCTTGGGGAATACAGTGCCGAGGTAGGTCACGCTGTGAACGACACGCTGAAAGCCCTGCTAGCGGTTAGCAATAGCAGGCAACAGTTAGCGAGCGCGGCTGTCGTGTGGCTGCTTATTTGCATCTGAGCGGGACAGAGAAGTGGTGCCATGTCAAGGAAAGACTCCACGTACATGCATGGCTCCACAAGGGCATCCTTGGCCATGCTGTATTCGAGAGAGTTGCCACTAGGGCCTGACTTTGTGTTGGCAGTGCAGTGATGTTCTGACAGACCACTGGTTTCCTGCTGTTGTACCTTTGAGAAAGGAGGTTAAACTGAATTATCTAAATAATTTGTAAATGGATCAAAATATAAACTTATCGCAAACACTTTACTTGAGCAGGCTCAAATACTTAACAGCAACTCAGTTACTTCTGAAGCACAAATCATGAACAAATATAGTCGCTACATAATATGATAGATCATGATTCATTAATGAAATGACTATTTCACTTGGGTCATTCATTACTTCAGTAGTTCCTTAGTAGGTCCTTCAGTAGTTCACAAAGGTTTACAGAATTAATAGATATAGTAACAAATATAGTAACTGCCTGAGATAAATGATGCTTCACGATTCAGTAATGATGAACAAACAAGAGATCAGTCTGTAACTAACACTTCCTTTCCATCCATTCGCATCATTAGATCCTATCACTAAGGCCCTGTGTATTTTAGCCCCAATGCCAATCTTCCTTCAAAAAAGAAAGAAGTCAAACGCCAGCTAAACTTGACTTAGCCCCTAATCTTTTTAAAAGCTAGAAAATCCCCTGATTTCATCCATCCATCCATTTTTTGTAACTGTTTATTTTATTGAGGGTAGCGGGGGGGTCCAGATGCCTATCCGGGAGGCTACGGGTTCAAGGCAGGGAAGAACCCAGTATGGGGTACCAACCCATCATGGGGAACACGTAGTTTGTGGTTAATTAATACAGAAGTGATAGCATAATACTACATTTTTTGTATCCCCTCAAGTAAAGTGTTACTAACTTGCCTTCTTTCAATGTTGAGTTTTCTGAAAAGTTCTCTGTCTCTCTCTATCTTTAGTGTGGTGTCTGTGTGGCATCGTGGTACTGATTGGGGGATACACGTTGCTTTGTGATTGTCTTGTGTTGTGGTGCTGATAGAGCATTGCGGTGTGGAGCTGCTGTCCTGTTGTTGATTTGGGTCGGCCCAGTGTCGTGTTGCTATGGAGTTGGTGTTGATTTGGGTTGATTCACTTGTGATACTCTGGATTTAAAAAGTCAGTATGGTCGTTGATATCGATGAATATGATTCTTTTATGGTGTCGACTTGGTGTGACGCAGTGTTGAGATCCTGATGGCATCATAATGTTGTGAGCTTGAACAGTGGGCTGGATGTAGTGCAGTGGGTGTGGTCTATTGAGGGCCTTCTCTCAGCGGCCTGCCTTTTACTCAGGAGGTCAAGTGTGCTGGCACACGTAGTTAAAAGTCCAATTAGCCACTTGAGTAGCTAATGGGTTGGGTGGCTGTGCTCCCATGTGGAAGCAGATTTCCGAGTAGTGGGTCAGCGAGAGCCTCTGTTGGGGCGGGGGGGGGTGCTTTCTCTTCGTGTGGGTGGGGGGTGTCCTGGCTCCGGGATTGTGGTGCAGTGGGGAGAAGCAGATTCCTGATCTCCATCTCAGGATGGGCAGGGTGGGGCAGGCAGAAGGATGGAGAACATACCGAAAGCCACTGGCATTTTAAAGGTTAACGATGTTAAACGGTCATATGATCGAAAGTGTCTATAGGCACAACCAAGGCAATTAAGAACTTATGAGAAGCTCAGATAGTCCAGTTAATGGTCTGAATCCCATTCTTCTCCCGGTAAACACAGCTGACGGTGTTGCCCTTTTATTAGTGAACACAGACCTTTGGATGCAATTAGTTAGGCTACCTAATTGGCCTATCGCTCTACCCAAAGCTCCAGACGGGGACACCGATAGCAGCATGCACTCCTGGAGGCCATGTAAATAATTATCCTATAAATAAAAGAGCACCCTGCAAGGAAAAAAAAAATGGTCGTATGAAAGGGATTCGAATGGTGAGCTAAATTTTGATAAACCAGAAATATTCCTCATAGTCTTCAGGTGAGGAACATTTTCATCCCCGAAAGTGATTTTTTAGTCATTTTTAGTTTTTAGTTTCCGACCCCTGCAGTCGAATGTCTACGGACATTTTTCGAAAATCAGCAAGGTGACATGTGAGGGAACTGGAAAGCGTTCATGAATAATTAATTGGGTGGCCTCACTCATGCCGTCGGAGCTGGAGGAATTTCGCTGAATCCGACAATGGCGTGTGACGGGTTTAGAAACCTTGTTTCTGGCGCCCATTTCTGTCCAGCCAGCAGCGTGGAGAAGACGGCCAAGCCCGTTAATTCAGACCAGTGATTTTATCGCCACGGGGGCCATCTTGGATGGCTGTCTGCGTGATAGCCTTACTCAGCACCGCTTCTGTCTCGTTTTCATTTTCTTCGGGTCACGGGGCCCATAAATTTGCCATGGCGCACGGCAGCGTGTGAAGACGGGTGCCCATCGAGCGGCGACGAGCTCGATCCACCCCCAGACCGCGAAGAGCCCACGCAGCGGTCTGCTGTGTTTAGCACCCTTGCCACAAGCTTTGCTTGGCATCAGCATGTGTGAAAAAGGCCAAGATGAATTGAATCATGCCCCGGGCTAGATGGGGGAGTGTCCCAGGGGGTGGCCATCATCACCAATGCCTTTCATCTGTTTGGTGTTCCACTCCACCAGAAACAATGTTGAGAAATTCCCCTGCATTTAAAGCGACCTTTTGCATTTTTTTCACTCGGTAACAATGGCTGTTTGCCTCACAAGCTGTTATTAGCTGGGTAATGTGGCCATTTTAAATCACTAGCACTGGGCCCCTTTTTAACCCCCTCTACCTAGAATCCTCCACTGAAAACTGAGACCATGGCTTTGCATTCATAGCTTATATGTAAATGTAAGGAATGTGGGTATTCCAGAATCATGGAAGGAGGAATGTAATAAAAATGACGACAGTGAAATGGCTCATATTTCCCTTTCTGCATGCCTATGCCGGTGGTGGTGGTGGGGGGGTGTCTCAGAGGCCATTGACGTGACTTGAACCTCTTTCATCGAGGACTGGCCCACGGACAAAAGACTGTCATTAGGATCAAAAGCCACGCTGTTATAAAGCGCGAGAGACGCCATCAAGCCCGGCCCTTCTCTGTGCCAGCCCCTCTCATTAACAGAATTCTCTTTAATTAATTATGCACCGCTCCTTCTTCCCTCTGCATAAAGAGGTTTTTTTGGTCCGTTGTCATCTTTCTCATGGCAAACTGCCTCTGATCATGTCTTATATCTTAACTCTTAGCTTTCCTGTGGCTTAACTTTACTGTCGGCAAGCTTTACTAGCTGTATAGTCTCTGAGGCCTGTGGGACAATGTGAAGCTTTGGGATGTATTTGAGGTTGGCCTTAATAACGCGCCTGGCCTTATGTCCGGAAGCTAGAGTTACTTGCTCCGGGATCGGGACGGGGGCAGGCTCGTCCTCGTTCTCTTCCATGTACCCTTGTACGGGTCTGGAGAAGCCATCTCTTGGTCTCGCAGCAACCACCGAAAAAAGGCAGGTGCCCAAGAAACAGAGAATGTCTGAACGACCGCTGGTCCTCCAGGTCTGAGAGGTGTCCTCTCGACGTGTGTTAAGGCAGGGACAGCTTCCTGTCTGCGTTGGTCCATGTGATGTCAAGGCGGGGTGCAGATCATCTGGGAGCACTGACGTAGCCCCGGTCACGAACAGATGGTCATAGGTGCAAAACCCGGAAAGGGACATGCTGTTGAAACTTTGAGAAAAGATGCATAACTGCAACATCGTTTACTTCTTCTTTAGAACACCTTCATGTCTCAGAGGGGAAAACGGGTCGGTCTGGCTTGTTGAAGGGTCCAGTTGCAAACTTAGCCGAATGAGGATGGTGCGAGGTCGGGCCACATGGCTCAGCCCGCGCCGGGGGGTTAGGCTCGCCCGGTGAGTTAGCGCAGCTGGTGGATTAATGGGCGCACTGGGAGTACTGGCAGAGGGGCTTCGCTGCGTCGCTGCCAGCCTAAACAAACCGCGTGATAAACGTTTCAATCAAGGCAAGGAGTGTGGGGGGGCTCTCCACTGTTTTTTTAAAATTCCCATAATATCTGGGCCCAGCGAATGAGGGAGCAACCCGTGCTTTCGGCCCCCATTCAGTCCGTGGCTCGGTGACTCAGCCGCTGGCAAAAATCGAGACGGACGCACGAGCGGGGGAGGGCAAAGCAGGGCGCCCGCTTGGCAAACGAGCCGAACAGGAATGATGGGAAGCGGGAGAGGAGCCCAGCATGGCGAGGAAACCTATCCATGTTTCCAGTGGCCTAATAACGCAGAAGGAGGTGGGGGCGCACCCCCTGGGGCGACTCAAAGGGTAGGTTTGCGCGTAATATATCAAGACCTATAGGGGGTCTACATTACATGACACCCTACATTATGTGGCGCCCTACGTTACATGGATTATGTGAAAGCAAACCGAACATAAAAAAAACACAAACTGAGCGGGCAAATGAGCAGCTCGCAGCACCGCGGTGCAAGAGAGACTCACCGTCAGCATTTACTTTTAATTCTTTTAATTCTTTGCAGTGCTAAATTTTCAGCATGCAGCGTCAGGGCAATCGATCGCCTCCGAGGCGTGGGGAGAGTCAAAGGGCGCCTGATTAACGAGCACTAATTACAAATCTCCGGCAGTGGCCCAGGCTGATGGAGCAGGACCGGCGGGCAAATTACAGACTGCACACCAACCAAAGAGGAGCCCGCTTTTTAATCTGAATAAGTAACTGGAACTACAATTAAAAATTAAACTGTCAAGGGGGGTGGGGGACACTGTCTTGAATGTGGGTAATGCACCAATTACAGTGAGATAAAACAGGAACGTACCAACTGGAACAGGAAGATGCAATTTGTGTAATTAGAACACAGTAGTAGCTACCTTTTATTACATCTGGTTCCCACGCATGAGGTCTGAGGTTTATTAGTGGGGGGGGATGGAAGGAAGAGATGGAAAAGTGGAAAAACGTTTCTGTATTCAGGAATACGCCGAGTGTCATATTTAGAAGCGGCTGTCTGGCCTTCCTTGCCGGATCCTGTTTCGATATTGACTGTGTAAGTTCCTGCTAGTGTAGAAACCTGTAAAATGCGAAGCGCTCGAGTCTCATTCACCCACCCGATTTCTCCTCTGCTGCAAGGACATCGCCGGGGCCCCCCAGGCCCAAGGGGGCACAGTCGGCCCAAGGGGGCACAGTCGGCCCAGTTGTGAAACTGGGCCGGCCGGTTATGTCTGGTGGACCGAGAGGATACCTCAACCTTGGCCACCTTTCAAGCATTCCAGAATGTTCTGCCATGGGGATAAAAGTACAGAAGGGGTTGTGCCTTCATGCACCCTGAGATTTCAGAGCTATTTGGATAATTTGGCAAATCAGTCAAAAAAGTTTCTGTCCTCCATATGAATTTGCAGTGAGCTTTGGGCTCAGGTAGCCAGCCTCTCTTTCCCGCCCTCAGAACTGAACTGTGTGACATACGTCGACTCCCGTCCAAGTCGGAGCGCGCTCCCTCGACCGGGGCGGCTCCTCGGGGCCGGCGTTTCCGCGCCGCTGCTCCCGCGCAGCCTCTGTGCTCACCGGCTAGCTGCATGACAGGAAGCCAGCCGCACGCCTGCGACCGCAATGGACTGAGCAGACCCATCAGAGGTTCGTGCCACAGTTCCAGCTGTTCGCTAGACGCACATGAGTGAAAGTTTCTCAGCAGATCCGGCTCCCACTGCAGCCCCAGGCCAGCTGACCTAATACGGCCTGATGTGACAACAAAAAAAGTTAAATATTTATTTTTTATTTTAGTAGTTTATTGGACTCATTCATCTGAAGAGATTGAAAGAGCATGTTTAAACTGTTCCGTTTGTATGCAAGATTTATTTGTTGCTTATGTGTTTCTTTTGCTAAGCTTTTACAAGAATTTTATTATGCTATTGAATGAGAAAGGAGTTTTCCGGCAGGGTGTTTTGGGATGCACGCTGACGGCCATCTGGGCTGCTTACCTATCACGCTGAGGTCATCGTAAATAAAACGCATTGTCAGAAATAATCTCACCTCAGTGCAGAAACTGGTTTGGGCTGGAGTATTTTAGAAGTGTTTGTTTACGCACAGAATGCTTCCCACCCTTCTGGAATGTTCCCCGTCTTCTGTAAATAAGTCCGTCACTGTGTTACTGGAGACAGAACCTCTGGGTGCAGAACTGGGCTCCAGCAGTAACCAGATCTTCCAGGACAGGAGGGAGAAGTGTGAGGCTTGTTTCCTGGTGGAGGCAAAGGAGAGCGATGGATCCTCCCAGAGCGGACATACGTAACGGAACCGGGTTGTGTGAGGTCCTGTCTCCTCCGAGATCTTATTAAAACACATTCCAGCAGTACTTCTTATACATTGTTCATCCTCTCTGTTCTCTGTTTCTTTAAGCTATTGGTCGGCCATTCAATACCCCGTTCCCCATTTTTTCCATTCTCCTGTACTATCGGCCTCCGACTGCAGCGTTTTCAACTCATACAATATTTAATTCGCAGATTACGGGTGTTATATTCTGGTTGCTGGTGTGGTCTTTGTACGAGGCACGTTTTGGCTCTGAGATGGGCTGGAGGACTCTTTTCTTTGCCTTAAAGACCAATGGATGGCACAAATGAACCACAGTGTGTGGTTTAAACCATCCTGTCATCCATCTTCCAACCGCTTATTCAGCACTGAGTGACATGGGGGCTTGAGCCAATCCCTGGCAGCACAGGGTGAAAGGCGGGGACACCTCAGGTGGAATGCCAGTTGGCTTTAACCAATGGGAGTCAATGAGCTAACCCATGAAGCTATTAATTGACAGAACATCTAGCCAATTGCTGTTTGCTGGTTAGTGAATGACAGAACATTACAGCAATTGCTGTTTAAAGCCCTTTTTAGAACTTTTTAGAGGTGGATATCGACCCAAGTATCACAGGTTAAGCACCTTACTTATGGGTACCACAGCTGATAATCTGTAAAAACTCTTGTGTTAATAAGTTTAAGCTTGTGTGACCTAATCTGTGTTCCTGTGCCTGTGGTACTGGACCTGGTCGCACTCATCGACATGCCAGGGGCAAGGACGCCTCACAGGGCAGAGCACAGATTGCCCTAGACATCAGAGAGCTGGTGACATTTTGGACATAATTCACCGCTCAATTTGGAGAAGCCTATTAATTCATGTCAGATTAATGAGTTTTCCTGTAGGCCTGGGCATTAACTGCTATGGCCACAGCCAGCACTGAAAATGCCTCTGGTTTTAAAGGGAAAATAACTTAACTAAGCAATATATTAACATGAACAACAGATGTGCTGGCTATATTCAGCTCACCTCTTACTGTAGGCCGGCCTTCACACAAATCGGGCTTTTTTCAGCTCATTCCTTTAGTTTGCTTCTTGTTTCATCTGAAAGTACATTTATGCCTTTTGTTACCAATGTTTTAGATGTTTTCCTAGCTGGAAAGCGTCCCTAACATCGAAGGAGGGTGAGGAAAAAGAGACCCGCATAGCGTAGCCTGTAGGGGGACTGCCTTTTTCGGTAGCCTCTGTATGCTTTTTCTCAAAACACTCACAATAGTCATCGTTACAGGCTACTGGACATGAAATAATCATTTTTGCCCGAATAGTCAATAGTCAAAATAGTGAACCACTGCTTTTCTTTTCTCGGCACCGATTCTTGTCACCCGTGGCCCACATCCGGGCTCTTCACCACGGTTACCTCAGCATCCTGGTGTCAATCTGTGATGCTCATCTCATCGTCGCGTTCTGCGTCTTTGCAGGAGAAAATTCATAGACAGCAACCCGCTCTCCTCCCACTAGGATCAGCTGCACTCCCAGCTCAGTCCGGGTCTCACTGGACCCACCATTGCCACTCGTCCAGGAAGAGATGAAACCGGAAGAATATTAAGCTTTGTGTGTGAACATGCCCTCAACGTTTCGACCCCCTATGCCAGTGAAAGCATCCTTGATGAACGTTATGATGGCAAATAAAAAACGAAAACACATCATAAGCAGGCAGCTGTAAAAATGCAGGGCAGATTTTGTGCATTAAATGACCACACTGTCACTGTAAATCTTACTGGTGCCCCATTTCAATTTAAAAGTCCTAAATTTTCCATGTCGCAGACTGTCTGGTGGCAGATGCCATCCTCACGGTCCGCAAATCGATTCTTTACGGCCAAACGTGTTAGCGCGTGCGGCTCGAAAGATTTAAGATCACGGCGCGTGTGAATCATCTCACCGGGCCCTGCCTTAACTTTGCTTTTCTGAACATTGCATCACTGCTGAATTGCGGGTGCAGCCTGACCAGTCAGTTAGGTGTGGTGAGCTGACAGATTTTGGTGTGCGATTGGATCCTGCAGCCCATTTTGGTTTATTTAGGGTACAGGGTATGTGAAATCCTGCTGTTCTCTTTTTGGTTTTCTTTAATGGTAGGAGAACCTGGCCGATTCGGCAGCTGAAACACGGAATTATGGTTTTCCCTCAAAGCCAATTACCCAGCAATGTGCAGTATGCGAGCTCTAAGCCAATGCAGCTAAAAATAGGCTGACGCAAGCGGTGGTGCGGCGGGGGCAGGCGCTCGCGTAATTAGCCGCCCACCGCTATGCGTGTTTCCCCTGTGCTTCCATTAGGCCCCCGTTTGCGGGAATGCTAACTGCACCATTTCCCGAGGACCCTACCTTTCCTGCTCTGGCTCTCGGCTGGGAAGGGGTGAGAATGTTTGCCCTCACTTTCCCGGGTCATTAGTGCTGGAGCACGGGGCATGTTTACCCTCTGAAAGCAACGGCCATGGACATATAAATAGCTGGTAATCATTTAGCATTCCAGCTACATTGTTTTTTTGTGTTTTTAACAGAGTCTGGATATTTGTACTCTGCATGTGGGCTGTAGGGTGACGGACGTCTGATTTCTGGCTCCTCTGAGATATCCTCTTCTGCGTTTATTCTCCGTTCTGCCTAGCAACCAGCAGCTCTGTGATAAGGAATTTTTAGGGTCACATGACCAGTTCTGTACCACTGTGCCCTTACCATCATTTCTGTGAGTCTCCTGTACAGAATTCCCACAAAGCATCATATCTCCTTAATGAGTATCCAGTGCTGGTTTGGCAGGGTGAAGCCTGGCCCAAGCAGAGCAGGACAAGGGTACAGCCTGGATTGGACCATCATGGGTCAAATAAATGTACCCACAGTCACGCCTTATGGGCATTTTGGAGCTTTTCTCTCTTTGCACTGTGGGAGGAGACCTGAGTTTCTAGAGGAATCCCACCTCGTATGGGAGGGAGACGCCCGGTGGAGGTGGGATTTGAAAGCCCAAAGCTCAGAGGTGTCAGGCAGCAGTGCTAACCACACAAGGTGTCACATGCCCTTGTAAATCTAATTTTGGTTTTGGCCCGGACCCGTTTCCTGTGTGTCTTTTTGGACCGGAGAGTGGGCGGGCTGGGAATCGACTGTGGAAATGCCCAGATTTGGGTACTGCTGACAGTATCAGAGACCTACAGCACAGCTTCATCAACCCCCCCCTCCCAAAGCCCCTGCGAGCGGGCAAACAGGGCAGCCCAGCCGTTAAGGACATGGACTCGTGACCCAGCAGCTGTTACACCCTCAAGCAATATATGCGGAATCAGTTTTATGCTGCTTGAAATTAAGTGCATAAAAGCAACTAAACGCAAAAATTCCGTTTCGCTGGCGTCGCTGTAGGGCAGGTTTCTTACAGGGTTATTGCAGCATGAAAACTGCTCCGGGTCTC
>JAAGVU020000035.1:20311649-20334792 GCA_011763525.2 Mormyrus iriodes | reverse complement strand
GTCTGTGTTGGTGGCGTTGGGGCGTTCCCTCTCGTTTTTGAGGGACAAAGTAGTGTTTTGGGGGGGGGGGGGGGGGTGGGGAGGTGGTAGGAACAATGCTTTGAAACAGATGTTTTACTTTATATCCATATATTTTATCTATATATTTTTTTCCGGATACGAATGCTTTTCTAGTGCATGAAAAATCTGGACTTGGGCAACCCGGCTTTAGGAACAATCCTTAGAAAACATTCAGTGGAACATAGCCTGGCTACCTTTGACCTCTTCTTCAACACCCATAGTGCATCATTAGTCCAAATGTGGATTCCCCCACCTCACTTCCCCCCCCAAAGTGCCCTATATAAGCCTTTCAGTGAATCGCAGAGAGTTTGTTGACTGTAGAACAAAAAAGGTCGACTGTTGACTATGAACATGGTTCTGCGCTGCCATGTTGCGTCTTTGCGTCTTTTTTGCATTTTATATCACGTGGAATTTAGGACATTGTCTCTGTCGATGTAGAATGTGAAGTATATTGTTTGGTCTGTGTGTAAATGTACTGTAACACCATGTTGCTCTGGGAGATGATAATTCACCCCGAATGAATATATGTGTATTGATGGGATAACGATGAAGATCTCTTGAATCTTGAGATTCCCCTATCAGTGACACATTGCTGTCACTTTAACGCGTCTCGCCTTGATGGGATCTGAGCCGTGTTTGTCCAATGCCACCCTGTTTTAAGGGTCTTCTTCCATTCTGTTGATTTACATTTCTATGTAGGCCAGCTAGGGCAGTGCAATGTTATGCAAATGAAAGGGTTCCTCCGCAATTCCGGCCAATGAACGTCAACGCTGTGTAACACATGCCCTGCAGTGCAGTCTGAGAGGGAGGCAGTGTGGGAGGGATCATTGTTTTAACCCCCAGCTGTCCCTCCCTCCTTCTCACTCAATCCAGCATGCTAGCAGATGCATCCAGTCACCGTCAGCGTGGATTATGAAGCCTGCTCTCACTGCCAGTTTGGTTAGACCTGATTCCTGTTTCTCTGTGAAAGCCAGGCATTGAGACATCAGAATGACATTAAAGGTTTGATTTAACTCAACCAAAAACATATTTTTAAGTATGTGGCCTTATTATAAATGACCTGTCCTACCAAAGACTTTAGTACATAACAGATAGAAAGGACTGCCTGATAGGGTAGGCAGTAAGAACACGGGCTTGTGACTGTTAGGTTGAATGCCAGGCTCAGATATGGTACTATTAAGCAGGGTACTTAAGCTGAAATGCTCCAATATCTACTCCGGATATATGGACGGAGCAAAACCATTAGTCGCTTTGTGTTATTGCTGTCGCAGCACCTTAAAAAGGTGAAAGCAGAAGATACTGCATAAGAAAAGGAGAAGCGTGGAGACAGCTGCCGTATGACTAATTCATTTTGCATCCCATTGTCGCCTGAAAACATAAAATGAGGTGCGCCACCATGTGGTGGGAGGTGGTATGTGCAGTGTAATGAATGAAATGGCGCAAAGATGAGTGCCATTAATTGGATACTTGTTATTTTCATCCAGTCAAAACAATGCTGATTAGGGCTTGTGTATCTGTCAGAGGACATCGCAACAGTGATTATCGCTTCAGTGGTTGGTTAGCAATTAAAGTCAAATCCCTACCTGTCATTAGGTCCCTGAGAGTGGGGGAGGGGGGGTGCTTTGGGCAATTTGTAGTCTGATTGTTGGCAGTGACTCAAGGTGAACTTGACATGTGACAGTTCCTGGTCTATGTCTGGCTTGGTGGTAGTTGACATTAGCAACTACGCAACCTGCTAATGAGAAGGGATTCTACATCCTTCCCTATGCAGGCGTAACGTTTGCCCCTTACCGTGACACGTTTTTCATCTTATTTAGCTCTGCAGCTCATTTCTGCACCCAGTGAACATAGTCACTTCTGGCTGATCCTGAATCAGTACGTCAGCTGGGTTATACTGAGATATAGCAGGAAGTCAACATCTCCTCCAACTGCTCGTCAGAGATAAAAATACAAAGACAACAGGCCACTGTCATAGTAAATGGCATCAACACTAAGATGTGCAGTAGCTAGTTGCTGTGGCTGGTACCAAATATTGACATTTGTTAAAGAGCAGGAACTAATGGATTAAGACTGTCAGCTTTTTTTTTGCCTGTGTGTGCTACTATTTCATGTGGCCACGTTCTTGGCAAAGGCTGCTTCCTGAATCCAGTCAACAGATGTTTTAAATGCTGTGTCCATTGTTTTATTTTTTTAACCCAATAAAAATACTCAGCTCCCCCTGTTTCCTCTCCCCTCTTCGCTCCAGTGTAGTCCGTAAATGGATCCGTGCTCTCAATTGCCTGCAATCGCGTTTAATACTATGGCTGATTGTAGATAATCAACTCTGAGCAGTCAGGCACGCCACTCCTAAAAAAGCCACAATGAAATAAGCAATAACCAAAGGGAGACAGACACTCGGCAAATCAAGGCATAAAATGAGATCTCAAAAGCTGATTATATTACCTATCTACTATTATCGATCATTGAAAGCATTCACCAATAGCGTAATCAAACACTTCATTACCAACAGGTCTTGATGTATGGTTCTCTCGGCCTTTGTAGAGAGTAGGCAGTCGATAACAGCACCTGCGTTTATTGAACTGATCCATATGTGTGATGACAGAGTGGTGAAGTCTTTGAGCCCCCGCTTAACCTCTGGATTCCCTTCAGAAGCCTGACCTTTCCTGACTTCCTTGCACATATTGGTTGGCTCCGGTAATAGGAATCAGACAGATTCGAGGCTGACTATTGTGTTTGTTTTTTTCTGTGACTACTTGTGGGTAATGTATGCTGCAACTCTCATTCCTCTGGATCTTCTGAGAGGCACGGTTTTCTTGACAGACCCTGAGAGGTACGTCACGTGTTACTCACACAGTACGCAGCATGGGAGTGTAGGCTATGTGTGAGAAAATACACGAAATGGTCTCTTGGCACAGAGGGAGGAATGTTCTGCAGTATCATCGGTGCTTGGTGATGTAGAAAATAGGGACATTAGGAAGTTGAGCTGCAGCCAGTCCTTGTCCAGCTGCTCAGGAACATTCCAGAACCAAAGGACATAAATGCAGTCTTTTGTGCATTTAAGCTGCTGAGTGTCAGGCTCAGGAGGATCTGGGAAGGAGACAATAAAGAACATCTCCTTTAATTAAAGTCTTACCATTTGGGTAGTGGGCTCCGTCGCTGTTGGTTCACAGCAGGTTTGAAAGCCTTGGTCATTGCTTGTTGACATAATGTGACAATGCAGATGTTTGGTCAGTCTGCTGGGTGACAGAATGGTTACAGTGAGAAGTTTTCCATCTTGTTTGTGTCCTGAGATCGATCATTTTTTCTCACTTTTCCACAGAAGAGCTGACATGTGTGAAAACCACTTTTAATCCACCACCAGCTATCCTAAACTCATCAACTAGTTAAAAACTTGTGTTTTGGAGGGCCACGAGTCCGTGTCTTCTCAAGGCTGTCAGCGATGACCTTTGACCTCGTACGGGTTGGGGGCGAGACAATTCACATATCGTTTCTTTGAGTGTCGGGGGAACGCATTGACCTTTGACATTCTGCTGATTATTGAGTGTGGGGAGTGCGCCATCCCAGCCTTTTTCCATGGCGTGCCTAATGGCCCATATGTAGCCGCATGGTATCTTGGAGACTTTAATGTGAGCAGTAAGAGCTGGGGTGGAACAGGGAAGTCCAGTAACAAGCGACTTTAGAGAAGCACTTAGCTCCTGGCTGGAATGCTAAATCAGGGTGCAGGTCCACATATTCTACATGGGCCACTTTCCTTATTGGAATCGCAAACTTGTATGGCTGTAAACTTACTAAAGATGGCTGAAGGCTACATAAATGCTTTTTATGTCAGTTAATAAGCATTTTAATTGGCTGCTGAGTAATTCCACGGTTCCAGTCGAGTTTCCACGGTGCCCAGCAATGCATTTCTTGCGATAACTGTAGGTCAGATGTGACTTTAACGGCGTGAGTGTGTCTGTGTCGGGCACATTCCAGGGTCGCTGGCCCCGCAGGCCTCTCGGGGCAGAGCTACTGTGCCTTATCCGGTTTTCCCTCGCAATGACGTGATAGTCATTTATTTGTAAGTGCCGCACGCCAGATCCCAGAACAAAGATAAAAGTAGGCACACTGCCAAGAGTTTTTTTTTGCGGTATATTTTAACTACCCCTCCCCCTCCGGCCCCTCCTCCGTTGCTGAGCATGTACAATCACACACACGTCGGGACATTTCCTGTACATGGGAAATGAAAATGAAGAAGGTGCCAATTGATGAATAGCGGTAATATCCTTCATAATACTTTACCAGTTCACCCACTATTGTGTCTGTTGAGGGAAAAGCAGGGGTTTGTGCTCCTATGATTCCCAGCCCTTTTTAGAGATATGGTAGGAAGCAGGTTTAACGTGCCACACCCATTTCCATTGTTCTGCTAAGACTCTAGCAGGCAGCAGTGCCCAGTAACGAGCTTCAAGTTTGACCTGCTGTCCTGGATACACAGTCTGCAGGGTTCTTTCCGGTTGAGTCCCCACATAGCATTTATACCTGTCTGTGTAAGGGGGCAGTGTCAGATGCCTGCCAATTTTTCGAGAATGTGTACCGCTGCCGGATGGGTCTGCTCTCATGCGGGACTCTCCCCCGACCGGCGCCGTGCTCCAGTAATAGCCACAGCCTGTCCAGCATCACCTTGTCTCGATCCCACAGCGGGGAGATAACCGGACAGCCACATCCGCGCTGATTTTACATTGGGTCTGCTGTGTCTTAAGGATGTTTTAGGCCATTGTCACTGGGGTAGGGGTCTGTTGTGCTGCAGTATGTCTTCGGAGCGTCATGTGAATTACATTTTAACACAGCAAATCTTACAGTATGTGCTGGGCTGAACTGGGATGAACTGGTGAGAGGGAGTGCTGCCTCACGTCTCCAGGGTTAGAGGCTGCAACTGTACCTTTGCTCGGCGTGTGCAGTTTGTGTGCTCTCTACATGTTTGTCTTTCCACTGGGTTCTTTGATTTGCACCCAGGGTTAGGTAAATCAGTGTGTCTAACATGCCCATAGTGTATGTGTGTGTGCCCTCTGATGGGCTGGTATGCAATCTATGGTGTTCTCCTGCTTTGTGGGCAATGCTGCCCCCCCCATCTGGATAAGCGATTGGAAGATGGATGCCTGATATGAAATGGTTTATGTTGCAGTCAGATCTAATGGTACAGCTACTGGAACACTGCAGAACATTCTGTAATATCTAATCCAAACTGGACAAAATGTACAACAAAATAAATAAATAAACTGAATTTAATCAATTTTTCTCTAGAATTTTGATGAAAATTTGTCCTGGAACTTTTGCTAAGGGCACATCACTGTCGCCCCATGACCTGACATGACCCCTGCCTTCACCCTCCTCTCAGAATACCACTACAGATGCGCATATGATTTATGACATAATTAAAAGCATATTAAGCCCTGGTTTCGATTTCTTTTTTAAAAACTGGAGCGCCCATGATGGCGGTGGATTTCTGCGACGAGTCGGGCCCCTTTATCTCAGCTGCGTGGGACGGCAAGATTAAAGGGCCTGTGATCGGCCTGCGTCTTCAACCGAGCCTCTCATCCCTGGGGTTCCGCGGCAGTGCCGTCCACAACGTCGTTTCCAGCTGTCCCCAAAGCCCGAGATGCTGCATTTATACACATGCTTATTTCTGACTCTTCAGTGCCTGTCCTTCGGCTGCGGCCTCACCGTATCGCCGCTGACAGTCTCCGAACGTGGTCCTCCCCACCCCATTGCTGGGTGCCGTGACTCGCGGGCTTCACCGTTGTTGATGATTCCCGGCGTGCTGGGTTCATGTGGGGGTTTGTTTATGATTTGCGTGTTGCGTGCTGTGTACCCGAGAGAACCTATCGCAGATCAGAACCAGATGTATTTATGGAACCTTTGGGGCTCCATACTAGGGATTGATGTGTACATTTGGTCATTTTCATCACTTATTGGATCAGAAGGCTCTCTTATCCATCCAAGTTTACATTCATCCATCTTCCATAACTACTTATCCAGTACAGATCACAGTGTGCTTGGAGCCTGTTCCAGGAAGCTCAGAGCACGAGATGGGATGCTGGTTCATCGCAGAGAAATCCACATGAACATGGGGAAAACATGAAACCCCCCCCACACACACACACACACACAGAGTCAGGGCTTGGAATGAAACCCACCCTAGAGATGTGAGACAACTGCGTTCCCCTAGTAGTTTAAAATTTTGCCAAATTATATGCGCAGCAAATTCAGCTTTACTTACTTTCCAGTTATGACTCTATGTTCACGATTCTGGCACCAACACAAAGCATAATCTCTGTCTCTACAGGTAGCTGTGTATATTGGGAAGTGATACAAATGTAGCAAAGGGGTATTTTTAACCAAGGAACTACAGACTCGAATTGTTAAAGTCATTTTGTTGTTGTACCCCTACATGTCATATTTAAAATAAATTTGGCAAGAGAATTATGTGGAGCTGTATAAATTAGGTGTAAATTAATGAAGGATGAAAGGTAAATGCCCCCCCTCTGACCCCAAATGGGATACGCGGTTACGGAAAATGGATGGATGGATGGATGGATGAAAAGTAAGTGACTTGGTCTCAAAATGTCCGCTGAGCCTCGGGGTGACGACAGCCACAGTAAAGAGTAATGACTCCTGATAAAATGGCCAGGCAGATAAAGACCTTCGTCCTGAACCTGAGCATCTCTCACCACGAGGGAGCCATCTCAGCGCTGGCTTCTGCGCAGTCTGAGCTTGTCCGCGCCTCCGTGAGCTGGGTTACTGAAGCGGAGGACCCTCCCATTCATCCGGAATCAAGAAATGCTCTTCTGAGCCCGTTTAATCTGGGCTCCGGCAGGCCGGGCTGCGGCCCCTTTGTGTGGACACATCCCACCGTCCTGCATGATCCAGGCACTGAGCTCTTTAGCGCGTACTAAAACGGGAAGTGGGATCGTCCATCCCCCTCCTCACTGATATCTCACTCGTCAAGGGCACCTTTGGTATCTCAGTAATATAAACTGACTCCCCAAGTAATAACAGTGATTTATTTGTGTTATTCACAAATATAATTAACACTTTCCAATGTGGTTAACATGTTTAACCCTTTCCCTGCTGGAACATTGCAGGGTTCCCTTAAGGGACCGGAAGCAGCTGCCTGGGCTGCGAACCAGCAACTATAATTATACTATATAACTATATAGCTAGAACAATAAACCTTCTGTTGCTGATCTGGACAGAAATGTTAGATGATGGTGGCTTGGATGGAGAAATGCATGCTGGGCAATGAGGGGCCATACAGCAAAGACCCTCCCAAATATGACAGGAGAATCAAGAAAGCCAGGGTGTCCTCGTCCCTGAAACTGCCCAAGCCGGAATCATGGAGACCGTGTTGAACATTTCCTCATTGATTAGCCTCTTGCATTGCTGCAGTGTCAAAGACTGAAGACAAAGAAGTTCTACTGAATTGAAAAATGTGACCAAGATGTCCCTTAGCCTTTTATTAGACGGCTGCTGATTTAGCAAAACATAGGGATTAGATTCTTAGGCTTCCTCAGTGTATGAATAAAGCTAAAAACTGGAACAATGCCTAGGAGGCCAGTAACAGGTTATTAAAGCAGATAATTCCCTGCTTATCGTAGGAGTTAAAGGTTACTCTTTCATTGTGTCGCTAAAATCTTATGCTGTGTTATGATGAGGACCTCCCCAAGAGTCGAGTCACCGTGTAGAACATCTCAGCATATCTCTCAAAGGAACTGTATAAGCAGAAAGACTGCTGTGCAGAATATATCCCAAGTAAGGAGGTTTAGCTATAGATCAGCATCCCTCGTACAGTTTGTTAATGATTTTGTTTTATGAAGGGACGGTGCTTGGCATACGATAAGGCTTTTGTGATCTCACTTATTCCAAACAGCATTCCAGGATATTTATATAAGCGGTGCGTCCCATAGCTCACTCGTGAGGCATTGATAAGTTTCCCTACAGGAGGCTTGTCGCTCGAAACGTGTTGACAGTCTTCACAGGAGACCGTGACTTTATGGTTCTTCGCGGGCCTTTCCACAACATTACATCATGCGAGTTCAGCCTTAGCAATATCTGCCTGTCTTAGGCTAAATGCTTTGCACATACTGTCTGTATAAGGAATAGCGTGGACACATGACCACCAAATTTAGTAACGCTGGACACGTTGCTGGGTATGATCAAGGCCGTATACCTGATGCTGCCAAAAGAGGAAAACTGGAAGCAGAAATAAGATTTAACCATCATCAAGAGATATGTTATCTCTATTGACCCTCGAGCTGGTAAAAATAGGATATCCACCCTGAATAGCAACAGCAGCAGAAAGTACCATAAACTGTCTTTCTCCGTGACAAATATATTGAAAAAGTAAGTCCCTCACAGCCGTACTCTTTGCTTATTGTTTAATGCTGGTATGCCAGAGGCGTCTGGCAAAAGACGGCAACATATATGTGTGCACTTTATTCAGATGCCATCCATTTTGCCTCAGATTAGCTGTTCATAAATAAACATCCATCGCTGGAGTCGTGTTTGGTTTTTGCGTTTTCCCTCTATTACTTCTATTAGATGCAGCAAAGATAATTTCTTCATTGTAAGGCTGTGTAGAAAACATGATTTATTCTTTGGGAAACCGATTCGGAATCCTGAATGTAGCCCGAGGCTCAAATTGCTAACAGTTTGCGTTTCTTTGAGTGGACAGCTGACGTTTTAGCCGATTGAAGTCCAGATTTAGCCCACCTTGCTGAGGCGTAATGCCTGCAAGAGGCGTTTAAGCTCCCCTTGACCCCAGTTATGTTGACCCTTTGGCAGCGAGTCAGAAAGCTTGCAAGACGAATGACAGTCCTTTCAGCCGTAGCTATGGTAACAGATGCAGGTGACAGTCAAGTGCAGCATTTTAGAATTTAGGGGCCCTGGGTGGCCATCAGTGTTTAACACGCTGTTAACCACACTTTGTTCAGAAGAAGGGACGGTGCGTTTGCAGTGCCCAAAAATTATGTGCGAGAGTCGGAGAGTCAGCTGGGGGTTTTATTGTTTTTTTTCCTCATTGTTTTTAGCTGATGATTGTCCCCAGATTGCTACCAGAGAAGCTGAGCGCTGGTGCAGCATTCTTAGCGAAACGAACCAATCAGAGCCACTGCTTTGAGGAACCCCCGCCCCCTTCGGCTGCTCAGAAGCCTGATAGGCTGCGGTCGCGTCGCTTATACTCAGCTGCTTGTTGTCGGCACAAAAAATGGAGCACATGTGTTTCCCCTTTCGCGCTGTTTTTGTGCTCCAAAACGGAGGAGATGAATCCCAACCCAGACCTCTGATTGGTTTGTTGACATGGCCTGAAAACCCTGCAGAAATCCAATTAGCTGGCCCATTTTACCTCTAATTCAATTTGACGTGATAGTTGTAGTGCTCTGGGATATGCCACACAGTTTGCCCTTTGAAAAGTTTCCCTTTTCTTACTTCTTATTTTGTTTTATTTTGTTGTTTTATTCTATTTTGTTGGTGCCTGAAATGTTTTACCCTTGGAGCTAAATGGCCAATTTTTTTAACTAATCATTTATATATATGTGTGTGTGTGTGTGTGTGTGTGTGTAAAAGAAATCATACATACACAAACACATATTATATATATGTATATAATTAGACAGTTTAGCGGGTGATTCCTTCAGGGCTGGCAGGCTGGATCCCTCCTCCCATTCTGCACACATGGACTTTGCGTGTTCTCCCCATGTTACACGTGTTTCTTCTGGGTTACCCCTGCATTTTCCCCCCATCCAAGCACAGGCAGTTAGGCGAACTGGCACTGCAGTATGTCATGGTGTTTTTGTGTACTCTCAAATAGACTGACACCCCAATTGGGCCCTATGCTGCTTGGGATTAGACACAGCCCCCACCCCCCCCCCACCCTGCACTGCATAAACGGTTTGAGAATGGATGGATTTAAATATCTAGTTCAGACATTATGCAGGAAAAGTTGCACAAGGTGTTTACAGATTGTGATGTGGTGATTTGCACATATTCACCTCGTGGATGGTCATGCACAGAGTCCTGTGTGTTTTGGCCTGTAAAATGCAAGCGCGGCCCATACAGCAGTGTGCTGGGTCCCCGTCAAATGTAGCAGCAGCAGTTTGGTAGCAGATAGCAGACGTTTCTCACGGACCTGGCACAATTTCCACACCTTCCGGGTGTGGGAACTGCACTTTTCTGTGTGTCTGTGTGTGTCTGTGTGTGAGTGTGAGTGTGTGTATGTGTGTGTATGTGAGTGTGAGTGTGTGTATGTGTGGGCTACAGTGTGTACAGCTGAGATGGATCATAATGCTGGCTCATGATTGCTCTTTATGAGTCTCACCCAGAAGTGACACTTGGATTTCTCATTAGCATAAGAGCACGAGCGATCCAGAGCTACGCTTGTGTTTGATTTGGCCTTAAGTCCACCACACTCTCAGAAGGCATAAAGTACAGTAGTGTATTTCTAATGAATTGAACGTGTTGCTCACTGAGCTGTGGAAAAGGACAGCCTTAATCGGCCCCTTTAATCTTCTTTAGTGTCATGTTGGTAGAACGTAGTTGTAAGATATATTTAACATATCTGTCGCTGCTTTAAATAATGGACTAAATAAACTGAGAATATATAAGCATTTTCTGTTTCCATCATAACCTGTTGCTTAAAATATTACACTTTTAAGTTATATTTTAGAGCCCCAGGTGGTTTAGCTTGGCTGAGTCAAAGGTTTACCTGCGGACGTCTTGCTGTCAGTAGTTTTTAAGTCCTGTTACTTGCAGGAAAGCCAGGCTCCAAGAAATGATACATGTGAAAACTTAGCCTTCATAGCATATATACAGTATGTATATTTATCATATTGGTAATTTAACGCACTGCTATAAATTACACGCAAACAGTAACATTAGATGATGTACCTGCATAGACCAGGGCTTGGCAGAAAGGGCCGCTGTGTGTGGGGGGGTTTTTCACTGCAACTCCATAATTAGATTACTAATTAGAGGACTGATTGGCTGAAGAGTCCTCATACCTGGGTGTGAACAGCTGACCTAAAGCTTATCCCAAAAACCTGCATACACACACTGGCCCTTTGCGGTTAAGATTGCCCACTTCTGGCCTACACTGCATATTAAAAAGCAAAAAAAGACCAAAAACAGAGATTTCTAACATGCTATATTATCTTCTCTCATCATTTCCACCTGTGGCCCCATCTTTGGAGCATGAAATGCCGTCCACAAAACCCTGAAGAGAAAAATGCAGCCTGCCTGGTTTTTCTGTGCTCACCATGAACCCTCCCCTCCTCACAGACCATGACAAACAAACTCATCATTTGTGGTCTGTGCATTTGCTTAATTTCCAAAGTGCATCCACTCTCTGCTTCTCCTTTCTGCTGCAGTGGCATCGCTGAATGAGAGTATTCCGGAAAGTTTTCTGGCTGTCCGAATTTGACTCCGTGACTGTCTTGTGTATTAATCTCCTGGGCTACAAAGAAGAAGGCCCACTGGGAATCTGTTGGGTGGCCATCAGGTGATATGATTTCAGATGGTCACATGATGGTCGCAGTAACCAATCAAATGTCAAAAGAGCTGGGGAGAGATGGTCTGCCCATTCCTACTTACACTCATTTATTATTATACGAATGGGAGCATTTTCTGCTTAATTTACCGAAATATAAATAAAATAAGATGACAAAAGCAAGCGAAGAGTAAGTGTGGCTCTGCCCCCCGGTCGCTGTGGCCATTTGAAGCTCGTTGCCATTGGCGGAGGTCCACGGTGGAGCCGCTAGAGGTGCTCGTGAAGCTAGGGCCTGTCGTCCTCTCCCCACCGACAGGAGGGCAGCCTGGTGGGGTGGGCGGCGGTACCGCGAGCCGCACGCCAAGCCCACCAGATGGCCGGGGTTGTGGCTGAGCGTTACATAAAAAGCGCCCACCACTGGCCAAGCCTCCCGCCGGTTGCGGCACTGGGTATCCACGCTGTCACCGAGCGATTCTGTGCTTCCGATGGGCGGGGAGCGGGGTCGTGGGTCGCCTTGCTGTGAGGAGGGGGAGGAGCAGCGGGGCCACGGCAGGCGGAGGTGCACGGCAGCGCAGGGGGGCGTTTCCGATGTCCTGTCGCTAGGAGCCTGAGCTGCCAGCTTCATGCAAACTACGTAGGCGCATAAATGCTTAAGTGGCTTGATGTTCCGAAGGGGATTTCCTGCATTTTCTGAAACATCCGATCCCATTCTGCACATTTGAGAAGGGACTTGGTTGGTTGGCAGGGTAACCCTTTGGTGTCTGGGAGGGGTTAAATGTGTGCTTGGTAGATTAGGTGTGTGCTCCCCGGGAAATCAATTTGGAAGAATTCCATGGATGAAAACGTCCATCCAGGCTTGTGGAGTGTATCGCCATGGCGACGCAGAAGCAACCCACATCAGCACCTGTCTCAGCTCCCATACTGTGCTGCACACACAGGGTCTTATGGGTTTTGTCCTTTTTAGCTCTTCTGAAGGGTCATTCTGTCCAGGAAAGGTGCAGAGCTGTTATATTAGGAAGACCTTTACACTGCCTGTGTTTGAACTGGGGGTGTTCATGTCCATAGCACCACCTTTTGGCGGTACAGACATGGTGAAAGTGTCAACCCAGGTGTCATAGGGTCCTGGTAGCCGGTGATCCTGGTTGCTGGACCCACCTTAGCAGAGCCGATTAGTGGGGAGATTACAGCTGTCAGTGTGTGCTACGACGCACTGAAGGGCCATCTTTTGCTTTTCTGACACCCCTATGTGAGCCAAGATTCAGGGACACATGGGCTTTACCATGAAAACCACTCCCCTGAGAAAACCCCCCCAAATTTTTGTTATAGCACCTTTCACAGCTGCCCCAATAATAGGCCACAGCATTATGGCCATCCCACCCACAGCCGGAAACTGACCGTTGAGCTGTGTCTAAAGAGAGGCCCGCCGTAAATTCTGCATCTTTGAGGGCTGTGAGTGGCTGTCTAGTACCACGGCCGTCCACAGGCTGCTGTGTAGCTGTTGCCATGGCTACCGAGCACGACCCTGGAACATGCCTCCGCGACGGAGCACTGGCTGTCTTGCCGACAGAAACTCCACGGCCCTTTTCATTCCCCTAGTCTCTGATGGGTCGTGCAAATTAGTCACGGGGCCAGGTCCTGTACCCAGTTCCACAACAGCAGATAGATGTCCTGACAGCTGGTGTCTTGGAAGTGTCCTTTAGTTGAAGTCACTGTGAAAGTCGTCTGAAAGTTAAATGACGATGTGCTTAGGGGTTTGTGAGATGTGTTTGTGTGTCCGTCTGTGCTTGAGGTTGAATCCTGCATGCAGGCGTGAAAAGACACATCTGAGGGATTGTAGCTTGTCATGGCATCATCTTTATATCAACAACTCTACATGGAAAGATCTCGAAAGAGAGATGGTCTGTGCATTTCACATTTCACTCAAGGGGGCTGATCCCCAAAGGACACTCTTCCTGGGGTGTGACAGTATTATCCCATCCTGTTCTGCCTCTGTAGAGGAAAATTAGTGCTGTGGTCACCTGACTGGTGTCACGTGGTCAATCATTTCACACCACTGGTGTCCTGTTTGGTTTCTGTCATCTGCTCTGTTGTCTGTCCTGTGTCTTGCTGGATCAATTTGCAACCCCTCCCCCAACATAATTGACTATTTTATTAGTTTTTGTTTCTTTCTCTTTTCCGTCCGTGCATTTTAATTGCCCGTGACATGGTGCTGTGCCCTGAGCAGCAGATGGTAATTAGGGCTGATGTACCTGTTTTTTTTTCTGGCAACACCTGCTGGTACAGCAGAAGGGCATGAAGGTCACAGGTACCCTCTTACCAGCGGGGCATCCGATCGGATCGATTTCTAGGGCCTTTTTCCTAAACTGTGATGGACCCCTGACATCAGGAGGACCAGCCTTAATGCCTCTTACCTCCTACCATCTTCTGAAGGAAGGAGTACATATAGATGTGGCTGTGTGTGATCTGGGCTCCCTGAATCTCCCCGATTCCCTCCAGGGGGTAGGTGTAGCCGAGGGTTCCCTGCAGCAGTGAGGCTTATTGATGAGGAACCTGGAGACCTGCTGGAAGGAAACCTGTGCAGACCCTGGAGCCTCTATCTAGGAGGATGTCGGGCTGTTGAGAACCAGGTTCCATCGTCTGGGCTAAACGCGTAATATTGCCTGTTCAGCGCCCCCCCCCCTCCCCATCCCCCTTGAGTACCACTGGAAAGAAGCTCCTCATTTAAGCCCAGATGAGAACGTATTATTAAGTTGTGCAAACAGGTGAAGTGTGAAACCTTAATCTGTGTCAGTCACCTCAGGTAAAGGGATTTCCAACGGAAACTGTGTAACTAAGTAATTAGGGAATCATCAGTATCATGCTCCGGGTGCCATATTACTTCATAAAACAACACATTAGCAGGATGCGGCCAAATGACCCAAAGCCACCTGCTCTTATGTCCTCAAGTGAGACCATTTCCTGGAATGTTTGGGGAAATATTCAGCTGTGTGAAACTGTAAGTCATTTAAGCTTCCCTTGAGCAGCTTTAAGAAGGAATAGGGGAATGTAATAAAGGATCTTCTACGCACTTAGAAGCTAGCATCATGCAGAGCACCTGTTCACTCAGCATTCAGCGTCTGCCCTAAGATGAGCGTCCCATTAACAGGCTCCAATCTCCTGCTTTAATTTTAGCAAATAATTGCTTCTGAGCTGAAATCCTGAAATCCTTGTTCTTTGATCAAAGAAAGCCAAAGAGCTATTTGATTCGTTTTGCATGTGTGGCGTGTGCATTCTTGCTGACGGGAGTGGCGTCTGCACGTGAACGGGCATTATGAATTAGACAGCTGTACATATACCGCAATTCTCATCACAGCAGGAAGCAATGAGTTTAAATAGGGGATGTGAAGAGCGAGGTGGGCAAGAGGAACACATCTGGAAGTGGAGATGACGACACTCAGAGTTCTGTGCACTTTCAATGGGCAGAAAACATGTGGTGTGCTTTTGCAAGTCTGAGAATACAGTACTGTTTCATCAAATTAGAAGCAGACGTGACTAAGGCTGAGAGTTCCCTTGGGCTGTTAGTTTCAGTTTTGGTTACCCGGTGTAGTTGGTTTCTGGTGTCAGTCGCAGCTCAGGGCAGATCAGACTAAATTAAATCCAACGAATGTGTTGCAAGCTATTCATTTTTGTTTGGGAAAGTTACTCTTATCTCTTGGGATATAATTTGATATGATACCTTTCCATAGCTGAACAGGTACAGGTAGGAAGTGTGACGAAACTTGGTATAACCCAGCTCAATGCTATCAGCTCAGGATGCCATTAAGATTGTCTTCTTATCATTTTTTTTAACAACCAGATGTTAAAAAGTTATATGGTGGGAGAAGGTTTTTTTTCAAACCTTCGCAGATGGAAGAATGGGGGTTCTCATTTTTTGGCCTCTCTCGCAATATAGTGCTACAGCAAAATGTTGCACAAATTATTCTACCCAGTGCATTGATGCCAACATTTTGGAGTCCTTATTTCCAAATGATGCCTCATCAACTTTGCACAAAAGCGACTGTTAAATTTACAAATGTAAATGTAATAAGCCAGTTACCTGACGCTGTGCTCAGCATTTCCATTGGAGCAGTGCTTACTGAGGTTTAATTACGAGTAAGTGGATTTCCTGGAGTAAGAGTGCAAGAAATCAGACAGGCATCGGCACGGTTCCCTGTATGTAGACTGCGTGGGATTCTGTGTTTGAAGACGTGCGGAGGCAAAGAACAAAGCCTACTGAAATATGGAGGCAAAACGCGTTGCTGCTTCAACACCAAGCTGTGTGGAAGTCTGTTGCATTTCATCATTTGTTTCTGATGTTTTGAAAAGCTTTAGAGTAGAAATTAACATGCGTATGCGTTTGGAACATCCCTAAATGTGAGCAGTTACCTCAAAGAAAGGTCTATGTGCAGCTTTTAGCATTTAAGGCAGCACCGGACACATATAGTACTGTCCTTTGTGAAAAGGAAAGCTCAGCATACGAATGAAACAAAATACAATGTGACAGAAAATTAAGACTGATATGAAAACGGTGGGAAGTTTAATGAATTGTAACTGGGCACGTTTAGGGTCCAATGTCTGAAAACTGGAAAAAAGATATTACTCACTTTGCATGTAATTAAGGTGATGTTAATCAAACTAGTTAAATAGGCCTGCCCATCCAGTCAATTAGAGCAGGGTTTCCCAATCCAGTCCCCAGGGACCCACAGACAGTCTGAGTTTTTGTTCCTTCCCAACTCCGTACCAGATAGTCAACATTTTTGCTTCCTCCCAGCTACCAGTAGGAGCAAAAACGTGGATTGTGTGTGGGTCCCCAAGGATCGGATTGGGAAACACTGAATTGGAATATGGTGTAAAAAGAGAAGGGACAAACAAACAAATGAATCAGTCCCTGTGTGCTGGATGCAGTGTAGACATTTGGTGATTTGCTTGAAGAAGGTTATATTCATAATGTATTCTGTTTATTAAACAATTCAGTATTAGGTTGAAGTCCCAGAACCCGAGGGGGGTTGAGTAGGGTTTCCTGGATGGTAATGGGTCATTGCTCCTATCGCTCTCCTGTCTCTCTCTGTCTCTGTCTCTCTCTCTCTCTCCTGTCTCTCTCTCTCTCTCACACACACACACACACACACACACGCACACACGCACAGACCCACATTTGAGTCGCCATTGACCACAGTTCGGTGCTCGTGAGGAATGAGGAATGCACAGGGCAAAAGCTTTTAGCTCCTTATCCCAAACCTTTCTTCTACACTGGATCATTTCTTGTACCTCAGTTAGCTTTTAATTAGTTTTGACCTCTCATACATATTCATCCGCTTTAGAGTTTTCCCACCACAGGCCCCCGCGCGTCTGTCGTCCTCATCACTGACACCTCCCCCACCTTCCTCTCCATCACCCCATTCCTGACAAGCTCTTGCTTTTCCAGAATTTTAAAAATACCCAAAGGGTTGAATTTCATCAGCTTTACAGGAAGTTTCTGACTTTCATTCATTCATTCACTCACTGAGTGATTATTGAGTGATTAGTGATCTTAAAATAGATTCACCAGATCAATAGGAATTCTCTGAACTAAATGGAAATTTACCTTGTTCAGATCAGTTAATCTTGAACTAACTGTAAATGCAAAGAACCTAAGACATCACCCTAACTAACTCCATGAAAGTAGGTTACAGAGGAAAGAAGTCATTTGCCCGGTCTCATCTATACACATCTGTATCTATTCTATGCTGCATGTCTACTACCATCTTTGAACAGAGGTGGATTGTTCCAGTCCAGAAAGTAAAAATCCAGACCAAGATTTTGTTTCAACCAACCAGTTCAATACTCTGTGGCTATGACTCTTTACAGTCAACTGGTTGGTTGAAACAAAATCTTGGTCTGGATTTTTACTTTCTGGACTGGAACAATCCACCTCTGCCTTTGAATAAATACACAGATGTGTGTCACTTAAAGGCAGGAGAGCAGCTGGTAGGCTAGTGGTTGCCGCTGTGCCTGTCGAATTATGGGATGGCATGCTTTCTTCTGTTGTGCTCTCAGTTTTCAATCACTCCCTTGTGTTGAGAAAGGGTCTGCTAGACCTTCCCGGCAGCAGAAATCACCAGACTCCATTTCTGGTTCCTTTGCTGCTGTCAGAGGCTGTCAGGCTGCTAGTCGTGCGAGCAGATCTTTTCCACGGCCTGGCTCCTTGGAACATGAGCACTTAACAGATCTCCGAATTGGGTTTTCAGAGATCGGGGCACCACCAAACCAACTTGGCAGCAGTGGGTGTTTAAGTGGTTAACAGATCTTCTTGTGACAAAAATGTTGATATCTCATGAGGTGCCCTCCTCTGGTAACCTAAGCTGCGTATTTAGATTTGGACAAAAGCAGCTACTGAGCAAAACAAATATGTAAGAATAGCCAGTTATGCCTCATGCTTCTTGAAATAGGCACCAGACCGTTGCATTAGCGCTTATGGAGAAGTGATGGATAGATATATTGAAAGATAATGCTGTATATGTTTTTAGTGAGTCAATACAAATGTGGGCATTCACATGGATACTTTTGGACCGGGAGCAATTTTGATGATGATGATGATGATATAGTTAATTTCATCATTATACAGTCAAAACTGTAATCCTCTTAAGCTGCTTTCAGTTCTTTGCCTGGAGGGTTATCTCTTGCATGGCTGTTTACAACCCATTCTTCAGATGACATGACTTGTAATCATTGAGTCACCCACCAAGTGTGTCTATGGCAATGTTTCCCAATCCAATCCTTGGGGACCCACAGACAGTCCACGTATTTACTGGGAACTGCGAGGGAGGAAAAATGTGGACTATTTGACAGGGAGCTCAGGGGGAGCAAAAATGTGGACCCCGAGGACCAGATTAGGAAACACTGGTCTGTAGGGTTGAGGATTGCAGGTTCCCTGCTGCTGTAGTTGTGGTGTCCTGTTCCTACTTCCACATCCGTTGCATTTGAGAGTAACTCTTGGGACCTGGGACCATGAGGTCTTACATGCTGTAGTCTCACAGGTTCTACCTTTGTCATATTCTGATTTTCTCTATTCCTGAGGCTTATAGGCGAAAAATAATACAGCTCACATCTTTGGACAAAGGCCGGCACGGCTGTGACATACTGAGCATGGCTCCACTGCTGAATAAATGCTCTAGTCAGACTGATCTTAGCAGGCCGTCTTCAGCTAAATCAGACGCGTGTTTGATCTCTTACCTCATTACATTACCCGCTTCTACTGACTTGCCATATGTGTACTTTGGGATGGCTACATATGTACTAGACCTCTAACTGTTTAGCTTTTGGTCGCAGCTCCATTTCCTAGCATTACGCCACCTGCTTGCTGGAGTGAGAATGCAGCTTAATTTCAGGCTGTCATTTTGGTGGAATGATCAGGGAACCCAGGCCCTGCTGAGGACGTCTGCCCTCCGCTTTTCCTGTGCCACAGAAATCCCACGCAAATCACTTACTGCTGTGGTTTCCTGTTTGTTAGTTTATTACATCATTCCTGTAACAGCCGGGACGCTTCTGGGGGTTCCGTAAGCTTTTCCATGAGTCTTTAGAAATTCTCAATCCCCCTGTGTGTGGATAAAGCCAGAAAGGTGGGTGCAATAAAACCGCTTTGGACTCCCTCAGCCACACATGCATTGTATACTGGGGAGAATGTGAATGTTAGAACATGACGTCATATTTATGAGAAATGTTACGTTAGAACGTGACATCATTTACCTGAAAGATGTTGTATTAGAACATGACATCATATACCTGGTATTTGTTATTTTAGAAAATGACATCATATACCAGAAAGATATTATGTTAGAAACTGGCATCATATTACCTGGGAGATGTTATGTTAGAATGTGACATTATATACCAGAAAGATTTTATGTTAGAACTTGGCAACATATACCTGGGAGGTGTTACGTTAGAATGAGACATCATATACCTGGCAGATATGATGTTAGAACCTGACATTGTATACCTGGCAGATGTTATGCTAGAACATGACATCATATACCTGGCAGATGTTATGCTAGAACATGACGTCATATACCTGGCAGATATGATGTTAGAACATGACATCATATACTTGGCAGATGTTATGTTAGAATGTGACATTATATACCAGAAAGATTTTATGTTAGAACTTGGCAACATATACCTGGCAGATGTTATGTTAGAACATGACATCATATACCTGGCAGATGTTGCGTTAGAACATGACATCATATACCTGGCAGATGTTATGCTAGAACATGATGTCATATACCTGGCAGATGTTATGTTAGAACATGACATCATATACCTGGCAGATGTTATGCTAGAACATGATATCATATACCTGGCAGATGTTATGTTAGAACATGACATCATATACCTGGCAGATGTTATCTGTGGTTAGTGTCAGTGGTTAGGTGTATCTGACCAGTAATGAAATGAGAAGCAGAAGGGCTTCCTGGATTAACCAAAATCAAATAGCTGCAGTTACATCTCTTCTGGACCTGTAGATGGCCCCTGCGAACATGAAACCGAATGTCCAGAAAGGTTACAATCAACTGAACTGTGCCATGGATAGAAAACACACCGTATACTCAGGAAATGGTAAATTCACAATTAAATTATTAAGTTATGCTTTTAAAATATCAGATTTCTGCACGTGCACATGCACACTCCAATTCTGCACCTCTACGGCATGGTTCTGATGTCACCAGGGGACAGAGTCTAGGCTCTGTAAGGGTTTGTCCCTTTGGATTTGTGCAGTTTGAGCAGAGTGCCATTAATGACATTTTTTTGGGAGAGATCTGAGAGCAGCCGGCGTGGCATGTTTATAAATCAGCAGCCTTTCTGCCAAAAATCAGTGTCTATGAGTTCGGGTACAGTTTGCTGGCCAGAAACACAAGCCTGGCGTCAGTATCTGATCTGGCCATCGAGAGTCGATTGTGTAAATAAACGGCTAGATTCAAATAACTGCAAGGGCTTCATCTCAGCCAGAGGTCAGACATTTGCTGGCAAGTTGACATGCAGTATTTTCTGCTTTACTATATAGATAGATAGACAGATAGATAGATAGATAGATAGATAGATAGATAGATGCATACGAACAATATATTTATTAGCTGTTTCTCTATTCTGTGGTTCATTGCATGAACTTTTAAAGCATACCGTTGTACTGTAAGCTAATGTACATTAGCCTATAAGAGCATGTAAGACCATGATGATTGGTGATGTTTGTAGCCCTGCCGTTTCTTAAATTATAAATAGTTTTAATGTTTTTAGTCCGGGCGGCACAGTGGTGCAGTGGGATCGGGGTTCACGTCTCCGCCTGGGTTCCGTGTGTGGAGTTTGCATGTTCTCCCTGTGTCATCGTGGGGTTTCCTCCGGGTACTCTGGTTTCCCCCCACACTCCAAAAACATGCCGAGGCTGATTGGAGTTGCCAAAATTGTCCATAGGTGTGTGTGAATGGTGTGTGAGTGTGCCCAGCGATGGGCTGGTGCCCCATCCTGGGTTGTTCCCTGCCTTGCGCCCACAGTTTCCGGGATAGGCTCCGGACCCCCCGCAACCCGTATGGAATAAGCGGTGATATCCAATGGATGGATGTTTTTAGTCTTGGTTGCCTTCAGAACTAAGGTGCTTTTTCGAGGTTTGGTCTTTTTTCTTCACCTATTCAGTGTTTGCGACATTGAGAATCGGGTTAGTTTCTTCGTATGTGGTGGAGGACCGTTAGCTCACGTTTTAGGTGTTTGCACTGGGGCCACTACTGACGGCGCCACTAGTCTGCTCTGTTTACAGCTACAGCATGGCTTGTTGTACTGAAAAGTGTCATGTGACTGTCACATGATTGGCAGTGTCCTTTCGTCTGATATCTCATCAGAAATGGTTCTATGGCGATTCCCTCCGACCCTGCGGAGGCCGAGTGCTTTCCTTATCTCATCCCCAGTTCTGATGGCCCCCCCACATGGGGGAAGCTCCCATAGGAAACAGTGGGATTAACTCCTGGGCCAGCTGCTTCTGCTCTCCCCGCTCTGCTGGAGCCGTGCCTCCCACAACGTGCGTGCCTATGCATGTATGTCCGTGTGTTTTGTGTATTCATGCGCGCACGTGATAGCAGGAGTACGTTAGTCTGGGCGTGCGACCGGTGGGTCATTAACTCATGACTCTTGAGATTTCTCAGCCCAGGTGTTCAGGGGAACAGTTTCCAAAATCTTTACAGAGGGTTATGCTAAAGGCATAAAGAGCACATTAGCATATATCAAATATTGAGCAGGGAGATTAGGGTCTGCTTCGTCCCTGAGGGGTGATAGATAACTGTAGAGAGGCGGTCTCTGGGCTGGAATGGCCTAAGACACAATGTCTGAGCGGAAAGGCAGCCCCTCCCCCCCAGGGAAGGCGGGTCTTATGTCTCAGCTTATGTGGAAGCTGGCTCTCTATCCAATCGGAGCTAAGAGTCTCTGAGGTCCTAGTACCACACAGGTCACAGGCCAGGCTGCCCAATCAGTGGGTTCTCTGATGGCGAGCCAGGTTTGCAGTAAGATCAGACGTGTGTGACGACCTATGGCTCTCTCAGTCTGGTTATATGTCTTTCTGTACTATCAATTCCCCTTGGATCTCTGTAGAGCCCTTCAACACATCCCAGCTGCTCAATGGACATGAGCCAGCATGGGAGAGGTGCAGAGAGCATAACTAGGCGATTATATGTGCACCATGGGGCCAATCAGGTCACTGGAGTCACATCCAATGAAGGAGCGTTCCGAGCGTCTCCTGAAGCACAGTGGCATGATGGAAGCATTAATCTGTATATATCAGTGTTTCCCAATCCAATCCTCGGGGATCTGCAGACAGTCCACGTTTTGGCAGGGAGCTGGCAGGGAGCAAAAAATGACGACCATCTGTGGGTCCCAGAGGACCGGGCTGGGAAAAACTGATATCCCAAATATTTGCCTGACTGAGGTGTCCAGCTGTCCCAAGGGCAGAAGAAGTGTCATACATAGTGGCGTTAAGCAAAACCCGGAATTAGGAGAAACGTCCCGGAGACCGAAAGGTGTCGCAAATCCTTTCATTAAGATGGACAAAGGCGTTCCCACATGGCCGCTTTGCACCTCTGCTTGGAGCCGCACTGTTGTGGTCTCAAGCGACTGCCAGACATGGCTGTCTGATATCATTTGTTTATGTGGGACATGTTTTAAACCAAGGGAATTTACACAGCCCTACCTGTTTAGACAGCTGTTGGAGTTTTATCAAAGCGAGATGCCTCTCTCAAGGGTACAACAGAAGTTACCTTTCTGGGACTTGGTGGTTTGGCATAAAGATTCTTTTCCAGACGGCATATTTTATGATGATGAGCCTCAGATTAAATACTGGCAGAAAGTTGATCTTAACCAGTCAAACCCATTTCCTTTCCCTTGGGGTTGCAGACATGGTTTGCCTGAAATGGGCTAAAATGCAGGGCAGCAGGACGATGATATGAAGCTGAAATTTAGAGAAGCTTCAGGACTTGGCGGGGGTCGGGGGGGGGGGGGGGGGGCTTTGCGGACAAAAATACACAAATTTATGGA
>JAAGVU020000035.1:20182870-20311566 GCA_011763525.2 Mormyrus iriodes | reverse complement strand
GAGGGGTTGGGATAGAAGGGAAAGAAGGGGAGGGAGAGGGTAGGATGTAAGGGAAGGGTATTGGGGGGGGGGCAAGGGGGGGGGGGGGGGGGGGGGGGGGGGGGGGGGGGCCTTGACTGAACATAATAACCTAAATTACTGCAGTGTAATATCCAGCTGATATAAATGTGAGCTAAACTACAGAATAATAATAATATACCCCTAGATGTTTTTTCTGTACTCTGTAATATTGTAAATTGTCTGCCGTTCTATGTTGGGAAAAATTCTAGTGCAAGAACAGTACTTTTCTGGCAGACAATATATATATTTGCCATAAGATGGTCCTCAGGATCATTTTAGCTTTACAGCCTATTAACTAGAAGTCCTGTTCGACAGGGACCATCTAACGCTGATCAGGGATCTGCCATCGACACATCCATTGGTTTAGGGGGTCTCCGGAGGCCACACCCACACTTGTGATTGGCAGTTAGTGCCACGTCCAATCGTAAGGTCATCACCCTCCCACGGCAAAAAATCCTCTCTTCTCAGAAATACAGTCACTTTTTCCTGTTTTTCTCTGGCTTACAATAAGCCTCTGTTTGTCTCAGTCAGGAGGTGATTGATGGTTTTGTTATGATGCTACTCTGTATTTATGTATTTATTTATTTCATGTTTTGTACTGATGTAGGCATTGGAAATCTGACCATGGGAACAGACTTTTGGACCGTATACAAATGGATTGCACACAAAATTCCCTCTGTGGTGTATGGTCGGGACTCAAAATTGTCCTGCTGATGCTGTACATAATGAATGCACCTGGACAGCAGGGGGCATAGCAGTTAAGGAGACAGGCTTGTGACCCTCATCAATGGATGTATGTTAGAGGAAAAGATCTGGAGGTCCATTCAATGCGAGGTGCACAGTGACTGCAGCGGGGATCAGGGTTTGATGCTGAGTGTCGGGGCGGTGCACAAACGCACCGCCAGGTCTGTGCTGTGGGCCACATACCCGTGAGAATGGCACACTCCTCCAAGCATATGACAGCGTTCAATGAGGCCTGTACAGTGATGAGTAGAGGGGGGCCAACAGAGCACGTACAGGAATCTTCATCCCCTCTAGTGTGTGGAGGGAACAAACTGTGAGAAATGGGATACTTGGTCATTCCAGTACTTTTATTAATGAACAACTGCATTAGCACAATGTATAAATAGGCTTATGCCACTTTGCATCAATCTAAATATATAAATCTGTATTAGCTACATAAATATCTAGAATTACATACATAATATACATGTCAGCTGTGCAAATATCTGGCTCTATTCTCCCTTGGCAAGCTCATTGTCTCCCTCGAAGGTGAATGGTGGTGGTGCGGGTGTACAGAGAGATACAAAGCCACACATTGCTGGATTCATTACAAAGATGACTGTAACTTGGTGCGAGCCCAGCCTGTCCATCAGGCTACCAAACGCGTCTGTTTCTGCAGAGTGTCTTCTTTCATGAACCGGAGTCTGTTGCCCCCAGTTACCGACAGTAGTTGTCAGTACACTTGTTTAACAGCACAGCCCTTAAGAGAATGTGTATGTATCTTCTAAGATGCCATTTCTATTGCCAGCAGCGCTAATCTTTCCATCAGCTGTCAGCATCATCTCCTGAGACCGTCTGTTGTTTTTCTCCAGGGTCCTTCAAGAATGAAGGCATCAAGGCGTCGGATATTTTACCCGTACTGAAGGAAAAGGTAGCCTTTGTCTCAGGTACGTACAACGTGTGCCGTCACACGTATGGTCCCCGAGGTGGGGAATCCAGTTCCTCAGGGCTCGTGTTATATATCGTCCCCTTCCTGCCTCCACCCTCTCACAGTGTTTCATGCCATTAAACTTCACTTTAAAAAGAATGGCCAATTTTATTGTGTTTGTGATTCTGCCTCTACGACCCGCATGCGTCGGTGTGTAAACCCGCGCTTATGGCGGACGGAACAAACCAGATGCACCTGATGCTGCAAGGCTGGAGCCTGACAGCGCTGCTGGAGAAGGGATCTGTGTTTAACCCAGTTTCTTAATTAATCAACTTAACTGTGTCTGGGGTGTTATAAAATTCCCATCGATTAGCAGTTAAAGGCTTCAAGTGCCTTAATAAAATTATAGCAGGTGTGTTTATAGTGCAAAAAAGCAAACTATGTTCACTTGATGTAATTAGGTTCTTGTGTGCCCCCAATTGAATCTTTTTATGGCTAATCAGTTATTAAATCTATATATACTATGCCTTCCAGGGACTAGTATGGTAAGTAGTTAATTAATCAACAGATTGAATAGACTTTAACGGTATATTTAGTTGAGGAATGCTGATTAATCCAGATAATGATACCATTTAGGCCTAAACAGGTGAGGGATGAGCTCATTATGTCCGTATATGAGCATCTCTGGTACAGCCAGTTCTGTTTAAGCCCGCTTTCCCTTTAAAGACGAACGCTATCTGTCTGCTCACACTTTTCCCATTACCTTTAAAATCGGGACAGACACAGCGCCGCCCTTGAGGGCCCTCGCTGCGCCTGTGGCTTTGCGAGCTGCCATTCCATTAGCTGTTGATTTGCAGCCAGATCTCCAGGTGAGGCTGGTTCAGATCCAAAATGCGTCTTCAGTTAAGTGATTAGGAGGCACTCTCTCTCCCCTCCTCCTGCCTCTCAGCCCGCTGCCGTCCCCTCAGAACCCAGAGCTGGCGAGTCCGCAGCCCACTAGCTGAGGCCCTTCATCACCTCCTCTTTAGGAACAACAATTAAAAGTGCTGATTGACGTCCCCGGGAGCTCTGAGAGAGATGGTGCTGTGTTTAATAAAGTGGATGTGGGACTTTAATAAGAGATGGGTTATCGTATAGCTTCTAATGGAAATCGCAGGCAGGTAGGGGGCAGCCTACTTAAGCCGAGATAGGGAGACAGATCGTTTTAGTCATTCTTTACTCATTTTTATGAGAAAGTTCCGGAGCTACATCCTACTGGATGGAGACCCTGGGACGGAGGGATTGCTGGAGGGATTACATCACAGCTGGCTTGGGAGGGTCTAGGCCCCCTTGAGGAGGTGCTGGAATCTGTTGCAGAAGGGAGATCTGGGTTTTCGCGAGGAGGCTCAGCAGGAGTGAGAATGGACGGGGGGATTTTAATGCACAGTCAGGGACTGCTGATGCTGTGATTGCACCTGTTATTGTGCATTGTGTCCCCTTTCAGGGGGCTGTGTTATTCTGTGGGATCGACATACTGCTTCATCATGGAACCCGACAATCACTAAAGCTAGCGTGGTGTTTTTATGGGTAATGTGCGGCAAGGAAATGTGGAAGATTATAAGACGTTTGCAGGATGTAATTAACCTGCATGACTTCATTATTATGTTCAATTACCCACAATAGGCGTTTGAAGAGTATTTTCATCACACATATAAATAAGCAAGAGATTTTCCAAACATATGGTTTGAAAAATGTTTAACGTTTGGGCATGGAGGCTTTTTCTGTATGAGATATTATAATTGCAGTGGGCTTCTTGTTCAGGCGTGGAAATTAACTTGGCAATTAACTCAAACTCACTGATTGGTGCCACAGCTGTCAGTCACAGTCCGTCTGACCCAATGTCTTTCAGGCGGCCGAGACAAACGGGGCGGTCCGATCTTAACCTTCCCAGCCAGAAGCAACCACGACAGAATGAAGCAGGAAGACCTGCGGAAACTGGTGACCTACCTCTCCACTGTGCCCAGGTAGGCGGAGAGTAAGGCAGACTGCCCCCATAACCATTTGCTGCTAGCTGATGTCAAGGCCGTTGATGAGCATCATGGGTAAATGTATAAGCCGTTAGCCACTTTCGGTTTGCCTGACGACGCCTAGAGGGCTATGGCTCTGAGAGCAGAAGGTGCTGTCTTTCCCAGTTTGGTCATCCTTGCTGCGTTCCGTGCAGTCAGGGCGTTTCGTATTGTGGCACAGTTCTCGTGGCCAATGATAAGATATTAAGAGGCTTAAGCCTCACGTGCTGCCAACGCCGTCAGGTTGGCGCGTGGGTGGCAACACGGGGCTCTCGGTGGCTGAGGCGGCCGCCAGCTTGTGACGACGACACTGCCCTGTGAGCTTCCGTCACATATGGCTCATAGATCCTTGTCACTATACATTCATCTTCTGACCACTTATCCTGGATAGTGTTATGGGGGGGGCACTGGAGCCTGACCCACAGATAGCAGGGATAGACCCTGGACAGGACGCTAGTCCACTGCAGTAAAAAAACCTATAGACCCAGACACATGCGCTAATGAAAATTTAGAGACAGTGGGTAGCTTAACTGCATGCCTTTACACTGCAGGATGAAACTGGAATATTTGGAGGTAATTCCTCCTTTATTCAGTGATACCCAATGAGTGACAGCTACACTCGGTGGCCAAAAGTATGTGGACACCAGCTAGACCAACATCATGGAGCCAAATGGAGAGTCACTAACCACTCCTGTATAAGAACCACCCATTCTGCTGATAATGTTTTCCGCAGGAAATTGCATAACTGTGTGTTTAATTATACACCCGTGTCAGCAGTGGGTGTGGATTAAATTGGAAATTCCTCTGATTAATTGGGGTGTCTACATACTTTTGGCCATATAGTGTACCTACGTCCGTTAGGTTTGGAAGCAGTTCCGCAAAAATAGACTAAGAACTCAGTGGCTGCCTGTGTGGGCACAGGGTTTGGGGGAGGGGCAACGTGACAGGAAGGTTTAACCCTCCTCCCCCTACGCACCCTTCCCCAGTGAGGACGTGTGTAAGAGGGGCTTCACGGTGATCATCGACATGCGCGGTTCCAAGTGGGACCTGATCAAACCCCTGCTGAAGACCCTGCAGGAGGCTTTCCCTGCTGAGATCTGCGTGGCCCTCATCATCAAGCCCGACAACTTCTGGCAGAAGCAGAAGACCAACTTCGGCAGTGCCAAGTTCAGCTTTGAGGTGAGCCCGGCCCAAAATCCCACACTGCAGATTTTGGGAAATTCATCAGCACTCAGAACCAGGATAAACAATCAACTCTGCTTCATTTAATTTAGATTATGATCAATTACCATTGATTGTCAAGGCTGTACAAAAATGATATCTTTATGGCATACTTTACAATGTAGCCTTGAACAGAAATTCCAGAAACGGTTTGTGTCGTTTAACTTTAATTAATCATAAAAGAGTCTGCTCAGCTTTCCTAATCCTGCCCGGTGATAACTTTCCGGAGTCCCCTCAGTCCCAGCCATGCTTATTTTTGTTTTTTTCTCATTCATATTATAATATTTCATGCTGATGAAGGTGAGTGCTCTGGAGGGAAGTCACTGTGAAGCATTTGATGATTTCCCTATACTTAATCACATTTAATTGCATTTTAAATTGATGCGACAAAAGAGGAAGAGCGGATGAAGCAGGGACAGAATTTGTTTTCCGCATCTATGGATTTGAGTTGGAAAACGTTACATCTGGGTTGACAGTAATTCCTCAGTGGAGCGCCTCGGTCATTCTGGAACATCCGCATTGGCTGAAAAATATGTGCCGGTTATTAACATAATTAACAATATAATCACTACGAAGTGGCGTATATTTGTGTTTAAACGGGCTGGGCGTGTTGCAAATATAAAGTACAAGTAGTTTTATCACAACACCAGGCAAACACTATCGAACAAAACAGGTTAAAATAAGCCACATGGATGGATCAAAAAGTACGTACCTTTCAGAAAGACCTTGTATCTTGGTATACCTTTCAAAATTCTTTACGTACAGTATTGCTAATACATACACTTAAATAATATATGTTTCTTCCATATAAATTTTCCATTCATATTCTGTGCCCTAGGTCACATGGGGTCCAGAGCCTATAGACAAAAGGCAGGGAACAACCCAGGATGGGGCGCCACCCCATCGCAGGGCACACTCACACACATACCTATGGGCAATTTGGTAACTCCAGTTAACCTCAGCATGTTTTTGGACTGTGGGGGGAAACCGGAGTACCTGGCGGAAAGCCCACAACGACACGGGGAGAACATGCAAACTCCAGCCACACAGAGCCAATGCAGAGACTTGAGCACAGGTCCCAGAGGTGTGAGGCGACAGTGCTAACCAGTGCACCACCGTTCTACCGTAGTACAAGTTTTAGTTATACTAACTTTATTATTAGTTAATTGTGTTTCTAAGCAGAGGCGCAGGCCTGAAGCTCACACCTGTGGCTGTACAGTGACCTCCTGTTCCCTTTCTCCTGCTTTCTCAGACCAGCATGGTGTCTGTGGAGGGGCTCACAAAGCTGGTGGACCCCTCCCAGCTGACGGACGACTTCGATGGCTCACTGGAATATGACCACGAGGAGTGGCTGGAGCTGCGCGTGTCCCTGGAGGAGTTCATCGGTAACGCCTCGCACCTCCTCTCCCGTCTGGAGGAGCTGCAGGAGCAGCTGGCGAAGAAGGAGTTCCCGGTGGATGTGGAAGGGGCTCGGCGTCTCATCGACGAGCACGCACAGCTGAAGAAGCTGGTGGTCAAGGCTCCTGTGGAAGAGCTGGACCGCGAGGGCCAGCGGCTGCTGCAGTGCATACGAGGGGGCGGGGCAGGGGGTGCGGCCGGTGGTGGGGGCGGGGGCGGGGCCGAGGCCAGCGGCGGAGGCTTCTCCGGGCGGGGTCGTGCCTCTGGCCGTGCCGACTTCCAGAGCCTGGTGCCCAAGGTCACCGCCCTGCTGGACAAGCTGCACTCCACGCGGCAACACCTGCACCAGATGTGGCACGTGCGCAAGCTGAAGCTGGACCAGTGCTTCCAGCTGCGGCTCTTCGAGCAGGATGCCGAGAAGGTGAGTGTGGTGGCTCTGACATCATTTCCTGTGCTTGTCCACTGGTCATTTTGGCCACACCTCCGAGATGGAGGTTTGAATCTCTCCCCTAGAGTGTCTACTTGCCTTGTGCCCAGTGCTTCCTAAGATGGGCTTTGGATGGATGGATGGATAAACCCAATTAAAGCCTGCACCTGTCAGTTATGATATCTTAGTTAACAGTATCTTAACAAAAGAGTCACCTGTTTTTGCAATAGACGTCAATAATAATTAATAGTGATAATTTCGATGCAAATAAAATATTAGATAATTTCAACAATTATTGTGGCATTTCAGGCCCGAGCCTATGGACTTTAAATGCTAATATCTCTCAAGTGAAGGAACAGTGAGTTTAAAAAATGTTTCTAAAGTGCATTTCTGTCTTTGAATGAGCCGTCATCACGCTAGCCATGTCATTAAGGCTTCAGTGTGACTGCAGACTCCCCACGGCCCGATCATTCCACCAGAACAGGCCACTTGACCGGGAAAAGGGCGGCCGCACCCACGGGCAGGATTCTCCATGCATGTTTCCCATCGGAAATGCAGCCACGGAGAGGGGGGAGCCCCAGAGTGAGAGGAGTAAGATTTCCTCTGTAGGGGAATGGAGCCGGGCATCAAAAGAACAATAATGATAAGCAGTGTAGACCTGGGGGGGGGGCATCCCTTCAGCCTCACTTTCCCTGCCGCCCCGGAAATAACGAATCACATCTCTGGCTGGCAGGCAGACGCCAGTCGCTCCATCCGAGCTCCTTTGCTGAAGGCTGGAATTTATGTTCAAAAGCTGTGAGGTTTATAAGTCGTGGTCTCCTTGTGACGTTAGAGGAGATGGAGTGCAGAGGAGGGCCTTTTAAGTCGCTGGAGAGGTTTGTGAAGAGTGTGTAACTCATCTGAGGGAAGAGCCGTGCTGCATCTGGTACTGTACACACTCACGCTCCAGTTGTGGGTCAAATGAGTTACTCACCAGCTGTGAGGTTATGAGGTTTCAGATAAATGAATTCTACTGAACATTTCTCAACGGCATCCAGTCCAGGGTGGTCCCTTCCTTGTGCCCTATGGATCCTGGGATAAGCGCCAGTCAGACCCTGTGTGGGATAAGTGCGGGAGAGAGGGACGGTTGGATGGTTAGATGTACATTTTTCTCTTTTTGCTGAAATTATTCTTGGCCTTTGAAATTACTCTAGTGTCACTAGGCATTGGCAGCAGGCAAAGGCTTGACCTGAATATCGCTGGAGAATTTCTCTGATTATGTATGCTGTGGGTGTGTGCGTGTGCACACGCCTTTGGGTTTGGTAGCTAAGTAGCTCCCCTGTGCCTTTTTCCCAGAATTCACGTTGTGACGGAATTCTGAATTGCTAACGACCATCCTATGGAACGCACGCTTTTGCCGCCCCCTGGCACCCCTCGGCGGCCGTGCAGTTGTACGAACCGGTGTGCTGTGAGCAGTGATGACATGCTTTCCCTTTTTGAACAGCAGAGAAAGGATTTCCAAATGGGACTCACTGCTGATGAGATCTGCAGAGGCGACGTACTTTTGTTTTCCGGGGGAAACCGCTCCCCCCATCGTAGAATACAATGGGATGGTTATCTGCAGAATCTGACATACATAATTCCTTATCCGATGCAGGCTCGTGCAGCCTAGCCCAGAATGCGTAGGACACAAATCAGGGCTCAACATGGATGGGATGCCAGTCAATCACGGGTACCCACACTCGTGAGGTGATGATAAACAGGGCTACTTTTTGAGCGCTGTTGCTGGGCAACTGCCAACCAGGTGAGATAAAAGGCAACTTGTCTGGATCTGGACCATCTCAAAAAGTGCCCACTGCCGACTGAAGTTTTCCACACAGAAATTTGTAGCCTGGGGTGGTGCAGTGGTTAGCACTGGTGCCTCACACCTCTGGGATCAGGGTTCACGTCTGTGCCTGGGTTCCATGTGTGTGGAGTTTGCATGTTGTCGTCATGGGGTTTCCTCCGGGTACTCTGGTTTCCCCCCACAGTCCAAAAACATGCTGAGGTTAATTGGAGTTACCAAATTGCCCGTAGGTGTGAATGTGTGTGTGAATGGTGTGTGAGTGTGCCCAGTGATGGGTTGGTGCCCCATCCTGGGTTGTTCCCTGCCTTGTGCCCGCAGCCTCCGGGATGGGCTCTGGACCCCCCGTGACCCAAAATGGAATGAGCAGTTCTGGAAAATGGATGGCTGGATGGAAATTTGTAGCCCAATATCAAGGGGAACCTACACGAGCAACATTGCCCAAAAGTTGCCCTTTGTACCATCACCTTTACACTATGACGTCACTTTAACTACACGTTTGGGGGGTGGGAGGAAATTTGCAGAAGACCAGGGATATTATGCAGTGAGAGAGCCCTTGAAACCCCCAGTCCTGGAGGTGTGAGGCTCTGCTGCTATTCTTTAAGCTACTGTGCTGCCCACAGCTATTTTCAGACGAAAACACTGTTTTAAGGGCAACCACAAAAGACAGAACAGGCTTGTTTATGCTTTTATAGTCGAGTAGCTGAACCTGTCCCCTGATTTCTCTCAGTAACGAGGCAGAGAAAGGCTAAAGAGAAAACACAGAGCCTAATGCAGCCGTGTGACCACGGTACATGAAAAAATGGCGACATCAGAGCAGGAGTCTTGCTGGTTGCCGGGCAGCAGAGGCACAGCAGTGATGTTTGGCCACACGGACCTGTAGATTAAACATCCACCGATTCATTTCACGGGGGTCCGGTCTTCCGGGGGGACAGCTGATGACACATTCCTGTTTACCGGCGTACCATCTGCTGAAACGTGAATATGGAGGCGCGTGAGGGATCGCCCTGTCCGCATCTCCCACACCAGGCTCCTTCATTAAAGGGGACCTGCTCGTGACTGGAGCAGCTGTCCTTCTGGCTAGCCGCAGCGGTAGGCTGCTTCCGCATCCATAATGTCCCCGTCACAGGGCCCCAAGCTGGAGGATGGGGCCCCGCTGATTATTTGTCAGCTAATGATCCCCCTCGTCCATCCTGGATGCTGAGCAGAGGGCCTCCAGCTGCCCACAAATGGAGGCCCTTCACCGCACAAGGGCTGCTTTCAGAGGAAAGGACAAAAGAGCAATTTGGAAACGTTTTACTCAACCCCACCCCCTGATGTTTCTCAGTGATGGGTTGACTTAAAACAGAGATGGACAAAAGATACCTTCCGCGTTTTGTCTCCTGGCAAGACACGTCTCCAGCGAGGCCGCTCGATGCTGTGCCATGATAACCTTGAACCATTCATATAATATTCTTGTGATGTTCGCTTCAGGGCAGGCCGACATTTCACAGGCTGATAATTTGGTATTTCCGGCATTGTTTATACGTTGTCCCAAAATCACAGCATAAGAGCTTTTAGGCTGTATTTATGGAGAGGAAGGGAATCATTTTTGCATGTTAGTGGAAGTCTAGCATCGTTTGTATTGTACTCCAAGCGCCTGCATAGCTTAATGCTGATATGACGTGCTGTAGTGAAGATCAGTCGGGAAGGCCTGTCATGCGGGACAGTTACACATCATTCACTCTTCATCTCCTCACTCTCCCCTCCCTGCAGATGTTTGACTGGATCAGTCACAACAAGGACCTGTTCCTGCAGAGCCACACCGAGATAGGAGTCAACTACCAGCACGCCGTGGACCTCCAGACGCAGCACAACCATTTTGCCATGAACTCTATGGTAGGTCAGCCTGGCGGGGGCCGGGAGATCTCCGTGGTACCTGGGAGGCGTGGCCCAAGCACAGAGCTGTAGGGCAAAGTGCTCTGACATCCTTTAAGAGCAGGGAAAAAGCTCATGAAAAGACTCCCGCTCTGACTTTCATTTATTTATTTACAGTATGTATTGAAATTGCATAACGATGCAATTATGGTTATGTTCCTGTACTCAAATTGGCCTCTTTGGTGCTCCGGCTATAAAGGGGGTTAAAGGGGAAGATTGTCAGGGGCCCAGATGTTTGGGGCCCCATGAGTGTAATGGTGGCTTTGGTTTGGAGGGGGGCATTTAGCATAATTTTTCAGAGGCCCAGCCGTGTCTATATGCAGCCTTGCCCCCAGCCACGTGACCACCCTGCATGATAGCAGCATATCAGTGAAGCTTTGTTATCCAGAATGCCATTATTAGAAACCACTCCCAACAGTATGGCCAGTTCGGATTGGCAGACAGCTGACAGACAGACTGACTCTCCTTGGTACTGGGGTGTATAGACACACGGTGCAAGTTGTGGGAGACCCTGGCATGTTGGATGCAACTGCCTCCTACTGAGCAAGTGACTGAATGGAGGAACCATGGAGAATTTGGTCTTGTTCATATATGGGCATGGCCCACTAGCCCCGCCCCCTCACCTGTCACCTTCGGCTTGCCTCTTTGAGCTGTGCAGCAGCGTCTTCTCTAGCCCCGCCCCCTTTTACTGGCTGGCACCCACAATGGTGAACAATTTCCTCGCATTCCTGAGCAGTTATCCCTCTGGTCCGGCCCAATCAATACAAAAGGTCTGATTACGTAACTCAACTGGAGATAAAAGAACATAAACTGTTTAATAGGGGCTCAGCACCTAACTGGCCATTTGGCTTGTTTTTGGCCAGAGGCACACCAGGGCTGAAGCTGCGCCCTGGTCACAGATGAACGGCCCATTGCCGCTGATGTGAATCTGGTCACGGGTCGTGAGCAGGGGGATAAGGGCCGAGTAGACGGGAGCTAGCGGAGGAGTGCCAGGGGTCCTGCCGGGGAGGGAAGGCAGATGGCCCTGCGGGGCGTGCAAGCGAGCGAGTGCGCGCCTGTGTGTGGGCGGATCAAATGCATGTGGGGCGGCTGCGGGGCAGAGTGTGTGAGCTTTCCCCTCACGGTCACCTCACCCAGCAGCTCTCCCTTTGAGGCTGTCACTAAAGAAACACTGCCAGCAGCCGGACTGTGTGCTGAGGAATCTGAAGGATGGTCTTTGTCACTCTGAATATTATTAATAGTATTAGTTGTTTAATTATTAATATTAGTATATAGTAATATATTAGCGATATTGTTATTAGGGGCAGCACAGTGGTTAGCACTGTTGCTTCGCACCTCTGGGACCAGGGTTTGAGTCTTTGCGAGGATTCCATGTGTGTGGAGTTTGCATGTTCTGCCCGTGTCGTCCTGGGGTTTCGTCTGGGTGGTCTGACCCGCCACAGTCTAGAACTATGCTGAGGTTAATTGGCGTTACCGAATTCCCTGTAGGTGTGAATGGTGTGTGAGTGTGCCCTGTGATGGGTTGGTGCCCCATCCTGGGTTGTTCCCTGCCTTGCACCTGTTGCTTTCAGGATAGGCTCTGTGACCTTGAATAGGACAAGTGGTTACAAACAATGGATGGGTGGAGTATAGTGACTTCTGTCAGGATAATTATTCATCAGGATCACAGCAGTCTCCTTGCAGACAGACCTCTGATCAGAAGTGTTTGAGATTTTGGCCCAAATCCAGTGAAGCTTCTGTTATATCAGTGACATGTGCGTTCCACGCCCTCCCCCCGCATCCCAGAACGCCTACGTGAACATCAGCCGCATCGTGTCAGTGGCATCCCGCCTGAGCGAGGCGGGCCACTACGCCTCACAGCAGATCAAACAGATCTCAGGCCAGCTGGACCAGGAGTGGAAGAGTTTTGCTGCTGCTCTGGACGAGCGCAGCACCATCCTCACCATGTCCTCCGTGTTCCACCAGAAGGCTGAGCAGGTGGGTCTCCAGGATCCTCCACTTTCTGTCTCTTTGGTGGGGGGGGGGAGCATAAGGCTTGAGTTCCACATCAGTAACATTGGTCACCAGTTTGTGGCAACTGCATCTCTTACCTGGATCAGCAGGTGCTCTGTTTGCTAAGGAAGATAGCAGCATAGGCTGAGTGAGATCCACTCCTTCGTTCCTCGCTTGCTAATTGTAACCCATCCTACCTACCCCTCCTCCCAGTTCCTGTCCGGCGTTGAGGCCTGGTGCAAGATGTGCAGCGAGGGGGGGCTGCCCTCGGAGATGCAGGAGCTAGAGCTGGCCATCCACCACCACCAGACGCTATACGAGCAGGTCAGCCAGGCTTACGCCGAGGTGAGCCCCCCCCCCACGCCGCCCCTTCGCTTCTTAGTGCCTGTCTACACTTCTCACCTTTCTCACCCTCTGTGCTTTTCTTAGTATCTCTAGGCGACTTTTTTCTCATGGACTTTTTTTCTCGCGGTTGTGTAGCCAGTGAGCCGAAACTGAAACATTTGCAAAACCTTCAGTAATGCATTGAGACCCGAATGATGTGGATTTATCATGATAATCAGTCAACTAGCCTTTTGCCCCGGAGCGCTAAATAACCTGATACTAATGTATCCGAAACAATCAATATCGATTTTTATCACTAGATGCTCGTAGCTCTCAACAGATGATAGACAACAGAGAAATGAAATAGATTTTCTGACATATTTACTGGGAAAGCTCACTGCTGGACAGGCTGTCGGATTTTGCTGAAACTTTCTGATGAAACTGTACATCTCTTATTGCTAAGACACCGATCTCCTCTGTCTCTGTTCGGCATGATTTTTCTTGTTTGGGTAAAATAACATTCTGAGCTTAAATCTTTTATGCAACATTCTTTGTGGTTTATGGCCAAATCGGGAAAAGCTTTTGGATCACAGATGCGTGTATTAGTGATTAGTGCACATTTTAACCTTTATACCAAGAACATCTGGCATATAATGGTTAAGATACAGTAAGTAGGTATTTGCGCTGTTACAACAGGAGATTGTCACTTTATACAGCAAATGTGTATTTGTGTGCCAGTTATATCAATTCCTGTGTGTGTATGAACAAATAAGAATTGCCCGTGAAAACACATTAATCTGAATGCACTCGTGCCTCTTGTCTTATTTTTACGGCTGGCATACTATACCCTCCATGTTCTGTTCCCCTTCGGCCCTGAACAGGACAAAGACAGATGGGCGTTTTGTTCTTCATTGTTACCCATTTAATTGAAAATATACTGGTATTGTTTCACTGTTTTACTCCTTTGTATGGCGGCCTGCGCAATTCAATGTAATTACCGAATGATTTGGTGTATGAATGGTGTGTCTGTTATCCCCCCTCCGCCCCCCCAGGTCAGTCAGGACGGCAAGGCGCTGCTGGACGTCCTGCAGCGCCCCCTGAGCCCCGGAAACGCTGAGTCGCTGACGGCCACGGCCAACTACTCCAAGGCGGTGCACTGCGTGCTGGACGTGGTGCACGAGGTGCTGCACCACCAGCGCCGCCTAGAGGGAATCTGGCAGCACCGCAAGGTCCGGCTGCACCAGCGGCTCCAGCTCTGCGTCTTCCAGCAGGACGTGCAGCAGGTGGGGAAGGGGGAGGGGGCTTAGGCCAGTTCCCTCTTTTCGCTTGATTTACTCCAGAACCTGCAGGTGGATACAGTGTATGAAATAATCACTCTTAACATCCAAGACACTGCAGAGTAATAATGAAACCAAAGGCAAACAAAGGGCCCTCAAGGACAAATATTAAACAGGTTTGATCTCGGTTTATCACTGGGTCAGTCCCCCAATGCTAGACTCATACATCACAGCTGAAGTGTTATGCTGGTGTTATACTGCAGCACTAAAAAACACTGTGCTTGAGTCACAAGGTGGGGGGGGGGGAGAGGCAGTATAGAGGACAGCTTGGTCCTTCCCAATTGAGGGTTTAAATACATCCACTGGCCCCCAGTTCATCCATGTGCAGATCTCCTTGTCTCTGTGTACACTAGTTTCCATCCAAACAATAGACTGGTTTCTCCAAATTGCCTGTAGTGTGTGAATGCATGTGTGTGTGTGTGTGTGAGAGAGCTCCACAATGGACTGACCTCCTGTCCGGAATGTCACCAGCCTCGTATTCAGTGCTTCCTGAGACAGTCTCCAGGCTCACCACGACGCTGCACTTAGTAGACGTTTATGGACAAGGGGACCACAATGGCCGTCTAATCAAAAAGGCACTTTGTCAGTGATTTCCTCAAATACACAGAAATGAGCCAGCATAAGTGCCTTTTATGAAGAAAATATCTCCTGCAACATAGCAGTTCTGTATTTTGGCTGTGAAGCGTGGTTAATATCCTCCCCCCCACCCCCGAGTCCTGATTACAAATGGTGGAGTGAGGCAGGGTTTGAGTAAACAGGGGGAACCTTGGGGGGGGGGGGGGGGGGTGTGCCAGCCCACAGTGCCGAAAACAAGAACTGGAGGCTTGCACTGGGGATGGAGGACAGGGCAGTGGTTGATTGACTTGGAATGAATAATTACTATGGCTTGTTTTTACTGTGGCTCTTCAGGTGAGCGGAAAGCTCCATGTGATCCTGTGGCTTCGAGTGTGAGTGCAGGAAGTATGTGTGTGTATTATGTATCACAGCGTGAGTGTGCTTACTGTGTGAAACGTGTGTGTGAATGAAATATCTGTGTGAAATGCATGCAAGTTTGTATTTATGGGATGGACAGTCCTGGGCAAAAAAATGGGCCAAATCCAAAATCGCAAAACATTAAACTTTTAATGGTCGCAACAGCAAATAAATGGTCAGATAGATAAAGTAACTTAGCTTCTCCCTTTGGTTTCCTTAAATGTTTGAGTCTTTCGGGTAACATGCAGACAGCTTTTTAGAGAAAGAAAAGTCAATTTTGTTCCACCCAGTGCTAATGGCTTCAAACAGTTAATTAGTAGTTTAAAATCTTTTTGTAGTTAGTTTTTGTTTTAACTTCAGACCAAATATACCCTGTAGAGCTCAAGTCTGGACTTTGACCAGGTAATATTGGGTTTGGCCCATTTTCTTTGTCCAGCAGTGTATGCGAAATGCTTGACTGTCTATGAAAGGTGCATGAAATGCACGTTAATGCGAGTTTGTCAGACCTTTAAGAGTACTAGTGTCACCACAGTGCTGCTTGGCTGACAGCTAGCCCTCAGTGGGTCCCCAAGTCTGTGCAAAAAATGACCTCTTTCTTAAAATACGTGCCACCCAGCAGAAGCCAGTGAGCGGTGAAATGCTTCAGAAACTGTGTGCTGAGGTGACAAAGTCAAATTAGGGCACCCCTCCCTTTGGGGTGGGGAACCTGCAGACAAAACAGGCAATTTTAGAAGCTGTGGGCTCCCGTAATCAGACGTGCAGGCTCTGGGGGGGGTCTGTGATAGGTGTGGTTAAGATATTTGAGGTGACATTTTGTTGCCATGTAGTCATGTTGCTCATTTCTGTCTGATTCCTGTTTGTCATCATTTTGTTTGCTGCAGAATCCCTGAGGCAGATAACGCCGCCCTTTATATCCCAGCCGGGGGGGTGGCGGGGGGTGGCTAAGTGGCTAAGTGGCCTACACGTATTTCTGGCTGGAGTGAGGTGCTGACATGAAGGGAGGAGTGTTATCTAGACAGAGGAGTCTGCTTCAGACCTTCCTGAGGGGAATCCAAAAATTGCCCATGGCCTAAACCCACTGATCACAACCGAGGATTCCGGAGACGACCAGATCCGGATCACCAACAGGGTCCATTTTAACCTCTCTAATGGCAGGATCTGGATCACCAAGGATGTAGATTTAAACCTCTCTAATGGAAAGATCAGGATTGCCACCAGGGTAAATTTAAATGTCTCTAAAGGTGGCATCCAGATCACCATTGGGGTCAATTTAAACTTCTTTAATGTTGGGATCCAGAACAGCAACAGGGTAGATTAAAACCCCTCTTACTTCAGGAAGCATCAGGCACGAAGACGTGCCAGAATACTTTTGTCCTGCTTCTGATGGCCAATGTTGAAGCGTTCTTCTCATTTCTATGTTGTGAGGAAGACGTCCTCTCAATGTTTTGCATCTTTGCGTACACGGGAGGAGGAGAGCATTTGTCTGAGACATGGGCGTAATGCCGACAGCCTCCAGACTGTTTAATGATTGCCCTCAACTTTCATTCTGAAGTAAAATATGAAATAAAAGCCGCGTCGTGTAAACATAACTCATTGCTGCAGTTGCGCCGCATGGGTACTCGATTGCCGCTTAGACGTTAATGATGATTTATGATTTCGCCTGGATTTTTTGGAGTTTATAATGGATGTGTGGACCGAGCGGCTTGTGTACTTTATGTACATGTGTTTGTAAATAGGAAGCTGACCCAGAACAGCCCCCTGGGTCTGAGCACCCGGCTAATGTTTAAACATTAAACACCGATGTCGCCTTTAAGGTTGCGCTGTTTACGTTCCTGGTGGTTTACTGTCGCCCCCTCAGCGTCATCCTCCTTCATTAGCTGGAAATCACGTCACTCTGTGAACGCCTCACTAGCTTCGGGGGTGGGGGGGGGCACACCTTCAGTTCAAGGTCAGAATAAATTGTGCTTGAGGGAATCTGAGGATGGGGGGTGAGGAGAAAAAAAGGAAAACGTGTGATTTTGGCAAGCAGTCGCTGGGATTCCTGAAACACTTCCCCTACGGCGTCCTACTCGCTTGTTTTCCTTAAAAAAATGTTAAACATGAACAGATTTTTTTAGGGGGCGGGTTTAAGTCACATTACAGTGTTCATGGACGTGTTTATAGTCCCACAAGGCCCCACTGCTGAGCTAAATCAGTACTTTCCGAGCGTAATGGCCTTCTGCAGTACAGGTTTTACGTGCCTGAGAACCTTACTTCTGCACTGGGGCTGCTTCATGCTCCCCTTATTTTTGTACTCTGCAAATTTCTTCACAAACCTTGGGCCACACTGTATCTGCGGGGAATGTAGTGCAGCCTCCACCTCAGAGAGATAAAGGCCATCAAATTCTTGACTCGAGTCAACAGCTAACATGACCACTGGCCACAAATGACCCGTCCTGCTCTATGGTGAAACATCTGTTCTTGGGGAGGGACAATTATCAGAACCCCTTGAGAGAAACCATTACGCAACAAGCGGGAATCCCCCTCTTATTTCAATTTAGTGCCCACTGGATGCGCTCCTCAGCCTTCCGCCAAGTCTAGCATCCTGTGCCAACACTGATGTCTTTGCTGTAGGTGCTGGACTGGATTGAGAATCACGGCGAGGCCTTCCTGAGCAAGCACACGGGCGTGGGAAAGTCGCTACATCGGGCTCGGGCTCTGCAGAAGCGCCATGATGACTTCGAAGAGGTGGCCCAGGTGAGATGTGGACCTCAAGCAGCCCACATGAAAACAGTGGGGTCCTGGAACCAACAGCCTTGGTGTGGGGTATACATGTAACACCATGCCTTTCGTTGTCTGAGACATGTGTCTTTAATAAGGCTGCCGAACAGTCCTGGGTCATCCATTACACTCACCTCCATCTATATGGGTACATTGCTTTTAATAAAAAAATAAAGATATTTTACATACTAAACCTCTACAGGCGGAAACATCTGGAATCTCTTTGAATCTAACAGGCATGATTCATTGGCTGTGGGCTGGCCCGTTTGGTGCAGAAGAATGTCTGATCTAATATACAATACCAATTAGTGACAAATGTACTCAAAGCCAATGCTAAACTTCCCAATCAAAGTCATAGAATAGTTCTGTTCTGTAACCTGCTGAGGGATTACATACAAAAGAATCTCATTTGAATTTGTCTCTGGGCACTGGAGGTTTAAATAATCGATCTAGCCAAGTAATGTATCTTTATACATTACACCCTGTAGTACATGTCCCTTTAGGCATTGCAGGACTCATTTCCGTTCCACTTAATGCATTTTTTTTCAAACACTTCCTCTGTGGTGGAACCTCTCTGTTTTTTGCCAACCAGTGAGAGCGCCCTCTGTGTTTCACATAAGAGGATTCAATTTGTTTGCATATGACACTGTAGAAAAATCTCTCCAGGGAGATGTGGTCAATGGTCCACAACGCTTCTGATATGCTGGGCTCTTAGATCTCAATTGTAGCAAAATAAGCTATGATTCTGAGCTTTTTTTTTACTGCTTTGAATTGCAGTACAAACGTTCACACACATACTGCTTTTTACAGGCGACTGACGCTTGTGTAACTGGATTGAATTCATCGGCTATTGACTGCGGAGTTAAATGTAACTAGCAGACACCGGATTTCATTATTGCTGATGTCAGAGATAGACTGAGGTGTGGGCTTGAGCAAATAACTCAACGTCCCTTTTTTCCAATTCGATAGAAAGTCTCAGAATTGAACCTGTTGTTGTTACTGTTTATGCTGCAGGATAAAATCAGGTACAAAGACATGGATACAAAGTATTGGAAATGTGGCATTGAATGTAGATACAGTGGCTTTGTACTACAGTGTTCTGGGTGTAGAGCACCTGTATAAAAAAGTGGCAGAAGTCCATCATCCTATCCAGAATGTCCTCTATCTTGTGCTATCCTGTGCTGCCTGGGATAGGCTCTGCATTTACTGCAACCTTATACTGGATAATAGCTGGAGAATGGATGGATGGATGGATGGATATCGAAGCCAATGGCTGCACACATGAAAGAGACAGCTCACACCCCAGGTTAGGATGTAGCCCACCTGTCCTGTTAGCACAAATGTATTTCAGTCTGCAGCAATTAGCTGCAAAGATGGATGAGTTCAGGCAGTTAACCAGCTTGTGTATTCCGTAAGTAAAGCTACATAAATCCTAATCTGACAGTTGTAGCAAAGAGGACCTGTTTACTCATCCGGATAACACATATGTGGACTTTCCAGAAGTGAGACTTCAACAGCTAATCCCTTAGACTGTCAAACAAATAAAGAAAAAAATTGATAACAAGGGACACCACATTTGTTCAGGATTGAAACTTAATACGGACCTTTGGTTAATTCCAAGGTATGAAAACATCAAAGCTGTAATAACAGTGATATTTTATCCTTAAAGTGAGCTGTCCAAGTTTCTGTTCCAGCTGAGTTTGGGTAAGCATAACTGTGAAATGGCACACAGAGTCACATGACCCGGGGGGCAGGGATTTTATTCGGGAATGTGAAGGCTTTTATAATAAAGGCAGAGAGGTGGAATTAAATACAACGGGGGGCAACAGATACCCGAAACCTGAATGGTTTGTGTCACAGACTAAGGGCTAAGTTGGGCAGCAGGTTCTGGGTGCATTTACTGGGGGATGAGTGAAGACAGGGTAGGTTTAAATATGGGGCACAGGAAATAGGTGTCGTGAATGAATGGACTCACCATTAATTTTACCCCACCCCATGATGTTCAGCGTGAGCTGGGTCTTACAAGAGCATTATTGCCAAGAATTCCACATGATGAACTGGATCTCACAATTAGCCCCTGTTGCTCTACTGCATTTAGGCAGGTATAGTAGGGATAGCAAGTGTTGACATCTTGTAAATAATGGAAATGACTAAGGTGGCTGGGTGCGTTGATTAAAAACATCCGAAGAGAACCGAAGAAAAGTTCTGTTCCTCAGCATTGACGCCAGTACAAACATAAACCTGAGGAGTGTAAACTGCTTGTAGGACAGGCTGATGTCTAACCTCAGTTCTGATTAACAGTTCCTAGCATAGACAGATTTCTCTTTGAGGACCAGCCCCGAGCAGATTCAGGTAGCAGAAGGTGCAACGATGATTCATCTTGACCGAGTCATTAATTAAAGGAGACGTGAAGCAGGTCGCTTGAATCATTGCATGTCTGACTTCCTGGAACCCTCCTTGGAGCTTGCAGAATCACAATGATGAAGGCAAAGTTCAGCAGGTAATATGGGTAGAAGCTCAAAGCAAACACTATAGGTCCCTGATGAACCCTCTTCTTGGAGCTCGGAGGTTGGGTGGGCTCTTTGTAATGAGGATAAATGACGCAGGCGCAAAGCAACTTTGCGAGTCTACACAGAGTATGTCCAGGTCATTTAGCTGTGGGTAGCACCAAATCTAGCTGGGTAATATGTAGGGACAAAATAACCAGAGACAGAGTCATTATTAAGTGTGGGAGGGGCAATGCAAGTCTAAATATGAACATAATGAATATATGGAAATAGGGTAATATCTAGGAGAAGAGCCAGACTCTGAAATGAGTGAAATATTGAAAAGCAGTTCCATTTAGATATGGGATGTTAGGTGATTCACTGGCTTTAAAGTGCCATGGGGGGTTGGGGTTTTCAAACACTGAAGGGGCCAATGTGTTATCCACTGGTGGGAGGAGCTTGTGGCTATAGTCCATACCATCGCCGTAGCAAACAGAAGTGGGGTCAGTCCTGTCTCCAACTTAAAACACTCACTTCACATTGGTGAGGCAGATCCAGGGGTTCAAAGCTAATCAAGCAAGTATTGTTCAGATCTTTCTGTGTGGACCTTCTTCTTCAACAGACACAATGATGCTTTCGGTAAACATGCCCAGAATCTGGGTCACTTGCTGCCCGTGCCTGTACAGTTCATCTGAAAAGGCGTTCCTCCATAAATAACACTTTGTTATTTGTTTCAGACAGCCTCAAACCATAGGATGCCTGATTAGTTAAGAATAGGTAAATCTATTTTTAACAGCAAAAAATGTGCTTAGTGTCGGATAAACCCACCAGGGTGTAAATGTGTATTTGACAGATTTTGAAATGCTGAGATGAGATTCACTTAATTACCTCTAAGTTGCTGGGTCTCAAATTGTTCTGATCTTTTTCGAGTTGCCCCTGTGATAGAGGTTATTAGACAGGAGTCCTGGTTTTTATGATGGACAGCCCGTGGCTTGTGTGTGTGGTCGGATCGTACCTGAGAATCAGTGGGGGTGGAGGAGATGGGGTCTAATTAGAGCTACTTGGCCACGCAGAACACATACACCAACGCGGACAAGCTGCTGGAGGCGGCCGAGCAACTGGCCCAGACAGGCGAATGCGACCCGGAGGAGATCTACAAGGCAGCCCGGCACCTGGAGGTGCGCATCCAGGACTTTGTGCGCAGAGTGGAGCAGAGGAAGCTCCTCCTGGACATGTCAGTCTCCTTCCACACCCACACTAAGGAGGTGAGTTTCTGCCCACATGAGGCTCCGCTGGTCTCAGCATTTCAGTAAGGGTGTGTGTGCATGCCACTGACCCTGGACCCTTATCTCCTGTACCCCACCCCAACTGGGTAGTCCGGACCACAAGACATAAAATTTAGCAAGCAGCCCACTTCCATAAGCTGACTGCATGCGTATCTGAATGTGTGAACAGCTTTAAAACTGGGGAGTAATTATCTCCTTGATCTGTCTTAGTTTTATAGGTAACCTTTTACCCAAACAGTATTTGACGTCCGCTGTTCATGCTCCTGCACCCCCTCCGCAATGCCGTCTCCCACCCTACACCTCCTTAACTCCTCCTCTTAATCTCCTGAACAGCTTGATCTCTGCGCAGTCGGATGGGGCTGGACAGTAGGCGAGCCTGTTATCGGCCCTGCCCGACGTCGTTTTATTGATGCAGTGCTTTGCTGTCTGCCGCACGCTCCAATGATGCGCCGTCAGGGCCCCCAGCCGGCCCCCTAATTGAGACAAACGGCTGGAACCTTAAGAGGATACATCCCGACACTATTAATCTCAGGGACCCGCACTCATCAGTCTGTGTCCTGCCGACTCTCTCTCCGCCAGAAGGTTTTTGTAGACGCCGGTGTTTTGCGCAAGCTCACCGAGACTACGCTAAGCTTCTGGCCTACAGATGGGGTCGGGTTAATGGCGGATGTTTGGGGTTAATCCGCCGCCTGGGCCGCAAGATTATGGCGGATTCCATGGGCTCTCTCTGCTGTTGATGTGCTTGGATTCTGGCTTCAGCTCTATTTTAAGCCGCTGTGGTTTTTCCAGAATATTCTCTTCCGTGTACGATCAGACCGTGACAATTTGTTTTCAGTTTCCTGGGTGACACTAGCCCTAAAAAATTTGGAACATAATTTGATTTGTCTGGTTTTGGGGCTGAATATGGTATGCTTTCATGGGGTCAAAAATCTCTAGTGACACCCCTACAATAAATACCTTGTTTCAGTTGCTTTTTTGGATGGTGACATGTTATTGATCATACATGCAGCATCCTTTGTATGGAACGCATCTTTTGCATCAGCAATTTTTGTTCTCAGAAGGGAGGACCCAATGGGACCAGGAAGTGGGGTGGAGGCTGGTAAGAGAAGTAGGAGACTGAGAAGTGACGAAGGTTTTTGTGTGAGACTGAAGGGTCTGGTGCATGCCTGCACCTCTGCGGGTTCTCTAGATGACAGCTTGTTTTCCAGCTGCGTCTCAACCCCAGGGGCTTTCCGGAAGGTTCTAGGAGAGTGTTGGCTCAGAAGCCACTGGATGCTGTATCTACATGTTATTTGGTCTCTGGGGCTCAGCCTGTATTGCTGGAAGTGTGTGCCCCCACAGGGTTTTGCTCCCAATCTCACCCCCTGGGCTGCGTGTCAATCCAGGAGGAGGTGCCTTGTAGAACGAGTCGTATTTGTGGTCCTGAATCACTGTCGCTCTGCTTATGTGTCCTGTCAAGGTCATTTATCATTCACTGTGCTTACTGAGGAGCGTTTCAGGCCACAGAGAGAAAACCGGAAGTGCACATGATGATTGGAAACAACTGCTGACTCTTATTTGAGCAAGTGGGCTATTTCTGTACATCAAGTGTCTTTTGTGTTCTTCCACTGCTTTGGAATCTCTAATGGCTCCGGCATTTGTTGTAATGATTGATATTTGATATACTCCATATACCAAGTGCATAATGTTTCTATTAGCTTTAAAGGACAGCAGACTGCTTAGCATGCAGGAGCCCTCGATGTGGTTGGCCCCACACTGGAGCCTCAGGGATTCGACCAATCAGAAAGAAGCACACATGAGGGGTTCAGACTGAGGGGCACCCAATAAGATGCTCCGGCACTGATTGCCATTTGGCACAACAATTGAATCCAAGGGCACAAAAGTAGGGTTCCTGGTATGTCAGTCAGTATAATATTTATTGTAATTGGTTATTTAAGAGATTAATTTGGTTTTACTTTTTCAGTTCAGCTATAGATTTTCTTCTCCTCATGAGCAAATGAGTCATATTTCACAAAATGAGTGATGACCTGTTATTGCAAACATTGCAGGTGAAACATGCCTATATGTATGACTAGCCTGCTATTATGTGAAAAACGTAGCCTGCTTTAACTGCTAAATGCAGCCTGTTTGTTTAGGTCACTGGTTTGTCTTTACTCTTTACCTGAAAGTAAGTATACAGGTAAGGAGCGTGCATTAATACAGCGTGTCGCTGCACCCACCGCCTCAGGGATGAGAACCCGCGTGCAGCCATGCGGCGGGTGATACCTCAGCACCACACTGGCTCAGGTGGAACGGAAGTGTGACGCTTTTTCTGGTGGCTGGAGTGCCAGTCCTGCCACTGACCCCCAAGTTTTCCCTGTAAGTTGGAGGACCTGCCTGCAGGGCCGGATGTAGATTAACATCATACCCAGGACAAAGCAATTGCAGGTTAAGGGCCAAATGGAGCAGAATTGCTCCTGGCATTCATGGGATTCAAAGTGGCCACCTTCTGATTGCCGGAACAGATCCCAGCATGGGACCTACCACTCAACCCTTAATCAGCATAGTCAAACGAAAAATATTTTTCCTTTGAGGATGGGAATAGGGCGAGACTTATAAGATGCTGGGGGGAGCAGGACAAAATATTTGATAAAATATTTAATTAATTTACATTAAACACCTAAAACAAAGTCATACATTAAAAGAACCATTAATGTCATGCAAGTCCGCTGGCTGAAGATCTTCAGACTAACCATTATGTCACAGATTTTAAGAAATCTGTGACATAAACTGAAGCTTATAGTGCTTCAATCAACTGCTTATATGGATCAAAAAATTTGGGACAGAATCATTCCTGTACAAATACTGTTTAAATAATTCGCTTATAGTAATCAAGTGGTCCGTTTACCGTGTTAATTTTGGGTCTTTTTGTGATTGACAACATGTGGAAAAAATATAAACCACCATCATTTATTTTTACTTGCCTACTTTGCCTTGCGGTGACCCGTCTGCTTCTGGCTAGCTACCTGGGGCTAATGCTGCGCGCACAGCAAACATGACGGGAAGAAGAAAGACATTTTCTCTCAGTGTCAAATATAAACTCATTGAAGCTTGTGACAAACTAACAATAACAAGCAGCGAAGCTTCAATGAGCAATATTCTATGTACAGTACTGCAGTGTATTATAGCGTATTTGCATTATACACAGTGCAGTAATTTGTAGTGTAATTTGAAAAGTGTTTGAAATATTTTGATTTACGCATTAATAATCTTTCACAATGTAATCTTTTTATTTTTAATCTTTTCATGTTTGTGGCTGCTACATGTCCCTGTGTGTGTGACAGTAACAGTATATGTGTTCTGTTAGACGCGTGTTACCATCTTGAAAAAACGGGCTTAAAATAACAGTGAAATACTGCACCACTGACTTAAGGCCGGATTTTTGTTGGTCAAAAAGCACAATCGCTTCCCACTGCCTCAAAATAGCAATGCACCTGGCACCTCATAAGGCCGACACAACCACAGGTGGTTCAGATGGCCGCAAGTTCATGTGCTATTTAAACGGTATGGGCGCTGGATGGGAAAACGGCACCTGCCTCGGGCTCATGCTAGCAAAGACACTTGCCTCGTACCTGGCACATCTTTGCGCCAGATGCTAAATACAGCCCAAAGCCTATTAGCTGACGGACAAATACAGTGGTGGTTAGATCTGGTGCCGATGCCAGTAGTCGCCTTAGAGATATTCTTATAATTACTGGTGGACCCCCCTTCATTGGAACGTTAGCTACAGATTCCACATCAGCCTGATCTGAATGCCAGCTAAATGTAATTGGATTGTTAATGGAGTTTATGTGTAACATAAGATGAATGGAAGTCAGAATAGGATTTATTTCTTTGTGATTCAGACATTAGAGGATTCATTGTTCAGAATCGCTTTTGATGAAGAACCCAGCACAAATACAATATATCTGATAAATGATAAGCTGAAAAATTAACACTGAGGTCCTCCTGGAGGGCAATGACTATTGTCTGGATCTAGCAGAATCAAAATTTTCAGGGTAGTTTTTTGTGTTTTTAGTTTTATTGCTGATCTTTCAAGATGTGCTCAATTACGAAATGGACGAATCAGGAATGCTGTTCCAACAAAATGTTTCCGTGAGATTTGGGAAAGTGAAATATAAACATCTGGATGGCAATAAGATGGCATTTTCAATAGCTGAATAAGGATGTAATGCAGGTCTCAAGCTTACAGCCATTTAAATTGGGTGTCCAGTTTGATCCGTGTAAATCACATTTTCAGTTTTTTTTTTTTTTTTGAGAATCTGATGTTTTTCAATGAAAACATGAGAGTGATTCCCTGTGCAACACAGCAAGGCAGCAATCAGTATACGATTTAAGTGTGATTCCTTGGGTGAGCAGAAATACAGAGACATTCCAGATTGACATCTGTGATCACGAGTATCCTCAAAACTGATGTGAAGACTGGTTTCTATGGGAACCACAGAAAGTGTTTTTCGAGAGCGTTAACCCTTGTGGAGGGGTATTCTACAGAAAGGAATCACGTTTCTCCCAGGAGAATAACTGTGTTCATATTCTGTGTTTTTTGGAGCCTTGACCCCTGCAGGGGGAGGGGGATAGTATTCTACACAGAAGATTCATGTTCCCCTTCCAGATGAAGAACTGCTTATCCCACACAGGGACTTCAAAACACAATTATGGTTTAGGAGTCCGGCACTTTCTTCACCACCATACCCCCTGCTGAACTCATCAGTAGAGATGCACCAATTGTGTCGGGCAACTATCTGTGTCAAACGATACAGCAACAATTGACCAGCAGCTAATGGTTAAAAATGAGGCAATATTAAATGCAAAAAATTCCTCTCAAAACAGTGCCCCATTTTTCTTTGAACACCCACATACTAAACAGTTAGAAAAGTTTCTGCTGTGAGGAATTTTAACATTAGCGAAAACGACAGTAGAAGTGCATTTCGCAAACATTGTTCTGCTAAAATTTCAGGATACTAATAAACATTTTATTAGGATCAGATTTGCTAAATCCGTTCCAATATAGAAGGCTGCAGTGCTGTCGAATAACGCTCGTTCATCAGAAAAGCAAGCGTTTGATAGCAGAAGAAATTTCAGTGCAGAAAGTGTGAAATCAAGATATTACTCGGAAAATTACAGAGTTTATCACACTTGATAAACAGCCCATTTAAGTTATAAATATTATAAATATATAAGATGTATACAGTTATAGAATATAATGCACTGGGACTGTTGTTGTATGCCAGAGTTGGTGTTTTCTTACCAAAAATAAATACTTTTCCATATTTTTGGAATGTAATTAATAAATATTTTTATTTATTTGGGTGGAGTATCCCTTTAAATTTATTTAAGCAGAACCTCCCAAACGTTACCGGTATTGGTGTCAGTCTTCAAAATAATCTGCTAATTTGTATCGGCCTGAAATTTCCTTACCGATGCATCACTCCTCTTCTTGCTTGTCTGTATTCCTTCTTTTTAAGGTGAAATGTAACCCTGCGAATATGACTTTTAAGTCATGGTTTGGAGCCTCAAACAATACACTTAATAAAAATCATCATCTAACTAGATAACTTAGCTTGTATTCACAGTTTACAGGTTCGTTCGATATCTATAATGCAGAATATTACACTAAAGCCTAAAGACACCAGCACACTGAATCATGCTGTACCAGGGCACTGTTTTCATTATGAGAATTATATCTATCAGATGTGGTATGATAAATGTCTTCCCTCGAAACAGCATAATTACTATCAACAGCGTCGCCAGATACTGAAAAATGGTTGCTATCTGCCACTAATTAGCTTTAAATATTGCAATTTACCAGTAGATTTCAGGTTAAGTGCTTTATTGAAGGATGCAGGGTTTCTCCCCGAGCCTACATCCTGAACCTGTGTGCTGAGCCTGCACCCCAAGCTTATATCCTGAGCCTGCTACCTCGAGTTGGCATCCTGAACGTCTGTCCAAACTCGAACCTCCGCCCCAAACCTGAGCTCCAAGCCTGTATCCTAAGCCTGCACACCAAGCCTGCATCCCAAGCCTGAGCCCTGGGCCTGCGTCCTAAGCCTGAGCCCTGAGCCTGCACCCTAAGCCTATGTCCCAAGCCTGCGACCTGAGTCTCTATTCTGAGCCTGTGCCTCAAATCTGTGTCCCAAGCCTATGCCCCGAGCCTGCATCCCAAACCTCTGCCCTGAACCTGCATCCCAAGCCTGCACCCCAAGCCAACCTCCTGAGCCCACTCCCCAAACCTGTGTCCTGAGCCTATATCCCGAGCCTGTTTCCCGATCCTGCATTCCAAGCCAGCATCCTGAGCCGATCCCCATTGCCCAGCTCACAGACAGACGGGACGCAGACATGAATTCGCTGTGTGTTTGTCATTCGCTCATTCAGCAGTTCACGTTCTCAAACAATTATGTAATACATTTTGTTTATTTCTTTTATGAGAAGTACCAGCGTGTTTCCAATTGTGTGTTGCCTTCAGAAGGTCGGTTTATGTTGTCGTGCTGATTCTTGGAAGGCTTCCACGGGCTTTATAGAGAGAACAGCCTGTTCTTTACATACTGCTTTAGATTGCTCCTGACAGTTGCTGATATTACATAACGTTTTTTTCAAGGGGCTTTCCTATTCAGCTGACTGAATGGTGAGCCAGCCGCCAAAGCTTTCGGACTGTCGGACATTATTATGTTTTCTTGATATGTTCCGCAGACAGCTGGGTCAAGCTCGCCTTCAGGCATGTGGAGGTCCCTCGGCTCAGTTTGCCCTTAAGGAGGCGCTGTACATGATGGCATGCCACTCAAAGCTCCCATGTTACATTTAAGGTTGAGGTAAATAGGCTTTCGAGGTTTAGAGCACCATGACGCTGGCTGATCTTCGATTTGAGATTCTGCAGATGATCGATGGATGTGTCCTGCTCTCCTCAGTGAAAATGTGCAAAAGATGCATCTGTTCGCTCACAGTGTTTTTCTTACTCGGTGCTCGGGGTCATCCAATCAACACAACTCTTACGATGCTGAGCAGTCCTCTTAACTATGCAATACAAACAACGACACACAATGTCACACTGCTCCCCCTTTCAATGACTGGGAAATACGGAGCCATACCTCTAATGCAAATTGCTGTAACGTCTCCTCAGCTGTGGACGTGGATGGAGGACCTGCAGAAGGAACTCCTGGAAGAGGTGTGCTCTGATTCGGTGGAATCGGTGCAGGAGCTCATCAAGCAGTTCCAGCAGCAGCAGACGGCCACCCTGGAGGCCACTCTCAATGTCATCAAAGAAGGGGAGGAGCTCATGCAGCAGCTGAGGTCAGGGTACGATGGGGGAGCCTTCAGCAAGGGGCTCAGTTGGAAGCGATGAACCTTTCTCTAAATGTATCTCTGAATCAGTGGAATGTCCCTGACTACATGGTAAACTGTCCTAGAGCCATAAGGACACATCAGTGTTACAATGGGAGCCCTCAAACATGATGAAACATTGCTGTTAGTATGGAAGCCCTCAACCATGACTTCATATCACTATATCCGTGAAAGCACTCAACCCTAACTACACAAACGCAGACTTCACATTGCATTGGTCTGTAATTGGCTTCAATTTGCCCTCAAATCGTTGACACACAATGCCACATGTCGTCTGGCCGCAGGGACTCAGCGATGTCGCACAACAAGATGCCACACAACAGCTCGATCGCTCACATCGAGAGCGTGCTGCAGCAGCTGGACGAGGCGCAGGGCCAGATGGAGGAGCTGTTCCATGAACGCAAGATCAAGCTGGACATCTTCCTGCAGCTCCGCATCTTCGAGCAGTACACCATCGAGGTAGGTGGTGGGGGGGGGGGGGGTGAGGAGGTTGTGGGCTCAGCCTCTCCTCTGTGAGATCTAAACGACTCAACGAATGAAACTGCTTTTATTTATTCAAAGATATTGCATGATGAGTTACTGGATTATGTCAGGGTTGGGAAAAATTGTTAGCAAAGCCGGTGTGAGGCTGATGAATTGAAGTTGTGGAAAGGTATGAAAATTATATACAACCTTGCCCCCTGATTTTGGAGGGCATTTATCCAGAATATATAGTTTCTATTTTTTTTAAAGGTAAATGATTGCCGACTTGTTCAGTTGAAAAGCTTGGCCTGACGGCATAATTCATGAAGAAAAACTGCTTACATCATAGTTTAGGTCTGAGGGTGCAAGGGCAGGGCTCATCCATGGGCCACTTAGTCAGATAGGCTGAGATTGGTTGAGTTGCAAACGTCACCACCTGCAGGTGACTGCAGAGCTGGATGCTTGGAACGAGGACCTCCTGAGGCAGGCGGGTGACTTTGGAGCAGAGGAGTTGGCCCCGGCTGAGCAGCGGCTCCAGCGGCACACGGAGCGTAAACTGGCCATGAACAACATGACCTTCGAGGTCATCCAACAGGGCCAGGACTTGCACCAGTACATCATGGAGGTCCAGGCATCAGGTGAGTCCCAGGGTGAATCTCAATGCACATACTTGACTGTACTTGTGTTCTCGGGTACCTGTTTTTATGTCATCTTCTGTTGCCGAAGACTAGTTCCAATACTCAAGAACAGAAGTGCAGAGGATGGTAAAAATACCTGGATGTCATTCTTGCCACACGACAAATTTCAAGGACGCATCCGTTGCATCCTGGCCAAACAAAACCAGTCCCATGACTAATTGCGCCCCAAATTCGTTCTTGAAAGGCAAGTTAGCAAGACTGGTCTTGCCAAGCCCACGAGTACGATCTTTGCATTCTTTGCATTAAGGAACACCCCCAACTACCATCAGAAGCTCAGCAGAGAAGCGAGTGCTCAGCATTCATTTACAATCAATATTTTAAATGATGTATCATTATTCCTTTGTTACTGAGGAGACAGTTTTATTGCAGGTGACTCCATGTGATTAATATTTGATTACATTTTAACAGATTTAGTTTCCACTGCGGACATTCCCTTACAGCGCGCTCTTTGCAGATATTAGAGCAGTGTCACGCCTAGTGTGAATCTGCTCAGTGTCACTTTGTTTCGTTCTGGGATGACGGCAATCCAGGGGCGATGCCTTCTGAAGTACTCAGCACTTATTTTGGTAGATGTGGAGAATTCAGGAATTAGGTTAGAATTAAAAGTTCGCCTCTCCAGAAAATCTGCCTACTCACTGTATATGGTAGGATGACACACTGGGAGTTATTTTTACCATCAGAAGGAGGCCTCCGACTCTCCCCCCAGGAGACAGCAGGGTTTCCGTAGCGATGGTAAACTGTCGCATCCATTGACTCTTCAGTGTTTCTTACACTGAGAAAGCCAAATTGAGATCAGTGGGTGGGGTTCAAAGGCTCGTGGTAAAATTGAGAGGTAAGGCATCGAGTCAGCCTGTGTCTGCTGGTGCATAACAATTAGCTGAGCTTCTCTTTGATGCACATAGATTTTACTATGAATTAGAGTAGCCTTTCAAGTCGTTATCTGGTTCTCGTTTCCCACAAGCACATACCGGTGCGGAGAAATGCTTGTACAGGACAGGCTGCATATGCACCAGGGAAGTCTGTTTGCTTTAAAGAACGACTTAAAGCAAGACTAGCTGGACTGGCCAGCAGCTCCCCTTACACCCTTTGCTTCTCAGGATTGGTTCCAGATCACTGGGACCGTAACTGGATTAGCAGTTCCAGTAAGGATGGGTGGATGGGTATAGGAAGGATCAGTGAAAGCACACTTAAAATGTTTGAACTACTAAACGTGTAAGGTTTACCACCCCCTAGTGGAGAAACTGTTAAAGTCCTTCCTCCTCATATCTGAAGAATTCTTCCTCACTGTATTCCGTTTCCACTGACATATGGAAGCTCATGGAACTTCTCATGCCCTATTTTCCAAATGAAGAGCGACCATATTCTATATATATAAAATCTGTCTATATAAGCGACAGGACAAATAAAAATTCAAAGATAAATACAGCTATGGCATTTGTTTGGCAGATTTGTATTCAGATTCAAATTTAGCCCATAATAGTTCAAGAATTGATCTCTTTGTGGGACATGAACCTTCATCCAACTCTATAAGGACTAGGTGCTCCTATGATGGCCGTGTTTATATCTGTGGCATGAAGCCAACACCTCCACTGACGAACCTGCGGCAGTGAGGAGTCAGCGTAACGAGGTATCCTCCTGGCTGGCACCCACAAACGGTGACCGGGATTTAGCACTGTCCCCCGTGGGCCCCTGGATGGATGGAGAGGTCCCAGGGCCGTTCCAAGAAAGCGACAGAATAAATGATGCCAGCAGCAAAGCCTTTTATTGTCAGAAGCAGGTGCTCATGGCGACGCAGAGTCCTTGGCCGCCGGCCCATGAAGTCGCGCTCGTTCATCATGGCAGAAGGAGCGGAGTGCGGTCCATACACGACGGGCAATTCCCTTCCTACAGCCGGAGTTTGTCAAGTGTTCTGAGCAGCTTGCACCTAGCTAATGTGCGATGATATACCTCCTTATAACTGTTTCCTTTAACCTATTTCAGCGTGTTGAAGACATAGTTGTGTGGTGGACCCTGGGGTAGCACTGTGGCCTTGGCTTGGTGGGGGCGGGTTCGACAGAGTTAGGGTCACCAGTTTACGCCGCACATCTAGATCAATTTTTTGGCTTAAAGCCCACGCTCAATGGCCCAGCAGTGATATGATTATTCAGTTCAATTCATTTTGTTTTTATGTAGCGCCTTTCACAGCAGAATCACCGCAAGACACTTTACATGGGTGTGTTTACAACATCATTGAGATAAAATAATACAAAAACAGGGAAAAGAAAGAAAGAAAGAAAGAAAGAAAGAAAGAAAGAAAGAAAGAAAAAAAAAAAGCCAGATGACAACCGAGAGGATTATTCTGCTGGTTATGGGATTCGACTAACAATGTAGATCCTACATCCAACGAATGTTCTGTGGCAACTACAGTCCAACTTTGCTAAAGATCAGTCCCAGGGAGCAGTGCCGCTTCTCACTATCCTTCTTTGTGTGTTCCTCAGGGATTGAGCTGACAGGGGAGAAGGAAGTAGACCTGGCCACCCAGGTGCAGGAATTGCTGGAATTCCTCCACGAGAAGCAGCACGAGCTGGATCTGAGTGCCGAGCAGATGCAGAAACGGCTGGAGCAGTGCGTGCAGCTTCGCCACCTGCAGACTGAGGTCAAACAGGTGCGCTGCCCCCCCACATGCACCTGCCGTGCTTCTGTACATCTGTACACCTGTACATCCTTCTTGCTGTGCACCTGCCAGCACACCTGTCCTATAGCTAGCTGTACACGTGTTTAATAAGTACCCGTATGCTTGTCTTATATAGTTACTCACCTGTGCCACACTTGCCAGCACTCCGGTCCGAATACTCTTTCTACAGTTCCCAGTATGCCTCGCCAAGGCTGCGTGTATCAGTGAAGGGGCCCGATTGCTTCTGATTTGTGACACAGCATCAAAGAACTGCTCTACCAGCAGCCGTGTGCCACCCTTGCTAACAGAAGATGATCCAGGTTCTCGCTGTAGTATATCTCTATGGAAAATCATCCTCATTCCAGCATGTTTTTTTCCCCACTAACGGCCAACTGAACAAGTTTGGGACATGTCTCCCGCTCATGTTGCGATGGGGCATTTGATTGGCTTGTCAGTCTCTCCAGTGAAATTATCTAAAGCGAAGGAGGACTGCTGAGTCTCCACTTGAAAGGGACCCACTGTCTCCCTGTCCACTGCGCTGGGCTTTCGGACTAAGCTAGGCATGATCAATAAAACATGTGTCCTTCCCACTTTCGATAGGAAATCGGTAGGGTCACCTCCTGCTCCAGAAATCAGTTAGTAAAGTCAGTTTAATAATTCAGACCCTCATTGCCAGTTATTATTCATTTATTGAATATTTCTGCAGTCTAAAAAGACAAAATTAAAAGGTTATTGCGGAATGCTATTTAAAAACTGACGATATTTCTGACTGTAAAGACAACACTCGGTGTATTCCTATGGAATGGTAGAGGTTTTTTTTTGTTTACCTGAAGGTCTTTACTTGATGATTGCTGGATTAATTTTAGCCCATGTGTGATTAAAGGGGATGATCTTGTAAGCCCTTTGAAAGAGCCAACAGTGAGAAATTAACACATCGCCACACAGGACAATAGCTTCTCAAGGCCGCTTTCTTTGTTCGCTCAGAGTCCCTCCCAGCTCCTGTCTGCCAGAGTAATTGCATTCAGGCAATAATCGAGAGGCAAAGTGCAGCCCACTGGGATCTCCACTTAAGTGCTGCATGCAGGCTAATGAAGGCTGAGTTTATCGCAAAGAAGATCTCTGAGCCCCGGTCGGGGGGAGGCTCAGAAAGGCTGTCCAAGGACGTTCAGGCAAAATGTGGTGATGGAAAATGCTTTTGGGTCTGGATCTTTGTCACAAGTTTGTTCTGTGATTAAGCCTACTAGACCCATACGCTTGTGAAAACAGCTGTTTCTGTTCCCGAAGCAGCCTGTACTGTTGACCCACGTGCATAGATGGAATGATTTGTTGTTGTCTTTTCCAGAAGTGACAAATCACTGTTTGAAAAGCTTGCAAATTCCCTCGGTACTGCATGTGTTTTTATAACCACTAGACAAAAGATTGGGCTGCATAGGGAGTAACTTCACAAGGGCCAACCGGGTGATCATAGGTTCAAACACCAGGCAGCTTTTTAATAACCATGTTTTTCTAATAATTGTTACATTTTTTATAAGACAACTCATACAATCAAACAGGAAGTGTTCTGGATAATGTTAGCACATTATGGTCAATTTCAAAATAAATATTGATGGCCACTATAGAAATTGGCAGTCTTTTATATTGTCAGTTATATTTTTAAAGGGTATAATATTAAACCTAAATTATTCATCAGTTCTCTTATTTCATCATGTACATTAGCCAAATGCACAGTGCCACAGTTTATTTTGCAAGGAGGAGTTGGAAATTAATTCTTGGGTCACACTTGGGTAAAACTGTGCATATTACCATTTTCATAGTTTATTGTTATTGTGCCATTTACAAGCCAGAGACTGCAACATTCATCTTGCAGTTTTGCTTAACATTCAGTTTACAGGACAGACCGGGCGGGGCACATTTGTAATGAACATTTCTGTGTCCAGTCGGCAGGAGAATCAATACCAAAAAGACGTCTGTAATTATTAATGCGTCTCCAAGACCCTAACTGGAGCCAGAGCAAGTCTATGATGTTCCAATTATTTATTTAATTACTACACCATTCCTGTGCATCGTAAACATTATTACTCTGGCCATAAATGTTACAGCAATAAAAGTAAGAAAAGGAATTGAGCTTTATCTTCTGGGATTTATGAATATGGAGAGAGGGTGTTCGGGAGTTGAGACTCCTCCTACCTTTTTAATATGCTAGACTGTTCTACGTTTTCAAATATGTTTGCTACTGAGAGTAAAAAAAAATCGGTTATTTTGAGATAATGGTTCATTTTTCATGTTCCTATTCAGGATGTGTTACGTGTTTAAGAACAAGGCAGCCATCGCCATAAATAAAATGGGATGCATACACCTCGAGAGATGAGTACGGCTGGCAGTGATGCTAACCGACAGCGGCTCTCTTGTGTCCCCAGGTCCTGGGGTGGATCCGGAACGGGGAGTCGATGCTCAACGCCAGCATGGTGAACGCCAGTTCGCTGTCGGAGGCGGAGCAACTGCAGAGGGAGCACGAGCAGTTCCAGCTGGCCATAGAGGTGACCACGGGGAGTGGCGCGCGTACGCACGCACACACAGACGTTTACATTTACGGCATTTAGCACACACACACACACACACACACACATAGAGAATAACGCATTCGCGCACGTACACACACACACACACACACACACACAGAAACACATTCGCGCGCGCGCGCACACACACACACACAGAGAAACGCGCACGCGCACACACACGCACCCATAAAGAGAGAAACGCACTCGCGCGCGCACACACACACACACACATAGAGAAACACGCACTCGCGCCCACCCCCAGAGAGGCGCGGAAAAGCACGCAGAGATGCGCAAAGCAAAGCGTTCGCACGCGCTCTGCAAATAGAACAGCGGCGCCCACGGCGACCGGAAACGCACGCACGCGCCGTTTGGATGGAACAGCAGAAGGGAGCCTCAGGCCGGTTCCTGCTGGACACGCGCTCTCCCCTGGGCTCACCCCTATCATGCAGCTTAATAACATAAACAAAAACAAGTATTATGATTTCTTTAAATTAGTACTTTGCATCTGTTATCTCAAATGTTTCTGTATTCACTATAGGTATTTCTTGAGCTTAACTTGAGTTCATAAAACAGAAGGGAAGCTGGCGGAGAAGATTTAATTCGACAGTTTTCCTGTCTAGACTAAATTCTGAGAGTTTCAGTAGACTTGTAAAAACTTTTTTGCCTCTTAAGTTTTGATTTATTTTTCCCCCCTGTACTGGACGCTTAAATCCTATAAGACTATGAAAGGTTGGGGAGGCGAGATTACTGGATATGTTCCTACATTTTAAATAGTGTACGTTGTGTAAATTGGTGAGTGATTCTATCGGGGACTTCTGTGACGTCATTAAGATGAGACAGGATCTCAGGAAGTAAACGAAACTCCAGTGGGGTGGGGGGTTAGGGATTTTAATAAACGGGTCTGTTTGTAAGATGATGTTCAGAAAGATTTGGCGAAAGTGACTGATTTTCATGATATGGCTGCAGAAATAGTTTGGAATTAAGTAACTAAAGAAGCAGACGGCAATAAACACACCACAAAGATCTGTGCAAATATAATTGTGAAGAATGGCAGATCTCACTGACCCATCTGTTCCTGGGATGCTGAACGGGCACCTAGCAGTGTCAGTAAACCATTTATACCTTTTTAGCACATTTAATGATAATACCTAGTAGCATGACATGTCAAAGGCCATCTCAGGTAATATATCAAACTAGCGCAACTGATTTTTAAAAAGTGAGAAAATAATCCCACAGCACTGAAAATAAAACTGACAATTGATGTCTCTTGTGACGAGGATTCTTTCCCTCCTTTGCCGACTTGAAGCGGTTGATCAAAAAAGTCTCGCAGTATAACTAAGCATTCACTAAAATGTAGAGTTCTGTGAACAAACAAGTTTGGTTATTTTTAGAATAGTTTTGAAGCAGAATATAATACAATGTGTCTTTGCTGCCAAAGTGGGACAACATACTTTGTACATCGTTATCTCTACAGATAACCCAGAGAAATTTTTGACACGTTTAGTGAAGGCACTCTGGTTATGAACGGCAGATGTGCAAAGGCCAAATGTCAGATACTTGACTGTTATTAGCTTGTTAGCTAACATGCTCCCATCTCTCCTGTGACATGCCCCCCCTTCCAGTCCCTGTTCCATGCCAATTCACTGCAGAAGACACACCAGAGTGCCCTCCAGGTGCAGCAGAAGGCCGAGGCCATGCTGCAGGCGGGGCACTACGACCCAGACGCCATACGCAGCTGTGCCGAGAAGGTGGCTTTGCACTGGCAGCAGCTCATGCTCAAGATGGAAGACCGACTCAAGCTGGTCAATGCATCCGTGGCCTTCTACAAGACATCAGAGCAGGCAAGAGACAGCATAGCGCCCCCTAAGGGTTTGGGGCAGCAGCAATTCAAAATTCTGGTTAATAAATATTTTACGGTCAGGAAGTTTACCTAGTTTAAATAGACAATATGTATGGAAAATCTAGTATTTAGTTTTCAGTTCTGGTTGTGTGATAAAATTACATCATCAAAATTACACTTTGGTGCATTAAAATTATATGCGTGTGTTAAATTACTGGTGGTTACAAAATTACATTGTCAAAGAAGTAATCTGCGACTTTAGTTACATTTTTGCATGGGATGGCCCTTTTTTGAGTGAAACTAGTCGATTGACTTTCAGTAGATACAGAAAATTTTCCTTAGGGTAGAGCCCACCAACCTGATCTCTACTGCTTAATCTTGCCAAATGTATATTTAAGTTTTTTTGGCACCAACCCTGTTTGCAAAGTGTAAATATAGTGACTGCTGTGCTTCACAGGTGTGCAGCGTCCTGGAGAGCCTAGAACAGGAGTACCGCAGAGATGAGGACTGGTGTGGGGGCCACGACAAGCTGGGGGCCATGGCTGAGACAGACCACGTCATCCCTCTCATCAGCAAGCACCTGGAGCAGAAGGAGGCCTTCCTAAAAGTACCTCCTACTTTCTTGGATTCCTCCGCTTAATTTGGTGAAATCTGAATGGCAGCAGTTTCTCAGCATGAAGCCTACAGTCTACAGGTTCTGAGATAGAAACTCTCTTTAAGCTCGTTTCATTTTGTGCTTTGTTTGGTCAAGTAATGAAACAAAAATGGGCAAAGTTTTCTAGCTTCAGCCCTGTAACTATGAAGGTAAGAGCACAACTATGGGAAAATGTCACATACATTAAAAAAAAGCAACACACTTTACAGCAGGATTTTTCTTGGCCTGACTCCTTTCTTGCATGTCACCCATTAACGATGACGTATGTTTACAAGAGCAGCCATCCCCAAGTTGCCGGAGTCCCACAACACAGCAGCTGTATCTCATATATAAAATGGTTTGTTACGTGCAGTTATCCGAAGTGGTGGCTAACAAGTATAGCTAGAGAGCAATGGTTTAAAAAAATGCTACCAGATGGGATTTCTTGGAAGAAATCATTGCTGTTAGTGGATAAAGTTTTGTAGAGACAATCACTTGATTTTTCCTACCTTATAGCTGACCTGTGGGATATCAATGTCCTAATATAAGTCCAGGCAGAAAATTAGTGGGCTACAAGTAAAGCCAATGACCTTAAGGGAAATCAGGCAAATAAACGTGCAGCTTTCATTGCCCTGAACAATGAGTGGTGTTTCTCGTTTATTGTGGATGGATTAGTTACTCCTGACTCCCAGCACAGGTGTTTATCTTGCTTTTCTTCGATGGGCTGGGACTGGTTCTTCTCTTCTCAGAGAATGCTAACCCCTGTCATGGCAGGCTTGCACTCTGGCCCGGAGGAACGCAGAGGTCTTTCTCAAGTACATCCACAGGAACAACGTCAGCATGCCCGGAGCAGTCAGCCATACGCGCGGACCAGAGCAGCAGGTCAAAGGTCAGTGTGAGCTGAGCCTTACTGAAACCTGAACTTCCATTAAACTCACATGGGTATCACCTGGCTAGGATCCCGCTCAAGTTTGATTTTTCCTCCTGAGCCTGGTATACCAGTAAAGTATTTTTATTTTGACTAGAACATAGTATTGTGTACTTTATTACATTGCCATCTATATTATCGCACCCATTTCCAATATTTGAAAACCCAAGCTCCATTCAGTCCAATAGAATACAAGTTATGTGCCCTTCTGAACTGTACTCACTGTTATAGCTGTGTGTTACTTTCCTTTCATAAAATATTAGCTGATCTTTGACATTTCCTACAGTAAGCTCATGTGTAATAAAGTATAAGAATGTTCCGTTTCCCTCGCAGCCATCTTGAATGAGCTTCTGCAGAGGGAGAACCGAGTCTTGCACTTCTGGACCATGAAGAAACGGCGGCTGGACCAGTGTCAGCAGTACGTGGTGTTCGAGCGCAGCACTAAACAGGTGAGTCTTTCACACTCGATCCTACCAGCTTGTCTGCTGGCGGTCAGCTGGCCTGGGAAACTTTGGAGCACGAAGTCCAGCCACCTTTAAGCATAACCTGCAGGATTATGGGGTAGCCTTGATCTTCCACATGGTCCATAGCACTTTCGGCTCCTCGTTTTGAAGCGGGTGAATGATTAGGCCCCTGCGAGTGTGCGCTCTGTCACAGGAACCAGGAGGGAAAATATTTCACCTTGACATTTTGCTGTAGGCCTTAGACTGGATTCAGGAAACGGGGGAGTATTATCTCTCTACTCACACCTCCCCTGCGGAAACCAGCGAGCAAAATCAACAGCTACTCCAGGAGTACAGGGAATTCCGAGTGTCCGCCAAGGTGAGTTTCAGCGGAGCATGGTGCCATTCGGCCGCCATGCTGATGAACGCACCTGCTGGAATGGCACGTCAGCAAGTGGTAATATGTTCGACTTAAGGTAGCACATTTCATGTTGCCTTATTTACCTAATTCCTGCTGATCTCATCTGTGGCACCGCAGCTTCTGTTGCACACAGACTGGTAATGCCTTAAAAATCTGGTTCACTTCAAAATAGAACGATGTACTCAGCTGTGATGTGCCTCCAGGTAATAAACTGGCGTTTTGCCCTACAGCAAACGAAGGAGAAGGTGAAGCTCCTCATCCAGCTGGCAGACAGCTTTGTGGAGAAGGGCCACGTCCATGTCACAGAGCTGAAGAAGTGGGTGACCACGGTAGACAAGCATTACCGCGACTTCTCCCTGCGGATGGTCAAGTACCGCTGCTCTCTGGAGTCGTCACTGGGCATTAGTTCAGAAGTGAGTCTTTAGGAGCTGGACCCTGCCCCGTATCAGCCCAAAGTGATTTCATATAAAAATTAAATTAAACATTAAGTATTGTAAATTTTTAGAAGATATGAAATATGGTATTTATCAGATGCTTTAGTCCAAAGCAACATACAATTGAAGATCAGAGAACAAATTATTCAGGTTTATTCTATGGGTTGTGGGGTTTGAACTCCTGACCTTCTGGACACAAGCACCAAATCCTGACCCACTGAGCTACAACCTGTCCTCACCTACAAAAATAAACGAATCACAAATTCACCACATTCGATTTAAAAATAGTGGCATTAAAAACATGTCAAAAACCTATGATAAGTAAAATCAAAACTATGATCTAAAGACAAAACAAGAGTCTTTATATTTTTTTATTTGACAGCCTCACAAAAATAGCAACTTTGAATGTCAGTTCTACACAGCGTTCTCCTTTTTGGTTCACCGCTTCTGCACAAACCAAGACTGTCAGTTTAAATACAAGACAGTAGACTAAGGCTGTGGACTGTAAGTCTTTCTAGCTGGGCTGTCATTGTCCAGGACTAAGTGCAGACATGCATCTGTTTTTGTAGAGATTCCAGCTGGGTTGTAGTGAAACAAAATAAATAAATAAATATTTTGGCTTTGAGAACCATGGTGTTTTATTGGCCTTGTCTGGTAACATAATGACCTGCAATTTCTTACCGAGAGGCCAAAGGGACTTAGCGTGAGGCGGTAGGGGAAGTGAATAAATGCCTTTTAAATCATCTCCCAATTTGATTATTCTGTATTTCTGTGCTTGTTATTCTGTGATATTCTGTCAGCGGAAGATTTGTACGTATGGCTGGCCTCAGTTAAAAGTTTTTTCTCCCTTAGAAAAAGTTTCCTATTAGGCAAGGTTTCCTGTTGAACCCAGCTCCTGTCACACACAGCTTTGTAAAGCAATAAACAGTGTCAGAAAGACACAGTGGTCGTGTACTAGTTCAGTAGTGTTGAGTGTCATTCCAGCCTCAGGATAGTTTATAAGGGTAAAAAATGGACACAGGCCTTCCCACACACAAACACACTTGCATTTATAGTAACAATTCAGAGTTGAAACCAATTAAACGTATCGTCTTCATATGTATATGTCCAAGGTCTTCTGGTCGTTGGTCACTGGAAGTGCACACATTGGTGAAAGGTACCGTGTGGGTAGGTTTGGATCGAGCCCAGTGTGACAGTTACAGGGGAGCCTGGTGATCTGGGTCTTCAGTCAGAAACTCTGGTTTTGTCTTGGTAGGATACTAATGAGTTGGAGCTGGACATCATCCCAGCTAGCCTGGCCGACCCAGCGGTGAAACTGCGCGACCCCAACCAGGAGCTCAATGAGGAGAAGAGGAAATCAGCTCGAAAGAAAGAGTGAGTGCTCAGGGTCCGGCAAAGCCCAGAGATGAAAGGGTCCTGAATATGAAATATAGAACAGCCAAACAGACCCCTCCTCCCCAGTTTCCAAGAATGAGACCAAAAGAAAAAAGTGTTATAATGCAAACAGCCCAAGACTCCTGGAATGTCCCGGGGGGGGTTCCCGAAATCTCACATAAGAAGCAAGTCACTACATAGTAGCCTTTCAGCAGTGGTAGTTTGGTGTGCAGGTGGTAGTTGTTTGTAATTAACTGCTGTTTTCCATCTTCTTACACCCATAATTTCTCACTCCCACCCTTGGCAAGAACCAGGGACATTTACCAGTCTGTACTAGAACCTCTTAGATATCTGTACAGGCACTTAGAGCTGTATGTATAATGTCACCTAGGGCTTATGAAGGGGAAGCTGAAGTTAATTTTGTTCACCACCTGCGATCTAAGTAACCTTTAAAATAATCCTCGAACATAGTCTCACACATTCTTCGGTACTTAGTCATTTGTCATGTCACAGAACCCTTAGCCAGCTACTCACTGGCATATTTATGTTCTCATAGGTATATAATGGCTGAGCTTCTACAAACTGAAAAAGCATACGTCAGAGACTTACATGAATGTTTGGAGGTAAGAATTTGCTTCCGATTGTCCATGTGGCATAAAGCCCACCTTGCGTGGGAATGTTGCTTCCTGCACAGTAATAACTGGAGTGCCCCCTAGGGGGAGCTATTTGCAATGTTTTGATGTTCGTGTTTGTTTGTTCCTATCTAGACATACCTGTGGGAGATGACTAGTGGGGTGGAAGAGATCCCACCAGCGATTGTCAACAAGGAGCACGTCATCTTCGGGAACATACAGGAAATTTATGATTTTCACAACAAGTATGTTATTTTTAGCAGAATGCTTACCTGCAATTATTGTAAATGTGATTTTAAAGGTAATTAATCAGACCAATCTGTCGATATATATATAGTCTAAATGAGTTCATGCTGTTGTACTCAGCGCTGGATCCCTAGACAAGTTTCATCGCTGTTGCCCCCCCCCCCCCAAGCTTCACTTCACTTCACTGTGTAGTTTTACTTTGTCTAAATTGCTCTACATGCTCCTTGTTCCTGGAGGGGTGTGGGGTGGGGGTCATCAGTCATCAGCTTGCCCACAGAAGATGGCGCTCTAGACAGCTGCTGTGTCACCTAATGAGTTGACTGACCCCACATATACTGCCCCCAAAAAGCATAACATTAATAGGTGTTAACTGTGATGGTCATAGTAACTGTCAGAGGTGGAAAGTTCGGGTTCAGTAAGTACAAATCCAGCCCAAGATTTTGTTTCAGCCAACCAGTTGAGTATAAAGACTCACATTCACAGAGAACTCAACTGGATGGTTGAAACAAAAGCTTGGGCTGGATTTATACTTTCTGATCCTGAACTTTCCACTTCTAGTAACTGTAGATCTGTAGTTTTTATGTCAATTTTTTTAACCAAAAATGACAATTTACAATTTGAATAATAGCTGTGATACGTGCTCAACAGAACACGAATGACTCTTTGTGAGATCTCATTGAATTCTTTTTATTTATAATTCCAGCATTTTCCTGAAAGAACTTGTCAACTATGAGCAGCTTCCCGAGGATGTGGGCCATTGCTTTGTTACTTGGGTAACGTGTGATACCGTGGTCTTATGTCGTTATCTATAGGACTATTTGTAGGGCTAAAGTAGCTAGAAAAACTGTCACTAGACCTGGTCTGCCTCTGAGCATGTCGGAAGGAGGAGTAATGCCACGTTTTTGTCTTGTTGGTTGCAGGCCGACAAGTTCAACATGTATGTCACCTACTGTAAAAATAAGCCAGATTCCAGCCAGCTCATATTGGAACATGCTGGGACCTTTTTTGATGTGAGTACTTCCAGCTATTCAGACTTTAATATTTGATATTTTTTCTATAGTGTTATTTCACTTCAATTTATTGTGTTTTATTTGTGAATTTAGCATCTTGAGGTTTGTAAGTAAATGGATCAATACACCTACATAGTCTGTAGATGGAGCCAGAGAGCTAGTTATTCTTAATATTTCAGAACTCTCCATTTGGTAAATAGGCTAGCAGTTTAGCCATATAGGTGAAGCATCAAAGTACTTCGGAGCGGAAGAGATGCGCTCCTAGTACGTGAATGTGAAGCTGAAGCTTGCTGCGTCCTTCCAGGAAATTCAACAGAAGCATGGCTTGGCCAACTCCATCTCCTCCTACCTGATCAAGCCAGTGCAGAGGATCACAAAGTACCAGCTGCTCCTTAAGGTGCTGTCAGGATGCCACAGGGACCTTGAGAATCTTTGCCCATGTCCATGATGGAGTATTTCAGGATCAAAGTTACTTCTGTCTCTCACACACACCCTCTGTCTCTCACACACACACTCTGTCTCTCACACGCACACTCTTTCTCTCACACGCACACTCTTTCTCTGGTTTATTGGTACTTCTGCAACACTGGATTTTTACACAAAGTTTCGACTCCACTCACTCTTTCTTCGTTCTTCTTCCTCTTTCAGGATTTTGGCATGTTTACACCATTATCTGTTTCTGTATAGCCGCCTACCAGATAAGTTCTCCCAAGAGCATAAAACACAATTGGTGTGCAGCTACAAATCCATTGCCACGTCCCACACGGTCCCTGACAAAAATTCTGCATATTGGCTTTTTTGCTGAAGTTGCTGGCAGAACGGAATCATGCATTGTCGATGCCTGCACACCATTAAGTATTATTATTTCTCCTGTTCTGATAAGCATATAGTTTCAAGCATTTATGGTCCAATATCTATAAGCAAGAAAGACACTTCTGCACCAGGGTGGAGAATTTGAGGCGCTGGCATATTGGCCTGATTCTCACTACTCCACCTGAACTTATGGAAGGGTATGGACTTCCTCCTTGTGGCTATGCAGGAACTACTGAGCTGCTGTGAGGAGGGAAAAGGGGAGATCAAGGACGGCCTGGAGGTCATGCTGAGTGTCCCTAAGAGGGCCAACGATGCCATGCACGTCAGTATGCTGGAAGGTAGGGGGAACAGGCAGTGAGAAGGGAAACTACAAGCTAAGGAGTGCTAAAAGCTAGTCTGTCACACACGTGGGGTCAATAACAGCTAACTATTAATTACGTTCTGGGGTGGCACAGAGGGCAGTAATGTCACTTCACACTTACAGAGCTACAGGTTTGAATCTGGCCCCAGCTGTGCCTATAATTAAGGGCATCACTCATCCTGGACATACTTTGCTTAAGCTCCTCCCATCCGGAAAGTGCTTTAGATCAATCCCCACACATGCAAACAGACTGAAAAATAGCTTTTTCCCAACAGCCATAAACCTGCTGAACTCTGAATTCCCTCAGCCTGAGATAATCTCTCACTGAATATGTGCATTAGGTTATGTTGGTGATGTGCAGTCCACTCCGTGCTGATATGTGCGATGATAACCGTTGCTGCACTGCACTGGCCAATAATAATCAGTTCTGTTTTTTTTTAACATTGTCTATAGAAGGGTCATTTAAACATTTTTGTACAATTATATTATTTTCAGCTTCTGTTTTGTATTCATTTTGTATTTCTTAATGCACCGTTGGGGTTGTCATAAACGTAAGTTTGTTGTGTTACACAATGACAAAGTATAACAAAAAATATAATCATGGAGCTGATTAGTTTATAGAGCTGTGTATAAGAAGTCAACAGAAGTGTGATGTGTGGGACTAGAGCTGGCAAACTTAACACCACAAACTAGAGTTTTGAAATATCAAGCCGCTCACTACTGATCGTCCACTTCTAACTACCGCCAGATTCATTTACATGTTCTCGCTGGTCAAATTATCAATGGAAACTAATTATATAAATGCTCGGACCCATGTATCTTTAATAAATTGGTACAGCCTTTGATTGATCCTAGGATGAACAGGTATGTGGTTTGGTTCTTCCTTAGTGTTGGAGAATGGTCTATAGTGACTTCTGTATGGCCTCTGCCCCGCCCTCCCTGCCACAACTCCAACAGGTTTTGACGAGAACCTTGAGGTTCAAGGTGAGCTCATCCTACAGGATACCTTCCAGGTTTGGGATCCAAGGTCCTTGATCCGGAAAGGTCGCGACCGACACCTGTTCCTGTTTGAGATCTCACTGGTGTTCAGTAAGGAGATCAAGGACTCAGCTGGACGCACAAAATACATGTACAAGAACAAACTGCAAGTAAGACTGGCCTGCCCCTTCTGCCCTCATTATGAGAAATGTAGTACCGTAATTTCTATATAGCACCCTACGATGGGTAGCACAGAGTGCTTAATGCTATTGTCTTATCGACTCACATCTAATGGCTTGGAACCAGATGCTATAAAATGTGTACAGTTGCAGCTGGCAGTAAGGTGGAGTATTTTCAGAGTAATTCAAACTTAGAACTGTAGTGTGAAGGAACAGGAGCGCCTCCTGGGATATGAGCCTTCTACCTCGGCACATAAATGCAGGTTCATGATAACTAAGTTTTCCTCCACGAATGAATGCATTATCTAAGGCTGTAAATGGCGGGATGTGTCTTCAGGGGCTCTGTTATCCTGTTTGCTCTGCACTGATCCTGCATTCACATTTCCGAAACCTGGCATTGCTTCAAAGCCATGTTGCTTTTTCATTTCATTCAGGAATGGGTTTTGTAGTGACATGGTACATGAGCGTCGTATAGGAGGAGGGCTTTATGCACTGCTGGTTGCCACAGTAACACTGGCTCTATGTCAGAGGTTAGCAGCTGGTGCCTCTTCTGTCCACAGCTGGATATTAGCTGGGGATGTGAGCCTATGGAGTCTGTGGGGGTCAGACTTCTCTCCTCCACAGAAACCTCTTCTGTTACCCCTAAAGGAACCCCAGATGTACATTCCAGGCCCTGGATGCGCACACACCTGTCCATAACAATCCATCCCCCCCTCCGCAGTGCATTTGAGCACTATTCCCCACCAGGGCCTCACAAGCCCCCTCTGTCTCGCTTACCTGAAAGTAAGCACGGGGGGAGGGCATAGATGCTGCAGCATCTGGATGGGAGGGGCTACCTCACTCAAAGTGCCGGCCACCGGCTCGCATGACATCCAGCGCAAAGTGCGCAAACAGGGCAGGTGGTGAATATAGGCAGAGTGCAGCAGATGGCCTCATTTCAAAACAGATTTATAGCACGTGTGGGTAGTACAGACACGTGTCGGCTCTGGATGCGTGTCCTTGAATGCATCCAGTTAGGTTTAGGTTTTTTTTTTTTTACCTTCCAGGGCTCTGGAGTGTGCAGAACGATGGTACATGTGTTAATAATCTATTACATTCACGTCCCTGTTAGCGTCAGATTTTGGTTTATAAAATAAGTTCACAGATACAACTCACAGATAAAATGGCAAATATTCTAAGGCACCTCTAAAGCACATTCTGCCTGCATTAAGGGTTTTATTATTTTTCTGTAGGAACAGAAATTGCAGAGGAGGTGACTGTGGATGGGAGGCAGTGGGTGTAATTTGAAATGCACTTTTTATGGTGCTACAACTGCATTTATTAAGTAAACATGGGTCCATGTTTGTTTTTTAGACCTCTGAACTTGGAGTAACAGAGCACATTGAAGGGGACCCCTGTAAATTCGCCCTGTGGGCTGGGAGGACTCCGTCATCGGACAATAAGACGGTTCTCAAGGTACGTTTCTTCACTGACTGATGCGGTGGAGTTCAGCCTGAAAGTAGAATGAAGGTAATATATGGCAAGGAGATTTGATCTAGGGGGTCATTCATACTTTTGATACACAAACCCACTTGACTCATCTTGGTCATATAGGTTTGGGTGAGAGATTCTGAGTATTTGGGACGATACCATGCCTTTTACGCTCTACCATCGATTGAGGGTCATCAACCGAGACACGGAAATGAAAGTGCTTTGGGACAGATGTGCTTTACTCATGTGTGCTGAAATAGGTCAGACTTGGTGCAGGGGTTAGAGAGATGATACAGCTTCAGTCAGTTCCACAGTGGATTATGAAGGGGAAACGCAGGTTTAGAGCAGACAATCAGATGTCTCCAGCAAGTCAGTAGCCAGATGGTCTCACTGTCTCTCATAGCAGCTCGTTCTGTTGAGCCCATTGATCAGTCTATCAGGGAGCTGTGTACAGCCTTCGGTGTAGATCAGGTCCACCTGTTCCCTTTGATCTTGAAGAGACTTGTGTGTGTGTGTGTGTGTGTGTGTGCGCGCGCACATGTGCCAGCCATTGGCTGCGATCCCTCACTCATACAAAGGGTCCATGTTGAGGCTGGTACTGAATTGCCCGTACGAAGCCCAGGGGGACGTGTGAAGCTGCTCTTCACACCTCTTCTGTGCATAAGCAGGCTTCTCCGGTTCAGGAGCTGCCTTGTGAGTTCAGACCTGTAAACTTGCACAACTCAGGACTGATAAACTGAGATCGCACAATACATCTCGGTCACATACTCATCTTGGGGGTGAGGAGAACCACCTCTCATTTAAGCATTTAGTGGAGAAGATACTGGGACAAGCAAGGAATGGTTATACCATGAACATATCTCATGTGACGCTCAGAGGAAATTCAGATGAATTTATTGGAAAGTACGCTTTTTGGCATGATGTTTGCTGTTGTTGCTGAATCAGATTTTGGATGCTTGTTGTGGGACTACTAGGAACATCTGCACTGTGTCACATCTCGTGACTCACCCACAGGCCTCAAGTGTCGAAGCGAAGCAGGAGTGGATCAAAAACATCCGGGAGGTAATCCAGGAGAGAATCATTCACCTGAAGGGGGCGCTGAAGGAGCCCATCCCAATACCCAAGACACCGGCCAAGCAGCGAAACAACAGCAGAAGGTACGTGTTGAAAGCAGAAGAAATGACAGCTTGGACTTTCTGTCTGACTTCCGGATGGATTATCCACTAAAGGGTCATGGTGAGCTGATCCTAGACAGTCCATTGCAGGACACACACACACACACACACAATATGCTGTTTAAAGACACCAGTGATCATAATTGCACATTTTTGGACTATGGGAGGGATGCATCTAGGATACCCACACAGACACAGGTAGAACATCCATACTCCACATACACAGAACTGCAGGTGGGATTCAAACCTCCAACCCTGGAGCTGTTTGACTACATAGCTGCCATCTGAGCTACTGCAATTTACTCAGCTTAGGCAATGTTATGCAAAACAAACTAGCATAACTCATTCAGTGAGGTTCTAATGGCATTTAGGCATTGAACAGTAGCTTTTTAATCTCATACTTAATATATCTGGATATTATAAGTACACATAAATATAATCGGAAGCTAAGCATTAGTCACTCAGAAGGCGTCTGTGCTTTATGTTGACATTATTGGGTGTTTCCTCAGGGATGTTGGCGAGGAACTGGACAGTCAGGGAGATGGCAGCAGCCAGCCAGATACCATCTCTATCGCTTCCAGGACCTCCCAGAACACGGTGGAGAGTGACAAGGTATGAGTCCCCGTCCCTCCGAAACTCCCGCAGGGTCACAGGAGGCACGCTAGCTGCAGGGGTGCCTGTCCCATGTGTCACTGCGTTAGTGGGTGATGGCAGGTACTGGGCGTAGTGCCAGCATACAGTAGTACATCTAACGGTTCATTAAAAAAAATACAGCAGTCTAATTAAAAATCAGAAACTAAAATAAAATGTCACATTGCTGGCGTATCTTAATTTTGAAACACTGTAATTGATGTAAGTATATTTGTAGTTTCATTAAATAAAAGATTATCCATTTACTTCTCAAATACAACAAATCTGACTAACACCCTTAGATAAAATCTAAAAACTTTTTCATCATTAAAGAATGACAATATCATGCTCCGCCTTTGTTTGGTCAGGTGACCCTTGATGGACAGCTGTGGTGCAATAGGGGTTTCCCTCACTTTATTGTTTGAAGCAGGGGCTTTGCCATGCAGTGCAGGTGCATCATGTGAAAGCATGGAAAATCTCCTCAAACTCTGTGAAGTCCTTTGTCCTCACAGGGCATATGAGGCACCCATAGAAGTCACAGTAAGGTCTTTTATGAGCTGTTGTCATCACTCACATTGCTTCTTGAATTAGTTTCAGCAGCTTTCTTGTGGCAAATTATTGTTGGTTATTGGTTTCTGTGGTTACTCCCCTCTACAAGGGGTTGCATTTGTTTAGAAGTTTGTTCATTTGTCTTTTGTTCTTTGTTACGGTGGTGTCCTCCATTTTCCTTGTCTAAGACAAATGATGGTGCTTGTACTGCTGGATTCCTCTGTACACAGCTGTACTGTTGTCTTAGAAGCCAGCCAGTCTGTTCAGGTGCAGTCTGATACAGTTCTCATCGGCTCTTGAGTTCAGATTAATCTAAGTCTGTTGTCAAACGTGGCCTTTTTCGATCACAATTCTGGCCGCTGTTTTGTATGCCCTGGCACCTCAAGGCCCACAGAGTGCACTGTTTTACATCCTGTTTCATTTTATTCCCGACAGCAAAGTCAATTAACTGGATGAGAATAAAGTCACCTGACGTTTTGGGTCTCGGTCGATTGTTAATTGCAAGGTAAATCAGCGACTTACATAAGCTGCAGTCCCCAAGGCTTCCTCAGCACAGGCCTTGAAGTTATGCCAAGATTTGCTCGTTTTTTGGATCAGTTCCATATCAAGGAGAGAAAGTGTGGGTGAGGAGGCTTGGAGAACTTAAATGGAAGTCTGGTTGGACTTTAGCATCTTGTTGGTTTTGTAAGGATGGATATATAAGTTTCATAAACATCAAGCTGCCTTTTACCTAACTGTTGATTGAAGCTTGCCAAGCCTTCAGCTGTATTTTTACAATCCTCCCCCTCCCCTCGGTGGGGCTCTGAGTAATCAGAGCAGTGATGGCATTTCTCTGTAGACCGAAGTCATACAAATGGGAGTGTCAGCTCTGTTTTCCCCAGCTGGCTTCCCAGGCTTTAACTACAGCACTCAGGTTTCTAGCGGTGAATGTGCTGCCACGCTCCATTATGGAGGGAGTGTCTGATCTCAGTCTTATTGTAATGTTCATGAAAAATGTGACGTACCCTAAGAAATATGCTCAAGAAATTAAGTGATTGAGCCCCGTACACTAAAGTTGATAGTTTTATAACAGTCATATTTTATTTGGTAATATTTGCGCAAAACGACACTATAGTGATTTTGACATGTGTGAGGGGTAAGTTATTGACCAGATGATGAATTCACGGTAATTTAAAAGAGGTTTCATGATTAATTTCCCTGTTTTATGTGGACTTTCTGTGAGTTTAAAAGCAGCATGTTCTTTAAAACAAGTACCTTCAGCTAAACTTTTTGAGCTCATAGCGACCATTAAATGAGAACTGTGGGTTTTCCCTGTGTCACTATGGATGCCCCAGCCAGTCAACTGTTCCATACATACAAACCTCTCTGGTTGTATAACTGCCTCATTGTTTTGGCTCTTCCTAGTTTACTAGTCACCCCCTCTTCTATTTTTGTGTCATGCCAGACCCGGCAGCCGGAAATGTGGGACGAGTGGCCTGTCTCCTTCTGTCAGGGGGGTGTGGTGTTTCTGCGTGCGCCTAGAACGTGTAGGCGCTGTGTGGTTTGGGCCCAGCAGTCGTGGCTGCCCCCATCTGCTGTTCTGCAGAGGCGAAATTTACATGGAGAAATTGCTGAAAGAGCAAGGGTGCATAACTTCTGATTTACTTAGTAGACGGCAAGCTTCCCACCCACTCCGCCTCTGCGCTTCCAGAGGGACTGTAGCCGCAAAAAGGGCTTGGCTCACACATGCTAGGGATTCACTTTGAAACACATTATGCAGTTAAGTAAGGAGATTTATCTCTGTGACTGTTTACTCTGTTTAAACGGCACACATTTCATTTTTTTTCCCCACACTCTTTTTACACCCGGGCCTTTTGATATGAAGTTTCTGTTTCGGAGCTGCAGTGAAGACAACGCCTATGTTTTGTACAGAAGGTTGGAGTTCAGTTCTTTTTGTGTGTGTGTGTGTGTGTGTCTGTGTGTCCTCCTCTCTTTACATTGTCACTTGTTACAAAATGTTTCTACATGATGTTTGTGGCCAATCAGAAAGCAGCTCAGTGCCTTATTTCATTACCTTATGAAAAGGTCTGTTCCTCCTGCCTGACTTTTTATAATGGACTTATTTTGTTAGTTTTTCACAAGTCATAAGATTGTCCTTCTACGACGCAGACACTCCCTCCCTGAGTAGGACGGCTGGGTCGCTTGCTCTCTCTCTCTCGCTCGCTCGTGCATGCGCGCACTCCCTCGCTGTGCCTCAGGTGAGCGAGGACGTAAAAGCCTGGCCATGAGGAAGAGCAGCTCAGAGCTTGACCACTCTGTCTGATAGCCTGTTACCTAGGACAGCCAGCCAGCCAATCAGATAGCCAGGAGCATAGCCCACCAGCCAATCGATGACCCACGTGCAGCTCGCCATGCCCAAGTGGATGAGCTTCAAGCTGTCGAAGGACAGCCAGCACGTAAGTATCTCATGCAGTTGAGCAACTCAGAAGTTGGATTGGCTTAAGGAGTCCTCATGTTTCAAGTTGTGTAACCAAGTTGTGTGTTTGGTAAAGGAGGCGGAGAGGCTGGAAAGGTTCGGGTATAAGTAGTGTGCTTTTTCTGAACTAATTTCTGCTGAAGAAAAGCTGGCTCCAGGGACCTGCTTGGAAGGGGTCTTCAGAGCGAACTCACATTCTGTCCTGATTTACTGCATTTAGCTGAGATTTTGAAAGAAGTGTCTGTAATTTGAAAAGCAATGTTTCCGTACAAAGAAAAAACTTATAAAGTGCTATACATTTGAGAGAAAGTTTAAAAAATCTAAATTTTTAAAAAAGGGCAAATAGTAAAGGATTCTTGTTACTGGTTTTTGCCGTGAGCTGGAATTAACAATGACTCGTGTATTTTGTGGGTAACGTTTAGATTAAAATAAAGTCGTGTCATTTCAAATTTCAGAGTTCCTGAGTCATCTTGCGTGGTTAAAAGTTAGTCGCTGTGGAAATGGGGTGTTAAAAGTTGTTGTGTGAAGGGAGTATCAGGAAGGACCCAGATAGGCGAGGCTGGTCTTTATTCACATGCCGCGATGTCTCCTGAAGGACGGCCCGAGCGGCAGGCTGGCACGGCTGTGCCCCGGGAAAGCCCCGTGCCGGAAGAGCACTTGACATTTTCCACGTTTTCCAATACGGTGTGTCCATCGTTCCGTTAGATGCCCGGAAGAAGCAGGGCCGTATTTCGGCACCCACACACATATTGGCATCTGGGCTTGTGTTTCGGAAGGACCTCATTTAAGTTTGCGTATATTTTACATGCCGTAATTTAAAAGAGGCTTTTGTGCAAAGTGATATACAAGGAGGTCAGATAATATTTATTACAAGCATCAGCTGTCAGGAACCAATTTAGGTACAAGTACTGCTAGGCTGAGCTGTCAATGAGTAGCCAGAAACAAGTGTCAGAGAGTTGAAAAAAGTACCGCTATACAAAACACTGATTAGGACCTAGCAGCAGCTATATGAGTGAATGACACTAGAAGTTTCTAGTAGGAATTACGTCTAAGTGCTAAACGCAAGAAGGCATCCAGTAGTTCCAGTGTGACTGTTTCTGTGGAACAGTTGAAGAGTGAGAGCAGGAGAGGGTCAGTGGTAGAGGTGGGGTTAGTCAGGTATTCCCATAATAGATGGCTCTGCAGACATTTATTGAAGGTTGTGAGGGATTCTCCAGGCCTATTATGGTTTTGATGTTCCAACCCAACAGTTTGTCTGGAGGCTTGACCAGACGGGCCCTCCTCGGATTAGAACAAGCTGTTGTTTGCAAACTCTCCGTTCCCTGGATTTGCCATGTGTGGTTCTGTGGAGCTCATGGGTTAAGTTTTTGAGTGTGTTGAAGGATTAAGATGAAACTAAATGCAGTTAAGGACAAAATGGTCAAATTAAGGTGGCCCCATTACCGACCTGCGCCCGAGAATTGCTGACGACGTTCATCACTGCCTGCCCCCCCTTGTTGCCGAGCAACAGGGCCATCCGCCTTACCTTCCCAAAGCGACCTGATACGAGGCAGATGTCGGGCTTAGAGGCGAAGCTCCCATCACATGTCCGCTCATGACGCTGGTCCCGGAGAAGGGCTGACATTTCGGGGACAAAAGCAGAATTAAGGAGTAGATGGATCCGGTGACGGTATGGAAACCAACACTGTGGCGATGGCTGTCTTTCAGCAGCCAGGGGAAACGGATAGTAACAGATGGATAACAGACAATAATAACATTTAGGTTTTATGTCAGCGGCTAACGGGTGCCTTCTGCCAAAGTGGCTTTCACTGACACACTCGCGTTTACTCAGGTTTAAATCTGACTGTCTTAACAGGAGCGGCTTGGATGAAATACCAGATTTTAAGGTAACACACCAGAGCCCCTATCGGCATTGGAGCTGGGCTTTAACCCTTACCCTGCTGGTAAATGGCTGCAAGGTGGACAAATCATCTATTTGATTCAGGTCCAGATTACTCCCACCAAATACCTAAAAATGAAACGATTTGAACTTGGTCAAGTTCTGAAGCTCCTGAGACTCCATCATCTTCCTTCTGGCCCACAGCATCTGCTAAGGGCAGCAGAGCAAGGCTTCTATTCCAGTACTTTCTTTGGCCCTTTGATCATTTCCACATATGAATATGTGTGCACAGTGTATAGCACTGAGGTCACGCAAGCTGGTTTTCCATGCTGTGGTTCTCGTGGTCTTTGGTGACCACAAGAGCACATTAGTCTCTTCTTGTCTGGGATTAGTTTCCGTAGTAAAAGATATAAAAATTCCCTTTTTTCTTGTAAAGTTAGCTTTTAAGTACCCAGAGGGTGTGAATGTTGTGAAGACTTCCAGCTGTGTGTGTTGTGCACGTGTGCGTGTCCAGCCTGTCTGCTCTCTGTGACAGAAATAGGAGACTAGCGGCGGGTCGCCGTAGCGCCCACGTCTAAGTCGCCTGTTTGGACGTGGCTGTCCGCAGTCCTGGAAAGCCAGACACTTCACCACTTCCTGCTTCCCGGAGAGCCGCCCGTGTGCCGTGCTGGGATGTGCCATTTCAAAAACGCGCCCCGTGGTCTTCTGCTCTCAGTGCCGTCTTTAACAGGGCTGGGTGGGACTGGCGGAGCGCACATCACAGAGCGGTGCCGACTTGCTGGGAGGTGAAAGGTAGCTTTCTGTGTTGTGCTGTGCTTCTTGGGATGTTTGCCCTGGATGGCCTGAGAGAGTCTCCAGCAAGTTAGCTTAATCACTGAAATCTGTGATTCAACTGCTTGGAAACTGACTGTCAGACTCTTGAATGGCTGCCATTGCAGACAAACGTGTATGTGTGTCTGTGTCTGTGTGCATGTATGTGTGTGTGTCTGCGTGTGTAAGGGTCTTGGGGCTGGGTGGGGGATTTTGGGCAGGGCTGGTGTGAGATGAACTTCTAGTCAGACAACACAGTATTTGTGCCATTACTGTATGAAGGGGATAAAATAGTTTTTCTTAGAGTTGCTGTAAAGTTTTCAATACAGGGTAAGAAAAATCATCTCCTTTTTTAAGTGATTATTGTAAAGGTAGCTTAGTTGTGGTAAAGGACTTCATCTAGGGACCTCATTTGAATTACAGTCTAGATTATGTTAACCAAACAAAAATGGCTAAATTTCATTTGAAGATTGCATTCATATTTTTATTTGACGACTTACTTAGAATACTATAGTCGTTTTGCTAAAGTAACATTTTTCAGAATTTGTATTCATATAAAACTGAATGTTGGATCTTTTATAAGGAAAATAATTTTGTTTTTTCCTGTCTGTTTTGTAAATTAAGTTAGACTCAAGGAAACAGCTGAGCTTTTCCAGAAACGTTTTTGTATCTAATGAATGAATCATGCTGGTTTTGCTACAGAGCTAATGTGAAGTGGATCCTCCTATCATTGTTAGTGATACTAATTTAGTGGGCCTTTTAAGTGCAGAATGGTAAGTGATCAGTCTGTATGGTCTTGTAATCTTCAAGATGGTAACTGATGATTTTTTTTTATTTATTTGGGCATCTAATTCAGAATACAAATATGTGTTTGAACCACCAGGGATGGGAGATGTTCTACAGACATTGTGGTTGTGAACAGTAATACTGAGAGAAATGGTCATTTTTTAAAATTGTGGTGTGACTTTCAGATGACCAGAAGGATGTGTGGTTAGACCCTGGAAGGTAACCTGCTGTTGTGACTTTTCTGTAGCTTTTTCTTATGTGTAAAATGTGAGGTTAAATTAGTCAAACATAAAGGTACTTTATAATATAATAGTAGACTGTGTTGACTTTCTGAGTATTCTGCAGTTCTCAGCTGCAGTACTGTGTGCCTTGCTGCCTGGAGGGGCGTCTCCCTGACACTGTTTATCCACAGATGTGTTCACACATGGAATATGCTTCTCATTTAGTACTTAATGCTGTGCTTGCTGGAGAGGAGTCCGGTGCGTGCGGTACAGTCAGCGCGTGGGTTGTGATCTCGCGATGATGTCAGAGTGGAATCTCAATGTCACGTTCAGCGGGCTGCTCTTGCGAGGCGGGTCGTGAGGATGGAGTTGTTTGTAAACGCAGGGCGGGTGACATCATGCACGCGTAAGTGAAAGCAGGCGGCTTGGGAAGAAGGAACAGCATGTCCGCCAGAACCAGTGGGAGCGATGGATTCCGCAGCTGGGAGTGTGGGGAGGGGGGGGAAGGGCCTCAGAACCGACAGAATTGTTAATCGGAGCCAAAGCCAGCTGTCAGGGAATTCCGCTGCCCTGGCGACCCCTCCCCGCCCACTCTCCTTCTCCCCCACCTCTGCAGTTCACTGGGCGTCAGCTGTCTTAGTGACACCATCTCTCTAACTATGCACGCGTGGTTCTAGTGAGGTTTGTTCTTTTTTGGGTGTTTTACTTGCAGGGATTCAGTCGGTCACTCGGAAAGGGGATTTGGAATGGACCACACGGAAAAGCCTTAAATCCCTCTTACAGCGTGTCATGGCTGGCTTGTGCTCCAGGGACCGTCCTCGGTTACTTCGTCTTCCCAGCAATACCTCTGGATTTGCATGTGCCTGAATTGGGAAAAAAAAACATTTCTGCTACTAGTTACGTAATCACTTATTTTGCTTCTGTTACACGTGTGACTAAACAGCCTATTGAAAGCACTTCTGTTTCTGCATAAATTTACCCTCCACCCTGTGCAGCTCTTGTCCATTCGTGCAGAGCTAACGTTGCCTTATTCCTGAGTGGTCAAGTAGCTCAGCTGCCCGTCTCTGTGTCAGGGTGGGCTGCCCCATACGGCCTCCATGCTGCTGTGTGGGTTTTCTTGTGAGTCTGCATGTCTCACAAGAACTGACAACCTAGGTGATATTTAGGCTTCGCTTCTGGAGCCAGACAGGCCTGGCACAGTGGTGGGTGGGGGGGGGGGGGAGTTGAGGTCTGCATCTGCCTTGCAGGTGTCTAATTATCCCTCTGGATTGGTGAGGGAAAACTCAGCCAAACAGCCTGAGACGAGGGCAGGGAAAGACGGGGGGAGGCCTTGCGTGCAGCTTACTGCTGACAATGCACTGTGCAATTGATTAAAACAGCATTCTCTTAGATTATCTGGAAATGTGTGCTAAGTGATCCGATTCTTCTCTTGAGTCAATTGATATGATTTACTGTGTCTTATTGTGTCCACCCCTATGCAGGGTTTTTACAGGAATAGACAGGCAGCACGTTCGCACGCACACGCTCAGTGTCTCTGCCCTTTGAACTTGTTGCAGTGCAGGTAACTGAGGAGTTCATGTGCTGTTTGACTCAGTTAAGGGTTTTAAGAAGCAGAGGTTTGCTAAGGAGGGACACTCTATACCAGGGGTGGAGAACCTGTTCCTTAAACGGCTGGTGTGGGTGCGGGTTTTTGGGATGACCTCAGTCAGCCAATAACAGTGGGTCCCCAGGGCTGAAGCTGAGAACCACTGCTTTGTTATTGGCTGGTTGAGAGATCATCCCAAAAACCTGCATCCACACCGGCCCTCCATGGAACAGGTTCCCCACCCCAACCCTAGTGTTCAGGATTGAATGGGTGGAACATTTAAGAACAAAGCAGGGATTGAAAGGAACTAAAGTTTCAATGGAAGGTGCAGCATCTCATCAGTGGCCAACAGAAAGCGCCATCCAGGAGAGAAGGCGGGGTAGGGGCATTTGAGGATCAGTTTTCAGGTGTCAGGGGGAGCACTCAAAGATCCTATTCTAATCACTGTAATGTCTGGTGGTCCAAAGGAACATACAAGAGAGGTCTTGCTATAGGCCTGGTCTTTGTCTCTAGGTATTGAGGACTGGACTGGAATGCTGTAGTCTTACCTAGAGAGAACACTTACTGAACACTTACCAGCTCTGTAACTGAGCTGTGAAAGCAGGGTATTCACAAACACTGTGATGCTGGGAGGCTTGAAAGAGGACAAACATGGTTTTCTGTTCTTACCTGGGAGGGTATAACCCCGGGCACCCAACGATCCGCCAACAGGGATCACGTATAATGTACCCAAGGTGTCTTTCCTCACAGAATCGAGAGCGTTTATATCCGAAGTCCAGGGTGTACGTTATACGTCCCCCACCCTGGGATCTCAGGTGTGAATTATTCACTGTTTGAACAGTAACGGTTTCTGGCCTGTTGCCTGGGGGGGGTCAGGGATTTGTGTGACTGCTGTAATTATTAATCCATGCTGCTGGGCTCTTGCACAGCTGGGTGCGATGGTGACTTGACATTTCAGCTGGTGAAGGATCATCTTGCCTCCTCCACCCACCCACACCTGGGGGGTTAACATTAACCTGAGTGCAGTCTAACACCCAGTAACTGTAAGATGCCATCTTTTGGGGCTTAATCTTTATCTGTTGAATTTAAGCTTTAAAGGCCTGTCAGTCTTGGTGTTTTATAAGTGAATCTACAGTTATTCTAAGAGAATGTAGCAAAACATCCATTTCTTTCTTAGAATTAAGGTCTGTGTGTGTGTGTGTGTGTGTGTGTGTGTGTGTGTGTGTGTGTGTGTGTGTGTTTGTGTGTGTGTGTGTGTGTGGGCCATGCAGTCGTGCATTGTAGTACTCACTGCTAACACTGTTGGATGCCAAAGAAAGCCTAATCATATCCCTGATGGACAGCAGGTGGATGATGTCTTTCCATCTGATCTTATTTTGTGACCTGGTCTTTAAACAGCCAACTACCTGCTGAGGACCACGTGCTATAATTTATCAGGTTCTTGGGCTGGTTAATGCATTGAAGGCGAGTGCTCTGTGTGTGTGTGTGTGTGTGTGTGTGTGTGTGTGTGTGTGTGTGTGTGTGTGTGTGTGTGCGTGTGCGTGCGCGCGCTGTGAGATGTCACGAATGCCGGATCCTGTCAGGGTATTGCAGTATCGCAGACTTATTACACTGCTAATACAAAGCATTTTTTTTTTGTCTTTGTATTAATTGAAATGTAACAATTTTTAACATAGTAAAATGAGGGTCCTTTGTGTAAACTCTTTAGATGAGTACAAGCTAAAGCGATAAAATGTCTTTTCTTGTTTATTTACAACTGTCGAGAGGGCTGGGAGGTATGACTCATGCCGGAGTCTTGGAAGCTGATAAATCTTATGCTATAACTCGCAAAGACTTTCTAAATTGCAGCTACAGCTAAAAGTAGGTAAGGAGATGTAGGGAGCCTCGGCGGCGTTCTCGGTCCTGCCGCCTTTGCCGTGGAGATACCTGCGGGGCTGACAAAACGGGCTGTGAAATTATGACTTGGCAGCCGCAGTGACCGATCACCTGGAGGCTTTCGCTTTCTGTATGACGGAGGCTTGTTTGCGGAGTGTGGAGCTGATGGACCATGAAACACGGCTCTGGTTCATCTTCTCTCTGACTGATGGGTGTGGCACACTTTCAGTTTTATTGTTTTTAATCTTACTCACACAAACCCCCCTCTCTCTTCCTTTCTCCTTGTCTCTCTTCTTTATTCCCCTGCTGTCGCCCCTGTTTCCTCTTGTCTTCCACTTGTTTCCTAAACCCCATTTCCATCCATCTCCCCCTCTAAATCTCTCCCACTCCATTCCCCCTTCTCTTGGCACTTCCCCCCGCCCCCCCCCGCCCCAGCTCTCTGGTGGCTGTGAGCACACCGTCGTCCTGCAGGACTTCAGTGCCAGCGGCGTCGGCGAGATCAACGTCCAGACAGGCCAGACGGTGGAGCTCCTGGAGAGGTGTAGCGATCGGCCCGGTTGGTGCCTGGTGCGGACCACAGACCGAAGTCCCCCCCTGGAAGGCCTGGTGCCCACCAGCACCCTGTGCATCTCCCACTCGCGCAGCAGCGTGGAGATGGACTGCTTCTTCCCTTCAGGGAGAGGTAGGACCTCACTTGGTAACCCATAGGAGAACAGTGGGCGGGGCAGATGGGCTGAAAAGAAAGCCATTGGTCAGTCATTTTCATTGGCACTGCTGAAAAGGTTTTAGGCTTTTAGCTGTGTGTTTTGATGTTTTGTTCATGTCTCTTATTGAGGCTTCTGTCATGCGTCGTTAAGTAGCGGGAAATATTGACGCGGTTCAAAGAATAAATGTATAATTAATGAAGAAAGTCCCCTCATATGATCCCTATTTTGTATATGTAGACTGCAATTGCTGAAGATTTCATTGTCAAGGTAGCCGTATGTTCGACACCTTGAAAGGGGTCCAAAAAATACCTGCTTCATCTTCTTGGAAGAGAATTGCTGACAGCGAGGACTCTGTGTGCTGTTTTCCGTATGTTTCTTCTGATTATCAATCAACACGCTGAATGTGAAAACAGACACATAGAAAAATACCACCATTTCACAGTGACTTTGGAGGAAGCGCACACAGTGTATCGAATTAACTAATTAGGCAAAGGGTACTGAATGTGAACAAGGCAGTATATGAGTTTGGTACCCTTGGTGTAAAGCTTTAACAAACAAAAAAACACTTTCTGTCATTCTTATGATGCGAAATAATGCATCTATCAGACCGAGACTAGCAAAAGTGTTTATTTAAATCCATTCTTCTGTGTCCCATTTAATATAACTGAGGGAAAATTGCATGTGTGTATTTTCCAGCAAATCTTAAGAATTCAAATTTTCAGTTTCGGCGACTAAGTGGAAAGTGAAATGTGTTCTTGACCTGATTTTCTACAGCTCTTTGGAGAGTCTCTGAGTATTCACCAGAAGCACTTTGGGCAGCTATTACAGCACACAAGCTTTGCAGGCTGCCTCGGTTTCAGACGGTTTTAAAATTTCAAATGATTCCCAGATTTTCTAGCGGATGATTATCATGATGCCACTGGATATTTTCTGCATTAGCATCTTCATTTGCACTGTTACTGGGCCTTTTAGTGACACTTTTTCTTTCTGTTAAAATTCCACGCTAGATTTTGACCTTGCGCTATTTTGTATTTTCCGCCAGCTTTTAGACTGAAATGTGTTTTCTTGTACCTTTTGGCTGTAGAATTGCTCTGTTTGATATCAGTTCAATCACAACACGCTTTCTGCTTGGGGATCGCTGGGCTGTTTGCGGCTCCACTGAAGAGGTGGCGAGGTGCTGGCTGGTGTTTGGTCTGCATTCAACCTCGCATCTAACCAATCACCTTTTTCTGAGTAATTCCTCTGCTTTTTTGCAGAATTCCATGCTGGCCTTTAAATTGCTTCTTTGTACATAAGCTCCCTCCTTCGCTTTTTGCAGCAGACTGGCTTTTTGAAGTGTTTTCTTTGTGAATGGTCACGGTGAGTGTTTTCTCTTTACGTTTCGTCGAACATCCCAGGCTGATGATGTGGATTTTCTGAAGTGTTTTGGCTGTCATTTGATCTAGCTCAAGTATTTTTCTAGATATCGCAGTTTTTAAATGGTCCCTTAATACACACCCCCCACCCATGTCTCATAAAAATTTTGTTTTGGGGAAACTAATGACAGTAGTGAGCTGAAATTTTATATTTTTCCTATTTTGAAGTACTTCTTCCCCCTGGAATTTATTTTCAGGCAAATTTGAGGTGATCAGATGGGAAGTTTTTCTTAAATCTGGTGATTTGAGATAGGTCTGTATTGGCCTCTTGGTGGCGCTCTTCACAGTCTCCTCTTTGCTCTGGCTGATTTGCCGATTAGGTGTCTCTGGTATATCTTTGCACCCCTTTGCCATTCTGGGCTTTTCAGTGGTTTTATTGCAGACTTCTACTGAGAGCACTATTAATTAGTGTGGATTTAAGAGATGGGAAACACTTCTTTCATAGAAAGGACATATAACTGTCAGTGTGACTGAATAATTGAGATTTCTCCCAGAAAATAATTGTAATACACTATAATGAATTGTTTTGTTCAGCCTCTGTAAATGGCATGCAGAATCTTTGGCACCCTCTAGAGGGTGACATTTTGGCAACATGAACGCTTACATTTTTCAGTGTGTCTTCCTGTGTGCGACTGTGGAAGTACATTTACGTTTTATTTGTTTAACAAATGCTGTTATCCAGAGCAACATGCACATTTTTGAGAGAGAGGTTCTCCAGTCCCTGGAACAACTGGGAGTTAATGGCCTTGCTCAAGGGTTCAGAGGTGAAATCACTTTTTTTTTGAGATTCGAACTGACGACCTTCTGATCACAAGCACGGCGGCCTAACCTGCTGAGCCACACACCACCTCCCAATAACTAACCAAAAAATGAATTTCTGAAAAGAAATTAATAGGTGACTCTTAAAACCATGACGGTGTCCTCGTGTGTCCTAAAACCTTTCGAAAACATCGCTCCTTCCAACTAGCCGATGACTTGATGATGCAAAGCAGCTTGGAAGACAGCGGAGAGACGTTTTTCTTTGGGCCCGTTTCAGAGACCCGGGCCAATCATGATCCATTCGGGTGGCCGGGATCCAGTTGCTTGTTTTTTACCTCCTTGTTGTCAGTCGCATTAAAAGCATGTTTCTGGAACGGCAGTGAGTTTTGCCATTAAACCATTTCATGTGGAGCTTGGAGCAATGGTCAGGGAGCCACCTTTTGTGAATGGCCTACAGGTCCAAGTCCTTCATGCATAAATCTGCTGAAGAGCAATTTAAATAAGGGAATAGGCCAGATGTTCGTCATTCATGTCCTTAGATCTTGAAAGTTTAGATTTTGCTTATGGACACTCCTGGAAATTAAGAGGGGAGTCTGTCCCTTGATGGTCCCACAGTAGTTTCTCTCTTTGGACCCGCCCTCTGCTAATGTTTCAAGTTCCTAATCTCCTGTGCCAGTGCAGCCAGTCTCGCGATAAGCATTTAAATGATGTGAAACAAACTGGCCAGCAGGGGCGCCATTATCCGAGAGCGTGACTTTCCCAGTCTGCCTGTGTGTCACTTCAGGTGTATGTGCGCGTTCAGAGGATGCCCGATCAGACCTGCTGTGTAACACCAGGAGTGTGTTAGCTGGGGACGGTTTCCCCGACTGGCACAATCATTTTCCTCTTTGCATGGTTTCCTCTTTCAAAAATAGGAGCGTTCTGGTTGTCAATGACTCTTTGTTGGGGGCTTACCGAGGCCGGCTGGCCGTGGGGCGAGTGGCCGATGTCTGGAGCTTCATTTTCTGTCTTTTCCTCATGCTGGTTTTGGAAAACCCTGTGTTTCAGCATGCAGAAGCAGTGTCTTGCATGTGAAAAATTCACATTTGTGTCTACAAGGTTACTCTTGCTGATTGAAGTCCTGTATTTTGCCGTAATGTTACAATCTGAACAAGAGTCTGCATTGTTGGTCCCCCCCATCATTATAAACATTCAGCCTCTGTTTTTGCATTGCAGTTAATCTCATACTCACCAAAGTTGTAGCATATATCTTCTCCACTAAAAAGAAATACCCTTTTCACCTTTTTATGCTTGTTCATGATGCTCCTCAGCATGATTAAAGCCAATTTAAGCCTGATAGTTTTTGTCTACCACCCCAGAACTATAAGGGGTAAGGATTTGTGTTAACCTCAACTCCCAGGCATTGCCTACAGTGATCCATATTACTTTGGAGCCACGTATCTGTTTCATCTTTTCTCTGAGAAGGTTATGCAAATTGTTCAGGTAGCCCATTGGTTCCTGTCCGTTTCCCTTTCCAGCTCATTTGCATAGAGACTGGGTAAAAAGCGTCTTGCCTTGAAGCGGTTCTGTATGGAAATGTGGGCTCATATACTTGTCCACCAGATGTCCTGATGGAGGGTGACTTGCAAAGTTAATGTGTTCTCATGTATATATGCCAGCGTAGGTATATCCATGGTGGGTGGACCTGTGGCCTGTCCTCTCCTGTATGTTTTTTGTGTGTTTGCTCTCAAGAAAGAAGATACAGAATCTTTTGTGTGGAAAGAATAACATTCAGTGCGATTTGGGGTTCTGGTATGTATAAATGTAATTATCAACCGGGGGGTGCTCCACAAAGCAGGATTTCTCAGTTATCTGGGGTAACTTAAGCTAGAAGTTATGATCATCCAATAAGAGTGTAGGTAAGGAGCATTCCTATTGGACGATCATGGCGTCTAGCTTAAATTAACCCAGATAACTGAGAAATCCTACTTTGTGGAACACCCCCCTGGAGTATATTGACAGAACAGTAATAGTAACTCACCCGATTGGGATGGTTATCATGGAACAGGGTAAAGTTTCCTAAGTTAGGCTTAAAGAGGGACCGTGGCCTCTGTCACTTCCCATTTTGGCAGCTTTACAGGGTCTTTTCCAGTGAGTGAAATTCCTATATGTTCATAGCATGGTTTGAGGTAGATGGAGAGGTCATTTTACTGTGTAAGTACAGATACTGGAGGGCACCCTGGGGTAGAGCATCCTGGCCTCTCTGGTGGCCTCTCCACGACCAGGCATCACTGCCTTCTGTTTGTGTGCCTTTAATCCTCTAGTGGCCTGCTTATGGGAGGCGTCGTGTTTGAAGAGCACCTGCCACCATGTGAGTGCTGATGTAGTTCCCCAAGCCAGGCCCTCAAGATTAAGCCTGATTTGCAGAGTGAAGTCAGTTTCATGGCGTTTCCGGCTGTGCGTCAGTAGATGCATAAGTAGATAAAACTGGAAGGAAAATGAACATGAATATGTGTGAAAACCTGCTTTTGGGAGAGAATACTTTTGTCACAGACCTGCATATTGTTTTGGCAAATGAAGTTCTGTCATTTGTATGGTAAATATTCAAACGGCAGCACGGTGACTGTGTAACACTACAGTCTCATACTTTCAGGGTTGGATGCTTGAGGTCCCCTTTCGCTTGTTTTTGTTGGTCACTCCAGGTTCCTCCCGCAATCCAGAGATATGCAGTTAAGCTAACTGGCATTTCTAAACTAGCTGTAGTGTATGAGTATGGATATGTGTGCGCGCACTCTGTGATGGACTGACGTCGTCGTGGGAGTACCCCAGCCTTGTGCCCTCTGCTGCCTGGGATAAGCTCCAGCCCCCATGTGACTCAGAAGCAAGGATAATATTTAAGTGGATGTTCATTCATTAACATCTGATCTGTCAAGGCCAGTGGTCACCCCGCTGGTGGACTCTGATCCACGTCTGGACTGAAATACAATCCAGACCACATGACTGTTTCAAATGTTTCTGTCAGGATTCCTCACTAGTTGGCAAACTCTATTTTGGGGGGGGGGGGGACTCCCCACCCCGGTTGGCAATTTATTTTTTTTTTACAGGCGCACTTGACTGATGGAATTTGGCCCTCAGGGAAAAATGGCTGGCGACCCCTGGTCTAAGCTTTCATTCTCACCGGTCAACTTTAATTGGTAGTCGTATCAGTTTTAATCCGTCTTAACTAATGACAGATGGCTGCTCTGATAGGGAAAAATAAGGCAAAGTTTCAGGAATTAGTTTTGAGAGATTTTGTGTGGTTATTTCCTGGGAGTGTTTTATACTGTAATAGCCGGTCTGGGTGTTCTCTCACCTGATTGGCTGTTGAGCCTCAGTGGAGCCTTTGTTTAAAAGGGTGTAATTCGAGACTCTCCAAGTGCATGTGTGTCAGCGTGCATCGTTTTTTTTTTCCACCTTTCTTTTCCTCTTGCACATTCACACGGGTTGGTGAGCTGCATGCTGTGTGACGTGCCCCTTCTGTGGGTCCCTCCCACTGCCCGCCTCCAGTAGATCAGGCACAGCAGAGAGCGGCCACTGGACGCCGGCACTGCAGTTGGTGCTGCCTGTGGATATCGTTACTTGTGTGGCTCTCTGTCTCTTGTGGCTGCCCCCCCGCACCACCCTGCTCTTACCATGAGATCATAACTGGGTAGGATGAAAGGCAGGATGGACTGCTGTTCTTGCCACTTGTGCTTTGGCTGGACCCTGGCGCACTGCTGCTCCTGTTGCCCTGCCATTACCGGTGCGTAACTTATTTCCATTGTTGCTGGATTCCTCCAACAGGGGCGGGCTGTCCGGGTTCTGCAGTTTGTGAGAGCTGCCCCTTATTGGGGCATGGAGCTCGGCTTCCAGAATGCGTGTGAGGTGCACCTGATTGGGGTATGACACTGCGGTTCCAGAATACATTCGAGCTGCTCTTGATTGAGGGAGGAAGCTCGGGTGTGAACACTCTTCCATGACTCTCATTCAATGAAGAGATGTCATGGACATTGTGTTGCTGTGTGCTTTAAGTCCTTGCTTCTACTGTGGGTATGTTTGTTTTTTGGTCATTATTATTATTATTAATAATAATAATAATAATAATAATAATAATAATAATAATGATAATAATAATAATGATGATGATGATAATTGTAGACCCACAACCTCAGGGAGTGTGTATTAACTATTAGGGTGATACAACTAGCAGCTCCTGTGATTTGGGATTCCATCTCTCTCATCACTTTGGTCTCCAGCTGATGCTTAACAGTCAAACTGGGCTCAGGAGTTTGTATTCAGTCCTGGGCTTGGCATGAAGCCTGATGCTCTCGGGAAGTTTGGGCAGATATTAGCTGTGTGCCTTCTGTTACGTTAATGAAGGCTATAGTGTTCCCTTCTCTGTCCGGTTTGCTGTCTGTTGTGTGCGGTGGAGGAAGTCTCTGCGGTGACGAGTAACTCGGCATGTGAGGTACAGATAGGCAATTTAGCATGGAGTCACAATGCCAGTGAAGAGAATGAAGGTGGCATCTTCACTGTCGACGTGTGTGTGGTCTGGATTCCAGACAACGTCTTCATGCAAAACAGCTTGGTGTCCAACTCAAATTTGCCTCAGTCTTGAAAACCATTATGGAAAACGGTTGTTCTTCTTGCGTGTCGAGGTAGCTGAGCGATTCCTCTGTCTTTCTTTTGGTGGGACACATCTTTATTTTGCAAAATGTTATTTTAACACAGCTGTCGGTGATAAGAGGCATTTAACCTTGAGGAACCTGGAGACCTGGACCATGTCTCTCTTGCGCCTTATTAGGACTAGCTGTGTCATTTGTTACACATTGGGGTTCCCTTCACATTTTCTGACTAAACTGAAAGCTAGACTCTTATATACAGGACAGCAGTTCCCTTAAAAGCTGTTCAGTTGTTGTTATTGTTGTTGTTAGGAGTTGCCAGAAATGGGAATCCACCGGTATGGGTGTGGGAAGATTATAAAACTTGGAGTGGCCATGCAAAAGCCAGGAAATAGTGGGTGGAACTGAGCTGGAATCTTGGGACCAGGGCCGTGTGTCATAGGCTGGTGCCGCCCAGTGGGAGGGCGTGGGGGCGTTGGACAGATCTGGTCAATCAGGTTTCGGAATGGTGCGACGCCATCTGTCACACGTCAGCTCCCGCAGCCAGGAGCTGTCCCACTCCTTGGTCTCCTGCTGTGGGAGAGGTCGCTGACTCAGTGCTCCTTGTCGCCTGGAACTTGTGTTAATAGCTAAACACGAGAGAGCTTGTGTGAGTAAACTCGGACTAGGAAGGTCATGGCGGTACGATAAACTGACTCCCCCCAATACTCCACACCTGTGTTTGTGCATAATTACATCTTGCATAAACAATGTGATGAAACCAATGACCCATAATTGTCTGTCGTATTGTAATGAGTATCCTTTCAGGACTTAAATATGACTAAATATGTATAATTCATGCTTTCTGCTTCCCCACGTGAACCATACATTAAGTGTGAAGAGGTCACAGTCAGTGTTTTTTGAGTTCTGTCGAACATGCCAGGCCGATGTTGTGGATTGTTGTTAGGAGAGCAGGTTTTGTCCCATGGGTTGAGACAGGTGTCTCGTGGGGACGTTGCCTGGCCTTACCGTGGTGGTCGTCATGTCAAGCAAATGGTCAGCGTGGTGTCTACATGTGGTATTCCTGTCTGAAAGGGTTAGGGTTGGTCATAATGCATTTGCCCGCCATTCCCTGGAAAGCCCAGATTATTTCCGGCCTGACTATGGGGGTAGGTAGCATCCAAGGTTATTGAACGAGATGCTTATTCTGTCTCTCGCTTTGTCTCTGCCAGGGTACTATGGTGTTTGTGTTTTTGCTCTGATTTTTGGTCGCAGAAGTCCAGTACTGTGTACCTCCCTGCGCGTAGCTACGAATGCAAGTCACTGTGTGGAAAAACAAGAAAATGCCAATAAAAAGGCAGAAATTTTCAACAGATTTTTCAATTTTTGATTTTTATCAAAAGCAGAAGCCAAACTCAAGCATTGAGCAGGAGAATAGAGGCTTTAAATGTGTGTAAGGTCACTTTGATGAAACACTGACAAGCACAGTTAGCAGATAAGGCTGTCAGTCAGATGGTACTCAGAGCTGCCTGTTTGAAAAAGTAAAACTCTGGGGTCTTGTCAGAACACACCATGCGCTCTCATTAAAGGTTTTTAATTTCTGTAGCGGGTCCATGTAATTCTGCCAGGAATAGCGACCTAGTCTGTACATCTTGCGTGGTTTTTTGCCTCCAAAAAGGTAGGCTGACATGGTGTGTTTCTGTTTAGGAAGAGCTGTTAGTATCCTTCACGCCTTTCTGTTGACCGTTCCTTGTGTATATGGGAATGGGACGGGAATACGCATCCTTCGGGTAGGAAATATTCCAAATTCTCCTCAGTTGAGAGGCTGGTCCCAGCTTGTTATGTGACTGATTTATGCTGCTTGTGATTTGCGTTAAATAGATCCGTCCCTCCAGAATCTCACTTCAGCATCCCCTCAGTTCTGACCTGGGAATAAGGAAGTACAGTCTTCAGTCTTGCTTCTAAAGCTGTCTCTGGCAAATGTATCCATCTGATCTTTTCTTTTTGCCTTGCAAAATTAAAAGGAGTGATTCTGATCGTCTGTTTTTAGGTCTTTGTGTTTAGTGAAAACGGCTGCATGCTGTGTGTGTGTGTGTGTGTGTGTGTGTGTGTGTGTGTGTGTGTGTGTGTGTGTGTGTGCGCGCGCGCGCGCACATCTTTCTGATCTTTTTGCTGGCTGCTGGCTTTCTGTATCTCAGCAGGGGGTAGTGGGACACTTCTGCGCCTCTTTTCTCACTGTTTTCACTCTGAGTGAGTTTAGCTGGAGGGGCAGGTGGCGTAGTGGTTAAGGAATCACAGACCAAATAAGTCTGCAAGTTGATATTCGTTTTTGGGAAGTTCCATTGGGCCTTTTCCTAACACTCTGCAAAGTGTAAAACTGTAAGGTGTGAATTTGTTTTGGATCAGAGCTTCACTGTAAATCAGCCACAGAATCCAGATGGAAAATCCGATCTGTGATGTCGGGGATTGTGGAACGACCCGTTTCTAATGCGCTACAGACAGTACTTGTGTGCTGTCGTCAGTCGGAGGACAGCGTGAGGCTTCTGTGACGCACTCCTCCAAGCCCCAGCCCCCGGTCACGGGGACCCTGACGCAGGGCAACCATCAGCCGTTACTTGTAGCCTTGCGTCCCTCTGCGGATCTGATGCGGGCTTGGTGGCGAGAGGGCGTGACCCGATTCTGCCCGAAGCCGAAAGGGAACATTGTAGGCTCCAGGAGGAGGGAGTGTGAGAAGCGGTGGCCCCCCCAAACCTCGTGTACGAGGCAGCAGAAGGGCACCATTCACAGCATCAATACAGTGTTTCATTGGTTAATTGCGGAGTGTTCGCGGGTCAGCGCGCCTGTCCCTCGGAGCAGCAGACGGAGATTCTGCGCTGTCCCGTTGTTAGGCCGCTTGGTCCACACTGCTGTTCTCGGGAGGATTGTCGTACGATACAAGGTCATCCATTCAGCCACATGCTTCCTAGCGGAAAGAACTAGGAACCTTATCCCACGGCTGTGCAGCAGTGTTCTGGCCTGAATTAGCCAGCACCCCTTTGCCTACAGGACTGGTTACATAACCAGGCGATTTTATACTTTATGTGCCTGGACATCCGCTCCAAGTTCAAGAGCTCTTTGCTTTGCTATTTCTTACTGTCCCGTTTTTAACCACCTCTTAATTCTTAATCCACCGCAGTCGCCCTCCAGAGCTCAGACCAGTGATCTCTGCTCATTTCCTCTCAGCGGATACCTTTGGCCACATAGTGTATGCGGACACCTCTATAAATTCAAAGAATTGCCTAATGAAGCTGCACCCATTTTTGACACAGGTGTCTAACTAAGCACACTGTCACTGAATCTCTTACAACAAACATTATCGGCAGAATGGGTGGTTGTACAGAAGAGGTTAATGACTTTCCACTTGGCACCATCACAGGACGCCATCTCTCCCACACGATAGTTTGCACCACATTTCTGCCCTGCTGGAGTAGTTCTGGACAACCACAAGTAATTGTGACGATCAAAACGTCTGGGAGTTCAGGTGTGAAGTGGTCGGCCACACAAACTCACGGAAAGAGATCTGATAAGGTGACATCAATTCCCAACCTGAATGGCCACAAATCCCCCTAGCCATGTTCCAGCATGTTCCGGAAAGCTGCCCCAGAAGAGTAACGGTGAACAATAATGAACAATAAACTGACCAACTTCATATTAATACCCTTGATTTTTAGAGTGAGATGTTGGACCAGCTGGTGATCACACTGTTGGCCATGTAGCACGAGCCGGACCTTCTCTGTCCTTTGCTTATGGGTCCTGCAAAATAAGGTTCTCAGTGTAAGATGCTTATTGTAGTACCTAAAGAACGGGCTATGTCTGCTAGCAATACTGGAAGCAGAGCCCGACAGTGGCTGAGAAGTGTGGCTTTGCTTCGGGCCTTATCTGCACGCTGCACACAGAGCCTGTGGGGCTCATGGCTTCCTGTGTGCGTGACTCTCACTTTCTTGTGCTGCATTTATTGGAAGACTTGCACAAACACGGCACTCTGAGTCCCTGTTCATCACAGGACAGCTTCGCCCCCTTAGCAGTCACATCCGTGGGGTGGTTAATAGGTGATCCGATTAACATGGTCCAGTAACACAGTAACTGACTGACTGTTTGCGATCAAATTCTTGACTGCTTGACTTTTTGGTTTATTGCAGTTTCAAGGTTCCTGCCTCTTGTTTACATTTTTGTAGGCGGGGCATCCTCTGCAGAGAATTACAGCATAGGGTTATATGCATCATATTGTTCATCATTGTCCTATGACATCATTCCTGTGTATCTGCGGCTGGATGGAGTTACATGGAGAGTCTCTCATTCATGTTAAAGTGACGAATGTGTCACTTGACCTTCCTAATTGCTGAATAAGTCGCATTTCTGGGACTTGTCACCCACCTTCCTGGCCCAAGTTTGAGTCCGTCAGATCTTCAGTCATCCTTATTCAAATGGCTGCCTGATGTTCTCCTGGATGGCTTCGAGGGTCGAAGCAGATTATGCTCTAACTCCAGGGCTTCGTTTCAGTGAAATATGATGGCCAGACTCAACTGAATGTTCTTGATTTAATACCCTTGAGCAGAGTGTTTAAATGACTCCAGTGGAAACGTCTGGCTGCTTGATTAAAAAAAACACGTATGTGTGTCTGTATTTCTGTGACCGTGCGGAATCCTTTCCAGAGCAATGTGGCTTGTCAATGTGCTTTCAGCTGCATCCTCTGGCATTTTAAGCCTGTGAGTAAAGGCAGGGTTGGGGTAACGGCGGTCTCTGCTTGTCATGGGAGTAGGCTAGCGGGCTGGCCGTTAAGGAGCAGGGCTACGCCGCGGAGTGGTTCGGCCGCCACGCCATTTGCCCGCCGCCGGTGATGCGTACGCGCACAGTGAGCCACATGGCGTCCCTGTTTGTACGAGACGGTTCCTCATGCTGCACTCCGGGGTGAGGTAATTAAGTCCATCTGCGTGCCGTTCCTCCTGGTCTGTGGGACGAGGGGCCGCGTCATCATACCCAGTGGCAACAGCATGCACGTGTCCACTTTATTCCAGGTATTAACCTACAGCATCCTGAAGATCTGCGTTTGGAAGCTGGTTTTGTTGCGGGAATGGTATTTGGGGGACATGAAAACCACAGCTGTGCTTAATAGTTTTGGGCCTGACTTTCTCAGATGGAACAAAGCATGCCTGTTCAGCATTGTTGGGGGCAGAGCTGGCAATGGGGGTACACGAGGAGGTGCGGGCACGTCTGAGGGCTTTCAATCAGTTGACACTCATGTCCAGCACTGGGCAGGATGATGAGCAGAAGTGTGTGATGCAGGGATGGGAGGAAGGCCTGAGATAGAGAAAAGGGGCGTGTACTGCAGCAGCGTACGGGCCCAGGCATCTAGGTCGCGTTTTCTGGGCTTGATTGTTTAGGTCTGGTGGTAAAACACAGAAAATGAATGAATGCGCTCTTCCTTCCTTTTCAGCACTTTCGTTTTCTTATGACTAACAAGCACGCTTTCTTATGATGTCACACAGGAAGCAATTTCCCAATAAGCAAGTGGTTCATAATCATATGGGGCGGGGTTGTTGTCGACCGGTCAGGAAGAAGGGCGATAAGAATTTGCAGAGGACACATCTGAGATCGCAGCTTACCGGGGGGGAATAAAGCCCCCTCGCTGCGGAGATGCTCTCTTTGCCCGGCCCTCGTGACCGGCTGACTGCGCAGAGCGCGTGGACAAACATGTTGTTTATGACTCACGGATGCTGCCTTCCCGTGGATTCTGAAGGGGGGGGGAGTTGTATGTGAGATAAGGTCCTACTGCTGAGCTCCGCCGCTTCCAAACTGAGTGAACAGAACCGCAGAGTTTGCTGTCATCCCTTCATCATTATGCCTTGATTGGGAGAGCAAGCATGCAATTGGTTGGACAAGACTTCAGCCTGTTTAACTTGCGTTTTGGTGCTGATCGGCCTTTCTGCATAGGGCTGGGTCTTCACAAGCTGGTTCATGGGGTTTGTGCGTCTTGCATTTAACAGAGCTGGGACTCACTGGGAACATTAAAGCCCCCGCCTGGGGTATCTGTCGCATCATCGTTTACATTTCGTGACTGTTACTCGGGGCCCTCCCCACCATTTGATTATTAGCAGATTTTTTTTTCTCCGTATGTGGTGATGTATGAAATAAAAGTTGCTAAATAATGGCGTATTCAATTGTACATGTATGTGGTGTATTAAAAATACTTGCTGTTTTCTCATACTACAAAGAATACAAAGAATATTGTTTTGAAAACCAAAACAGAAGGACAAATCAGTTTCAGCTGGAAGCTTAGCTTTGATAAACACATCTTTTTCCTGTCCTTTACACTGGATGCAGTGGTTCTTATCAGGACGCACAACCTTAAGCAACCATCCACGTTTGTGCTCTTTCAGAGAACTACTCGGTCAGTGGCTCAGAGGCCAAGACGGACTCGGTCACCACCCTCCAGCCACAGGCCTCTGTCAGCTCCATCCAGACGGGCTCGCCCGGCTCGAAGCGACCCAGCAACACGCTGAAGAAGTGGCTGACCAGCCCCGTGCGCCGCCTCAGCCATGGCAAGGCTGACAGCGCCGTCAAGAAGGTGCCTGGCAAGCCCAAGAAGCGGGAAGGTCGCAAGAGCATCGACCTCGGGCCCAAGTTTGAGCAGGACGAGAGTGCCGACGAGGTAACCGGGGCCACGGACCTCCTCGTCCACCCACATATGCTCCATGGCCTTATTTCTGACCTGTTTTGGAGGTTAAGGATGGCCGTGCCTGATTGGTGGGGATTTTATGTGCCTTCTATGCAAATCTGTCCCCTTGGTCTCCAGCTCTCCCTATACTAGTCTCATCCCTATACAAATTCTAAGAATAACTCTGCGTGCGGTCGTGTGACCAGAAGTTGACAATTTTGGTTTGGCCAGCTTCTTTACAACATCATTTACATGAAGCAGCAGAACGTTCCTTCACTGGAAGGTAGCTCCTAAATTAGCAGACCCTGCTCAGGCTTACCACTTACTGTACCACTAGCTGTAAACAATGGTACTGTGTGCCTTAGCTACACAGCATTTATTTATAATTTGTTTATCTTTCTGCAGAGCAGATAACGTTTCGCTAAAGCTCCTCGTTTTAGTGATGTATCTCCGGAGTGCTCCGGACTACGCTGTATGCGAAAAACACCCGGTTGGGTCACCTGACCTCAGGCAGAACACGTCATTACACAGTTGGATGTGTCCTTGTTTATGTGGACAAGACCCTTGCCCCTGGCTGGGGTTGCGTGTTCCTGTCAGCTGAGTTATACACGTCCTGTCCTTTGTACGGGTGCCCCCCCAGAGGCCTGGGTGTCTTCACGCATAAGGGATGTTTCCCTATACTCAGTGACACAGGCCCTGCCATTTTGGTGTACCTTGTGATAGTGGTTTTTTAAGGTGCTTGAATTGAAATTCAAAGCCTTTCCTTAGCGATTTAGATTCTACTTGTAAATGGCTGTAAATGTAGACATTATTTTCCCTTCTTTGCAACTGCATTTTCTGTGGTCAGTCTTTCAAAAATATTTTTTTTTGTGATTTTCGTTTTTTTATCGTGATGTGTGCAGACTCGCTCCTATGAGCATCTTACCTTCAGCTATGCCTGAGTATCGCTGCGATACTCTCTGTAACTGGGCGTGAAAGCCTTGTCTTCAGATTGCTTCCTTTCCTGCCTTTACTGCTTGTGATTCACTGCGCAGAGAAGGGCGTTCAAGGTATCCGTGCCTTTCAGATTTCAGCAGTAGTGCAAAACACCTTTTTATTTCCTAAGATACGTAGCAGATGCCTGTTGCCTTTGGATAAAATCATTTTCAAGAAAGTTGGGTCAGCCAGCCCCTGCTGCTGCTGGGGGTTCAGGACCTTGGCTGAGCCAAGGATTTGAACCAGCGACCTTCCGAACATAAGCCCGCTGTCCTTACCTTAAGCATAATATATCGTATTACTGTTATGCAGACAACACGCGGTTATACGTTCTACTCAAGCCAGGTGAAAATAATACACTCAAATATATCTTTGTCTAAGGGAGGTTAGGTGCTGGAGGTCAAACAATTTTCTTAAACTAACCCAAAACATTTTTGATTTTATTGTGCAGCACTTTGATGGACGTCTGGTGTCTTTTAAAGCTTTTGAGCCGCACACCACCCCTGAGCAGTGTATGTCCCTGTTTGCAGTTTTGTTGGCACCTGAGCAGCCGCAGACTGAGCCCTTACGGTCATTCTGCGGCACAGCCACCCTACTGCCCACTCCTTTAAGCCGGCATCCCTTTTGGTGGAAAACCAACCCACTTTCTGACTTGTCTTGGTCTTTGATGTCAGTGATTTCTATCTTTGCTTTGCATGAAATGAATGGCTGGTCCACAGTGGCATCTGCTCTTCCTGGAAATGCTCTGCCGGGGCTCGACGGGACAAAGGAGGCCTGTGATGTTGGGCAGAGTCGGGGGGGGTGTCGGAGGGGGTCGACGTGTCCCCTGACCCCCACCCTTTGTCTCTGGTCTCCAGCAGAGGGCCAGGAAGGAGGGCACACTGCCCAAATCTGCGTCCGGCATGCAGAGTGGTGGTGAGGAGGAGCTGGAGGATGAGGCGCACACCCCCCTGCCCCCACCCATGGAGATCATCAAGGACCCCTCGTCCCAGGAGGAGAAGGTATGGCCCCCTTAGGGTCCTACGTTGCTGCCTTGTCCTGTAGCTGTTTTGTTCCCGTTTGTTCTTGGCTTATCAAAAGTGGTTCTGGGTTCTGTATCGATTCCCAGCATGTCAGACCGCATAGTAGCTGGATAATTCTCTCCCCTGTGGGGTCTCCTGGGGGCAGTAGTCCTCACACAGAGGGGGTTAGTGGGCATACAGGCTGCTTTCTCCTGCTGCTGTTATCATTACGTATTTATCTGCCGATGCTGCCATTGTGCGACTGTGAGGATTAGTGAAGTTATGGTCAGAGACGGGGTGATGCTGATACTCGCACTGCTCTGTCGCCTGTCTCCTTCCTCCTGCCACATCAATCCATGCTTGCCTCAACCCAGACGCTAACACCTGGTCCCCAAACCTGTCTGAATCTCCCTGCCTGTACACCCCAACTCCACCCACATCTAATAACAGCTCGTCTCTCTCCCCCTGCCTGCCTGGCTGGCCCGCCCGCCTCTCTCTTGTCAACCCGCTCCGCACAGTCCGCCGCTTTGCTTGCCGCACGCCAAAGTTCCGTCGAGATTCCCAGTGCGGCCGAGCTGGTCAGCGCCATAGAGAGGCTGGTCCAGACCAAGACGGTGAGTCCGGCTTTGCACTGGATCTTCCGGTTCATATTCATAGGGAAATGAAGGCTCGCTTTCTTACATTCCTGCTTCCAGACCGTGCCATAAATGCACAACGCTGCCTCCCCACCCTTGTTCTTAATTAAATGGTGCGTTTTACTCCTAGTTTAAATCCTAAACTGGTTCGTCTGAAACTGATCGGAGGGTTTCCCTCCTGCAGAGCCTGGAGCCATACCCGCGGCTTTGCACCCTGACCGCGCCCGCCGAGCAACCCCCCATGCCACTCAAGAACCCAGAGGTGGAGCAGCGGGCCAAGGCACTGCGTGGCCGCATGTAAGGGATGCCGTGGCCCCGCCCCCTTGCCCAGGCCCCGCCTCTTTTCACCATGAACACAGTCCTTCACAATTAATGGGATTGACACGGTGCTGTAAATAATCACAATGTGAAACACAGACTTTGAAATACACACACACTAAAAAATGCGGCATCCATATTTCTTGGGTGCATTGCCCCTTTCTCCTGTTTTTCTTGTATCATTTCCATTTCTTTATCCTCTGAGTTATTTTCATAATTTAATCCCAATTTTAAGGAATTATATAACCAAGAGAAATAAGCATAAGACTCATGACGGCATCGTATCATTCCTCAGACCAGACTTTGATAATATTTGAGGATGTTCAATAATGTCTCATCCACAAAAATGAGAAGCTGGACAAACTTGCACTGTGGGCGTGAGCGCAGTTAACTGTTAGCATTCAGTGACAAGCTGGTTTTCTTCAGCCACCACTGTGCCCTCTGCTGGCCATTTTGTCAGTAATGTTCCGTTGATTGCCTCTCGTGATGCTCAAAACTTTCGCCCGTCGGCAGGTTCGTGCTTAATGAGCTGATACAGACTGAGAAAGATTACGTGAGGGACCTGGGCATTGTGGTAGAGGTGAGTCATGTGAAGTGGTCGGCATGACCTCGGTCACGAGGTCACTTAACGCTTTTTGTTGGCGACGAACTGTTCTGACCCATCGCCCTGACTATTGCTGTGGGTCTCAGTAATACCCCTACTAGTCACTGTCCTTGTAAAAGCCTGTCTGTATCAAACGTCTGTGTTGTATGAGCCATCTGGCGATATCATGAACCTTATCTGAATGCATTTCCCTAGTGTGAGTTGGTGTGTGCGTGTGTGAGCATGCACAATTTTATAAACCTAGATTTTTCTTTATGTATTTCTCAGAAAAGTAAACACATGCTGTGAAATTTCACTTGCGTTTTCAATTTAAAAATTTTTAAAATTGCAAATCTGCTGAAGTCAGAATGGTAATTGGTAATTGAATATATTTAAATATTCATTATAATATTAAAAGTATTCAATTTAGCTTTAGTCATGGGAATGGTTGTTAATGTTTGGTTTTGCATGTTTTAGGGATTCATGAAGAGAATAGAGGAGAAGGGGATCCCTGAAGACATGAAAGGAAAGGACAAAATAGTGTTTGGCAACATCCACCAGATCTACGACTGGCACAGGGAGTATGTTGGCACCTTTGCTGAGTGTGCTGTGTTTTGTAGCCTGGACTCATTAAATTATGAATAACTGTTTGTTTTCCCTCCCTGCAGTTTTTTCCTGGGTGAACTGGAGAAATGCCTTCAAGACCATGACAGGCTTGCAGAACTTTTCATAAAACATGTATGTAGGTTAAGGGTCACGGAGCGTGTGCCACGCGCCTGCCGTTTTTATGCTGTTTATGCTTGATTAGAGCACCCAGCCGGGCTGTAGACCTCCCGTACCAAATACCTCTGATGGCTGAGCCTGCTGTCCACCTCCTAGTTATAGAAGAACCCTCTGAATCTCAGGCCAGTTTCCTTTCTGTGGTCCGTTCCAGCAGCAAAGGTTAATATGCCACAGCTGGGTTTTGACCCAGACGCACCGTGAAACGCCTCTTATATTGGTGTCAGTTTGACTATGAAAGTTCTGGTAGCTAACACGCTTAGCGGCCGCCTTACCCTAAATCCGTGCGTTTGGCTTTTCCGAAGGGGAGGGGCCGTGCTACCTCTAAGAATATCGGCCTGTAACCGAAAGCTTGGCCGCACCATGTCTCTTGGTGTGGGCTTTGATTTCCTTGCTGAGAAAAGGCACTTAAGCTGTAGTTCTTCCGTAAAAAGATCCAAGTAAGTGCATGGGCGGGCGGCCAGAGTCATGTGCTTAGTAAACAAGCCCCGCCCAATTACGGCACTGCCTGGTGTCGACTGACAGGAAGCGTTGAAGGTATTTCCGCAGTCCCGGTGTCTGTGGCAGCCAGCTGCCTGGTCAAATTTGATTAATGTTGTAAACTACCAGTTGTGGTTTTTTATTTATACTTTAAGTTGTTTTAGGGCCCTATGAATCCCTCCTGGATTACAGACGCCGGCAAGCCAATAATTAGCTGGAGATGTTTTCCTGCAGCATGGGAACATTATTAAGGCCCTGATTCTTAGGCGTATATGTGCATATCAATGTGTGTTTTCTGTGACTGTAAAGCTCCCCATCGGGAATTACTGCTGGAGGCAGCTAGTCACCCTGCACGGATATCGCTAAATGGCTGTTAGTGTTGTTTCAATAGCTAATGCATGTCGGACTGCTGCTGGGTCAGCAGAGAGAACTTCTGCTCTCTGACACCTAGCACAAGTCAGACCTGGATGCACAGAAGTACAGTACAGATTTTTGTTGAGCGCCAGGTCATTGTGGAGGGCCTGAGAATGAGCAGTCGGCTATTGCTTCCAAGAAAGTCCTAAAGACAGATATACAGCAGTCTTTAATACCACCTGACCTCTTTCCTCATATAATGAAATGATGGCAAGCTGATCGGGATGAAAATATTAATGACGGCCTTTACAAAATCCGTCCAGTTATTGGAAAGATGACAAAAGCTAACTTTTAAAATCCTTGGGAGCAGGCTGTCTATACAAGGTGTCGTGTTGGGCCATACAGGCTGACTTACAGTGTACTTACAGTGTACTTACAGTGTACTTACAGTGAAGATCCGCCTGTGTGTCCTACATGTAAAACTCCTTTAACTGTTCAACATATACTGTATCGTTCTCCTTAGAACTGCCATAGGTGGCGTTACCATTTTACTGACTCTTTAAAAGAAGTTTTTAGTAAAGTTACACCAGAGCCTTTTTCGGATTGTTCAAAGGCTAATCTTAAGCATCTTAGATCATTTTAACGGTTTGTAACATTTTCTAGTTTTTAACTTTTTTTAGTTAGTTTTTACCTTTTTCGTCGTTCACTTTGTTTTATTACCTGTATACTCCTGCCATGAATGTAGCCCTAGTTGCTGGGATGCCTTTAACAGTCAACATTACCTTATCTGTCATTGTGGTAAAAGTGTTTGTTGCTAGCAGAACAATACAAGCTGAAATCACATGCGTGTCGTATCTGAGCCCGCGGCCAAGGACGGGGCCTGATGTGTTGTGCTTGTTATGTTACAGGAACGGCGATTGCACATGTACGTGGTGTACTGTCAGAACAAGCCCACCTCCGAGTTCATTGTGGCTGAATATGATGCATATTTTGAGGTAAACGGCCAGTTCTGGTGGTTCGAGGGCTTGCCGTGACCCTGTGCTGGATAAACACCTGTTATGAACAACTTAGTAATCATTGCATTAAAATGGGCGGTGGGTCTCATCCCTTTTGTTCCTGCTATAATATCACTATCGTGCCTTTAATTTAGAATTGCCTGATTAGTACGCAATAGTAGCCCATCTGATTTTGTTTTTTTTTTTTTGTACTTCCTGTCCACAGGAGGTACAGCAAGAAATAAATTCAAGGCTGACTATCAGTGATTATCTCATAAAACCCATCCAGAGAATCACCAAGTATCAGCTTCTGCTCAAGGTAGAATGTGCTATATTTGGAAAGATCGGAGCGTTGTCGTGCTGTCGCCCCCTGGGGGTCGTGTGTGGTGATGCAGTGACTGCGAGCGAAAGCTAAGGCAAAATTTGTTTATCCTGAAGGATTTCCTGAAGTACACTTCGAAGGCGGGGATGGACTGCCAGGACATTGAGGTAAGAAACGGAGCTTGTTGTGTTCTGTTGAGTACAGGTGTTCATCACTTCACGATGGTTCGGCCAGGATATTTTGACTTTACGATGGTGTGATAGCGATGCACATTCAGTAGGCACCTTTGAATCTTGGTCTGTTCCCAGGCAGCGATATGCCATACGATACTTTCTAGGCCATGGCAGCGTCCATGCAGCCACGATTCCAATCTAGCAATCACAAGCATAAACGTCTCATATAGTGTTTAACAACCTATTATACAGTGTTATTTTTTTTTTCTGTTTAACCAAAAAAAACTAGTATTCATTTATTTACCTTTCAATTAATGGTATTTAGTTATTTACAGTAATTATTTACTTATGCAGTGATAGTAGTTATCATTTTATCATATATTCAATTTATGATATTTTTCACTTGTGGTAGGTTCTTTGGAACGTTACAAAATCGTAAGTCAGGGAGCACCTGTACAGTTAATGAGACAGGATGGATTTATGGCAGTATAAAATATCTACATGAAATACCATGACAAAGGCTGAAAGACAATATCATGCGCAGGATGTGGTGTATATATTGTTACTCTTTCTAAGTGTCTGGCGTCCTTACGGTATTCTCACTGTTTACATTACAGAAAGCTGTTGACCTCATGTTCCTGGTACCCAAGCGCTGCAATGACATGATGAACCTGGGCCGGCTGCAGGGCTATGAGGTACAGCCTCGCCGGCACGGTGCTCAGTCGCGCGTCAGTCCCTCCTTGCTCACCATGGTGAGAGAGGCCATGTCATGCTGCGAGGCGCTGGTGGCAGCCGAAGCAGCGACTCTGGGTCTACCTGAGCCGCTCTGTTCTGGGAAAGCTTTGGCCCCAAAAGTATATAATAAATAAGAAACACACACGCCCTGATGCTCACGCCCAGTGATGCACCGCGGCTGAATGCGGTTTGCACCTTAGGAAGCCTCCTGAAGTGCTGTGGGCTGTTGGCTGACGGAGGACGATATCTGCATCCCTGAGTAGGGGGGGCGCTGGGAGATTCGTGCAGACCTGTCAGATGTTCCTCAGCCCTTATCTTTGCCCAGCTTTTTATTCATGCATTATGCAGTGGCGAAAGGGGGAGACTGATTTCAGGGATGAAGACAGAAGTTTTTCTTCCCCTGTCAAGCACTGAATAGTTTTGTTGCCTAGCATAAATCTTTACAGAATCTATATTTATGCAATTTCTAGGTATAGTCAGGTAGATATTTATATGTTGGAGCTAGAGAAGCATTCCTCCCAGAGCTTTTTCGGGATGACAGTTCTCGTCAGTCCCAGAGCTCCCCCCACCCCCATGCTTCCGGAGCAGGTGTGAGCGGGTGTTCCCCCTGTACCGCCCCAGGGGAAGCTGACGAGCCAGGGAAAGTTGCTGCAGCAGGACACATTCTTCGTGACTGAGCAGGACTCGGGCGTGCTGTCACGCAGCAAGGAGCGCCGGGTCTTCCTCTTCGAGCAGATCGTCATCTTCAGCGAGCTGCTCCGCAAGGGCTCATCCACGCCGGGCTACCAGTTCAAGAAAAGCATCAAGGTGGGGCCCCTGGCGTTGGCGCATTCCATGTTGATTCGCACTCAGCGGGATGGACCTGGGATGGACCACATCATTGTAAAGGGGGGGAATAAAGCGATTAAACTGTTTTTCTGATGTTTTGGGTCCATAGGTGAGCTATCTGAGTATGGACCCAAACGTGGACAACGACCCCTGCAAGTTCATCCTGTCCTGCCGCGGCTCCTCAGAGCGCTTCACCCTGCAGGCAGCCAATGTGGACATCAAGCGGGTCTGGGTCCATGACATCCAGGAGCTTCTGGACACCCAGAGCAACTTCCTGTCAGGTGAGAGATCACATGACTCCCCCAGTTGACACCGCAGTCCATTTCGCTCAGAGCCTAATACCTGGATCACTCTTAGTATGATAGCTGACGTTGTTGAATGATTAACAGTTAGTTTTATTGTAAGCCATACCACAGCTTCATTTTACAATTTGAACGGACGCCTAACCCTTCCACTGCAACCCTGCCACCCCCAGCCTTGGTATCTCCCATCGAGTTCCAGAAGAAGGAAAGCGGCTCGCATTCCCTGACCAGGAACCAGGCTGGCGGTGGGCGACCAACCCACTCCAGTGGCCGGCCGACATCCGTAGGTTCGGAGAAATCCCCCCTCACGGGCCAGACTCCGGCCCCTCTTCAGCTACCTACCTCCAACGGCAGCCCTGGCTACGGCCCGCAGAAATACTCTGAGCGTTACGAGGCCGGCAAGGTGAGCAGACCAGCAGACATCCTGGAGCTGGCTAACCGAGCTGTCCTAGAGTGACATCTTCTTTATTTTTATTAACCGCTTTTTGACATAATTATTACCATGTTGGTTAGATCAGTGTTTCCCAACCTTTTTTCTTTCTATGAGGCAGTGTCTCTGTCGGCACACTGCGAACGCCGGGTTAGATTACACAGTAACTGCATAACCAATTTTATAGTTTTATGGCAGCAGTAGGCTGTGACTCAGTCCCCAGGAAGTCTACTTACCGTGTGTGTGTGTGTGTGTGTGTCTGTGGTAAAATCCGTAAGCAGTGCTTCTGACTGGTCTTTGGTTTCCAACCTGCCATCCCACAGAACGACAGAACTGGGTGCAATGGGGTGTCCTCCACCATGGAGGTGATCCAGGACTATAATGCTGTGAAGGAGAATGAGATCTGTGTCGCCCAGGGTGAGACAGTGCAGATCCTGGCCACGAACCAGCAGAACATGTGCCTGGTGTACCGGCCAGCCAACAGCCAGTCCCCAGCGGCCGAGGGCTGGGTACCTGGACACGTCTTGGGCCCCCTCAGTAAAGCCCGTGTAGACATTGCTGAAGGAAGCTTCAAGTAAGTGCCGCCTCAGCCTCCAGTGGAGCTCAGTCCCCGTGATAGGGTGCAGAGATGTCAAGCTCCGCCCCCTGCCAATTTAGCCCCGCCCCCTCTTGGAACAAACTCCGTAATGCTGGATCTGTACACAGGGGCAGCCTTGTTTTATCATTGTCTTTTTGTTAATATATGTAAAAAAAAATGAAGATTTTGAATAAAGTGACTTTAGAGCAGTCGTGGTTTGTTTTATGTAGAGAAATCAAGCAGAGGAAAGTGATCTTACATCAACGTGGGACAATGTGCTCTGGATGTTTTTCGTTTTTTCTTTGCCCCCCGACACTGTTGTCTTGATACATTTTGTGACCCAATCGCTCTTATGGTGGAATGGCTGCTCCATCTCCGCCAGCACAGCATTTCTATTATTGTCTATCGCAATTTTTTTTTCCCTGTACAGCTTACAATTTTTCTTTTTTGGATTTTTTTTTGTTTGTTCTTAATTTGTCACTAGCAGGCGTGATGAGAGTTCGCTGTGAGGTTGTCTTCTGTTTTGTTTACCAGAACTCTTTCCCGTACATTCCTGTAAAAAGTCTTTTTGCACTATTTAAAAAAAAGAAGCTCTTATTAATGAAGCTAGACTGTGCAATATGAGGATAGTCACAATGTTCATCATTGTACTTGTAACTGATCGTTTTAAATGTATTATTTTAAATATGTAAAATATTTTTTTTTTTGCCATGAGCATGAATTAACAAGGAAGTTGAACCATTTCTCCTCCCCCCCTGGGCTCCCCTGTTACAGAACCAAGTGGTGGAGTTCAGTGCTATTTGTTAGCGACATGCTCGCTAACTTCTGTCTGATCTACGAGACTTTCAGATCTATTCATTCTCCCATGAATAAAGTTGGTTTGTCTTCGTAAATATCTTCCTGTTTCAGTCGACATCCTTGTCTTTTTTTGCAATTGCAATAGGCTTTTTTTTTGGGTGGTTACACAATAAGGGCACCCCCCCCCATTAAGTTCTTTATATCTTGGGAATGTCTGATAACATTTTGAAATCTGCTATGCATTTTGATTTTATCCTTTTGCATCTTTTTGATGTTATTTTTTTTCTCCTCTCCAGAAGTTGGGACCTTTTGGTTTATTTTAATAGCACCAGTTGTCCACAAATATATGTCCCTGGTTGAGTGTAGTCTGTTTAATTCACCCTGAGTACTTCCAGTGGTATTAATGTCCTAGTATCAAATAATGCTGTGCCACAAGAACTCCACTGGGTTTCTGTGTGTGCGTGCATCAATTAGGGAGCAATTAATTCTAATTGACCCATGAGAGAAATTCAGTGTTATATGTGGCTGACTTGGCACTTTATTCTGAAACGGGTAATTTATCCTTCCTTTGTGAAGACCAGATTTATGTTCCTTTCTTTGAGAAGTTTCTTTCTCTCCAGCAAACTCTTCACACTCACTCTCTCTTTTGATCGTAATACATGATATTGGATGGCTGAGCCTCTTTCTTGCCCATTTCCAGACCGGCTGCGTCACCGTGCCCCCGGAATTTGACAGCTGCATTTTTTCCCGGTATGACAGGAAGTCTTTCTCATGGCATACCTTGCGCATGAGATCGCGGGTGGAAAAAGAGGGAGGTATCACCACTGACTCAAAGGTTGATCTCAGCCGTCGCAAGTCCAGGGAAATTCAAAGCTGCAAGGTCACTGTCGATGTGAGTAAGCAGGCAGCGACGACTGGTGTGCCCCTGCCTGTCAGCCCAAGCGATGCAGATGACAAACATTTTTTTAATGCCAGTCCCACTTGTGTGGTTTTGTACGCATGCAGCTAACACAATGAACTTGTATTCTGTGATCAATAACATTTTACTGGTGTACCAAGTGTCAGTGTTCAGAGTCTGGACACTGCGTGCAACTTTGATGCGAGCCAATGAATTTGTTTTTAATTCTGCAATGTTTTTGTGTTTGGATTTTACTGGATGAATTTATTTTTCTATTTTCATCTAAAATAACTGTTGTGACTCATTTAAAAGTTCACCCTGCCCATATTAACCCTTTCAGTGACATGGCATGTGATCGCTTGATTTCCGCACAAACTGCAACTGCTACTTTTGTGTTTAGAATTAGTTAATCTGCGTTATTTTAAATCTGTACAATTTAAGGATGGCCTCACAGAAAGTGAAATTGCCATCTAAGAGTAGCAGATACAGTTAAGGTGTTAAATGGTGGTTTGAATATTTTCATTTTGGGAGTATTTGTACTGTTATGGATTTCTTTATCATAACTGGTAAGTAAGCTGCATTTTCAGTGCTGCATCATGTATGAGGTACGACTTTTTTTCTCATGGTAAGTATATCTGAATACGACGAAGTGAAAATTACAAATACTTATGAAGTTCACATTCAGTATGTGGTAATTTACCTTGCATTTGTGATAATTCATTTTTATTGACTAAATAGCTTTATGTAAGAATAGACCTTACAAGGTCTCATTCTGGAAGTGATGCACACATTTATAAATTGTCATAAGCCTTGTGGCTTAAAAATAGATTTTCACTTCTGGATTTATACTAATCTGTCATTCGGTATTGCCTGTAATGATGCTGCATTTTTGTCCAAATGATCTGTGATCATATTAGCCTGCATCTGTAATAAAATGCAACGAACTCAGTCGTCGCCAGGCATCCGTTGCCATTACAACTCTTTGTAGCATCATATTTCCCCTGCAAACCTTCCACCTAATATGCAGGGCCTGATGGCAAAGTAGAGTGCCCTGCCAAAACAGTAAAATTTCTCCAATCATCTTGTGAGTGCAGTGTACAGTAATGCATGCGCAGAGGTCTTGCGTATTTGGGTTATTTTCTTATACTGGACCTTCTCATCATCACACTGGGAACTGTTGCGTCATCAGAACTAACGACTGCTTTCTCTCATTCCGTGATGCAGGAGTCTAACAGCTCTGAGGAGTCCGAGGGTGATGAGCTAGTTCCTCAGACTAGCATGGAGGTAGTACCCTGTGCTACTCTGACATGCGTGCGGTGTGTCACCCTGTTTAGATGTTTCCTCAGTTCCACAACAATAAGACATCTGTGGGAAGCCCCGGCCCAGCGTGCTCTGCAATGCCGTAGTCATTGCTGTGCTCTACATACCACTAGTTCTGGGAAGCTGGCAGGCTGTCATCACACACATCCACTGTCTCAACAAATGAGACCTTGCCCTTAGTCACTGTGCCACCTACAGGCCAGTTGTCATTCTTGTGACTTTAGATTCTGAATCTTTCTCACACAAGCGTTAAAGCCTTAAACACTACTCCACCAGCTGGCCAAGAAAATTCTCAGGCCCATATGAATTTTGCTGGTGAAGATCACTTTTAAAAATGCTGTGAAAGGGTCTCACTGAAACTGTGCGATCCATGGCGCCATCTCATGATATCCATAGAATATAAATGTTTTTCAGTGGTATCTTGGAAGTTATTGGCCCTTTACAACTGGGCAGTTTTATATAACGTTAACTTTACCATCTACACTGAACTGAACTCATATCTATTAGTCAGATTTTGAAAGCACTCCTATGGTTTTAAACATTAAGTAAATGCTCATTTGTCAGTCTGCTAATTATCACCTCTTACCACTTTTGTGGTGGTACTCTACAAGTACTTCATTTTACTGCTTAATCCAGACAATTCGTACTGTTTCTTGTACTTGGGAACAAAACAAATAATTGTCATTATTATTTAACCCTTAGCAGGTAATTTTGTATGAAGTGACTATTTAGAATATCGCCCTGAAGTGTTCGGATTTTTAAGATTAGTTGCATAACTTATGGGTGAAAATTGCCAGGTCAAAGATCTAATTCTGAAAGGCAGCGTTTTGGCTGTTAATGTTAAAAATCAAAGTGACTGATCCGTTTGTCCATGACTAACTGCCGTAGCTCGGGGCCAGCACTTTGGTTCTAGACGTGGAGAAATGTCCGGGGTTCCGCAGGGATTTCCTGACGAATTCAGGCTCTGGAGTGACGCACGTCCTGAATCAGTTATAAGAAGCAGGCATTTCTTGTTCCACCTGCTAGGAGAAAATGCATAGGAGCACGTTGAAAATGACAATCTGCTTCCTTGGTCGGGAAAAGATTTTCCCATTTCGTTGAAATTGCTTTCGCGAACAATACGGAAAGTAGGTGTGAGGAGGTGGAACCCCTGTTCTCGATAACACGCCTGCCGCCGGCCTGACGTGGTCGCATTTTCCCTGGAGAAAGCCTTTCTCCTGCCTAGCAAGTCCGACAGTCCCCTCGCTGGCCTATATACACATGCATTACTTACAAGATGTCACTGGTGTGGGGCCACACGATTAGCCCCCGAAGATCCCCACTAGCCGACGTGATTTGCAGGAATACATTCTGCAATCATCTGCATAATGATAACAAATAATGCGCTGAAGTAACACAGGGATCCCCGCTAGAACCCTACACCCACCACAGAGCTTGTACTTATTGCATCCCTACACGAGACAGTCACTGGATGGGGGACAACCCGCCCCCCGCCGGGTTTGGGTGGCATTACAATGAAACCGTAAACTGCGTAATCCACCATCAGATGTGGAAATGCTGGAATGCCATTGCTTTTTAATATGTCGTCGAAATACTTCGGCACATACCGCGGTGTAAGCTCTGGATGGTATGGTGGTATTAAAAACTAGATACCGTCCGACCCTAGCGCTGGCTGAACGGCGGGACGGCAGATTGCCGGAACATTGCGCATCATTTTCGCAGGGTGGGGGCTGCTGTCAATTTGCGGGATATTCCCGGACGTCTACTGCACCTCCTTTAGCATTAATTGCCGTAACACTAATATTACCAGTTTTACATACTGGATTTTTTTTTTTAAATGAGACGTTTTGCCTTTTCCCCTTTATAACTTGAGATATTTGTTATTTTGAACACAAGTTCAGTGCACGCCGACTTTTAGTTTTCTGCGTATATAATGCATGCATCTGTTTTAGAGTGTGGGCTTAAATATGTCTGTGTGCAAAATACAGACGCGGCAAATCAATTTAATTTCCTGATCCCAAGTTTGGACACCATTGCTTCCACACGGCGTTACAGCTGTACGGAACCCGGGGTCAGGCTGCGACACGGCTGCCCTCTGCCGTTTGAACTGCGAAATGATCCGCAATTATCCAAATGCACGGTGGCCGTTTAACTGTGCATAGTCAGCTGAATGCAGACGGATTGTGTTTATCTTTATATTAGCCTAACACGCAATCATTTATTTTGCAGTTAATGAATCCTAATTTCATTCAAGAAGGTAAGATTAAAACCAAATCTGATTATAGCATGCAGATGTTTAAGAAACCATTTTAATACACCTGTACGTTACTGCATTAATATAGGCCTATTTATGTACATATTTTTACTTGTTTCTAACTATTTCATTAATTTGGGTGAATTGTGGCTTATTTAGAATATTTTGTAATTTTTTCTACACACTTGTACTCTGGTTTTGTATTGCTAGTTGATCTGGCTTGTTCGTTCAATCTTTCATCATTTAACTACTGTGAATATAGCTATTGCGATGTTTTTAGTACCAATAATAATAATAATAATAAATAATAAGAATATAACAATCAATAATAATAATAATAATAATAATAATAATAATAATAATAGTAGTAGTAGTAGTAGTAGTAGTAGTAGTAGTAGTAGTATTTAGCCGACAATCAACAGCGCAAACCACGTTATCTTGGCAGTGGCCCCCGAGTTCCTGGTCTCCCTGGCCGACGTAACCTGTGCTCTCGGGGAGACGGTCACCCTGCGCTGCAAGGTCTGCGGTCGCCCCAAACCAGCGGTGACCGTGCGAGCACCGGACCAAACCCTGATAGTCAACAGCACCCGCTTCGCTATAGACATCAGGTACTGAGCGAGGGTTTCTCCTTGGGCTATTTAAGTAGGCTATAGGGTATAAGAATTACCCGACGTTTTAATTTTAATTACAGTAAGCTAACTTACAATACTAGAAACATCTTCAGCAATCCAGAAAACGACAGTACGGTATATTATTGATAGTCATAGATGGACGATTTTTATAAACACGGCGAGCATTTCTGCTTTTCCGTGCTAAAACAGTTTGAGAAGGAGTACAATTTGTGCTTCTGTTTTAAAAGGAATAAAATGAAAATTAGCATATTTTATGTTCAATGAGCCTCGTTCGCATTCTACCCGAATTTTCTTTTAATCCGGCATAATAATCGGTCGTTGTTAGTAGTAGGTCCGTAATAGATAGAATAAAACACGATAATTAAAATATATTCATATTTTACTAAATTCAATTCGATCCTTTAAAATTACGTTCGGTCGAAGAATGTAGACAGACCTTGAGATGACCTCGCTTTTCAGGGAAAGCGGGGAAATTATTCTGAAGATCTGCAACCTGACGCCTCAGGACACGGGAATCTACACGTGCGTCGCTGTCAATGAGCATGGCTCTGCCTCATCCTCCGCCTCCATAAAGGTGCAAGGTTAGAAAGCTAGGGTGGGGCGAGAAGGGGACCTGAAGTGCTGGGGACGGGCCTGAGGATGGTGTGGCACACGGTGCAGGCGGAAGTGGGGGTAAAGTAGATGGAAAAATGCTGAAAACTCAGACAGTCTTGTGGACCCTAATGTAAGACCTAGGTCCTGTGTTCAGGTGTCCCCCCGGCGCCGTCCAAACCAGTGGCTCAGCAGGCAGGCAGCACAGCGGTGTTGGTACACTGGATCCCGCCAACCAACTTAGGGAACTGCACTGTGACCAGCTACACTGTAGAGTGCAGGCAGGAAGGTCAGTGCGCCTCTTAACTGCTCAGCACTGAGCAGGATGGCAACAATGTTTCTGCATTTATGCCTTCTGAGCTCCTCTGTGATCATTTATACACTTGATCAGGCTTGCTCTGTAATAACCCTGCATACTGGCCTGTGATTGGTTATGCTCTACAGTATCTTTATCGCCATCTGGTGGTGTGTATTGAATGCTAACTGCTTGTTTGTTATTGGCTGTGTTATTGCACTTCAATTGGTCTTGCAGACTCCCTGATGTGGGAGCAGTCGGTGGTGTCCACAGCAGACGTGTGTGTGAAGATAGAGAAACTCATCCCTGGTGGACACTATCAGTTCCGCGTTAGTGCTAGTAACCGATGGGGCGTCAGCCCGCCCAGTGAGCCCTCTAACATGGTGACATTACCCAGTGGGAGTGAGTGACACTTGCCTTCTCCAATCACATGACATATACCTTTGTTATATATGTATGTGTGTATGTACCTTCTTGTGTTATGTGCCAAATATAATTACTTTTACCGTATTGTCCTTATGGAGGTTTTACGTGTGATGGCTCTGGAATTCAGTGGAAAGACAACTTCGCACCAACTTTTACAGAAATCTGCGAGATCGGAAGGTAAAATGCGATCTTGGCCAGAAATTGTGCAGTATGTCACTGACAGGGGGGGGCGCTAATGCTGTCACCCCACCTTCCACCACTCCACCATCCCAGGGGAAGGTTCTCAGTGGTTAGGAAGTGTCTGAACAAGATCACCAAAAGGGAGGTGGCGGTGAAGTACATGAGTAAGAAGATGAGGAGGAAGGAGCAGGTAGCTCACGAAGCTGACATCCTCAGACACGTGCAGCACCCCCAGCTGCCGGCGCTGCTGGACGCCTACGAGTCAGACAGCTGCTTCATGCTGGTCCTGGACCTGTAAGAGCCAACATATATGACATGGTTCTGCCACGCGTCACGTCTTTCTCCGTCTCTATGGTCCCATTCGGAGTTCACTGACCTCCCATGTCTGTGTCTCAGCCTGAACCACGGAAGGCTTCTGGATCACCTGGTGTCTCTCAATGAGCTGATGGAGGAGAAGGTAGCCTTCTGCGTGAGGGACACCCTAGAGGCTCTGCAGCATCTCCACACTTGTCGGGTGGCACACCTAGACTTAAAGGTAAACCCTATGAAGGCACTAACACAGGGACCCATTAGATGAATGTAATTTTATTCAGTTATTGAACATGGTGCATATCAGAGATCACTTTGTCCTGAAAACCATCATCAAAGGAGTCTTTTCTTTAATTCTTGTGGAAATTTTTCAGTTTTTTAACCCCTGTAACCTTATACCCTTTACTGTTATGCAATAGGAAATGACATTATTAGAAGACAAGGTTGTTTTTAATCTTAGCTGTACATTTCTAGTCGTGTTGGCTGACCTGAAATGACAGCACTGCACTCTCGGTTGGCAGCCGGAGAACCTCATGGTGGATCTCTGCGCACCCGTCCTGTGTGTCAAGCTCATCGACTTTGGGGATGCTGTCCAGATGTCCAGCCACAGCTACGTGCATTTGCTCCTGGGGAATCCCGAGTTTGCCGCCCCAGAGCTGATCCGGGGGGCGCCGGTGGCCCTCAGCACGGACGTGTGGAGCGTGGGGGTCCTGACCTATGTCATGCTGAGCGGGGTGTCGCCATTCCTGGATGAGAGCACAGAAGAGACGTGTGCCAACATCTGCCGGCTGGATTTCAGCTTCCCGGACGAGTACTTCCACGGGGTCAGTCAGGCGGCCCGAGACTTTGTCGCCTCTGTGCTCCTGGAGGACCCTAGGAAGCGGCCCAGCACAACCTGCTGCCTGAGGCACCCTTGGGTGAGCGCCCGTGCAGGCGAGCACTCAAGGACCCCCCTGGACACCGCCCGGCTGGCGTCCTTTATTGAACGCCGAAGGCAGCTCAGTGACGTGCGCCCAGTCACCAATATCAAGGGCCTGGTGACCCCAGAAGTGGGGCAAGCCGTCTGAATGCTAGTTTTGGCAGCAGTATGGTTTGACCAGCTCATCTGTTCAGAAGATGATGGCTACAGCCCTCTCGGAGTTGTCTGAAACTTCTGGGTAGACGCAAGACTTTCTGAGGGTTCCCCTGCAGTGAAGACCAGTTTATTAAAATGTCTAGACATCAGGTGACAGGTCATTGTGTTGAATTCAGCTCCTTGATATTCTGCTACTACTGAGAGTGTTAATTGTTTAGCCCTTGAATCTGCAACATTGATAATGCACTATAGTTATTAATGATGAATCCCATAAAGCTATTTAAAAAAAGCCATTTTATGGTGGATTGACAATCCTGTAATTTGTACAGTACCAGTCAAAAAATTTGAGTGTCCTTGCCTGAAACCATAAATATATATTCTTTAAAACTGTATGCACTTATCTGTTCATGGGTGCGCAAGCTGATCCTACGGACTAACTTAAAATATTTGATTCCAGTCATTTTTTAGGACACCGACGGTGCATGGACATGAGTTCTGCATGAAACGACAGTGCCATCATATGGGGTGGCTCTGCTGGAGATAGAGATGATCTTTATGGAATCCACGCTCCAGAGAGATACCATTCCATCAGAATTATGATATACCGTGCATACTGCATTCTGTAGTGAGATGATGACACAAAACGCGCCCCACAATTGAACGAGAACTATCTGGCAAAGAAGGAAAGCGAAGGAAGACCTAAAGTAATCATCTGAACGTCACAGTTTACGAACTTCGGTCCCACAGAGGGTGTAAGGGACAGCTGCACAGGAGAGTCAAAGCCAAGCATTCGACTAGCACCTTACATCTCTGGGATTGCTGCAGAACTGGGAAGAAAGATTGGGTGGTTTCCTACCGAAACTGCTATCAAGGCAAATGGTAGCTATTTTGAGGAATCCAAGATTTTCAATTTTCTTGAACACTGCTTCGGTATATAATTTTGTATGTGGTGTTTTTCATTCTCAAATATTTACAGGACATATTATGTAAAACAAGAAAAAGACTCGTTTTCAGCAAGTATACTCAAACTTTTGACTGATACTGTATTAATGTGAGTTCTATTATTTATGTCAACTGTACGTAAACTTTAAGACCTATTGAGTAAAGAGAAAAAACTGAGAAATTTTAAAGTAAAGTGACACTGTGAATTGATATTAAAGCATGTTTTACAAAAATGCTCTGATTACTATTTTTGCAATATTAAAATGCAGTGTACTTATGGTATACACATATTTAAACCATGTACGGAACAGGGGACACTTTATTGAATCATATGGAGTTATGCTGAGCGATGTTAAAAGAAAAAAAAATACACAGACAAAATTCATTTCAATGATTTTTCTTGAAAATATTGATTGACTGACTTGGTGTCAGTGCAGTTTAAACTGTAAAGCCACTCTGTTGGTTTTGCACAACGTATTTTCCTATAGCTAACAGCGAAGTTAAAGTTTTGTATAAAAACTAAGAATATGTATTGTAACAACAAAGTGGTGGATAAAATGAATGGATTAACAGGTTATTTCAGATGGCAGCTGAAAAGTAACTTGTTGACCTGTCAGATTTCGCCAGCGATCGGGGTTGTGTAATTTTATTAAATCAGCTTTCGGCTGTTCTGCATACCGACTTACGATTTGCTGCGTAAAAAGTACATGGAGTAATATCAGAAATAAAAAATTCAGGGGGAAACTATTACAAAACAGTAACGCTGCCAAATATTTAACATTTATTTTTTAAATCATGGCAGATGTAAACTGAATCTCAATCTATTGAAAGTTTTGATTTTTTTTTTTGGTCATCTGAACATGTGAAATTACTCACCGTAATTTCTCTTCTAGCAAATAATGACTTAAGTCAGGATGGTCTGACAAAGACGTTTGTGTTACGTCAGACATAGTCGGCTGAATTTATTTCAGGGTATTCTAGGCCCGGTGAAGACTAGGAGCCGAGAAAGGGCAGTAAATTCAATACTACAAATTTTTAATGAAGTAGCAATTTTATGAACTACAGATACTAAATATTTTTATGGTAAGGAGATTTTTAAATATGGTAATTATAGTAATTATTTTACATGCTGATTATATTTTAAAAAGTAACAACACTAGATTTGTTATAAAATAAATCCCCTATAAATAAATTCAAAATGGAAGAAATAACTTTTACTCGTTCTTAAAGATCTAATCTGCTTGATACAACTAAATACAGAAATAGTCTAATCCCTTTTAACTTATTACAAATTTCTTGCGCGTGGTGGGCTTCTGGGATTTTTGCGTCACGAAGCATCTATTGGTTACGCCGTGTATGTTCAGAAAATTTAAAGTGAATTTTAAAAACATTGTAAGCACCTTCGAGAAGAGAAATAGTTGTAAGAAGTAGGCCTATGGGTACTGAGGTATCGATCTCCCCATGGGTATTGTACAGCATTCCTGAAGCGCCCTACCCTTGTACTTACCTTTGTGTGACAGTCCTTTATCTGTGGCGTGAATGAACCCCGTCATTTCTCTCCTGGCATTTGAAGTTGCGGGCTGATGGGACGTACGTCACTGATCGCCTCCTGTTACAGAACCCGCAAAGCCTATGTGTGTCTGCTTCCTACATCGCTTAAGTCTACTGAACTTAATACGTATTGCCTGGGTCTCTGCTTCTGTGCTGTACGAATGAATCTTCTGGTTTTGAGATTGTTCTGACGACAACAGTGCTGAATATGCTTTGTTCAATGCAGTAGCCATTTAATGCATCGTTAGATGCCGCACGATCTGTACATACACTGTGTCTGTGTTTATGACTCATGAACCAAATCAGGATCTCCGTTATTTGGACCATATGCTGTCTATTTGTTACTGAATGTTTAATAAAAAATTGTTTGTATTAAAAATGAAATCCTGTAGGCCTGTGTGTTTTTTTTCCAGTCTCAAGTAGTCATTTTCTTTCCATGAACAAATGTGATGTAATTTCTTGGTTGAAGTTGAAGACATTACTGTTTGATTCCTAGGGACACCAGTGTTTTAAGTGAAACTGTGATGGAGTCACCAGCTGGGAATTTGAAGATTTAATGGATATAGTATACTGCGGAACGTAGGCTGCACCAGCGTGAAAGGTTCCTTCAAAAGGTCCGCGCTTACTGACAATGCATAGGAATTAATCACGGTATTATTGTAAATCAACACAAGGAGGTGCTGTGGCATAGTTCACGGAACCGATTTGGATAAACTGAAGCCTGCTGCAGTGTAGGGAAATGCTCATGAGCTGTCAGAAGGAAACGGCATTTATCTCGGTACCTTTTCACAATTCGGATTGAAATTCGGCAGCGCCAATTTCAGGTAATCCTTCCGTGCGCAACCATGCAAGATTTTTTCCACCCTGACCATAAGTAGTCATATAATGCTTCTAATTAATGTATTGAAAATACATTATATTGTTGATATTCCATATGTTACATTGTACGGATAAATTATTATATATAAATCCATAAATTTTTTGCAACATGACTACACCCCTGTCGACAATGGAAACGATTTCTCCAGTAAAACAAGCGAAAGGTGGGCCTATGCCTGAATACATTCATATAGCCTAGGTTATATAGATCTATGCGAATTTTTAAAGTTTTAAAATTAGGTGTTATAATTAGAGCTATAATTAGCATGGAAAAAGATCCACGTTTTCCCCCTGCAAACATTTTTTCTGCGCTTATGTTCCAGTTTCAACTAAAATACATTACGGAAGCAGGCTTATAAAAATATCAGGCATTAAATATTTGTAATGGTAATGGTTCGTGGTACAATGTAATCCTTCTAGTGAAAATCTGAAATTAGGAATACTTAAATAAACGACTATTTTGAAATGACTTCATAACTCTCAGATAAAATGTCCTGTTGAAGCTTAATGAATGAATTATCGCACTTTTATATAATGTCTCCCTAAGCTTTACCTATGTATAAAGGCCAAGTAAATACAGGCTTAACTGATCACACATTTTATAATCAAATACACATGGGTAGGCTGTCATTCAGATGTCTGTTATAGCCTACATGCAGGCACCGTAACAGTGAGTAATTTGCAAGCCATATGGAAATATTTGTGTAAATCAGTTTGAGGGAGGTGACTGGACAGGTGCTGTTCCCTCTCCGTCAACAAAGGTTAATGAATACACACAGTGCTTCGTCCCCTTCCGTTTCTCGATCGGCCGGTGGAAGCGAACCTCAGCCAATCCAAGCGCGCCATGGCCCCTGCCTATTGTGATGCTTTGGTTGGCATGTAGATGCAAGGCTGGAACCATCAAGACAAGTTAATCGTCTGCTAACGCCCAACCCCACCCCCCTCCAAAGGTCTGTGTCAATATTAGGTCTGAGCAAACGCACGGCATGACAGGTGTAGGCAAAGAGGTACACACACGCGCGCGCTCTCCCCCATCACTAAAAGGAAAGGTGAACTGGGGAGCAGTTAGGTAGATTTGCTGTATTTATACTCGCCCCAGGCCGCAAAATTTCAGTTCCCCTAGGAAGAACAGGGACGTGACCTTGTGCGTTTCTGGCAGGTAAGTTTTATGTATGCTTTTAGGGTTTGCCTTTGTACGCATGTACTTTATTTCAGCTGTTTATTATACTTCACGACAGTCAGGCAATGCGCATTATTTTAAGTAGCCCATACTGTAGAAAAGGTACTTTGTAAATTATTCCGGAATTTGTTACGGCGCCACTTTCTTTTTGTTGACGTTATAACGAGAGAGGAAAGGCATCTGGAGCTTGGTATAAGGTGTGCCGGTTCAGGTTTCCCGGAACACGGGGAACCGAACCCCTGGGCCGGTGCGAAACTGACGGCTTGAGTAACTTGCCCTGAGCCATTAGACCTGCGACGGTTTCTGTGTTTGCCTCACGCTGAGCCACACGTACAATACCTGTTGATAAAGTTTTGTTCGTTCGGCTCGCGTTAAGCAGGTACAGATTCTCTGCAAGCGGACGCCCAGAAGGAGACTTTACTTCCAAGGACATCGCGGGATCTCTCTCTGATGGAGATGAAAACCGTCCTTCCACTACGAGTTGGCAGTCTTAATTGATTTGTAATTAATTTCCACTGACCCAAATTAAATAAATTGTACCAACTACGTCTGTATAGGTTGTTCCGCGTTTATTTGGCTCTAGGCTAGAATATGGCCATGTTAGCATCTGTAATAAACAGGCACGAGGTGTTTATTTTAATCCACTGGGGACATTTCAGTCAGAACTCGCAGAATGCATACACCTCGTCTGCGGTAACGTGACATTCAACATAACGGCGACTTATAGATTCGCATGCATTCGTAGAACTTTAATATATATTTTTTACACTAGTAGATGTCGTTCGCAATAATATCTTAATTAGATTTATCTCCATACTAATTAAGTAACCCCACAGAAACCCTGCTATATCCAAATCTTTTATCAAAATGTTTTTGTTTGCCCCCTAAATTATTGTTAAATCGTTTATGAATCAAATTGACGATGATTGTATAATAAATCGTTTTGTAGGAGTCTAGCAGAATGCCTGTTCTGACCGGCACCTTTGTGGTCATTTTAGCTACATTAACTTCCATGATTGTGAAGTGAAGCTGATAATAGATCGGATGTTTTTAATTAAGTTACTCAGGTATAAAAGCAACATTAACATTCCAGTCATGGCAGATTGTCTCATCTGATGGAGAAAAACCTTAAATATAATTCAGGGGAGTTTAGCCATAAGGATATAACTGAAATCACAAAGTGACATTAGCGCTACAATATTTGCATACGTGAAAAACCGGTTTCGTCAGTGTGACTCAGCAGGTGTTTCTGCAGTTCTTTTCGTAAACTGCTCGCTATAAAAGTGTCTTTCATCAGTCTTTTATCAGTCCATCATTTTAGATATATACAACCTGTAAAGAAAGCAGGAGAACTCGATTTTGACCACTCGGGTCCTACCGCACCTGCTTAAAGCTGGCAACGGCTGATCGTATGTTTATTTTCCACCCGGTGAGCAGCTAAAGGGCCGGCGGCCTGTATCCTGGCCGCCCCCTAACTGCCAATATCACTGCCGCTGATGTTCGTGACCCAGCATCCTGATATTTTTCTCTTCTCCATTTATCCAGATGCTAACTTTTGTAAGGCGTCAGCAACGCCAGGGGAACATAGAATTTCCCTTTTATCCCCCCCAATGCAGAAATCAAAAACAAAAACAATGCCAACTGCTGTCACATTCATGCTGTTCCTGTTACACTATTGTGGTATTGTGTTACATTTATAAACTATGCAATAAAAGTTATTATAACGTTGGTCGTCATTTTTTAATGAAATATGAAGCTGTTATATAGCGTGGTATGGTGGCTTGGAGGTTGGCCCTGTCATCTCACACCTCCAGGGTCTGTGGATCAGACCCCACCTGCGCTTTGTGTGCAATGTAAGGGAAAAAAGTACCAATTTGTTCTTTTGAGGGCACAAGTACTTGTCACTGGGGCTGTGCCAGTTGTATCCCAGCAGTAGGTACATGTACGTTCTAGTCTAATTTAAAGTACAGAAATGGACTCTGGGGAGCATTTTTTTTTTACCATTGGGGGCACATTAGTGTTGTTTGCGCCTTGTGGAACTAAACTGTACCAGGACTGTTCCCTACTATCTAACAGTGTGCATGGAATCTTTATGCAAGTTTCCTCCCAAAGACGACGGACATGGAATTAGACTAATTAGTGTCTCTAAATTGCCTGTAGTGTGTATGTACCCCACATTAGACTGACTGGACTGGCAGTGGTTACAAGATGGATCTTTTTGCAGAGGAGGGGGTGTTGGCCTTATTTTGACAGGCATTTCATTTGAGACTTTCACTGACATGAGCCGCTGTGACTGTGCTGCATGTATAATGTGCAGCACCTACCCTCAATGTGGCCTGGAGTGCAGTGCTTCTGTAGGCTTTCGATTGCAGCTATGCGGACCAGCTTGCAGACCAGCTGCTCGTCAAGCAGAAGACAAAAGCAGCCCATAATAGCAGCCTGGTTCCCAATGCTGCTCAGATAGCTAGAAGAGCTGGTGATGAAATATGTGAACGCATCGTGCCTGTGCTCAGTGTGTGCTCAGTGTGTTGTGCATGGTGTTAAAAGTGGATTTGAAGAGTACCCCTAAGTCCAGGAGGGTAAATCATCATCTGTCATGTCCAGCTGAAGTACAAGGAATTTGTTGACAGCACGCCGGTGGTGAGCTAGCGGTCACTGGCCGTCCAGGTTTGCCGTTTGGTGGATTAGTTTCCATGGCAACGGCAGGCGTGTGGAACAGGTCGTTTCGCGGCCTGGCGGCTGGCTATTCAAATAGCAACTCATAATGTCAAACAAAGGAGTCGGGCATCGCCACAACCTGAGTCTCTCTCCTTTATTCTCCATGCAAGGTTACCAGGCCCGTTTTTTTTTTAAGGTGCTTAAATTGTTCTGTTTGTGCAATGAACACATATCAACAATCATTGTAAACACGAATACATTACGATCTTTATTCGGAATTACAAAGAGGAATAACCATAGGTGGGATTTTGTGAATCCCCAGACTGAAAGCATTTAAATATATTTTATTGCTTAACAATATCTTGCTGCGTGTAACAAGGGTTGCTCCGTCATATATGCAAATGAGTCATTTGCAAGTAAAAAAAGAGGTCTTATTTAAATATTGCAGGAATACTGAGAAAAATGTTGAATGAAGCATACGGTTTCGCACAGGTGGTAGTATGGTGGTGAAAGAACCAATCAAAAATTGACATTACCATTTTCAATTACAGGCTGCAGAACCCTGCTGTGGTAGTTTAACCCACATCGCAGAGGTAAATATTTAACTGTATTTAGGAACAAAATAGCAAACTGTGTACGTAGGTTGCTTGTAATAATAATATACACTAAGTAAATTAATAATGACCTGGTATTCTTTTACACACTCCAACCTAAGCCTTAGGCCGTATTGCATTGTTGCAACGTCACATGTGCTGATGAGCACGACCTCAGAAGCGTTATCTATCCGGGCTGACGGGTTATTGGCACGCCGTTTTTGGGGACATTATTGCAAAGCTGTCGAGGAGGATAGGGGAGTCCAATTGCTAGGGGTAAAAGGATTTAATGGTAAAATTTACCAATATACCAGGAGTCCCTAAACACAGGCTTAGACAGGGACATGTTAGGGGTGGCACAAATGGCAGGAGCAAATGGGAGATCCCAAGACCCCCCAAAAGAGGTCAGAGCCCCCTTCTAAAGAGACAAAATATGTGCCTGGGGGGTTCCCAGTTAAAATTATCAAATTACAAGAATCAAGTTCCCCCAGTCGAGAATTTTCCACCCCCTCAGAGGTCAACTACAAAACTGGCCACACTATTGAAACATTGTTGGCACATACTGTGTAGCTAGCATCAGTGACAGCGGGCTCCTTGTCAAAGTGTGAAAAATGTAGCAGTTCTAGGGACTTCATTACTGCCGAGTCGGCTTCACCACTGCACCTCGCATTAGGTGTGTATGCACATGCGCTTGGCATCATTCTGAGCGCGTGTGCTTCCAATAGCTTTCATGTTGCTGTGTTTGCAAAACAAAGTGGCAAGGAATGATAAATTCATGGTGATACTGACAACAGTGCACGTGTATGGGGATGACGGACACATACGCATGGCTCTGTTTGCTCATGCTCACTGAGCCAGTGCTTATTGGCTGTTGTTTTCGGGATTCTCTCAGCTTTGCCACACTCTGGCCAGCTGTCTGCAAGCATAATGACTACTTACCGGAAACGGGGAATCTGTCCGGGTGACAGCTAAACACACAGAGTTTGCAAAAGGAGCATCAGCTAGTCAGTCAATAGTGTTTTACGTAACATACAACATTTTTAAAAAATGTTAAAAAATCTGTAACATCAAGCTGCGGAGGCCACATGGAAACAAGCAGGGCTGAATTTTAAAGGGATGTGAGAATCAGAGCCTCACAAGGGGGGAACCTGATATAATCATTCAAATGTGTGAACAATGGCCACCACATGCCCCACCTCCCTAACAGGGATTGTAGTTGAGTACATACGGGTGACTACATTCTAGGAACAGGACGAGCTTGGCCACACAGGTAAATATACTCAGGAACCACAAAGAACTGGGCCACACAGGGGAGTATAGTCAGGAAACGGGAAGAACTGGACCACACGGGTAAATATAGTCAGGAAGCACAAAGAACTGGGCCACACAGGTAAATATAGTCAGGAAACGGGAAGAACTGGACCACATTGGGGAGTATAGTCAGGAAACGGGAAGAACTGGGCCACACAGGTGAGTATAGTCAGGAAACGGGAAGAACTGGACCACATAGGTGAGTATAGTCAGGAAACGGGAAGAACTGGGCCACACAGGTAAGTATAGTCAGGAAGCACAAAGAACTGGGCCACACAGGGGAGTATAGTCAGGAAACAGGAAGAACTGGGCCACACAGGTGAGTATAGTCAGGAAACGGGAAGAACTGGGCCACACAGGTAAATATAGTCAGGAAGCACAAAGAACTGGGCCACACAGGTGAGTATAGTCAGGAAAAGGTAAGAACTGAGCCACACAGGTGAGTATAGTCAGGAAAAGGTAAGAACTGGGCCACACAGGGGAGTATAGTCAGGAAAAGGTAAGAACTGAGCCACACAGGTGAGTATAGTCAGGAAAAGGTAAGAACTGAGCCACACAGGGGAGTATAGTCAGGAAACAGGAAGAACTGGACCACACAGGTGAGTATAGTCAGGAAACACGAAGAACTGGGGCACATAGGTGCCCCGAATCAGAACTCACAGCAAACTAGCCATATTCATTTCCCACACAGTCTAGATGTATCTGGTTAGAGATGGTGGCGAAAAACCAAACAAAATAGAGGGAAATAAATTATTCTTGCTTTCTGAAGTTAACCCCTTAAGTGTATCAGATATTGCTGGTGTTAATTAATAAATAAAAAAAAACAGCCATTATCTGTACGACACATGTCGTGTAGGGTTACGGTGTGAACATGGAGCCCATGCCAAGCAACTAAGGTACAGTTCCGGGGACGCCTTGGATAAGACGTCCGTCCCTCAGGCACATATACGCAATCCCCGCAGGAAATACTCCTGACGCATGATAGGGGCGAGATTCAAAAGCCTGAATTTAAATCACCTGAATGTCAGTAAAGACCACATGACAAATCTAATAAATTGTAAGTTTTTTCTTAGTTCACTCATCATTCAAAAGCTGGGGAATGGACACTTACTTTAGCCAATAGGGTTTTATGTAATAACTGCAATGGCCACCAGATGTCACTATAAACACATTTCTTTTTATATAGAACAATTGTCAAAGACTAAACATCGGGCTTTTATAATCCTACATAATCCGGGAAGGCAGCATAGAGGACAAGATTGGAGAACAACCTGGACAAAATTTTAGTTCATCAACTGGTACACAGACATACACACAACAGGAGATGCCAATTAGCCTAAATGCATATATTTGAGCTTTGGAACAAGACACACCTGCACAAGACAAGAAGTGGCAGACTCGCCACGTACAGCTGTACACATAAATACAAAGGCAAATGTAGGGCTAATGGAATTCTCATATGGGTCGTATGGGTCGGAAATGCCTGACATGATGTTCAGTCATGCGCTCAGTCTCACTGTTGGGAACTTAAACACAATAGGGGTGGGACAGGATTCATAGGGGGAATGTAGCTGGAAACATCTAGGAGGTCGAGAGACATTCATTGTTGCTTGCACTGAAAGTCCATAATTTTGAAAAACAAGCTGTTGTATTCATGCTTAGAAAACAGAGAGGAATTATCTCCAAACACACAGCTTAACAGGTAACAAACATCTGAACAGTTCAGAACACACTCCAGTACAAAAAAAAAAGCCCAACACAAAAAGATCTACAAAGAAATAGTCACAGAGTGCAAAGAATCACCTGCATCTGGCCTTGATAGATACTCTGCTAAGACTCTCGACTGTCAGAAGAGGAGCAACATTAAATGAAAGTGCGCCTGACTTTACAGAGGAAACCCTACAGTCACACACATAAAGAAAATACTTCAAGCTTATTTACTGTTTATTTTTTCCTTGTCTTTCATTTTAACATTATGTGATTATGTCATTTGATTGTTCTCTCAGTTCTAATAGGTCTGGCTGAATGCTTCAGGACAGCACTCTGGGACATGTAAGGTAAGATTTATGGTCATCCTTGTTTTAAGGTAAACATACTTTAACTGTTGGGCTGACTGATGTTTCATTTAAAACTGCACCCTGTGTTGGTTGACTGTGGCTCCAGCCTACGTTTCTGGCAGCAGCCGTTTCCCTCCAGGCGACCGCGTCCACAGAGCCCCATATCTGCAAAATAATTTCCCAGAATACCACCATTAAGTCCACTTTCCAAACTGAACTGTTGTATTAGTGCATTGCCTTTGTAGGTCGTCGTGGGCAAAGTGGGGGATGGGGGGGTGACACAGTGATGAGTCAGAGGGGCTCTAATCCCCCCACAATGGTGTGGCCTAAAGCCCTTTTTTAGCCAGGTGCTGCTGAGTGTGCAGGGCTTGTGCAATTGCTTCAATAAACCAACGAGGGCGGGGGCCGCCTCTATAAATGTACAAGATAGACTGTGCTTCCCGACGGTGGTTCTACTGGATCTGTCCTGTTTTGATCCGTAAGTATTAAATAGCCTAAATGCTAACGCCTGGTTCCGAGACAATCCGAGGCAAAACGAACACAAGGAGTGGCTACAGGCTGCTGATTCCTGAGCAGAGCTTCGATGTTTGGATTTAATCACAATGAGTCATCAGTGTCACACTTACAGCTCTGCTCAGTAATCAAACTTATCTCCCTGTTAAAAAAAAACCAGAGGGGAGAGTTCTGTTTTTGTTTTTGAACTAAAGTATTGCTCACTTTCTGTCCTCAACCGTCAACCCTTGACCTGCTGTTCCGGAGGCAGGGGGAGAGGCAGCAGCCATGGACACCCAACAGATGCAGAAGGAGCAGATGGGGCAGTTTAGGATCACAGTCTGGGAGGAGGAGAACTTCCAGGGGAAGCGCTGTGAGTTCATGCAGGACTGTCGCAACATTATGGAGAGGGGCTTCCACAAGATCCGCTCCATAAAGGTGGAGAACGGCGTGTAAGTCTCTGTCTGCGGGGGCCGCCTGGGCTCCCCCAACTCAGACATGGGGGTCATGTTTCCGAAAGCTTAGAGTTAGGGTCCTGACATGGTTGGGCAGGAACCATAAGAAAGGTACCACAACACAGCCTAGGAAGTAGACTTATGCCTAAATGTATCTGGCTCCATTCCTGCTGCAAAGTGCTCTTCCGTCCTGTAGAAAGGCCCCTCAGTGAATATCCAGTGAACCAAGCCACCTGGAAACAGATAACAGTAAGTAACATGTCGTACGGTCTTTGGGAAATCCCAGAGAAGGAAGAGTGACTTACAGACTTTAGTTTACTGGAATGACAAAAGTGTGACTTTCGTGAAGTTCCTGATCTTCCTCTGTTACTGAAATGACCGTAACATTAAAAGCGGATGGGAGGTAAACACTGTGTCTTTATCAAACTGCAGTTGTCACTGGTGTGTCTGATCATGTAAACGTGGGTTCTTTTCCTCAACCATGTCAAGGTGAATGTGACGAAAGCCATTCACAAGTAAATTCACTTCGAGCTGTGCGTTGTGACATCACTGACGCCACACTGCACGCCAATTGCAGTGAGGGACGGCCCCTCCCGCAGTGTGTTTGTTGATCTTTTTTCACCCACCTGAACGCAGTGGGGTGGGTCTCTGGGTATCAGCTGCGGCTCAGCTGCCTGACCTGTGCGCCTGTGGGAGACTGATGATCTGATAATGAACTGTTCTAGCATTGTGCACGTGTGCCGTTCGCTTTTAGCATTGTGCAAAGGGGGCTGTTGGCTGGCCTTGTTTCTTACCAGTTAGTCCTGACACATTTCTTACCTTCTCTTACTAAAACCCCCCCCCCACACCTGCCAATCTTCCTTTGTGCCCCAGTTTTGTCGGGTACGAGTATCCCGAGTTCCAGGGTCAGCAGTTTGTCCTGGAGAAGGGAGACTATCCTCGTTGGGAGGCTTGGAGTGGAAACTCTGGCTACAGAACAGAACACCTGCTCTCGTTCAGACCAATCAAATGCGCTGTAAGTTATTGCTGGGGGGTATGGGGGAGGGGTCACATGTCACATGATCATGTTCATAAAAAAAGGACAATATGCCTCGACCGACACCTGGAATGGATGTGATTCTCATTCATTACTGTCGTTTGCTGAAGCAACATTACTAGTGAGTAAATGGCTAGAATCTCCCACTCTTGGTATCGTAGCAACAAAATGAGCCCCAGTGAACTGTGCAGAAAAGACTCTCATCACTCCACACTGTTTATCTACCTTTCATTGTGGAGAAAATAAAGTGGAAAAAAAAGATATTTTTGTTTCTGTACATGGTCGCCTCTGGATATCAGGGTTCGAGTCTCCACCCCAGCTGTTTGTGGGTGGAGAGTGAATATTCTCCTTCTGTCATTGTGAAGTTCCCTCTGTGTTTCCCCGTTTCCCCAACAGTCCAAAAACATGCTGAGGTTAACTGGAGTTACTAAATTGTCCGTAGCTGTGAATGTGTGTGTCCAGTGATGGGTTGGTGCCCCCTCCTGGGGTATTTCCTGCCTTACACCCAGGGATCCTGGCATAGGCTCCAGACCTCATGCAAAGAATAGGCAGGTGTGGAAGATGGATAGATAGATGGGTTTTGTAGCTAATTATGCCTTTATCTAAGAAATAACCATATAACCATTTTCTGTATACAAGCAAAACAAGACTGTTCTGAATGAGAATATAGTTGTCAAATATCTGATCATACAATTGTATGATCTATGATCTGCGAACAAACCGTCATAAATTAAACTGAAACCACCAGTCAGATATTTTACCAGAGCGAGAGGATGGGTTAAGATGACGAGTCCCTCTCAGCAGGCAGATTCTGAGATACAGTAAATTGTTTTCCCATCTTCCAATAAGTCTGAGCATCGCTGTCCCTCTCAACAGAATCACAGTGACAGCAAGATGACGCTGTATGAGTGCAAGGACCTCACAGGACGCAAGTTTGAGCTTTGTGACGACTACCCCTCCCTGCAGGCCATGGGCTGGTGCAGCAAGGAGGTTGCATCGATGAAGGTCAACTCTGGAGCGTAAGTTGGCCTCACAGTTTGATGTGACAATTCCTAACAATCAAGATTTTGTTTTTTTTTCAGTCCAGTGTAAACACTATGGCTTTAGAGTGTTGATCCTTGATAGTTGCTTATGGGAGTTTTACTTACAGAAAAATGTTCTGAGGGCAGAACCAAAAATGATTGGTTCAGAGAGATACCCAGTCAGATTGTGGAGGAGGTGGGTCCAAGCAACTAGAGAAAGCTGGACCAACCAATCAGATGTCTTGGTACCACCTTATCTAGTTGCTTGGGCCCACCTCCTTGACAATCTGATTGGTTACTTCTCTGAGCCAATCATTTTTCGTTCTGCCTTTAGAACATTTTTATGTAAGTAAAACACCCATGAGCTTGACAGTCACTTCCCACTTGAGCTACTTCATTCATTTGGGAAGCATAAATAGTACAATGGTACAAGAAGGAGCTTTTAAGTTACTTTCAAGTTGCTATTAGAATTATTGCTGCCTGAGCTGCAATAAAAAGTGTCACCTTCTGACAAGGGTGTAGATTTGGGTATGGACAGTACGGACATGTCCCTAGCAGTTTTTGGGGAGTACCTTTGCGTTTACGGGGGTGGGCGGTTCAGGGCTGATATGGTCCCAACCAATGTTGAAACCAAATCTATGCCTTTGCCTTCTATTCCTCCAGGACGTTTCAAATTCAGAGCACTGATCTCTGCCATAGCTGACCTTGTTTGTGAATTCCCTCTGCCTCTGCAGCTGGGTTGCCTACCAGTTCCCTGGTTACCGTGGATACCAGTACATCCTTGAGAGGGACAGGCATGAAGGAGAATACAGAAACTACAATGAGTATGGCACCCAGGCCCACAGCCACCAGGTTCAATCAATCCGCAGGATTCAGCAGTAGTTTAGTGCCAAGCACTTCTCACAATGTTGATTCTGCACCTTCTGTGGAATAACGTGCTAAAATATGCAATAAAGGCTTTATTCAAACAGTGGTGCTTGTGACCATTATTTGCTTGTGAATAGTACCTCTCTGCTGGCAGTGCAATGGACGATAGATTACCATGGTAATGCTGATTCTGACAAAGGCGATCATTTTCTAATATACGATGGCACGAGTCCACTGTGTTTTTGGGTTTTTTTTGTCTCCAAAGCGATACTTCATCGCGTGCAATTTGGTGGTGATGGTTTTGCTGGTAAAGTGCTTTAATTGACAGAAGTTTCCCTTGTTTGTAATCGAATGTGTAATATGCGCTGAACTTTTTTTTCCCAGATAATTGCTGTTAATGTTTCTAACACATATTGCAATGATTCGTGAATTTAAATAATAAAGCCATCCAATTAGTCTATTACGCTACTCGTTATCTAAAATTCTCAAAAAACTTCTCTATCCTTTCTTACGGTTTATCGATACTATTACAATTTAACCTTTTTCAATGTTTGAAATCATTCCCTGTCAGCTGACTCCAGCAAAAATGAACGGTATGTATCTCTGTAAATATTTCCCGTCTCAGTGTTTTCATTAACTTTGCTGCTTAAGGTTGAACGTGCTGTTACCTTCGTGGACAACAGAGCGATAAGATCATTTACACTGTTGAAAGGGAAGAGACTTTATATTTTGACTCTGCGCTGTCCAGGGTGCTGACCACGTTACGGGTAAACAACCAGTGACGTAATGTGGGTATACCGTTGAAAGCAAACAAGGAACTATACTGGCTTCTCAAAAAAGAAATCTCCGGCAAGGTGCTTCAGATCAGCTAGATGCTTGCTTACTTTGGTAATGAAGATGTCCAAAATAATTGCCTGGTGTGAGCGCAAGCCGACAATGCGCTAATTATTATGAAATACAACTTTTTGACCTGTCTCCCGGAAAGCACAGCCTTAACACCGTGCTTTAGTCAACATTATTGTTTGATGTTTTTATTATATAATTCGAATTCATTTGACCTACTAATGCTCCGCGACTGCAGAATCGGACCCACTTCCACATCCTGTATATGATCCGCTCTGACTTCCCTGTCATGGGACATAAACTTTAACCGAAGCGAAAGCTGTGTTCCCGAAAACCACGACGGCCCCACGCCCTATCCGGGATCTCGTAATAAGTAGTCACCCATACACACCTTTTACAAACAAATTTTTCTGGTCCGACTGATAAAACTGTGAAATAAATACGGGCTAACACAGCCGCAGTATTCGGTAGCAGGGAAGCGCGTGGAACACCCAGTTCTCACATGAAATTATTAGGTAAGTTCAGCCAAAGACGCATTGGGAATTTAATTCACAGACATATTACCTGCTGTTTTCAATGCTATGCTTTTATTAATTTTATTAATAAAACTCCGGAGGTGTATTTCATTACGAAAATATTTAAGACAAGGAAGTGAGTACTCAAGTTATCAATACAACTGTTCTGCATTTACTATTTCAACATAAGCCTATTTGTTCATTTTAATAGCTAGCAAGTGTAAACACATGTAAATGAAATTAAAATGTTTGATAGTCCAAATAGACGTACTGTTACAGTATACAAAAGCCTAAAAGGAGTGAGAATGGTTGACTTGTACTGAGATAGACGTGATTCTGCGTTCCTTACTTCTTTTTGCCTGTGTTCTCTGTTTTATAGCCAAGAATCATCAGTCCTAATTGCATGCAGCAGTTATGAATTCGCTTTGAAAACTGTCTTGCTTTCTAGGCTTGTTTTCAGTTGCCTGTGATATGCCTAAAGACACAGGCAGCTAAAGCAAGTCTTGGACGCTAGAAACGCTTTCTGCTTGGGTTATGGATGTGTGGGCTGCCCGAGGGAGGGGAATTAAGCTCTCTTGCTTTGGCTTAGTGGAGACAACAAACTATTCGTGTAATACGGTAATTATACTCGGAACTGGCCATTGCTACTTAAACATTAGTATAATAGCTGTTACGTACGTGTTGGTGAATTTGGTGTAATGATGTAAAATAACAAATCTACCAGTATTCATTGGGTGTTGTAGATTTCTGTCTATACTTTTATAAACATGTGTTTTGTTAGGAACATGGATGGAAACCATAACGTGGTTAAAATACAACAATAATCCATCTATCCGTCCATCCATCCATCCTGTGAATGAATACCCTGGTCAGCATAGAGCGTATCCATGGCGCCATAATTACCACCGTGTAGCGCATCACAGGGAACACTACATCAATAATACATATAAGAATTACATAGTTTTAAATGATACAATAAATGGTTCATTACGTGTGCATATTGTGTTCATTCATATCAATAAAGCGTGTATATATACTCTCCTTCTTTCTTTAAATAAAAACGCTGCATGTGCCTTATTCTGCAGGCCTACCCTTCACCATAGAGTGGTATTACAACATTTCACCTGATTATCAGAAATAGAAGTTTACCTTGTAAAGAAAGTCGACATCCTCTTTGCTATTTGCGGTAGCTGTTTGTTCATTAACCTGCGTTGACATAAATTCTGATAGGCGTATAAGCCCTGCTTCACCTACACAGAGAGAGTAGGTATATTCCCAGATTTGATTTAGGCCTAACTCACTATATATTTTGTATAATGTAAGGCCTACATAATTTTGTCCCTCATGTCTCCCAAGGAAAACGATGTTTTATCAGCGCAAGCCAATTTATGCCAAATGTTTTGTTCAGATTTAGAATATCGTTAAAACAAATGTAATACGTTCAGATCAGATATATAGAATAGAATAATATATGTGTCACACCCCCCCCCCCTCGTGAGAACGACATCTTATCAGCACCTGAGTAGAATCACCTGTCCTGCATCTATAAAATCTTAGGCTGTCTTGCACAAGGTGCGAGGTGTTGCTGGAATTTAATGCGACTTGCTGAATGTACTATCCATGTCCATGTCTTTTGTCTAGCCCAGATTCCACCTGCCTGCCTGGTTCTGCCCCGGTCCTACTCCCTTTGTACTTCTCCCTGTCTCGAGCCCTCCGTGTAGAACTGACCCCACCTACTCCCCCCAGATTCCAAACCTCCTGCTCCATAACTCCGACCAAGATCCTGACTGCTGATTCTGTCTGCCTGGGCCCCAATAAACTCTCAGTGTTCCGCACTTGGGTTCGCTTTCTGTGTTCGTTTTACGACATGATAAATCCATGCATCATCTAAAGACAATATTACACTCATAAAGCAAAGTAGAAAAACAGTGTTTGCACGAAATGTATGCATCTGCCTAATCAAAAGAACAAACAAACATTTTTTTTCAAACCACAGTTCTTTGAATGATTAACAACCAAGAAGGGTGTAAATACTTTATTTTACAACTGAACAATGCGACCCCTTTTCAGCAAATTACTGACTGCGTTTGGACGAGCGAGAAGGTGAATTATAATGGTCTTATATGTTGGTTGTTTATTATATAAAACTCATATATCAGACTCAACCAAAGTCAGATTTTTAAACGTGAAGGAAGTGAATGGCTTGTGCCAAAGGAAGTCTAACTTGCCTGAGAGAAGGGGTTCATTTTGTGCCTACTGAAGAACTGAAATTCGGGCTTCTGATCTTCAGACAGTGGCAATGATGCGGAACAGTGGGAGACATGCAGTTAGGACAAATATCTTGTAGTTTCCAAGAAAACATAACATTGCCTTAAAATGCAAGATACTGAAGGAATTATTGTATATTTGTATACTAACTATTATGATGAAGATAATGGATGGATGGATATAAAAATAAACAGCAAACAAACAGAAAATAAACACAAATCAAGATGAGCCATTAAAATGCACCATAACTATGCATTATATACTCATGCATTTAAATATACTCTTTTATATAGCGTTTAGAAGCAACATATTCTTATTTCTTTCTTGTTGTATTTTAGTAATTTCAGATTAACTGGCCCAATTCTCAGGTCTCCTGTGGTTCATGCAGGATTGTGTTATTTGTTTGTACCTTTGAGAAAAAAACACCAGCTGAACAAATGGTTAACATTAAACCACTGGTCCTCCAGGCAACAAAAGAGTTAAATTTGCAAATATTTACCGTCACTCCAGTATACACCTTTTTATCTATATGTACATGGGATAAGGTTAGATATGAAAGTGCAGAAACAAAACACATAAGTATTTTTTCATTCGAATAAATAATTAAATGATAAAAGTTTATATTCAACAATTATGTATAGTATCCTGCAGTGGGTTGGTATCCCATCTTGGGCTGTTCCCCACCTTGTGCCCCTAGTTTCCGAGACAAACTCTGGACCCCCGTTACCCCGAATAGGACAAGAATAGATGGGTGGACTATGCTTAGTAGCATTACAAACAACATATAAGACCAGCTGTATCATTTGGCATTTTTCCAGGGCCTGTATTCTGATACAAAAAGGTTAAATGAATTTTTCTGTTACAAAATTCTGAAACCAAGGTTGGACTGGGATTAAAAATCAGCCCTGGACATTGGCCCAGACAGGCCTACCACGCACATATGTTAGCATACCTGCATACACCAGTGCACCATCAAAGAAGGTGGTGGTGGTGGTCGAGTACGGTCCCCTATGAGAAATCTTTCTGACTCACAAACCCATTGGCCTGGTAGCCAGTCCAGGCCTATGTGAACTGCACATTTAAACATATTTATGCATTTAAAAGACGCTGCTACTATCAGAGTACAACCCTTCCTCTCTTGTTTTTATTGTTTCACTGGGTATATTATTAGGAATTTATATGTCAGCATCTCATTATCATGTACCTTCCACCTGCCTGCACAGTGTGTTACACTATCATTTTTGATAATTTTTATAATTTGAAAATTTTGGGAAATTTTTGATGCAAACACAATCTTAGGGTACAAAAACCAACGATTGCTTCCATTGTCCTCGTAATACTGTATCAATCAGGGCAGAAGCATCTGATTAGCCCACCTGTGACCAAAGGAGACGTAAGCTCAACGTTGCTTTCGTTACTGGGAGGGAAAGGATGGTCAACATAAGCAATCAGCGCCCTCTGGTGTACATTTGGAAGAACAACAAAAAACTGGCTAAAATGCCCAAATAGTTCTGTTACATTCGTTTATCTTCTACACCGCTTGTCCTACGCAAGGTCGCGGGGACCGGGCGCAAGGCAGGAAATAACCCAGGAAGGGGAGCCAATCCATCGCTGGATTCACAAGCATTTCCAAGTCACCTTAGCATGTTTTTGGACTGTAGGTCCACCGGAGAACCCACGAGGAGAGTTATTTCGATCACAGAGCAGTTCCACGTTAACTCCATATACATAAAAAGCGGGGGTGGGAAGCGTAGCAATTATGTTACATGTTGTGTTAAATTCTTATATTCCATGTTTATGCTAATTGAGCATTCTTATATTCCTACCACATAGCAATTCCACTTTAAAGTATTGTTGCCTCCTTCACAGCAGTAATTTTGTTTTGTTTGGTAAATATGTATCGTACGTACGTAGGCCTGTTATAAAGTATCATGGACATTATATAGTGATCACTGGTAAAAGCTGTACTCAGCGTAGGACAGTACAGTTACTTCTAAGCACAGATTATTGCGTTTTAATGCTAATAATTGTTTTTTAAAAGCAGTAATATGTATATCAAAACGAATCATTTGTATAATCTTTTGACTGATTACTTTTTCAATTCAATAATGATGTATATTGCAATGGCACGGAGATTATGCTTAATGATGCGGTTGCCTCACAACTCTCGGGGCTCAGCTGTTTGCTGTTGTCGTCGTCTCCTTCAGCTCTGAGTACAAGCATATGCCTTTCAAGTTGGTAGCTGTAAATGACCTCAGGGCTGAATCCTGAGGTGAATTACCATACTTTACCACATGGGGGCACTGTCACTGTACAATGGTACTTAATAATTCTAAACGCTTTTAGAATACGTGATTGGTCTTTTGAGTTAAACGGTCTCCATAACTACTGGTTACCCATTCAAGTTCCGTCTTAGTACATATAGAGGACTACTGCCTGAGTTTCGCCGGAACACTACGATGAATACTGTTTGCGCCTAATCTGCAGTTTCCTGTCCACAATGGCTGTGACACAAAAAAGCATCAGCCCTTTAGCCCATATTACACCAGTGCTACAGTATACATGATTATGCTATTCCTTTCATTTAAATGTCCGCTATTATAATGGTTGCTTTTAAGTTAATTGCTGTTCCATATCCCTTTTTATATTATAATTTATGATTTGCCATTAAATAATTAAAGAAAATATTAAACATATTTCACAAATGCAATAACAAGAAATAACATAGAGTCCTATAAACAAATAGTTTTGCATAGTTAAGTAAAAGGGTGATTGATGAGTGCATTTTGTGATGCACTAACTCTAATTCAGACAGACCCTAATTTGTTTTATTTAGTAAATAGGAAGAGGCCAGATGAATATCTCACAGGATGTCTCAATGCCAGCACGTAAAGCTGTGGAGACTTCTGGGACAATACAGTGTGCCGCAGGCATGGAGATGAGGAAAGACAGGCTAGCCGGGGCTAATTTGATGTCATTGGTAAGGAATGCCTCCCGCCGTTGGGCGGCATTGTGGGAAGGCTGATAAGACCAGAGCACCATGTGTGACCCGCATATCAATCAGACCCCCGTGGAAACAGGTCCCCTACAGGCTGCAGTGCCCAGCTTGGCTCTGTGATGCTGAATGCATTTCAAGTGCAGTACCCTCACAAGCCCCTACCCACATCCCCCCCTCCCCATGCCAGCTTTCTCTGCCATCACTAGCAGCAGCCTGGCTAAATTGTGGCTGGGTGGGGTGGAGACTGTCTATAAGAGGGGTTGCCCAGATGTACAAATAAAAAATAAGTAAAACTTACTACAAAGGCATTTATGCTTATTTTTCAGTTCTACTGCATGCTGTGCATGTAAATTTAGTGAATACTGTATTGTAGAACTGCCTTGCGATGGACTGACACCCCATTTAAGTGGTTCGCTACTCCTGTGTTCTTGACCGTCTTGTACAAGTTCAATATGATTTATTCATGTATTATTGAACATAATCATTGATTTTTTTTCCATTTTATTGCAATGATATAACGTTTGGATATACAAACCAGCAAATACTCAGAAATTAAAGAATGTAGCTTAATTTGGTACCATGGTGAAAGTAGAGGCAACCAAATCGCTAGATTCATACTCCAGGACTTTATATTAAATTGTCCCTTGATAAAATTATTATTTTATCATATTATGGTGGAATGTTTTACTGAAATATGAAGCCTTTAATTAGCACAGGTATTTTGAAAAAGCTTCATGATAAAGGGTACAACGGAAAGTTTAAAAAGCATAAATGTCAGGATCAGTCCCTGTCTTGTCTGTCGTTTCCCTATTTGGTCAGTAGAGGTCGCTAAGCATCCCATTTGTGGGTTTCCTTATGGTGTAGCACCCTTCTCTGTTCCTTGTTTGTTCCCCAGCTTCCTGGGCCACTGCATAGCTGAATGGGCTAAGGGGGCAGCTGAGAATTGTGCTTCCTTTACATCATGGGTTTGATGCTCTTTCAATAACATTGGTCATTTTGAGTCTTGTGAGCCCCTTGTTAATTATGTTAACTTGTATATATGTATTTCTGTATCGGTTGTTTTTTTGCCTTGGTTCTTAGTTATCCTTACTTATATCTAATTTTGTTCTGTTCCCTTGTTTCTAGTATCTCCTAGTGTTGAGTCTGTAGTAATTGTTGATGTTCCTAGCCTGTGATTCCCTTGCACTTCCTTGTGTGTGAGTTCTAGCTTTTGTTTGTTTTGGTTATGTACTTACCTTTGTTTAGACCCCTCATAGTCCCTTTTATTCCTTATCCTGTTGAGTTCTGTGTATAATACAGTTCCCAGTGCTTGTATTATCTATGTAAAAAAAATCTTATATGTCCTTTGGGATCAATAAAGTATCTATCTATCTATCTATCTATCTATATATCTCATTACAATATAGTTCTTCTTCTAGCATAACTGTTTTGATCCAGCTCCTTAACCACTTGAACATCTTCTGGCCTGTTTCAGCTTCACTCTAGAAACAGGCTATAACCTGAGCTTGCCAGCAAAGCACTAACACCACCATGTCATCCATTAGCATGATGCTCTCTTTTTGTGATATTGACAAAACCCCCTTACATGCAACACATCCTGTCCACCTCCACTCAGTGCACTATGCAGTGCATTTTCTGGAGCCTGAATTGGGTTAAGCTGACCTTGCAGTTATTATCATGAAGATCACTTGTCCGGCCACTGCAGATCTCTGTGTCTTCAAAGCAAAAGCTACCCTTAAGGCAGACGCAGCTCTGTAGAAATATTTAAGAATGAGCAAATGATGAGATTAAGATAATCAACAACATCATATTGTACTTGCTATTATAAAAATGCAGGTTTAAGCTATTAACCTATATAGATAATGAGGTAATGACTGAGATAACGGTAATAGATTTAAAGTGAGAGGTACATTTCCATCCATCCATCCATCCATTCTCTACCGCTTATCCGGGGTCGGGTCGCGGGGGCAGCAATCTGAGCAGGGATGCCCAAACCTCCCTCTCATTGGCCACCTCCTCCAGCTCCACCGGGGGAATACCAAGGCGTTCCCAGGACAGCCGAGAGATATAATTCCTCCAGCGTGTCCTGGGTCTGCCCTGGGGCCTCCTCTCGGTTGGGCATGCTCAGAACACCTCCCCTCTACTTTGAGCCCCTCCCGAATGTCCGAGCTCCTTACCCTATCTCTAAGGCTGAGCCCAGACACCTGCGGAGGAAGCTCATTTCGGCCGCTTGTATCCGCGATCTCATTCTTTCGGTCATTACCCAAAGCTCATGACCATAGGTGAGGATGGGAACGTAGATCAACTGGTAAATTGAGAGCTTTGCCTTCTGGCTCCAACAGAATAATCCAACCACAAACTCTCAGTGTTGTTTTATTCTTAGATTTATAGGAACAAGTACATATTCGAGGCCTTCTCTCCATTGTAACAATTCAGTGTAGTACACTGCTTAAATCACAAAGCTGCCTCCTTCCCTCAGTGATGTCAGCCTTCCAGTTTGTTCACAGCACAGTCGCTCGCTGCCATGACAATGCCCTCCCACCTGAATATGACTGGGAGATGGGAAGCATGCTAGCCTAAAAAATTCCCTGGCAGCCAGCTTAACCAGGACAATGGACAGAATTCACAAGGTTTCTTACTGTATTGAAAACAATGTCTCCCCCATAAAAAATTCTGTCCCTGTAGCCCTGTATTACTGACTGTGGAAAAAACAGGTGAAGATTGGGCTGTGTTAGTGGATCTTTATGCTTGATCGAGATTGAATTTTCATGGGGAAAATCATGGTGGGGGAGGGGGGCGGTGGTGTTAAAGAGTGGGCTCAATCACGCAGAGAGAGAGAGAGAGAGAGAGATCGCAGAAGTAAGTGAAGACGCAATGAAATGGCGTAAGAAACGCCCGCACCTGCGCTGTGACATCACCGGGAATCACTCACCGTGACATCGAGACCTTTCGAGCGAAACATTTCATGACGTCACAGAAGCGTGGGTGCATTCAGAAATGATAAGAAAAGCACGTATTAAAACATGTCTGCAAATTAAAAATAACTTTTGTAATTGCATTCTGACTATATATTATAATACGAAACCCCCATAAAGGAACAACGAATATATTAATGTTTTTAGTGCATGGACTTTAAGGAACATGCCTTAGACTATAAAGTCTGAATATTTAATTGTGCGAAGATAGGAACGGATATGGCGGTGATGGATGGGTTGGTCCACCCCCCAGATAGTTTTAGTTTAGCTCCCTGGCTGGGCTGCTGATTTTAATTTTTTTTCCAACCTTTCTTGTGAATGAGAGCTGGGGTGGTAGGGGGCTGTGCTGCTGGTTATGTAATGAAAACTAAGATATGCTAATCTTCAACCAGGTGGAATGAAACTGTTAATCCTTCGAGGACGTTTCTCATTACTCATTACTGCGGTAATGAAGAAACATGCGAGGAAATAAAAAGCTTCACTGTAGCAAATTATTCATAAGCTTGGGTGAGTCACAAGATCTGAGTCGCTGGCTTTCTCAAGGCCCCAATTTTGCATTCAAATCCAGTCGAAATGACATAAGCTGCTTCGGGTGGCCGCTGGGTCTTCGTTTCACAGGGTTTATAACTGAAGAAAATCGTTGGTGCTTTTCTGGGCGGAGGGGAGTAAACGACAACAATCGGCGATGCGGCGCAACCTGGCCGTTTGCCAAAATAAGCGCAGTGAACCTAGACAACCAGGCGCCCGGTCTTACTATGGAAGAGCGAGCGGATCTCACGCTGTCCCCGGTGCTCCGGCCTCTGACTGACTGTGACATGCTTACCACGGACGTCAGCCGGCGTGTCCCCGATGCCCGCCTCTGTAATTCTGCACACGGTGGTTGGGCCGTCTAACGTAATTTCTTGGAAAGCAGTTTACTTGCAGTTTTATAAAAGGTCAACTGATACTGCAACTTTTTAACATATGATTAAAATTATTGCTAGTATTTTGCCCTTGTGAAAACTGAACGGAAGTTCTACAATACATCGTTTTAAATAAACTGTCTTTAGACAAACAAATGTATTCAAAAAGTGAGAAAATAAATTAAACATATAAGAATCCATCTTTTCTTTTATGGTGGAGATGTATATAGTGTAAAAATGGCGTCCTAGCAAAATTAATGAAGTCATTTTAATCCCTACAATTTTTGCACATACTCATAGCCATTATCCTTTGATTCAGATTCAGACATCGGAGGGCACAACAAGAAATTAATGCTAAAAAAATATGCGTCCGATGCCCCTTAAATAGACCTGCCCACTCTGTTTTTGTGGTGCTGCATTAGGATTTATGACACGACATAATCCCAACCTACTGGTGTGTTATGCAAGATGCCCGGGTGCTTATTGTCAGGGGATAATGGCGCATTACCGTACCACAGGCTGATGCACCGTCCTTTGCAGGATTGGTTTTGCAAGGGATTTATCGCGAATCACCTGAACAAAGCGAGTGTCCCACCAGGTCGTTATCTAAACTGCAATGAGTAATTGTTTATTTAAAGAAATGTGATTATGTGCAAATTTTGCTTTTGCTGACGGACAGGCCATTGACCTAATAGTATTAAGAGACACTCATGTCAGTTAATGTGGGTGGTGGGTTTTCACTGAACGCTTGGGAGTACAACAGAAATATAAACCAGGATTCATAATGGTTGGATTTACCATTCACTCCAGAAAGCTGAAAATTGGAATACAACATAGAGGGAATCCCGTTCATCTTAATAACTGCTCCTTTTTGTCAGCCTTCTACATTTCTGGCGCTGACCTGCCACTTCTCGGGCTCTGCCTGGTCTGTCCCATTCTACTGGCCCGGGGGTGGGCTGAGGGTGCCTGACAGGCACGGAGTAAGTGCAGACCTCTGTTGCCACCATACGCCAAAATAATAAAACCAAAATATGCATTATTTTACTTTCTAATCGAAACCACAGAAGAGACACGGTTTGGCACGACCACCCCCAAAAATATAACAGACCCCCTGGTGGCCACCTCAAACAATTTTTTTCTGTAGGCGCCACTGGTGCCTAAGCACTCGGCCCCTTTGCCCGAAAGATTGAAAATGCCCCACTTTTGAGGTTCTGAGTGTCCCTTCACGATCACGCTACATTTACCGAGGAGGAACCCCTAGTCTGCAAAATTTTCGGATGGGGATTCCCCAGTCGGCAACACTTACCGAGGGAGAATAGCCCCCAAGGTCAAGCACGCGAAAAGTCTGAGCACGGCACTGGTCGGTACTCCCCCTTTCCCCTTCGTGTTGCATGCGCTTTATTATTTTATTTTTATTTTTTTATTTTGCCTTAAGATAATTGTTTAATCTCCCCTCCTCCCCTCTGTGTTAAGTAGTAACTGCAATGCCATTTGGGGACCGGGGAACCGTGCATGACTTGTGAAAATAGTTGCGTCCCCTTGAAACTATGTGTTGTTTCGCGATAAAAGACATGATTGTCCCCAGCGGAATTATCACTGGGCGCAGCGATGCGCGCCGCTGCAACCGACCGAAATATCTGCGGCGGCCGTTCAGTCCTTCTGACTATTTATTTATTCACGGCCCACGTGGTTTTCCTAGAAAAAAAATGAGCCGTCGACACCTAAGACGCGTCAGTTAAAATTTAATAAATAAAAACGCCCCAGTTTGTTCCGTTTAGTTGAATCTGTTGCGTAAATGTAAACAGCTTATTAACAAACTGGTTCAAGTGGCTGGATTTGCATGTGACAATGGGGATGGATGACCGAAAAAAAAATCCACGTTTTGTTTGATTCAATGCTAATTGTTCATAGATGGGGCATTATAAAAGGGCAGAATGTGAGAAATGCATCCTTATTTTAATGCGTGTCAGTTAAAAAGGTAAATACTGAGGGAAAATAGTCATATGAATTTCAGATTTAGCGAATCCATCCATAATCTATCTGCTTATCCTGGTCAAGGTTGTGGGGGTGGAGGGAAGGCTGGGGCTCGTCCTGGATGGGATGCCAGCCCGTCAAAGGTCACATATAGGAACACACTATTATACATTATGCATGATTTAGACACACCATTTAGGCTGAATATGTTTGGACTGTAAGAGGAATCCTGTGTGAGCAGAGCGGAAGGTTGAAATTCCCCACACAGCATGGAGGTGGAATTCACACCCCCAGCCCTGAAGGTACAAGGCAACAGTGCTGCAGATTCGGTGCAGGTTACTTGAAACTTATACCTATTTATTATTATTGATACTACTGTTAACAATATTATTTCATGTCGCCATGGGGTGTCCACAGGGTTCTGCAGTTTCCCCCCACAATCCAAAAACATGCTGCGGTTAACTGGAGTTGCCAAATTGCCCATAGGTGTAACTGTGTGTGTGAATGGTGTGTAGGTGTGCCCTGCAATGGGTTGGTGCCCAAATCTGGGTTGTTCCCTGCCTCATGCCTGTAGCCTGCGAGATTGGCTCTGAACCCCCTGTGACCCTGAATAGGACGAGTGGGTATAGAAAATGGATGGATGGACCATTTCAACACTTAACCCTTGTGTATTTTACTTCTTCCGTTCTAAATTCTAGAATCTATAGAGTTTAACCTCATTTTGAAAACGGACTGGGGTGACTTCGACCCCCAAAATAACACAGGGGTTAAGGTGTTACAATTAGGCCCTTATGCAATGCAGGGTGGTGGTGATCTTGGAGCCTATCCCAGGAAGCATAGGGCATGAGAAAACGGACACCCTGGATGGGATGCCAGTCCATCACAAGGCACACACTCTGTAATTACTCACTACTGAGGGTAATTTAGAAATTCCTCCAATCAAACGTTTTTAACTGTGAGAAGAAATGAGCATAAACACAGGGGAAGCTTACACACTCTGAAAACACAGAGCTCAGTTTGTGCAAGCACGCTTACGCTGCTTTCCAAAGAATGGTTACACCTAGATTTTCACATTTTTAAGTGTAAAATTTATTTTAAGGTTCTGGTTACTTACAGCCTTGGACCACTACCAAATGGAAAAAACATGCAAGTTATTAATATATATTTGGGATGGTCCTTATATTTAATAGAGATATACAGCATCATATGCTTCTCTAGCTGGTAACAAACACAACGCAGTTGATGAAAAGGAATACTCTATATGCACAAACAGTAGAATGTCAGGATCGCTGCCCATCTGTCCATTATGTCTTCTCCCCATTTAGCCAGCAATTCTCATTGTCCATCCCATTTAGTATGACACTGTCCTGACTCCCTTTTTGTTGTGGGTTTGAGCCTCAACAAGTTATTTACCATTTATATTGCAGTTTTTTTTGTGTTTGTGTATTTCAGTTACAGTCACTTGTTTTTCTTTATAGTATGTTCAGTTTTTCTTGTTTTACTTTCCCTTTGTGTTTGGCCCTTTTCTGAATCTGATTACCCCCACCTGTTCCTTGTTGCCATGAGTCCTCTGTGATTGATGTGTCCTTCATCTAGAGCCCCTCGTCAGCTTACGATGGCTTTATCGCAAATTGAAAATATCTTAAGTCGAACATGAATATATGGTAAATCACATAGAGAAAAACACTGCACGATATGTTGTTTTACACTGTATGAGATGTTTACACTCGCAATCGCTACAGAGACCGGAAGCATGGCTATGTGGATTTTGCCATTGCCTGGCATTAGTAGGAAGTATTGTGTGACATACCGCTAGCCCGGGAAGATCAGGATTCAAAGCTTGTTGACTACGAAATGTGCACTGCTATTGCACCATCGTAAAGTCGAAATATCGTCAGTTGACCCATTGTAAAGCAAGGAGCATCTGTAGTCTTGTTAATAGTGCATTTAAGTGCTGCTTTTGATCTGTTCCTCAGTCAGTCATCGTGGCTGTTGCCCTGTGTTAGCTGTGTCATTGTTAAGTGTAGTCAGTATAGTTATAACATGTTAGTTATTGTAATTTCTTGTGTTCCTACCTACCTTTGGTATTTTTGCTTTCTGGTGTTGCTCCCTGCCTTAGTTAATGATTTGTCAGTTTTGTTTTGACCTCTTGTGGTCCCTTTGTTTTCTGATTCACCCTTTGTGTTCCGTTGCATTAATAAACCCTGTTTGGTCAGAGCCACCACATGGATTGTCTCTCCTTCGTCATGCCCCGCCATAACAGTAGGGGTCAACTGTATTTGCACAAAGATATACTATGTAGGCACAAAAACAGACTGGCAAAGCTACTGTAAACATATTTCTAGCTGAAAGCCTTCCTGACACAAGTCATTAAAAAAGAATGAACCGACCTAAGTAACTTTCCCTGGCACAGAATCAAAATTGCATGCCCTTTGTGTAAAATTCTCGCTAAAACAAAGTCAGTTATTTCCCGCAATAGCTTTTTAGAAAAATACTCATGGTGTAAATCCCAGTCTACATCATTTTAATTCATAAGTTGCATCTTTTTTGTGTTTTAAAGTGACTACATACCCTTGGATAAGCAGGGTACTGTAGACTGGACATTAGAGGTCATCTTAGCGCAATACCCAGGAAATGCTGAACCCGGGAGTGGTAATTCATCCAGACTGGTGTTTCCCGAGCTGCACAATAGGAGATGACCTTTTGTGCAGGAGATGCAGTAAAGGCCAAGAACATGTCACTGGGTCCAGTCTCCTTCCTGGGACAGCACACTTGGAACCGATCCAGATAAGACAGCCAGAATGCTGCAGGTAGCCTGAGCCGTCTTTCTCATGGGGGGGCTGACTGCAGCATTTATGAAAGATTAGTAACGTTTACATACGCCAGAATGGAAAGAAGCCCTTTGCCTCATTTGTTTGCTTCGTTTTTGATGAACATTGTACCATGTTCACTCTTACAAAAACAGGGCAAGCTGCTCCCACTCATGCGCTAAAATGATAATGCGTTTGTTTCGTTTTGTGACGATTATTTAGTGGTTTTTCATGAGACATATTTTCAAGGTAATTAGACACTAAAGATGCTACAAATAAAAGTACTATAAAAATAAGTGTATTTGAATTAAAATAATTACAAATTTAAGCAAGTGGAAGTTTTTAAAACAGAAATACTACCCTGAAAACTGAGCCTGAATTAGATTTAGGCTAATCGGACCACAGTGTATTAGGAAATGTTCTGTTAGGCTCCTGTCCTGATGATGTTAGTGAAAAAATGGAACCCATCTTAACCGAATGGTAACTGGTTGCAGGTTTAAGTCTCAGAGGAATTGGAAATATTCAATCATTGCCCACAGTCAGTAATTGTCTGAACTGGGAATTTCAGAATAAAAAGCAACATCAATCAAATCATTCAGCACCTTTATCAACCAGATGAAACAGAAAAATTGAGAACTCTGCATGACATCTAGAGAAGAACTAAACATTGTTTTAAAAATCCAGCCCGGAAATAACATGGGGTCCTGAAGTTAATTTTTTTTCAGCCTGGTGCCTAAAGGTCATGATGTTAATTCTCTGATCACAGAGCGTGGTGGATGTGGAAACTGACGGTCATGTAGAAACGTGATGCAAATTATTAACAACTGGAGCAAAACCATGGAAATGCAGTGCACACTGACTCATGTCCTGTAGGGCCCCTGAGGGAGCGGATACATTTGGTCTGTATGCTGCATGTTCATGAACTGACACACTGCATTCGCATTTGTGATTTTCACACACGACACACAGGTTTGAAAATGAACTGTGGTCTGAGCTGTGCAGTGTTCCCATCACAATGCATATTTTAACAATCGATGTCAATGTGAAAGTGTTTTAAGCACAATGGGAACTAAACAGGTGAGAAATTAAATTATTTGTCAAAGAAAACCCAAAATAAGGTAGTTTTATAAGGCTCTGAATGTACATATTAAATTTATTATAATTAACTGACATCCTTAATTAGTTAATTGGCACCTCCTCGGGTCCAGCAATTGGAGGTGATCAATAAACCTTTGATGGTTTTATATAACATCCTCAATCACAAGGCAGGTACATAAAATACATTGTATATAATGCTAAATTCTGACCAGCATCAGACATGTCCTTCAGACTCTCAGACATTAAGTCAGCTTATTTTTCTACGGTTTAACTATCTTCCATAAACCCAAACTGTCTAAAATAGTTAATATTTTTGTTCTATCTTATCTTGACGTTATTTGCCGTACTATATAAAACACATGGGAAACACAGATAACAGCATGTAACAAGTATCTTTGTAGTTAGGGACCATTACCGTAGGAGCCTTACTTACGGCGATTCAAGGTATCCATCTGCAGAAATGCATTATGGATTTAGAATGCTTGATGTGGATGGTACAGGTTTAGTAAAGTGTCAGTTGCTATGGAGACGAGGAGAATGCGCCTGCACTCATGGATTATAGACTCCTGTGACCCAGCAGCCTGGATCCGCAGCCCTCCGTCAGAATGACAGTTCTAACAGACTGCACCAAATTCCAGCCAATCACCACGAAGAACACTCGGGCCACGTGCGTTATTCATAAATTCAGGATAATTTCTTCATTCGACCCATCCTCTCAGCGTATAGGTAATCCTTTACCAAGAATGAATCATAGAACTAACTTGACTCGGTTATTGCATATTACTTAATTGCAAACATTTGGTGGTATTTTACAATTGTAACTTCTTTGGCAATGTAATTAGCCTGGCTTATATTAACTACTTAAAACTGATACAGAAAAGACAAAAATTGCATTAATAAACTTAACAAAAAATCATTATTACAAGCGGTAATACAATTATAACCATAACTAAAATATGACCTTTAATAAATAAATAATAGCGCGAGATTATAGTTAATACTTTTAAAAGTTACTGACAGCACGCTCGCATTTAGTAGCTTTTAAAGAATATATCCTAAATTGAAATGCTATTAAATTCCTAACGCTACCGGGGGGGGGGGGGGTAATGCAATATTTCTTTCAGCACCAGGGCCAGCTACAATCAAAAACACAATGTACACCTTTCAAAGACGGCCCGATCAGAAAACACAAATCCAACATTTCTACATAGGGTTATTTTATTGTTCCACCAGTTTGCTGAGCCTTTCTTTAGAACAATGTTCACAACTGTTGACTGTACACCAATGTATATTTAGCCAGCTTTTTCAAATATTTATTTTCCCTTCCCCGTAGAAATATTAATAGAGATCTACTTGGTCACAATATACAGGTAAAATTGCCATAGTGAAAAACGGCATGGGTGAAAAAGAAGCGCAGATTCCCTTCTTTGCACGTTTGACGTCCAAAAGTGATAATACATCTCACGCCTTTTTATTTTATTCTTCCGCTCGCATGAAAGGCCCAAGGTATGAAGTCAGTTTCTCACTGGTAATCGGACCTTATAAACCTTATAAGTTTCTGAGAACAGGTTCCGGGGTTAATCGCCATAATTTAATGAAAAAAAAAAAAACTAGCCTACTCGAGTCTAAATGGAGAGATAAGATTCTGAGCGTTCCTTCTCACCGTGAATCTCAGAGAGGAGGCTATTCCAGAGGAGATTTAGGAAATACAAAGTGATTACGAAAAATAAGCCATTATAGCTTGTAAGGAGAATTGCCGTCTTTGCCCTGTAAGAAGTGCACACTCACATAGACGATGTATTAACATTCACGGAAACCAGTTGCATTGACTTGCCACCCTTCCATTTATACTTAAAAAAGTCCAAACAAATGTTAATAAAATCGCAAAAGGACAAGATAGCATTGGCATTTATATAATTGTTTTAAATATACAATATAAAACAAAGTTTTATACTATAACAGTTGGCACATAGAACAGTAGTTTGACATTTTTCGTTGTCATAAATTTTACATTCATAGTTCAAACAGATGGTGTGATTGAACGTAGCACTTGTGCAACGTGTCCATCAAAGACCAGCACCTTGGATAGCTCCAGCTACGCCATACTGCCGTATTTCTCGCCTCCCCTGCCCCTCAAAATTGAAACAAATGTGCAATTAATTAACTAAACACTGACGCACTAGCTAACATTTCTCCACTGTCGCCCCTGCACCACACGGCCATTTTAAAAGCCACAATGAAGGTACAAGTAAAATACTTTAGGCATGCATTTATTGGACTGCCCCTTACCCGAACCCCGCTGTACTGTGATTCACAGTAGCAATGAGGTAATGTTTTAAACTGTTACAACACGAAACGTTTCTTATCTGAAAAAACGGATACAAAGTCTCTTTTTGTTTCGCCGGCTGCAGAGCACATTCACTTTCCCAGGTTTGCTGCCTGGATCCAAGACTGAACCACCCATGGAGATCGCGAGAGGAGTGATAAGCCTACATATTGAGATATCTACTTCCCTCTTTTAGCGGTCCAAATTATTTGTACATCTGCCGTTCGTGTCCCTCGACTCCGCTTCGTTTTTGAGGTCCTGGAAAACCTCCGTGAAGAAATGAGGATCTGAATTGATCTGCAGCATTTTGGGGCTCATCTTATCAATCATCCGCAGAGATCGCTCCCAAAAGACCTCCTTATTGGCCTCCACCAGGAATGGCTTGAGGGGATAAGAAATTTCACTTCCCATGTACGAATAAGCCAGGTAGAGGCAGGTCAGGAAGGTAGCTTGAAGTTCAAACTCGGTGTCGATGTCGTCGCTGATAGATTCTCTACACAGCAAGTAAACAAACACAACGTTGACGGGATTAATGAACCCCTCGTCCTGCCAGCCTTGGATCAACAGCGACCTGTCCACGTTTCTGAACCAGAGGATGATCTCGTTGGGACTGAGCTCCTTCAGTTTATAGCACCTCCGGCACATGAACTGGCTCAGGCAGCGCAGCAGCTCGCCGGTGGACGCCTGGACAATCACACGTCTCGGAGACACCAGAGGCCGGTCGCTGGACTGCTTTTGGACCGATTTGAGCTGTTTGGGGTTCTGTGACACATTCTGGGCTTGGCCGGGCTGGGGGTTCTGGTTAGGGACTGTCGGCACGGGTACTGCAAGCAGTCCAGGCTTCTGTGATCCCTTGCGGTCCGAACCGGACTGCTGCGACTTCTTCGTATTCTCATTATTTAGCTTTTCGACGGAGTTGCCACTGGGCTGCGACGGTGGCAGGTTCGGGTTCACTTTTTTTGCATTCTTCTTCTTAGCTGATGCGGCGACGAGTCGCTTCCACGTCAGAGCCGATATGAGCACTGATGGCCGCTTCAGGTTCTTCTCCTTGCTGTTAGCCGGGTGGGCGCTGTCGGCTTTCTCTTCCACGGTGCCCCCTTTCCGCGATGTCGGCGATATGGAGAGCACCGTGCCCATCTCTGCCTCTGCCGGCCAACACCCAACGGCCTCGGGGAATGTGCAGTCTTTTTCCTCGCTCCGGGTCCCGGAGGCTGCCCCAACGTGGTTTTATTTTGTCAGATCAGGCGCGCTGATTCAAGTCCATGGATATATTTTGGTTAATCACTAGGGCTGCAGAGACAGGGATTCTTGCAAGCGGCGGTGCGGACACGGCCACTCCTTCTGCAGCAACCCAGTAACCCACAGCCGCGGTCAATGAGATCAGTGGGCAGGACTGGGTGGGGTGGGGGGGAACATTCTCCACAAAGCAAGTGCAACTCGAATGAAGCTGCAAACCAAGACGAACCGGTCAGGCTAGGCCAATCAGAGAAGGGCAGACAAAGACGGACAGTTGGCAGGACCAATCAGAAACGGTCTCGGGGATCGTGAAGTATTATTTTTTGTAGCATGCCATATATAGACATTTAGAAGCCGAAAGCTTTGATATTTTCTATTAGTACTTATGAACCTGTCCGTTCTGTGACAACCGGAAACGAACGAATTGTTCTCATGACCAGATCCATTCAGTAACAAAACACCTTTGATTGCATAAATGCAATCTTAATGCAACAGATTGAGTCTCTGAAAAGACACAGGGTAGGTGTCTAAATACCCTTGCATGTGGAGGTTGTTTTTCCAGTCTTTCATTAATTGCTCAGTTTTACTTGCTTAAATTTCCTTCCAAATTCTACATTTTTTTTTCTCCGATATGTGAAACTTACTCCATGTCGTCCAGAAAATTAGCTGAATTGAAAATCTAAAAATGTACGCACTTTTAGGAATTACTGGGTGGTGGCAGGATGCAGCTGGGATAAAGCCAGATATAACAGGATTACAAGAGATGATCGTTACGGACATTTGAGACCCTTAAACAGAGTGGCACAAAGCACTCAACAAACTCAATTTTAATAAATGTAAAAAAATAAATTAACGTGCAGAATGTTAAAGCTTTCCAGCATCAGTAACAAACATCTTTTTAAACACCTAAATTGTCTTGAGAATTTTTTTCATAGTCGTTTTCTCAGCCCAGGAGTGGATTATCTGATAATCTGTTTAGTGGAACAAACCTTTTAGCCTCTGATGAAAACAAAATACTTCAATACTGCTCCCATCAAGTTTCAGTCAGGTATCCAAGGATACCGCTGTAGAGCTACGTCATCACCTAAACGATTTCCTGCAGTGTTTACAATTTGAATATATATCTCTTTTAGTTTCTTTTTTTTGAGGGGGGGGTGGTCAGTGCTATTTCATAGTTACCAAATAAAATACCTGCAGTTTTAACATTACTCTGCTTAGCATTACATCACAGAGGAGTTCAGCAACAAAAGCAATGAGAGCGGATTATGTAATTAAACAGTGAACGGCTTCCTCCCCCCACTCCCGCTACTGATTTTGTCAGGCCAAGGGCGGCCACATGCGGGTCCTCCATCTGTGAAGCCCCCACTGACTCACAGCCAATAGGAAGGCGGGAGGCTCAGTGACTGGCAACACCTGTGGCCCAAGCACGTGGCAAAGAGGGAGGCTCCATTTATAGGAGTCACTATGATTTGCTTTTCATGAAGGTGAGCAGAGTACCCCAAACGTCATGATCATGATATCATAAATGTTCATTGATTATGCAGCACCGTGACTTAGTGGTTAGCATTCTAACCTTACACCTCCGTGGATGGGAGTTCAGTTCCCAGGCAGGGCTCTGTGTCTATGGAGTTTACATAGGTTTTCCAGCTTCTTCTCTTGTGGTGTGTAATTGAATGTGCCACCCCGCACAGGGTGTGCCGTGCCCTGTGCTCTGTGCCTCCTAGAACAGGCTCAGTGTAACACTGCACTGGATAAGCACTCATGGAAGATCAATAGGTCATTGATCAAATTAAGTGAGAGGCTTGCATTCCCACATTAAAGTCCTAAGAGCGTGTGAAACTAGAAGAGTCCATCAGCCCACGTTAGCTGCTTTGATATTGTATTTGTGTGAAATGCCTTGGCTTTGTCAGAGAGTGACCTGGAACCCCCCCCCCCCCCCCACCCACACAGTCAGGGCCATGTTGTGTGCCAAGCCACCCGTCATGTGACCCCCCCCCCCCCCCCCCCCCCCCCCCCCCCGCCCCCCCCCCCCCCCCCCCCCCCCCCCCCCTCCCCCCCCTGCCCCCCTCCTCGGGTGCGTCCGTGCCTGCTCTGC